>OV049925.1:75911166-76520174 GCA_920104205.1 Eupeodes latifasciatus
GATGATGATGATGATGATGATGATGATGATGATGATGATGATGATGATGATGATGATGATGATGATGATGATGATGATGATGATGATGATGATGATGATGATGATGATGATGATGATGATGATGATGATGATGATGATGATGATGATGGTGAGATGATGATGGTGAGATGATGATGATGATGATGATGATGATGATGATGATGATGATGATGATGATGATGATGATGATGATGATGATGATGATGATGATGATGATGATGATGATGATGAGATGATGATGATGATGATGATGATGATGATGATGATGATGATGATGATGATGATGATGATGATGATGATGATGATGATGATGATGATGATGATGATGATGATGATGATGATGATGATGATGATGATGATGATGATGATGATGATGATGATGATGATGATGATGATGATGATGATGATGATGATGATGATGATGATGATGATGATGATGATGATGATGATGATGATGATGATGATGATGATGATGATGATGATGATGATGATGATGATGATGATGATGATGATGATGATGATGATGATGATGATGATGATGATGATGATGATGATGATGATGATGATGATGATGATGATGATGATGATGATGATGATGATGATGATGATGATGATGATGATGATGATGATGATGATGATGATGATGATGATGATGATGATGATGATGATGATGATGATGATGATGATGATGATGATGATGATGATGATGATGATGATGATGATGATGATGATGATGATGATGATGATGATGATGATGATGATGATGATGATATGATGATGATGATGATGATGATGATGATGATGATGATGATGATGATGATGATGATGATGATGATGATGATGATGATGATGATGATGATGATGATGATGATGATGATGATGATGATGATGATGATGATGATGATGATGATGATGATGATGATGATGATGATGATGATGATGATGATGATGATGATGATGATGATGATGATGATGATGATGATGATGATGATGATGATGATGATGATGATGATGATGATGATGATGATGATGATGATGATGATGATGATGATGATGATGATGATGATGATGATGATGATGATGATGATGATGATGATGATGATGATGATGATGATGATGATGATGATGATGATGATGATGATGATGATGATGATGATGATGATGATGATGATGATGATGATGATGATGATGATGATGATGATGATGATGATGATGATGATGATGATGATGATGATGATGATGATGATGATGATGATGATGATGATGATGATGATGATGATGATGATGATGATGATGATGATGATGATGATGATGATGATGATGATGATGATGATGATGATGATGATGATGATGATGATGATGATGATGATGATGATGATGATGATGATGATGATGATGATGATGATGATGATGATGATGATGATGATGATGATGATGATGATGATGATGATGATGATGATGATGATGATGATGATGATGATGATGATGATGATGATGATGATGATGATGATGATGATGATGATGATGATGATGATGATGATGATGATGATGATGATGATGATGATGATGATGATGATGATGATGATGATGATGATGATGATGATGATGATGATGATGATGATGATGATGATGATGATGATGATGATGATGATGATGATGATGATGATGATGATGATGATGATGATGATGATGATGATGATGATGATGATGATGATGATGATGATGATGATGATGATGATGATGATGATGATGATGATGATGATGATGATGATGATGATGATGATGATGATGATGATGATGATGATGATGATGATGATGATGATGATGATGATGATGATGATGATGATGATGATGATGATGATGATGATGATGATGATGATGATGATGATGATGATGATGATGATGATGATGATGATGATGATGATGATGATGATGATGATGATGATGATGATGATGATGATGATGATGATGATGATGATGATGATGATGATGATGATGATGATGATGATGATGATGATGATGATGATGATGATGATGATGATGATGATGATGATGATGATGATGATGATGATGATGATGATGATGATGATGATGATGATGATGATGATGATGATGATGATGATGATGATGATGATGATGATGATGATGATGATGATGATGATGATGATGATGATGATGATGATGATGATGATGATGATGATGATGATGATGATGATGATGATGATGATGATGATGATGATGATGATGATGATGATGATGATGATGATGATGATGATGATGATGATGATGATGATGATGATGATGATGATGATGATGATGATGATGATGATGATGATGATGATGATGATGATGATGATGATGATGATGATGATGATGATGATGATGATGATGATGATGATGATGATGATGATGATGATGATGATGATGATGATGATGATGATGATGATGATGATGATGATGATGATGATGATGATGATGATGATGATGATGATGATGATGATGATGATGATGATGATGATGATGATGATGATGATGATGATGATGATGAGATGATGATGATGATGATGATGATGATGATGATGATGATGATGATGATGATGATGATGATGATGATGATGATGATGATGATGATGATGATGATGATGATGATGATGATGATGATGATGATGATGATGATGATGATGATGATGATGATGATGATGATGATGATGATGATGATGATGATGATGATGATGATGATGATGATGATGATGATGATGATGATGATGATGATGATGATGATGATGATGATGATGATGATGATGATGATGATGATGATGATGATGATGATGATGATGATGATGATGATGATGATGATGATGATGATGATGATGATGATGATGATGATGATGATGATGATGATGATGATGATGATGATGATGATGATGATGATGATGATGATGATGATGATGATGATGATGATGATGATGAGATGATGATGATGATGATGATGATGATGATGATGATGATGATGATGATGATGATGATGATGATGATGATGATGATGATGATGATGATGATGATGATGATGATGATGATGATGATGATGATGATGATGATGATGATGATGATGATGATGATGATGATGATGATGATGATGATGATGATGATGATGATGATGATGATGATGATGATGATGATGATGATGATGATGATGATGATGATGATGATGATGATGATGATGATGATGATGATGATGATGATGATGATGATGATGATGATGATGATGATGATGATGATGATGATGATGATGATGATGATGATGATGATGATGATGATGATGATGATGATGATGATGATGATGATGATGATGATGATGTTGATGATGATGATATGATGATGATGATGATGATGATGATGATGATGATGATGATGATGATGATGATGATGATGATGATGATGATGATGATGATGATGATGATGATGATGATGATGATGATGATGATGATGATGATGATGATGATGATGATGATGATGATGATGATGATGATGATGATGATGATGATGATGATGATGATGATGATGATGATGATGATGATGATGATGATGATGATGATGAGATGATGATGATGATGATGATGATGATGATGATGATGATGATGATGATGATGATGATGATGATGATGATGATGATGATGATGATGATGATGATGATGATGATGATGATGATGATGATGATGATGATGATGATGATGATGATGATGATGATGATGATGATGATGATGATGATGATGATGATGATGATGATGATGATGATGATGATGATGATGATGATGATGATGATGATGATGATGATGATGATGATGATGATGATGATGATGATGATGATGATGATGATGATGATGATGATGATGTGATGATGATGATGATGATGATGATGATGATGATGATGATGATGATGATGATGATGATGATGATGATGATGATGATGATGATGATGATGATGATGATGATGATGATGATGATGATGATGATGATGATGATGATGATGATGATGATGATGATGATGATGATGATGATGATGATGATGATGATGATGATGATGATGATGATGATGATGATGATGATGATGATGATGATGATGATGATGATGATGATGATGATGATGATGATGATGATGATGATGATGATGATGATGATGATGATGATGATGATGATGATGATGATGATGATGATGATGATGATGATGATGATGATGATGATGATGATGATGATGATGATGATGATGATGATGATGATGATGATGATGATGATGATGATGATGATGATGATGATGATGATGATGATGATGATGATGATGATGATGATGATGATGATGATGATGATGATGATGATGATGATGATGATGATGATGATGATGATGATGATGATGATGATGATGATGATGATGATGATGATGATGATGATGATGTGATGATGATGATGATGATGATGATGATGATGATGATGATGATGATGATGATGATGATGATGATGATGATGATGATGATGATGATGATGATGATGATGATGATGATGATGATGATGATGATGATGATGATGATGATGATGATGATGATGATGATGATGATGATGATGATGATGATGATGATGATGATGATGATGATGATGATGATGATGATGATGATGATGATGATGATGATGATGATGATGATGATGATGATGATGATGATGATGATGATGATGATGATGATGATGATGATGATGATGATGATGATGATGATGATGATGATGATGATGATGATGATGATGATGATGATGATGATGATGATGATGATGATGATGATGATGATGATGATGATGATGATGATGATGATGATGATGATGATGATGATGATGATGATGATGATGATGATGATGATGATGATGATGATGATGATGATGATGATGATGATGATGATGATGATGATGATGATGATGATGATGATGATGATGATGATGATGATGATGATGATGATGATGATGATGATGATGATGATGATGATGATGATGATGATGATGATGATGATGATGATGATGATGATGATGATGATGATGATGATGATGATGATGATGATGATGATGATGATGATGATGATGATGATGATGATGATGATGATGATGATGATGATGATGATGATGATGATGATGATGATGATGATGATGATGATGATGATGATGATGATGATGATGATGATGATGATGATGATGATGATGATGATGATGATGATGATGATGATGATGATGATGATGATGATGATGATGATGATGATGATGATGATGATGATGATGATGATGATGATGATGATGATGATGATGATGATGATGATGATGATGATGATGATGATGATGATGATGATGATGATGATGATGATGATGATGATGATGATGATGATGATGATGATGATGATGATGATGATGATGATGATGATGATGATGATGATGATGATGATGATGATGATGATGATGATGATGATGATGATGATGATGATGATGATGATGATGATGATGATGATGATGATGATGATGATGATGATGATGATGATGATGATGATGATGATGATGATGATGATGATGATGATGATGATGATGATGATGATGATGATGATGATGATGATGATGATGATGATGATGATGATGATGATGATGATGATGATGATGATGATGATGATGATGATGATGATGATGATGATGATGATGATGATGATGATGATGATGATGATGATGATGATGATGATGATGATGATGATGATGATGATGATGATGATGATGATGATGATGATGATGATGATGATGATGATGATGATGATGATGATGATGATGATGATGATGATGATGATGATGATGATGATGATGATGATGATGATGATGATGATGATGATGATGATGTGATGATGATGATGATGATGATGATGATGATGATGATGATGATGATGATGATGATGATGATGATGATGATGATGATGATGATGATGATGATGATGATGATGATGATGATGATGATGATGATGATGATGATGATGATGATGATGATGATGATGATGATGATGATGATGATGATGATGATGATGATGATGATGATGATGATGATGATGATGATGATGATGATGATGATGATGATGATGATGATGATGATGATGATGATGATGATGATGATGATGATGATGATGATGATGATGATGATGATGATGATGATGATGATGATGATGATGATGATGATGATGATGATGATGATGATGATGATGATGATGATGATGATGATGATGATGATGATGATGATGATGATGATGATGATGATGATGATGATGATGATGATGATGATGATGATGATGATGATGATGATGATGATGATGATGATGATGATGATGATGATGATGATGATGATGATGATGATGATGATGATGATGATGATGATGATGATGATGATGATGATGATGATGATGATGATGATGATGATGATGATGATGATGATGATGATGATGATGATGATGATGATGATGATGATGATGATGATGATGATGATGATGATGATGATGATGATGATGATGATGATGATGATGATGATGATGATGATGATGATGATGATGATGATGATGATGATGATGATGATGATGATGATGATGATGATGATGATGATGATGATGATGATGATGATGATGATGATGATGATGATGATGATGATGATGATGATGATGATGATGATGATGATGATGATGATGATGATGATGATGATGATGATGATGATGATGATGATGATGATGATGATGATGATGATGATGATGATGATGATGATGATGATGATGATGATGATGATGATGATGATGTGATGATGATGATGATGATGATGATGATGATGATGATGATGATGATGATGATGATGATGATGATGATGATGATGATGATGATGATGATGATGATGATGATGATGATGATGATGATGATGATGATGATGATGATGATGATGATGATGATGATGATGATGATGATGATGATGATGATGATGATGATGATGATGATGATGATGATGATGATGATGATGATGATGATGATGATGATGATGATGATGATGATGATGATGATGATGATGATGATGATGATGATGATGATGATGATGATGATGATGATGATGATGATGATGATGATGATGAAGAATATGATGATGATGATATATTAATTAATATATATATATATATATATATATATTATATATATGTATATAATTATATATATGTATACCCGTCGCCACTGAATTTTTCGGTTTACAAGTGATCCTATAGATGTTACACATCAAAAATTGGATTGATTTTAATTAAATAAAAAATAAAAATAGTAGTAAGTAACTTGAACATTTAAAAATCAATTTTTCTTAGTTTTTTAAACTTGAGTTTTTAGTTTGTTTTCCTAAAACAATTTCAAAAGATCATTCAAAACTGGATTTCTAACTTTAAACGTAGTCGTCACAATAATGCATGTGTGCCGTTGTTTTCAATTTTTTGATTTTGTATGTCAACTTACTTTTCGTAATAAATTGCCCCTTCCGCTTTACACGAGGAACATAGACCCCCATCTCATACCATTTGTTTCTTACAGCACTATTTAAATGCTCCAGTTGGAATCTGCAATGTTTTACTAATGAGCGTTTACAGCAAACAATAAATTTACGTCAATAAATTAAATGTCACTGACTTTTATATGGTGAATATTTTTCACTGATAGAGAGAATCGATATGTTCCTGATTAAGATTTTAGAGTACTTTCGTATGCGCCGTCAGTAGTTGCAATATACCTATCCTTTTACAAATACGTAGCCATAACCAGGGTGGATGCAATGTATCTCGAAATGACACTATAAGTGGAAAGGAGAAAAGTACAAAATATGTGATTATTATAAAATGTATTAATATTTATGAGATATTTCTGAAAACTGAAAGCTATTCGTTTCTATGTAAAGTTTCTTTTGCATTTAAAGAATCTGGATTAAGAACAAAATTGATATTATTTATAAAGGGTGTCCCAAAATTAACGCAAGATTTGAATTAAATAGAAAACGCCGTTTTTAGTCTTTTGATAGTTATATTTTTATTGACTCGTAAAGTACATAGGATAGGGTTATGTATGTATGTATTATATGTAGATGTCAAATTGCTTTTTTTCAGGGTTGCCAACACTTCACTGCACAAATGGCGGCAAATTTAAATCTTGCGTTAATTTTGGGACACCCTATACATATAAACGTATGTTCATATGTCATGTACTGTAGGTACTTGGCCAAAACAACTCTAGTCGTGCTGTACCGACAGCGCACCGCAGTACATTATGTATATGTATGTAGGTGTTGAAAAAATGTTTTCCAGTTCTACGAGTCATGAAGTAATGAGCCACAGAATAGGTAAGTCTAACAAAAACAAAAAATCTTGAAAATCAGAATACGCTTCTGAAAAAATCAATTTTTTGCCACAAAACAAAACTCCACTTATAGAAAATACTACCTTGAAAAAAAATATAAGGACGACTTCGGATCTGAAATGATGGAAAAGAAAGTGTGGAACTGCAACTAAAGAATTCGAATCTCCCAATGTTCGCAGTGAACATCTAGAAGATGTGTTTCCGTCAAAAGAACCTCGGCGCTTGACCATCAACGAACAAAATCCACTGTGGCACTAGTACGGGCGATGAATTCATTGACGAGGCTTACATATGTACATACCTTCAACACATTGAAAATTGAAGCGACTATTTTTTACTAACTCCTGATTTACCTTAAAACTGAGTGACTGAGACGCGGAATGTAATGCAATTCTACCTCCTGCTGGTGCATTCTGGGTTACTCTAAATGAATGAGACTGGATAATAATCAACATAAGAATGGGGTTTTATAAAATAAATACAAAATTTCTAGCCATTTGTTCAGAAAAATATCTTAAAATTACGAAACTTGTAAGCAGAAAAACAAGGCCGAAAATGGTTATCCAATATAATAAAACTGGCCCAGAAAATAAAAAAAGAGGGAAAAAGACAAAGGATTTATTCTCTTGAATTTTTGTATGAGATCAACTGAGACAGTTAGATACTTTTTAGGTGGCAAGATAAGATTGTGTGAACAGACAGAACTACTTGGCTCGTTGATTCCCAATACATGGCTCGTTGTCTCGGGCTCTATGATTTTTACTTGCTGAAAATCCAAATGAATCGACAGACCCAAACTAAGCCTTCTCAGTTTCCCCACACACGTCTGATTTTGGCTCGGCTCCAGTTCGTTCGCTCTGTAGTGTATGGCACGCTTTAAAAATAGGAGCTTTGTACGTATAGAAAAAAGAAACATTAGATTACCACATTAACTGTATTAAAATCAAATAAATCGATACAAATAGTGAGATGCCAACTGCATACATATATGTATTGTATATATGTATATGTATCTACTATATACCTAATGTACATATGTACATAATGTTAAAGTTATTTTAAAATTGAAGTGCATACTATTTTTAAATTAATTACATTAAAAATAAATAAAATAGCGCAGCAGCTCGTAGAGAACCAAGGCTTAGTGAATGTCAACGTTGGAGGGGACCTACAGTGTTTATACCGAATCAATTCAATGGATTGAGAAATCGTTTTGGAAAAAATTCTTGACTTAGTGTTTTTCGCTGATACAATTAACAACGAAATTGCTGTTTTAACTGCTACTGTAAAACTAATAGACGAAGATCGACATCATCCTGCATTAGATATTTCACTAGGTTTAAACATGTCTTCTCCTTACAATGACGATAATAACAACAAACTTGAATTTGACTTTTCTAAATGTAATTTTGTAGATCTTTTTGATATGTTAATAACTGTAAATTGGAATCAATTATTTTGTAATTGTAATATTGAGGATATGTGTAATAATTTGTATAGAACTCTTTTTAACTGCTTTTACGAAACTATTCCTTTAAAAAGATCACGTTTTGCTTCAAATGCACCACCATGGTTTGATACGCGTATTAAAAACTTAAAAAATAAAAGGAACAAAGCTTGGGTAAAATATAACATAACGAGAACTGACGATGATTACAGAACTTTCTTAATTCTAAAACAACTCTTTTCTGATTATTCTAACATTCTATATGACGATTACATTTGTAAAATTGAACATGGTATTAAATCTAATCCAGATAGTTTCTGGAATTTCGTTAATAATAAAAGGAAAACGTGTGGCTATCCGAATTCGATGTCAAATAATTCGTCAACTAGTCATGACCCAAAGATTATTGCAAACATGTTTGCTAATCAATTCAAAGTAGCATTTGAAGAATCAGACTTTAATAATTTCTCTTCTTTTTCTTCTTCTTCTGACAGTTTTACTCATTTAAACGCAATTAATTTTGAAATAAGTGAAGACACAGTTGCTCAACATATATTAAAACTCGATGAGTGCTTTACTCCAGGCCCCGATGGTGTTCCATCTTATATATTAAAAAAATGTGCTTCTTATCTGTCATATCCGTTATGTGTTCTCTTCAATGCATCCTTAAAAAGTTCAATTTTTCCTGTTATCTGGAAAAGTTCATTTATTATTCCCATACATAAAAAAGGCCCAAAGAATGAAATAATGAACTATAGGCCCATTGCGAAACTATCTGTGATACCTAAACTGTTTGAGTCAATTGTGAGTAATGTTCTTTCTTTTCATTGTAGTTCTATTATTTGTGATAGCCAGCATGGCTTTGTCAAAAAGAGATCCACTGTAACTAATTTATTTAACTTCGTGTCCTTTTGTCTAGATGTATTTGAAAAACGCGGGCAAGTTGATTGCGTATTTACTGACTTTAGTAAAGCCTTTGACAAGTTATGTCACAATACACTAATTCTAAAATTATACCATCTAGGATTTAACAACAATTTTATAAATTGGATTTCTTCATACTTAAAAAATCGTCGTTATTCTGTCTTGTTTCGTAATGAAAGTTCAATTCAATTTGTTGTCAATTCTGGCGTCCCTCAGGGCAGCCACTTAGGTCCTATTTTATTTGTTTTATTTATTAACGACTTGGTTTCAAACTTAAAAAACTCGTCTGTCCTTGTTTATGCTGATGACATTAAGCTTTTCAAAAGTATAAAATCCTCCTCTGACTGTTTATTATTACAAGAAGACTTAACAATATTTAGGGAATGGTGCAATAAAAACCGACTTGTTTTAAATGTTGACAAATGTAAAACTATGAGTTTTACACGTAAAAAAATTCCGTTTTTGTACAACTATACGTTTGATTCTTGTCCGTTATGTAAAGTTTCTATGTTTTCTGACTTAGGTATTATTCTAGATCCCAAATTATCATTTAATGATCATTTAAGTTATATAATTAAAAAAGCCAATAGGGTTCTTGGATTCATTAAAAGATTCGGTCGTGATTTTCGGGATCCTTATGTTCTTAAACTTCTATTTATTTCGTTTGTTAGACCAATTTTAGAATACGGCTGTGTGGTATGGTCACCTTATTACTCAATACATGTTTCAAGAATTGAAGCGATCCAAAAAAGGTTTCTGCGTTTCTGTCTTCGGTCTCTTCCATGGGCAAGGGAAAATCTATTTCCGCCTTATTCTCAAAGACTAGCTTTGATCAGCCTCCCTTCTTTGACTAACCACAGAAAGTATATACAATTTTGTTTTATTGTTGGGATTATTAATGGTTCGATATCATTACCATCAGTTCTAAGTAAATTAAATTTCAGTTTCAGTCGTGCAAGTTTAAGGCGACAGCAACCTATTATTCAAATATTTAGCAGATCAAACTATGGTGTATGTAGCCCTCTCAATCAGTTAATAACAATTTATAACGAATTTCATTTTTGTTTAGAATCTGTAAATGATAATATAAAATGTAAACAATTTAAACTTATGTTTTTCAACAATATTGAATAATAAATAATAAATATAAATTATGATATTAGATATTATTAGATTATAAGAATTGTTAACGTTAGATTTTAACGAATTAAATAAATAAATAAATAAATAAATGAATCCGAACGGCTAATTTGAAAACGCACTTTTCATGGCATGAATTACCATTGGATGATTGAACTCAATACCTCTGGCATGGACAGTTCTACGCACTAACTATCACGCCACGGGTACTGCTATAATATATATATGTATTTATATATACGAGTATATATATAAGCGGACCTCGTAGCTTCACGTTAAAAATGATATTTCTAATCCATTTTCTAGTTATATATTGTTATATTTCTTTATATGTATGTATTGTAATGTTCGGCTTGGTCCGATAATTAAAACTTATTCACACTTCGTAAATAAAAACACAAATTTTCTTTATTTAAATCGATATAAACTTATTCAGCCCAATCATGAATTCCATCGTAATCGGAAATTTTTACGAATCCCGAAAAACTGTATCATGAAATTCGTTCGTAGTGGAAAATCTCATACAATTTTGCATTACGAACGGATTTCATGATACAGTTTTTCGGGATTCGTAAAAATTTCCGATTACGATGGAATTCATGATAGGGCTGATTTATTGAACACTCAATTATTACGTTTCAAACACAGTCTTTACTTTTCAAACACAGTCTTTACTTTACAGCAATTCACAATCCATAATGAACCGCTTCGCTTCCAAGCGCCTATTTATATACATACCTCCAATCGGTTCGAGAATCTACGAGGTTGTTCTCGATGCTTAACGAAGTTCTCCACTTTATCACTAGATGCTTACCCCTTTCGAGGTTCTTGTATGCGCTGAATGAGTTCCCCTCTAAGCCACTAGATGTTTCTCGATGCTTAAGAATCGAGTTCTCCTATTAGCCACTAGAGGTTTCTCGATGCTTAAAGAAGCGAGTTCTCCTATTACTACCACTAGATGTTGCCCCTTATTATTGAAAGAGATAAAGAGTGTATACACATTACATTGCCCCCTCCTTAGGATTGATCGTCCCGAACAAATCCATCGTTTTCATCACCACTGTAGCGATGTAGCCGGTCGCGATGTACAACTTTAGGTTTTCCTCTGACTCCCTTTTGTATCCAGTACACGACATCGTTGATTTTTGTAATGACTGTATATGGACCTTCCCAGTCCCGTTGAAGTTTCGGTGACAATCCTTTTTGTCGATGGGGATTGTAAAGCCACACCCGATCCCCTGCTTGGAACTCTGTTGTTGTCGCTCGTATATCGTAGCGTGTCTTCATTCGGTCACTGAACATCTTTATTTTCAACCTGGTATTGTCGTGGATCTGAAGGAGTCTTTCTCTGAGGTCATCAATGTAGTCATCCTCGGCTTGCGGTTCCGATGTGGGGCATCCAAATTTTATTTCGCTCGGCAGTCTGATGTTCCTTCCCATCAAAATCTCAGATGGTGTATGGCCAGTTGAGCTATGTCTTGCACTTCGATACGCCATCAAAAACAGTGGAATGTGTCGATCCCAATCTCGCTGGTTGTCGTCCACAACTTTGCAAAGATGTTCCTTCAGGGTTCGGTTGAATCGTTCGACCATGCCATCAGATTGTGGGTGAAGTGGTGTTGTTCTTGTCTTCTTGATGTCAAGAAGCCCACAAACTTCCTGAAATATGTTTGATTCAAAATTCCTTCCCTGGTCGGAATGCAGTTCTAATGGAACGCCGAATCTGCTCACCCAGTTGAAGACAATTTGGTCTGCGACTGTTTTGGCTTCTTGATTTGGAATGGCGTATGCTTCAGGCCACTTGCTGAAGTAATCCATGACGACCAGAATATAACGATTTCCATTATTTGTTTCCGGAAATGGACCCGCCACGTCTACTGCAATCCTTTCGAAGGGTGCTCCGACATTATACTGCTGCATTTGGCTGTGGTTCTTTTTGTTCGGGCCTTTGGTGGCAGCACAGGTATCACATTTTCGGCACCACTTCTCGACATCTTCCCTTGCATGTAGCCAGTAAAATCGTTGTCGAACCTTTTCTAGCGTCTTGTTCACTCCTAGATGACCTCCCGAAACTCCAACATGCATCTCTCGCAGAACATCCATAACCTTCGATCTCGGTAAGACTAGCTGCATTACATAAGACTTTCCATCTGCTGATTCTCATTTACGTCGAAGGACACCCTCTTGGACATGAAACGAGTCCCACTGTGCCCAATAGGCCTTCAGAGTCGGACTTCTATCGGAGATATCAGCCCATTCTGGTTTTTCCTGGTGTTCCTTCCAAGCGAGGATGGGTTCGATATCTGAGTCTTCTTGTTGAGCCTTCCTCAACTCGTCGTTGCTCCCGCCATAAATGGGATCGGCTCTGGTTCGTTCAGTAACCACTTCTTTTTCTTCTTGTCGTCTACAATGCTTACAGTCTTGTTTACATGGTCTCCGAGACAGTGCATCTCATTTGAGTGAAGCTTCCCCTTCCGATGTTGAATTTCGTAATCGTACGTCTGCAGCCTCTCAATCCACCTTGCCACTTGACCCTCTGGATTCTTGAAATTCAAAAGCCAGTTAAGTGCTCCATGGTCAGTTCGGAGAAGAAACTTCTGTCCATAGAGATACTTATGGAAGTGCTTTGTTGCCAAAATCAGTGCAAGAAGTTCTCTTCTGGTCACACAATAATTTCTTTCCGACTTCGAGAGTACCTTGCTGTAATAGGCAATCACCTTTTCTTCGCCATTATGCACCTGCGATAGTACAGCACCTATCCCGACATTGCTCGCATCAGCATCAATTATGAACGGTTTTGCTGGAGTTGGGTAGGTCAGCACTGGTGCATTACACAAGCGTTGCTTGAGCTCTTGAAAGCTGCGCTCGCATTCACCTGACCATCTAAACTGCTTTCCCTTTTCCTTTAGCTGATGTAGACTCTTGGCGATTCCAGCAAAGTCCTTCACAAAGCGCCTATAGTAGGTGGCTAGACCCAGAAAGCTTCGGAGTTGATGTTTGTCCTGTGGTGTTGGCCAATTCTTCACGGTGTCAACCTTATCAGGATCCGTTTCTACTCCTTGGGATGAGATGATATGTCCCAGATATTTCTTTTCGGTCTTGAAGAGTGAACACTTTTCTGGGTTAAGCTTGAGGTGGGCTTCTCGAAGTCTTTGAAACACAGCTCTCAGATTTGTACAGTGTTCGTCAAATGTTTTCCCGTACACTATGACGTCATCTAAATAGACCAGGCAAGATTTCCATGTGAGTCCTTGCAGGACGCATTCCATTAGGCGCTCAAAAGTCGCTGGAGCATTGCAAAGTCCAAAAGGCATCACTTTGAACTGCCACAATCCGTTTCCTGTGGAGAATGCTGTCTTTTCTTTGTCTTCAGGATGGATTTCGACTTGCCAGTAACCACTTTTCAAGTCCAAAGTTGAGAACCATTGTGCTCCTTCCATTGCATCCAGAGTATCACTGATCCTAGGCAGAGGGTAGCTATCCTTCTTGGTCACATCATTCAACCTTCGATAGTCCACGCAAAAGCGGGTTGATCCGTCTTTCTTCTTTACCAGGACCACTGGAGACGCCCAAGGGCTTTTAGAGTTTTCGATCAGACCTTCTCCCTTCATGGTGGTTATCAGTTCTTCAACCTCACCTTGTTTGGCTAGTGGAAGGCGTCTTGCAGGTTGACGAATCGGCATTGCATCCCCGGTATTGATTCGATGTTGCAACAGTTGCGTTCTGCCATATTTCCCTTTCGATGACGAAAAGATGTCTGCAAATTCTTCGAGGAGACCTTCTGCAGTTCTTCGTTGTTGGTGGCCAAGATTAGATGACTTGAGAATGTTCGTCTTTATGGAGTTCAGCTCTTCGGACTTCAAGGATTGCCTTGACTCTTCTTCGTTGATCCTTGTTATCGCTGATACAGATTCGCATTGTCCGACAATATCACCTTTTCTAAGCTTAACTTCATACGGCTTGATGTTCAGTATTCGTACCGGAACCATGTTCTTTAATGGTCTCACAAGAGTCTTCCCAATGGTGACGTTTTGGGAGGACTTTACAGATGCTGGTTCGACCATGAGGTATCGATGGCTGCCAGGTTTACCCTTCAATTTCGTCCACACGAATACTTCTGAAGAAGCAGGCAAAGTGAGATCTTCTTTGATGACGGTTTTCACAGATGACGAGGTCTCATACGAGTTAGTCCCATAGATCATCGGAATCTCGATGTTTCGATATTTCAGGACTTGGTTCCCGATGTCCAATATCACTCCATGATCTTTCATGAAATCGATGCCGACAATGCACTCGTCGCATATATCTGCTACCAGGAACGGGTGAGAGAATTCCAACTCTGCTATCCGAATCTTAAGACGTACCTCACCATAAACTTTTGCGGCCTCTCCAGTTGCAGTCCTTAGACGATAGCTGTTGGTGTTGTGGAGCCATGCCTTCTTGACGAGGTCTTGCCGTACGATGGACGCCGTGGCACCGGTGTCAATGGTAGCCACACATTTGTTGCCGTTTATACTTGCTTCCACGGTCAGGCTCGTGTTGTCACGTTTCGTTTGAGAAACCTGGATGTCGTTTCTGGGGCCATCGATACCAGAAACCAGCTTCTGCCCCTCGAAGTTGGTTCTTATTCGTTTCCCGGGTGGGAAACAACTTCGGAAGCAACGTTGTTGGTGTTGCTTTGAACGGTTGAATTACTTCTATTTCCACAGTGTTGGCATGTGGTTCTTCTTCGTGGTAATCTGCACTGTCGCTGTAGATGCCCAGTCTTATTGCAGTTCCAGCATCGTGCTGGTCCGTCTCGCTGACTCCTTTCCACAGTAGCCTTCTGACAAGAACATTCTTGGACTTCTATTTCTCTTATGCGATGCACGTTTTGGGAAGCTTGTTCTGCAGCTTCCATCGTCAGAGCGAAAGCCAATGCTTCTGGTAATGTTCGCTTTCCGGCAGTGCGGATAGCCCTTTGGAGATTTATATCGCCCACAGCTCTCACAAAGGCTTCAACAGCAAGTTGATTTATTATCTCGTTACCAGCTGTTGGATATGCCAGGTGAACCAATCGCTCGATATCTGCCTGAAGCTGCTGCAGAGTTTCACCTCTTTTCTGTGTCCTATTGTTAAGCTGAACTCGGAAGATTTCTGTCATGTGGCTATCCCCAAACCGCTGTTCGATTGCGTTTACCAGAACTGTGAAGTCACTACTTTTCTCTGCTGGGACGGTTTGTAGCAGTTCAGCAGCAGATCCTCTTAAAGCAAGCGTAAGAGCAATGTATTTTTCGTGATCGTCCCAGCCGTTTGTTAACGCTGCTGCTTCAAACTGTTTCTTGTAGATTGACCACGGAATCTGCCCGTCAAAGCTTGGAGGATTCACTTCTCTCTTCCTTGAGCACTCACCAGAAGGTTCTCGAGCTTTCATCTTTCGCACTTTTTCTAGTTCATTTGTGATGGTTTCGATTTGTTCGTCAATTTTCTCGAAACGTGCATTTTGTTTTTCGACGCGCTCGTCGACAGTTTTGATTTTCTCTTCGAAGTCCGCAAACCTGCCTTCTAAAAGGTTTTTCTGTTCGTCGAATCGCTCTAGGACATCATTCCTTTGGGCTTCTAGTTGTTTGAGAACATTCTGCTGCTCTTGTTTTTGGTCACTTCTTTGAGCTTCTAATTGTTTGAGCACGTTCTGCTGTTCTTTCAGGACATTCTTTTCATTCTCTTCAAATTTGGTTAAAAGAAGTGACATCATGTTAGATAAAGCAACATTTGCATTTACCTCTTCCACTTTTGCTTCTAATTCGAAAGCAAACGTATCTGGGTCTTCATTTTGCTGCTCCAGATATTCCTGCAGCCGTTTAACGAGTTCGGTTTTTACGCCTGTCCCACTTAAGCCACGTTTGCTTAGTTCGGCCTTTAGCTTAGGGACAGTTAAGTCTTTCAAAACTTTACTCATTTTTTATTTATTTTTAACTTCACTAATTCACACAAAATAGTTCAATCACTGCTCACTGTTTTTATTCTCAATAAGTTTTAATCCCTTATTCTGACACCAATGTAATGTTCGGCTTGGTCCGATAATTAAAACTTATTCACACTTCGTAAATAAAAACACAAATTTTCTTTATTTAAATCGATATAAACTTATTTATTGAACACTCAATTATTACGTTTCAAACACAGTCTTTACTTTTCAAACACAGTCTTTACTTTACAGCAATTCACAATCCATAATGAACCGCTTCGCTTCCAAGCGCCTATTTATATACCTCCAATCGGTTCGAGAATCTACGAGGTTGTTCTCGATGCTTAACGAAGTTCTCCACTTTATCACTAGATGCTTACCCCTTTCGAGGTTCTTGTATGCGCTGAATGAGTTCCCCTCTAAGCCACTAGATGTTTCTCGATGCTTAAGAAGCGAGTTCTCCTATTACTAAATTAAATAGAAAACGCCGTTTTTAGTCTTTTGATAGTTATATTTTTATTGACTCGTAAAGTACATAGGATAGGGTTATGTATGGAATAACACAATCGACAATCACATGTGGGTTCTCCGAACCCCAAAATGCGGCAATTTTGGCGATTGACAAAGCTATCAAGATGAAAATGTGCTTCATCGCTTAGGATGATTTTGCTCGAAAAATCAGGGTCCATTTGTTGATGTTCAATAATCCATTCAACAATCTCTCTTCTCTGTCCATGGTCATTAGGCTTCAATTGTTGTGTTAATTGAATTTTGTAAGCATGAAGACACAGATCTTTGGTGAGTATACGCTGTAGAGAGGTTCTTGAAATTTGCGACGTCGAATTGAGGTTCCTAGATTGTCAGCAACACTCTCACGCACTGCTTCGACATTCACATTTGAACGGCTTGTTTTTGGACGACCAGTGTGTTTGGCGTCTCCAACGGATCCAGTCTCCATGAATTTTTCAATTAATCTCTTCACAGTTGACGAAGTTAAAACACTATTCCGACCATACTTTGTATGAAATTTTCGAACTGCAGCCGCCAAGCTTTCACTATTTTTGAAATATTCTTTAATAATGAAGACACGTTGTTCTATCGTGTAACGCTCCATTTTTAATAACCCTATACTGTTAGCTGTCAAATTGCTTTTTTTTCAGGGTTGCCAACACTTCACTGCACAAATGGCGGAAAATTCAAATCTTGCGTTAATTTTGGGACACCCTTTACATATAAGTTACAAGGTTTGCTCATGAGGCCGACAATATTGTCCTCAGCATGCGGAAGCATTGCTGTTTCGTTTCCTTTGTCATAATTATCATGAATTTGGAAGATCAGTCCAACACTAAACCAAGAAAAGCCACTCCACATCATGATCTTGTATTGGATAGGGTATCCTAGATATTTGGATTTTTAGATACCTTATTGAACGCTTTGGATACCTTTATTAAGAGAGCATTGCAAAAAATAAAAACAAATTTCTGCTTTTCACAAAAAGCAGACAAAAATTTAGATTTGGATGTCCAATTTTATTGTAATAAAATTTTTCCAAAAGACATACAAATTTGAATCAGCTGTTCTGTCAAATACCTTCATATACCAGAAAAACTTGGATAACTTTGGATTCCTTTTTTGACATCCCAGCTGTTTTGGATCAGCTGTTCTTTCACACGTAAAACTTTAACAAAAATGTTTCTGGATACCCTATCGGTCTGATATTTAACGCAGCTTTTCAGATAAGACAAGACAACTTTTTAACAATTTTGTTAAGTACTTACGGCAAATTGACGTGCAGTGTGAAATTGTATAAGACCACAGGGCACGTCGAACAAATTCATTAGATGAAGTCATTAATGTAGCGGGCCGACTTTCCATTAGCGCAGCATGAATTTCCTTCTGATTTAGATGGCACAGGCAGGGATTGAACCCAAGGCCTTTAACATGACAGCCCCACGCAGTAACCATCACACCACGGTACAATAGAACATGTTTAAAGTATTATGCGGCATATACACTGTTCAAATGCTTGCCAAGCATGTGAGAGAGTATTAGTTAAAATGAAACACGTATACAATGTGTGTATGCTTGAAACAAAATCAAAATGTTTTGATTTTTCTTCAATCAGATAGACAGCATTGATATAATGTATATTCGAAATTGATTGCTTGATCAATCTTTTATATTTTTTAAATGAAATGAAACGATCAAATTCGCAAAAAATATTTTTCCCGATAAAACAACCGCACGTCTATTCACCTCAAAATTAAAATAAATATAAATGATTGAAAGCTTATGCATGATGTGTGTATATGACACGTCAAACAAAATTTACTTATACACTCTCACATGCTTGACAAGCATTTGAACAATGTATATGCCGCTTTAGTCATATTTTTTCGGATTCAACCTTACTTACATATTTTGTATTTTGAGCCACTTTACACTCCTAAAACTATTTTGTTGCGTGGATATTACGGCGCGGCGGCGTACTAACAGCAAGGTATGTAAGGGGGCATGCTGCACCCAGCAACCCCCAACCACCTTTAGGGTGGGTGCGAGGTTGGGTATAAGCAAAGTACTTTTCGATTTGAATACTAGAATACATAAAACAATTTTTTTTTTCTTTGTTCTATTTAAAAAGCACATTTAATTCACTGAATTTTCTTAAAATGGCTCAACTTTCATTTACCGCAGCACGAACTTTCACACGCGGTTTTTTTTTTGATAGGGATGTGCAATAATAATTATGGCAATTTTAGAGCGAAAAAAAATTAATTTTCAAAGTTCACTTTTTTACATAAAACACACGCAAAATGGTTGTTTTTGATATTTCTTGCCTGATTTTTGTTTCACTGATTGTATACTTGATTTTTTTTGGGGGATTTCAATGGTTTTTTTTTAGATTTTATTTTTAAATTATTCATACATTTTAAAATAAATTGCATCGAATTCAAGTTGCTTTTTTTATATAAAACATTTTGCATTCTAGTATTCAAATGGAAAATGTACTTCGCATACAAAAAACCTCGCACTCACCCCTTATAATAAAACGTGCTAAACAGTTGGTTGCATACCTCGCTGTTAGGCGCCAGTTATAGCTATCATTGGTTTTCATCGTTGAAAACAAACATTGGAATTTTTTAACAGGGGGGTCATTCCGTAAAACGATTATCGTCAAACGATAGCGTTTTGACGATAGTCTCACTTTACGTAAGACGATAATCGTCAAAGTGATATCGTCAAAACGATAGCTAAATATGTAGGTATCGTCTGTCATTGATTTCGAAATAGCAAATTGAAATACAAATGTTTCGGCGTAATAATTGAGTTTTGTTACAAAGTGAAAATGAAAACTCAGAAAAAAAAATAAAATGAATACGGTTATGGAGACAATTAAGAGATAAATCAGACCCTCTATCTCTTCCAACCTATATGTAGGCATTTTTGTTTTTTTCTTTCTCAACTGTCGTAAAATAATTTAAACCATTATAGTTTTGTTCAACGTTTTTTCAAGAGGTCTTTATAAAGATATTGGAAACAATAAATTTGCCGGACAGTTTGCTGTAACTATTAAAACTTTGAGTGGCGGGGGGTACCAATGCTCTTGCACGAAGCATATTATCCAAAATAGTTTCAGACATATGTACATATGTAAATAACTTACGTGTTGAAATTGTAGTTACATCATCGGCGGCAAAAAAATAAAAAAAGTAACAGTAAAAATAACAATAAACACCACAAAATAGTTGATCAGTTTGGTAAAAAGCAATTTGTTGCAAATTTTCACAATTTCCCATAGACAAAAACAACAAGCATTATCTTACGTTGAGTTCATTTTGACATTTCAGTTATCTTATACTAAAAACTATAGACGAGACGATAGTGACAAAGTTACGTGAAACAAATTATTGACGATATCGTTAATGATAATCTATGTTGTTTGGTAGTGACCTTTTTGTTTATGTAATGTTGTTGAAATGGGCTTCAGGTCAAATAAATAAAATACTAAGTTTTCACGACGTTTCGTTCATGATTATGAACATCATCAGGTGTAAACAGTTTTCTATTTGGCATTGAAAAATTAATGTAACAAATGTAAGTTTGATAGAAATTGTTTTTAATTTAAATGTAATAATTTTGTACCCTATTTTTCAATGCCAAATAGAAAACTGTTTACACCTGATGATGTTCATGAACGAAACGTCGTGAAAACTTAGTGTTTTATTTATTTGACCTGAAGCCCATTTCAACAACGTTAATGATAATCGTTTTGAAAATTACGGATGCGCAATTACACTTTTTTCCTCAAAAAAAATTTTTGTGTGATTTCCGATCGATCAGTATATAATTTTCATTTCTTATCAAAGGGAAACACCGTCAAATACCGATTCAAAAATTTGTCTGGATCAATTTCAATGATAACTATAACTGGCCCCTTAGAATACCGTACAATCCATTAAAAAAAACTTGTTTTTTTGTTTAACGGTGTTTCCTTGCCTTAATATTTTAAACATGTTCTATTAAGTCATCTACCTTACTGTTTAAAAAATCAGAAAGATACTGAATTTTTGAGTGTTTTATATGAAAAAGTGAACTTTGAAAATTAATTTAAAATAGAAATAAATGTTTCCTCGCTCTTAAATTGCGAAACTTAATATTTATTTGCACATACCTATCAAATAAAGTTTAGCCACTAAAAATGTTTAATATTGCGTTAAAATCAGTAAACTTTAAATACTTTTTATTTTAAGTCATTAACTGTCAAATTGAAATTTCTGAAATCTTAGAAATTTAAATTAGCCAACTGAATAAACAAATGCTATGACAGTCTAAATAATATTTTAGGATTTGTTAACTGGTCACTATTATAACTAATAGGATGAGCAAAAAGAGGTAAGCTTCCGGTGTTTAAGAGCCAACCCAACCTCTGGCATGACAGTCCAACGCATTAACCATCATGCCACGGGTACTACGAATTGTTGGTGTTGTTTTTTTTAAATACATATCGAATTTATAGCTTTACCGAGAAAGCGATTTTGTTTCTTGTTTAGCCGAAAATAACAATCTCCGGAAAGTGTCATAATTCCGTTAAAGATTCTATGGGACAAGTTATTTTTTTAACTCGTACTTTGGCGAGAGATCTAAAAGAGATACATAAATCCGTAGAACCGGACGGAATTTTTGATATTATTTTGAAAGATTTTCCATCCATTCTGTTCTTGGAGCTCGCTACGAGTGGGTCAATCCATTCTTCATTAGACTAGATGCTTTCTTTCGAACCGTTCAATACAAGTTATATTCAAAGAATTCAAGTCTAAAACTCACAATGCAGGTGCACCCAAAGGCTCCGTTTTGCCTCTTCTTCCTCATTTTTATAAATGATCTCTAGACTGCAAGACCGCGAGATCTGTCTGGAGCCGGTCCGGTCATATAAGAAATGTACTTAATTTAATAATAAAATCCATTTCATTACTTAAAATATCCCAAGGAGTCAAATTGACTTCCTATGGCAATCTAGTGTTAAGTAGTAATAAATGGTAACTGTTTCAAGTATTCTATTAAATTTTGTTCAGATCATTTGAGAGTATTTGGCTTCCATAATACAATCTGAGGGTCTCTTAATCAGTCGTTATTGACCATTGTAGAATAAATGGTGCTCAAATGGTAGACATGTTCATTCAAGAGGACACAAGCGTCCACAGGTTTTTCTCAAAACCCACCTCTGTCTATCAACTCCTAATCTCACCTCCCCGTGGTGAACATCGGGTGTCTTGTCTAGTACCTCAACTTGGGATTGGGTTCCAACCTAAGTGGAAAGTTATTGGGGGTAGCAAACGAGAGAGGGGGGAGAGGTGTTTCCACTAAGGCATTCTTTCATCCAGAGGAGGAATTGCAGATATGGAATCAACGGTGGCGTCTACAGTTCCAGTTAGATTGAACTACTTAGTGAACACCTTATAGGGCTTCTACGACATATTCGGAGCCCGGGCCTATAAGGAGCGGTTTATCCGGCTCCCCTTCCTTGGAGTTATACTAAGGATCTTGCCCTCCAGGTTGGGGGTTGTGCCGTCGGGGTGCCTTCCTGACTTCCTATGTGAAATTGGAACACAAATCAGTGGAACGATTCGTTTCACTTTTGAACATAAAAGTGATACTGTTCAGGAAAATGAATTTCCGTCCGGAAAATAGAAAAATACATTTTTAGAGAAAAATAAATGCGCAATTACACTTTTTTTCCTCAAAAAAATTCTTTGTGTGATTTCCGATCAATCAGTATATAAGTTTCATTTTTAATCAAAGGGAAACACCATCAAAACATCGATTCAAACATTTTTCCGGATCGATTTCAATGATAGCTATAACTGGCCCTAAAAGCCTAATATGCGCGCATGCCCCAACAGAGGAAAAAGATAAGATGAAGACACTAGACATATTCTTCGAGCTCCTGGACAAGACATATGAGCAGTGCCCTGGCTATGACATTAAAATTGTCTTAGGAGATTTTAACGCCAAGCTAGGAAGAGAAGACATCTTTAGTGGCACAATCGGGAGATACAGTCTGCACGACACCACCTCCGACAACGGATTCAGGCTGATCGATTTCGTGCGGGCGAGACGTTCTGGTAGCAAGTACGCAGTTCACACATCTTAGGGGCCGGTTAAAGCTATCAGTAAAATCCATCAGTAAAATTTTAGTTTTTGAACATGTTACAGATTTATTTCTAGCAAAAGATTGATGCAATAAGATGAATCCTATATTCGAGTATTTTTTTTCTAAAGGAAACAATGCACTTAAAGATTAATTTAATTTATAAATCCATTTTAATTTTTTTAATGATGAAATTTCATTTTACTGAACAGCTGCTTTGTGTATATGTATATTTGAATTGTACTATCATGGAACACATAATTTTGTTACGGAAGGCGAGCCATGGGGGCGCTGCCTGTACGAAAATTAAGTGTGGAATCTAAGAGCGACTGGAAGTATAAAAATATTGAAATAAATAAATAAAATAAATTACTCAAATGTAAACAAAAATCAGTCGTTGCCAACGTTACCTGAGATTTTTTTTATTCATGTCTATCAATGTATAGAAGGTATGCATATACAATACATTTAATTTTTTTTGTTTTCAGAAAATTGTATTCATTTGATTTTGGATTTTCTATTTTTGTGAAATCTGAAAATTTAAAAGCAACGTTTTCAAATTTAAGGTTTGATACAATGCTTCGTTGCCATATTTTGAGTTTTTTCATAGCTAATGCATTCGATGCAGATATTTTTTTAATTTGTGATTCTTATTATAAAGTTGGTAGTGGGTGGGTATGTAGAAAAGTAAGTATTAATGAGGGTAGGTTAGTATGTATTAAGCAGAATTGTAAGAACTTAAGTCGTTTCGTCATTGCAGTAAAGCCATGACTTAAGCTAGCATTAAATGGTCAACTTAAAGGGCCAACGCATTGACTCTCTGACGTTATAAAAAAAAATTAAACTTTCTGTGTCAACGCACCGTTAAATTTCACAGCGTCAGTACTTAAAACGTTGACTATCACACGATTTGACAAAATAATGCTTATTTAAGCCAACGTTATTTTCATTTTGTAAAATTAGTTTTGTTAAATTAATGTATAAAACCAAAAAAGTAAAAAAATATAAGAACCTACAATCCTCCTCACCCTCATTTTAATTGTTTCAAAAAACGGACAATGGGTTAAGGATAGTGTTATAGCTTTGTGCGTTCTTAGGAAAAAGGGGATTGTACAAAAAATTATTTTTAATTATATTAGGTATATATTATAATATATTATATTATTCGTCCGGTGTTCCTCAAGGGTCGATTTTGGTACCTCTACTATTCTGTATCTATGTAAATGAACTTCCAGGTCTAATCAAAAACTGTTCCTGTCATCTGTACGCCGACGACTTTCAACTTTATTTCAGTTGTCCCCTGGGACTTATTGAGCATGGCGCCACTAATATCAATGAGGATCTTGATACTATCTCAAACTGGTCTCACTTAAATGGTCTTTTCTTGAACCCTAAGAAATCTAAATGCATAGTAATCTCCAAAAAGATTCTTGATCTCTCTTACTTTCCTTCGATTTTGTTAAGTAATGCCCCCATTGAATATGTTGAAACTGCCAAAAATCTTGGTGTTAACTTTAATCGCTCTTTAACTTGGGACAACCATATAAATGGAATTATAGGCAAAGTTTATGGTGCCCTACGTACTTTATGGGTAACCCAGTATTTCACACCAGTAAACACACGCATGCTGCTTGCCAAGACCTTGTTATTACCAATTTTAATTTATGGTTGTGAACTATATTGCATTTGTTGTTATGAAAGTAAACGTAAACTTAATGTCACTTTTAACAATATTGTTCGCTATGTCTTTGGCTTACGAAGATATGATCGTGTATCCAATTTTGCTACCCTGCTGCTTGATATGACCTTTGATAACTACCTTAAATTTCGTAGTTTGTATCTATTCGCTGATGTACTGCTTACACACCAACCACAATACTGTTTTGACAAGATAAATTTCCCTACCTCTAGTAGATCTCGTCAATTGATTCATCCTCGCTTCACATGTTTAACATCCGAACGTCAATTCTTTATAAACTCAGTCCGACTCTGGAACTCTCTTCCTCGCGCCATTACGGTAATCCAAAACGCAACAAGAATTAAAAAGTCTCTTAAAGATCATTTTTCACATAGCATTTAAATACTCGAATTATTTTTTTTTTTTTTACAAATGTATATTTCTGATACTCTAACTTCTTCTTTTTTTCTTTTTTCGCATTACTTAGTTTCAATCGTGTATTATAATATTAGATACTGAATTATTAGCTTGCTCTACCAATTTGTATTATTAGCTTGTAACTATTTTATAAGATATTGTATCTTACAGTTATTAAGTATTCACGAATAAATTAAATGAAATGAAATGAAATGAAAAAAAAATTAAAATTAATGTCTCCTTCTAGACTTAACTTGATTTAATGAAAAAAATGATAGTTAAATTCCAAATTAAGATTTTCTCCAAAATTGAAATAAAATTTGTATTTATTTCAGATCTCCAGACCTCCCTTGATATTTCCAGACCTCCCTTGAAATCTCCAGACCTCCCTTGATAGCTCCAGAACTTCCTTTGATATTTTCAAACCTCCCTTGATATTTCAAGACCTCCCTTGAAATCTCCAGACCTCCCTTGATATTTCCATACCTCCCTTAATTTTTCTAAACCTCCCTTGATATTTCCACAACTCCCTTGATTTTTCTAGACCTCCCTTTAAATCTCTAGACCTGCCTCGATTTTTCCAGACCTCCCTTGATATTTCAAGACCTCCCTTGATTTTTCCAGACCTCCCTTGATTTTTCCAGACCTCCCTTGATATTTCCAGACCTCCCTTAAAATCTCCAGACCTGCCTCGATTTTTCCAGACCTCCCTTGATTTTTCCAGACCTCCCTTAAAATCTCCAGACCTGCCTCGATTTTTCCAGACCTCCCTTGATATTTCCAGACCTCCCTTAAAATCTCCAGACCTGCCTCGATTTTTCCAGACCTCCCTTGATTTTTCCAGACCTCCCTTAAAATCTCCAGACCTGCCTCGATTTTTCCAGACTTCCCTTGAAATTTCCAGACCTCCCTTGATTTTTCCAGACCTCCCTTGAAATTTCCAGACCTCCCTTGAAATTTCCAGACCTCCCTTGAAATTTCCAGACCTCTCTTGATACTTCCAGACCTCCCTTGAAATTTCCAGACCTTAATTGAAATTTTCAGACCTCACTTGATATTTCCAGACCTGCCTTGATTTTTCTAGACTTGAAATCTCCAGACCTCCCTTATTTTTTCCAGACCTCCCTTGATATTTCCAGACCTCTCTTGAAATCTCCTGATCTCCCTTGATAGTTGATATTTCCAGACCTCCCTTGATTTTTCTAGACCTCCCCTCATATTTCTAGACCTCCCTTGATTTTTCCCTTGAAACCTCTAGACCTTGATATTTCAAGACCTTTCTAGACCTCCCTTGATAGTTCAAGACCTTTCAAGACCTTGACCTTTCAAGACCTCTCTAGACCTTGACCTTTCAAGACCTTTATAGATCTTGACCTTTCTAGACCTTGACCTTTCAAGACCTTGACCTTTCAAGACCTCAAGACCTTTCTTGACCACTAGACCTTTCAAGACCTCTAGACCTTGACCTTTCAAGACCTCTAGACCTTGAACTTTCAAGACCTTGACCCTTCAAGATCTCTCTAAACCTTGACCTTTCAAGACCTCTCTACACCTTGACCTTTCAAAACCTTGACCTTTCAAGACCTTGATAGTTTAAGACCTTTCAAAACCTTGAAATTTATAGACATGGACCTTTCAAGACCTTGACCTTTCAAGACCTTGTCCTTTCAAGACCTCTAGACCTTTCAAGACCTCGACCTTTCAAGACCTTGACCTTTCAAGACCTCAAGACCTCTAGTCCTTGACCTTTCAAGATCTCTCTAGACCTTGACCTTTCAAGATCTCTCTAGACCTTGACCTTTCAAGACCTTGACCTTTATAGAACTTGACCTTTCAAGACCTCAAGACCTTTCTAAACCTTGACCTTTTAAGACCTCTCTAGACCTTGGCCTTTCAAGACCTTGACCTTTATAGACCTTGACCTTTCAAGACCTCAAGACCTTTCTAGACCTTGACCTTTCAAGACCTCTCTAGACCTTGACCTTTCAAGACCTCTCTAGGACTTGACCTTTCAAGACCTCTCTAGACTTTGACCTTTAAGACCTCTCTAGACCTTGACCTTTCAAGACCTCTAGACCTTGATATTTCAAGAACTTTCTAGACCTCCCTTGATAGTTCAAGACCTCTCTAGACCTTGACCTTTCAAGACCTCTCTAGACCTTGACCTTTCAAGACCTTGATATTTCAAGACCTCAAGGCCTTTCTATACCTCCCTTGATTTTGTATGTAATACAATACATTCCACATGCAAAACATGTGGAACGAACTGTTAAGGAATTCGATAAAAAGATGTCAGGCCGAGCGTTCCTCTTCACGACAGTACTATTTAAATATACAAAGCTGATTACTTTGTATATATATTTGAATAGCACTATCATGAAACACTAAATTTTGTTACAGAAGGAGGACCATGGGGCGCTGCCTGTACGAAAATTAAGTGTGGAATCTAAGAGCGACTGGAAGTATAAAAATATTGAAATAAATAAGTAAAATAAATTACTCAAATGTAAACAAATTTTTTTTTTCATGCCTATCAATGTATAGAAGGTATGCATATACAATACATTTAATTGTATGTGTTTTAGATTTGTTAGCAGAAAATTGTATTCATTTGATTTTAGATTTTCTATTTTTGTGAAATTTGAAAATTTAAAAGCAACGTTTTCAAATTTAATTTTTGATACAATGCTTCGTTGCCATATTTGGAATTTTTCCATAGCAAATACATTCGATATAGGTGTTTTTTTTTAATTTGTATTTTTTATTGTAATGTGGGTAGTGGGTGGGTAGGTATTTAGAAAAGTAAGTATTAAGGAGGGTAGGTTGGTGTGTATTAAGCAGAATTGTAAGGACTTAAATCGTTTCGTGGTTGGAATTAAGCCATGACTCAAGCTAGAACTAAACAATCAACTTAAAGTGTCAACGCGTTGACTATCTGACGTCATAAAAACATCTAAATTTTCTGTGTCAACGTTCACAGCGTCAATGATTAAAACGTTGACTATCACACGATTAGACAAAATAATATTTATTTAAGTCAATGTGTTGAAATACTTTGTAAAAGAGTCAAAAAAGAAAAAGAAAAGAAGAATCCAACTGGATTGCACCACGTTTTATTTCGGAATGACAAGTATGTCAATTCATTCTGATGAATTCACAAAATGAATATACATATATAATAAAATGACAGATCATGTATGCAGATTGGCAAGGTGGCCACTTATTATTTTTAGCGCTTAGTACTTTTCAACATTCCGCACACCTCGTCCAGTTATTGCGACGAAACATCTGGCCGCCCACCGTGTTCATCCGCAGAGCCGTTGTCGACAGGAAGCACGACCAGCTTTGAAATAGCTCGTTTTATTATTGATGACTGTGTACGGATAGTTGCAACCCGCACTAGATCGTCCTCTCCAGTATGAACTTCCAAAACACGGCCCAATAGCCATTGGGTAGGCGGTGCGCGTTCATCTTTCAATAGGACCAGATCACCCACTTTAATGTTGGCCTTCGATTTTTGCCACTTGCTTCTTACTTGTAGATCATGCAAATATTCACAGCTCCACCTTTTCCAGAAATCCTGCTGCATTTGTTAGAGTTGTTTCCAACGTGAGAGTCTACCTGTCTTGATGTCGATTAAATCCGGTTCCGGAGTGGCAGTGATGGGACCGCCCACCGAAAAGTACCCAAGGGTCAAGGCAGCAAAATCTCCAGGATCATCTGAGAGGGCTGAAATCGGCCTTGAGTTCAGCACAGCTTCAATTTGCTTGATGACTGTGTAAAACTCCTCGAAGGTTAACGTTGCTTCCCCGATTGTCCGCTTAAGATGGTGTTTCATGCTCTTGACTCCAGCCTCCCATATGCCTCCAAAGTTTGGGGAGCCTGGTGGGATAAAGTGCCAAGATACACCATGGCAAGACATGGATCGTGGACCTGCTTCCAACTGTTTTTGATAAGCCGCAAAGTCTTGTTTAAGAACTGCATTTGCACTTGCAAACGTCGTTGCACAGTCGCTATAGATGCTAGAGCTGTACCCTCGTTGAGAAAAGAATCGTCGTAAGGCTGCAAGGAATGTCTCGGTTGTCATGTCACTAACGAGTTCTAGATGAATATCTCTAGTGCTCAGACAGACAAAAAGAGCGACCCATCCCTTGTAACTTCGATGACCTCGGCCTTTTGTTGTACGAATCGCATAGGGTCCGGCAAAGTCTAGTCCGGAATGCTTAAATGGAGCAGCGGCTGTGCACCGAGGTGTGGGAAGAACTCCCAAAATTTGTGTTGTAGGTTGGGGCTTATGACGACAGCATATCAAGCATCGACGAATGAACTTCTGTACTGAGGAACGACAGTCAATGATCCAATAGCGCCTTCGAAGAAAGTTAATTGTCGTTTGCTTGCCACCATGCATAGTGGCGTTATGTGCTTGATCAATAAGCAAAGACGTAAGTTTACTTTCCTTAGGCAAAATGATAGGAAACCGCTCAGACATAGCCAATAGGGCATTTTTTAATCTGCCATTCAATCGCACGATGCCAGTATCATCAATCATTGGATTAAGTTTCATTAGCTTGCTCTTTGAGCTGACAGGTTTACCCTGTAGGAGACAAGAAATTTCATTAGTAAAATGTATTCTTTGAACATACCTTATCCAAAACTGTAAGGCAACTCGTCGCTCAGAAGCTGTGCACCAGGATGAGGTAGCATGTGGTTGTTTTAGTTTGATGGCAATATAGCGATAGCACCAGCATGTTACACCAATTAAAGTGTTGATGTCAGAGTATTTGTAGAGAAGACCCAGGGCCATCTTATCCTCTGTTAACTTGGGACGGGCTATGAGTAGCAAAAAGTGTTGTCACCTCCTGTACATCACTGACGTCAAATTTTTGCTCAGGCCATTCTCCTTCATCTTTTTGTAGCCATGTTGGACCAGACCACCATAAGTCAAGACTATGTAGCTGAGAAGGGTAGACGCCACGAGAGGCTACGTCAGCTGGATTGCTTTTAGTTGGCACATACCTCCAGCAGTTGATAGTTGTCAGCTCTTGGATTTTGGTGATTCGGTTCGCCACATACTGTTTATGTTTTCCTGGGTTTGATCGAATCCAGCTCAGAGTTGTCTTCGAGTCTGACCAGCAATAGGTGGTGATGGATGGCAACTGTAAGGTGTCAAGAACTTTGGACGCAACTTTTGAAGCAAGAAGTGCACCATTGAGTTCCAAGCAAGGAACGGTAATTTTCTTCAAAGGTGCCACTTTAGTTTTTGCCATAAGAAGTGACACTCTATATTCACCATCAGATGTTTTTTTTACTCGCAGGTAAGAGACAGCAGCATAAGCAGAAGTAGACGCATCGGAAAAAACATGTAGTTGGTAACTTGAGGCATTTCCAGACGAGAATATCCACCTAGAAACCTTGATGTTCTCTATCGATGGGAGCTCTTCTCGAAATTGGATCCAGTTCTTTTGATGAGGTTCTGGAAGTGGATCATCCCAAGATATACCAGAAAGCCAAAGTTGTTGTGACATAATTTTCCCTGTAATCACGACTGGAGCCAGTAGACATGTTGGATCATAGATTTTGACCACATCGGAGAGCTGTTGGCGTTTGGTGATTGGTGCTGAAAGTTTTGTGACGTTTACTTTGTAACCTATGCAATCAGTTTGACAAAACCAATAGATCCCAAGCGCCTTGGTTTCACGATCCAAATTAAGATCGCAACACTGTTCAGTCAACTTATCATGCACGCTTATTCCTTGTAGAAACTCGGTAGAATTTGAGTTCCATTTTCGGAGCAGGAAACCTCCCCGCTGTAGTAAGTTCTGCAGTTCCAGCTGTAATTGTTGAGCTGCCTCAACAGAGTCGGCACCATGGAGACAGTCATCCATATAAAATGACTCACGAAGTACCTTAGCAGCTTGAGGGAAATCAGCCTCTTCATCGTTGGCCAGAGTATGGAGAACTTTGATGGTGACATACGGAGAGCAGTTTAAACCATAAGTGACAGTAAGCAATCTGTAGACAGCTGGTCGTCCTTCTTCATCTTTCCATATGATTCTCTGCATATCCGCATCGTCTCCTTGCACCAGTATTTGTCTATAGCATTTCTCAATATCTGCCATAAATCCAATTCGATGAGTACGCCATTTCAGGATAATCGCTGACAATTCACTTTGCAGTTTGGGACCTACATGAAAACAATCATTAAGTGTTTTACCTGATTTATACTTCCTGGATGCGTTGAAGACAATTCTCAATTTCGTTGTCGAACTCGACTCCTTGTATACGCCATGGTGGGGAATGTAGCAAGTCGGTTGAGATGAGACTTCATGAACAAGTTCCATATGCCCGAGTTCTAGATATTCGGACATGAATTCATCATACATCGTTTTCATTTTCGGGTCCTTCTCTAGGCGATTGAGTTGATGATGAAAGAGCTTGTAGGCGTCTTCTTTCGAATCTGCCAAGGTTGTTTGGTCGATGGAATTCTTAAACGGGTACTTGATGACATAGCGTCCAGAACAGGTCCGTTGTACCGTTTGCTTAAAGAATTCTTCGCAGTAGAGCTCATCTTGTGTCATCTTAGAAGAAGATTCCACGCCTTCGTTCTCATTAAATTTCCACATAGACTGAACCAAATCTGCTAGCTCAGACTGTGAAAATGCACAAAAGTTTGTTGAGAGCGTCATAGTTGTAGACTCGGGTAAGCGCCCGAAGATTATCCATCCTAGATGGGTGTGTTGTGCAACAGGTGCACCAGAAGACGATTGCAAAATTTCACCATATAGGAGAGAGCCATAAACATCAGCTCCCAGAATAACGTCTATAGATCCCGGTTCGCAAAAGTCTGGATCGGCCAGCTCCAAATCCATAAATTCACCAAACTGTTTAGTATCAAGACGAAGAGTGGGCATAAGAGGACCCAAACGTGGCAAAATTAATGCTCTGCAGTTAATATTAAAGTCTGGGTCTCTGAGAGAGCTCACAGAGATGTCGACCAGACCTGTTGACTTTCCAACACTTGTGCCTCCTAACCCAGTCACCGGCATAAATAGCCGGGTTCGTCGAAGGTGAAATTATTGCACCGCATACTCACTAATAAACGTAGCCTGAGATCCGATGTCCAAAAGAGCTCGGAGTTTAAGTTTGTGCCCAGTGGCAGATCGCACTCCAACTTGAGCTGTAGCCAGCAAAACCGGTTCTAGTTGTTCTACCAATGATTCGTCATCGGAATTTTCACACCTTGAATTTGCTGGGTGAGGTGGATTACAAGTGGGGTTCGTTCGCAGATGATTTGTGTTGATGTTGACGTATGGTTCTTGAGACTGGATGCTATTGTGCAGCATCGTGTGATGTTTTTGGTGACATACTAAGCAGGTGTAGTCTGACGGACATTGTTGTTGCGCATTATCAGCCTTAAGGCAATTTTTGCACAATTTTACTTTCGTCACGAATGTCTCTGTGCTGGTGTTTCTTTTCTGAAATCAGAACAAAACATTAGAACATGCTTACCAGAACACTTAGGGCATCGATTGACATTTGCTTGATGACTTCGAACTGGCTGTGCCTTAATTGTCTTTTGTTGGTTAGGCTCATTTTGTTTTGGTCTAGAGCATGCAACCATAGCATCCAGGCCTTATAGTCTGTTTTCCAAAAACTTTTCTAGCTGCAGGTAAGTGGGGATGGAGTTTGGACTGTCAAGTGACGTTTCCCAATCTTTGATTGTGACAGGGTCAAGTTTTTGAGTCACATGTAGAATCAGCCAGTCGTCCCACTGATTTGTTGGCCGTCCTAGATGCTGTAGAGCACGAACAGCTTCAGTGATTCCATCAAGTATCTGACGTAAGACGACACGTGATTCGTTGGCCATGGTTGGCAGATTAACAATGTCGTGAAGGTACTGCTTAATCAATTTGTAGCACTACCCCGGAGACTACAGTTAAGGTAGTGTAAGCGTTGTATATCAGACAGCATTTTGTCATTGATGACACAGCTGGTGAACATATCCTTAAAGTTCAGCCACTCTTAAAACGATCCATCGAAAGTGGGTAGTTGCAGTGGTGGTAGCGTCGACTTAACTGTGCTGATGCCTCCGTTCACGACAAGATGAGTTGGAGTTGAATGAGACATCGGCTCATGTGTAGTTGTAGACAGCTCGTCTATTATCTCATTGAGGTCTCCAAGGGCCTCGCAGTACGCAGATTCAATTTCGGCAAAACGCTCATCCGAGAGAAGCCTTTGTAGATCTTTCTCGTTGGTTTCTGTTGAATCCATTAATGAGATGATGTCGTGAGCCTCATTGAATTTGGTCCAGTACTTTTCTAGCAATTTGCTTCTGCCCACGAGGTATCCTTTAGTCTGTTTCGCCTTCCCTGCCTTCTGTGTGTTAGCTGAGAAGTTAAAAATTAGTTTTGCGAGAGATTCTTCTTTGGCCAGCGCCATTAGTATCAAAATAAAACTCTTTACAAATTAATTTATTAACGCGGAGGATTAAAGTTCCCCGCAAGGGATGCCAAATGTTGAAATACTTTGTAAAAGAGTCAAAAAAGAAAAAGAAAAGAAGAATCCAACTGGATTGCACCACGTTTTATTTCGGAATGACAAGTATGTCAATTCATTCTGATGAATTCACAAAATGAATATATACATATAATAAAATGACAGATCATGTATGCAGATTGGCAAGGTGGCCACTAATTATTTTTAGCGCATAGTACTTTTCAACACAATGTTATTTTTATTTTTTCATATTAGGGTGTGAAAGAATGTTAAAATTGGTACAATGTAAGCATATAACATAATTATTTTGTAGTTTTTAATTGTAGGTCTAAGAGTCAAAGAGTCAACGCGTTGACCGTTTACGTTAACCTTCTAATAGTAGCTTCAGACTTTTTTCTTTAATATTTTGCAGTGCGAAACAACTGTGTTAAAATTGAAAAAATTGAGAATTTATGCATATGTACCTATGTATATGTATTTGCAAACATATTTTCTTATATTTATCCCTTTGGAAGCAGATAGGTTCAGAGTTTAAATAGGTACATGAATGAGTACGATAGTGTCTGTTTAGGTTGGCAGGTTGTTGCGTAGATAAAAATGTAAGCAAGTTTCTACGGAATAATTTTGTTAAATTAATGTATTAAACCAAAAAGGTAACAAAATTAGTTTAAAAACCTACTATTCTCCTCACCCTCTTTTGGCTGTTTCAAAAAACGGACAAATGGCTAGCTTCTTACGTTCTTAGGAAAAGGGCAAATGGTTTTGTATGTTTGTCAGGTGTAATTAATTATTTAAGTAATCACGTTACAAAAAATGACATTCTAATTTTAAGGAATTTAATTAAGGAATTAAGACCAAAAAACCTTAACATTGAAGAAATACACTTCAAATTTCAAATTAAAATTAAATTAATTATTAAAATTAAAATTAAAATCTTTGTCAATTTTAATTTTTATTTGTATGGTGCTAACATCACATCAAATAAAAAGAGTTTTTAAATAAGTGACCATTAAATCTGCCATTTGAACATAAAAATATATTTTCAATATATATTAAAAAAGAGGTTGGAATGCGACCGACACTGATAACGTCCCACTCCCTTTAATTATACTTAAAAATTTAAACATTAAAAAAAAATGATTTCAAAATCTATTCTTTAAACGAGATTTTGGTCAAAAAACAATTTTTACCAATTTTAGTACTATTTGCGTACTTTTTTTGTAGATTTTAATTTTTTATAAAAAGACTGACTGTTGGATTTTTACAAAAATTAGCTGAATGTCGAAAATAATATTTTCTGTGAGATAAAATTAGTTTGAAGCCAATGTTTTTAATTTTTGAAAAGATATTTGAGTAAAAAGTAAATTTTTACCAAGTTTTAGTATTGCTTTTTTAGGTTTTTTGTTTTTTGTACAAAAACTGTCAATTCGATTTTTGTCATAATTTTACCAGATGTTAAAAACGTTATTTTTCGTTGCATACAATTATTTTGGAGATAAAATCATTTTTTGTTCGTAAAATATTCGAGAGGAGGACAAATATTTTTTTTTCAGTTTTTATTTTATTTACAAAAAACGTTTTTTTCCCAAAAATATACCAGTTTGGTATCACGTTACAATATATAACATAAAATTTAACTCACGTCGCTAGCGTCATTGGTTCACCTTTTTTTTAAATTGCTATGGTAAAAAAACACCCACTCAATTTGTTTGAGAGTCCTTTCTGCATGATTCTGCATTATTATCTGTATAGCAAAATTTATTTGAAGTCAATATCACCATTGGTTCTTGAGCTATGGACGACGAAAACAAGTCCCAGAACTTACGGACGCACGGACGTATGTACGTACACCCACACGCACATACATTTCTCTAAAAATCTTTTATTTAAACTCTAGGGACCTTGAAACTTCCTATGGGAAGTTAATAACATTTTAATTTTCTCAAGAAATTTCTGAAGTTAATGTACCTTGTTTAAGTCATTCTTTTTATATTATTTATCCCTAAAAGAAAACTAAACAAAAAATGTTCGCACTATTATTAGCATGGTTTAAAAATATTTGTCTCATTTGAAAATGATTCGAAAAAACTAATTGGAAACCACAAAAAGTTTATATTCTAATTCTTTTTTTGCCTTGTTGTATTTTTTTTTTAATTTTCTTCATTCCCAATCAACAAATCAACCAATCAAAAAAACACATTATACAGAATATGAATAATAAATTATAACAAAAATTACTTTTCATTGCCTCCCTCGAACTTTCGCTGAGTTTGTATACATTCTTCTCTATCTTCTGTTTTTTTAATAATCGGAAATTTATTATTTTATATGGGAATTCTTGCTCATTTTTACCCCCACCCCAATACATTCCACATGCAAAACATGTGGAACGAACTGTTTAGGAAGTCGATGAAAAGATGTCAGGTCGAGCGTTCCTCTTCATGATAGTACTATTCAAATATATATACAAAGACAGCTGACTGCCAAAATCCAAAAAAAATTCCATTTCGTTTTACTGTTGGTGTTCTAATTTTGTACTGTTCCGATCACATCATTACAAATTTTACTGATGAAAGCAACAGTAAAAAAATTGTCTGAGGCGCAAAGCTCGATGTTATGATCGAAAGAAAACAACATTTAATGACGTAAATTTACTGATTGCTATAAACGCTCATCAGTAAAACATTTCAGATTCCTCCTGTTTCAAATTTTACTGATAGCTATAACCGGCCTCTTAATATCCACAAGGGGACATGGAAATCTGATCAATCAACTGTCAACCAGATTGACCACATTGCGATCGAAGCACGACACTTCTCCAGTATACAGGATGTCCGAACATTCCGAGGGGCCAACATTGACTCGGACCACTATCTCGTTGTAGCCAAGGTACGGCTACGGATACCCCGATCGAATCCAAAGCAAAGAAGTACTGTGAGAAGTTTCGACGTTAGACAGCTACAATCGCAAGAGACTGCCATGTCCTTTTCCGATCGAGTCTCTAATAACCTCTTAAGAAGTCCTATGCTGCCTGCATTAAGCATTGAAAACCAGTGGCAACATTGCCTTGCAGCCATCAGAGATGCCGCCTCTGAAGTGCTATGTTTCACACGGCCACCACAGCGAAACCCCTGGTTTGACGACGAATGTCGGCAAGCGCACGCAGCGAAACAACAGGTATCCAAACGGCGCTGCACAGAAGGACCAGAGCTGCTCGCGAGCTCTACGAGCAGAAGAGGAGAGAGGAACACCGGCGTCTTAGATGAAAAAAAGAGAGCATGAGAAGCGCTCGATCGAGGAGATAGTGGGATGTCACAACAGGAATGAGGTTCGCAGCAGGCGATGACTTGGTAGGGAGCATGCATTTGATGTAAAAAAAGGTTTTAGACAAGGCGATGCACTGTCATGCGACTTCTTCAATATCTTTCTGGAAAGAATTGTGCAAAACTCAACCGTCCACACTAGAGGCACAATCTTCCAAAGGTCCATTCAATTACTCGGATACGCAGATGATATTGACATAATTGGAAGATCATCAAAAGGTTGGCAACGCTGTGCTTTGCTTAAGTCGTGCATAAATAAGCTCGTAATTTTAATCATTTTTACTTAAGTTCTCGTCATTTGAAAAATCTTAAATGTGTTAAAATTTAAAGTTCCAATCCTAATAGTCGTTTTGATTCATTTATTTTGTGTTCATATTGACTGTTAATGTGATTTTTTTTTGCTATTTATTTGGCTGCGCGTTTAAGTGATCATTTTCATATTTTCGCTCATGCTTGGACTCTTTGTTTTTGTTTTTTATTTGCTCTTCCCTGCTGGATTAAGCTAGCCATAGACGATGAACATGTTGTTGTGATTTGTTGGTGTTGGGCTGAAAATCATTCGTGTATGGGCAACAAATCGACGGTTTATGAAATATTTTATAAACCGTGAAGTTGTGGCTAACATGTTGGCTGTGTATGGGCAAGTTTACAACACGTTTTGAAGTTTATCAACATGTTCGTCGTGTATGGCGTTGTGCGACAACAATTCGTCATTTGTGTTGTTATTTTCAATGAGTTAACATGTCGTTATCAAACATGCTATTGCATCATCCGCACTTCTATCGCACATCTTGACTTCATGACAGTCACACAAAAAATGAAGTTTATAAACATGTTGGGCCGTGTAAGCGCTGTAAGCGCTGCCCAACAAATCACACCAACATGTTCACCGTCTATGGCTAGCTTTACAATAAATACAACACATCATAAACATCATTTTTTACATCTGTACTTGTTTCTATAATCCATCAAAACCAAAAATACTCCATTACCAAGATCGGAATCTCAGACTGACATTTCGGGTTGCCTACAAGCTAACTACACACTAAATGTGAGAAAGGTACGTGAAATGATGAAAAAACCAAACACATTCTCACATTTAGTGTTTCGGCACATCAAAATGCTTCATTATAGTAATCAGCCCCATCTAAATGCTTTATTTTGAATGTTTCATGGCCTCGTTCAAAGACTAAACAATCCTTACTAACAGAATCTGAAGTGCTGGCATGGTCTTAAATTGGGAGATTTGTATAGCTTTTTAATTTCAATCCAAATAAATGTTGTTAATGTATATTAAATAAAATAAAATTGACCAAACACATATTTAATGATTTATTAGTGCTGTATTTTGTTTACTTAAATTATTTGCGAACGCAATATGCGCTGCAACTGGTAAAGTAAAACTGGAAATGGACAAAGTGTAACTCAATACTTTGTAAAACAAGAAAACACACAATTTTTTCAGCTGTAGTTTGCTTAGAGCATTTTTTTGGCGACGTTAGAAGTTCAGGTGGAAACAATAGGCGGGTGCCTCCGTATTTTTTTTTTTACAGACAATTCTTCGAGAAACATACTTGCAAGACCAAATTTTAGTTTTGTTTGTTGCAGAAATATTCCTGAAAATTTCTTTTTGAGGGACTATGTTAGAGTTAGAATGTTGTTTGTAGTTAGATTTTGGAATAAAAATTTAAGGGGACCATGTTTTAAAAATAAGCTGCTTTGTGTAAAGCATCTTTAAGGAATAGAAATAGGCAATATGGTTACACACAATACCAACTAAATGAGTGCAATAAATAGATTTAAGTAACTTTTTTTATTCCAGTATGGGGAAACCGAATACCCAACAAAAAAAAGCGCGGCAAAATCCATACTTCTTGACTAAATAATGTTATCTTCTATGCTTACGCATAAAATTACGAATTTTGTAGCACATGAACATTTCTAGACATTTTACAATGTGAACAATTAAATATGCTATGAAATAATTGGCTGCTATTAATCCTAAATTTTTTTCTAAAAAGTTGATGAAGGTTTGCTGAAGCGGAAATTTCTTTAATGAACATTGAACATACCTAAAATATTATTGGTTTGCCAAAAATATTTGTCTACGCTAACCTCTGCTTTATATCTGAAAACTATTGTTTATGTATATTTTCTTCTATGTTCTGCATTTATAAAATGTAATCTACGTATTATTTATTATATTAAGAAAAACAAAAACATATACCTACGTAAAACTCATTAATTTGTTTTCATTATTAGCAGCATTTTTACTAAACATACCCTTCAAACAATAATAAGTAAACTTGAACTTTGGTAACTAAACATTTTTAAGGAATGAATGAAAATTATATTTTGCGTTAAACTGTGGGAATTCACAAAAAAAAAACTTCTGTACGTCAACAATAAACATTAATGTCGATTACTTGATTTATAGAATGAGTTGTGCATGAATTTAGAACGATTTTAAGACGTTTTCATTTTGTGATATATATCAAAATTTTCATTTTATTTGATCTGCATTTATTCAACAGGTTCGCTATAATCGTTCTGATTATTTTTTTAAAACATTGGTGTTCCTTTGATGCATAGTTTTTTTTGAAAGCAAATACATCCATGTTTCCATCAATCAAGAATGTTATGGATAAGGTATTTTTAGATTATAACTCTTTTTTTTAAATTTAATATTTATTAATCAAAATGGAATTGGAAAATAGTTGCAAGCTTAAATCATTAAAAACAAACTATAAATATACTTGGATTGGTTAAATTTATACAGATTTTAATTACTTGCAAACAAAATATTTGGGCCGTTCATTAACGAAAATTTATTAGAATTCAATAAAAAAATTGCGCTCGCACCCTTAACTTGATGGTTCTTCGAACGCATCTTTGATACAATAATTCAAGGTTAATTATGAAATTTAAAGAATTTGGTAGTGATTACTCTAAATTAGTGAATTAATTATAATAAACTGATGTTGATGTTTTTTTCAAGACAAAAATGTACATTGGTTCGCTATCAATAAAATTACTGCAAAATTAAAGCTTAAAACTGACTTTTTCATTGAAAAAAAGTAAAAAGAAAAACTTGAAAAAAAACTTATTAACCACCCCATTTTGTTTTTGCTGTGCAAAGTGCCGCTAGCCCACGGTATCGTTTTTTTTTTTCATGATACAACCAAAAACACTCCATTACAAAGACCGGAATCTTTCGTACGTTTCACTCTCCAAAACCCGTTTGTTTACATTGTTGTATTTGTAATTTTGACAATTAATCCATGAATAGATGTGAGCACAAACAAAAAAAAACGATGCCGTGGCCTAGCGGCATTTTGCACAGCAAAAACAAAATGGAGGTGTTAATAAGTTTTTTTTAGGTTTTTCTTTTTACTTTTTTTCGATGAAGAAGTCACTTTTAAGCTTTAATTTTGCAGTCATTTTGTTGATAGCGAACCAATGTACATTTTTGTCTTCAAAAAAGCATGTCCACCATCAGTTTATTATAATTAATTCACTAATTTACAAAAATCACTACGAAATTCTTCAAATTTCAAAATTAACCTCGGATTTTTGTATCAAAGATGCGTTCGAAGAACCATCAAGTTAAGGGTGCGAGCGCAATTTTTGTATTGAATTCTAATAAATTTTCGTTAATGAACGGCCCAAATATTTTTTTTGCAAGTAATTAAAATCTGTATCAATTTAATCAATCCAAATGTATTTATAGTTTGTTTTTAATGATTTAAGCTTGCAACTATTTTTGAATTCCATTTTGATTAATAAATATTATATTTAAAAAAATAGTTATAATTGAAAAATACCTTATCCATAACATTCTTGATTGATGGAAGCATATGTACATGTATTTGCTATCAACAAAAAACTATGCATCAAAGGAACACCAATGTTTTAAAAAAGTAATCAGAACGATTATAGCGAACCTGTTGAATAAATGCAGAGCAAATAAAAAACAAATTTTGATATATATCACAAAATGAAAACGTCTTAAAATCGTTCTGAATTCATGCACAACTAATTCAATAGAACATGTAATCGTCATGAATGTTTATTGTTGACGTACAGAAGTTTTTTTTAGTGAATTTCCACAGTTTAACGCAAAATATAATTTTCATTCATTCCTTAAAAATGTTTAGTTACCAAAGTTCAAGTTTACTTATTATTGTTTGAAGGGTATGTTTAGTAAAAGTGCTGCTAAAAATGAAAAAAATTAATGAGTTTTACGTACATGTTTTTCTTAATATAGTATATACTTCCATTGATTACATTTTATAAATGCAGAACATGGAAGAAAATATACATAAACAATAGTTTGCAGGTATAAAGCAGAGGTTAGCGTTAGTGTAGAAAAATATTTTTGAGAAAGCCAATAATATTTTAGGTATGTTCATTAAAGAAATTTCCGCTTCAGCTAACCTTCATCAACTTTTTAGAAAAAAAATTAGCATTAATAGCAGCCAATTATTTCATTGCATAATTAATTTTTCAGATTGTAAAATGCCTAGAAATGTTCATACGCTACAAAATTCGTAATTTTATGCGTAAACATAGAAGATAACATTATTTAGTCAAGAAGTATGGATTTTGGCGCGTATACCGTTTTTTTTCTATTGGGTGTTCGGTTTCCCCATATTGGAATAAAAAAAAGTTACTTAAATCTATTTATTGCACTCATTTAGTTGGTATTGTGTGTAAACATATTGCCTATTTCTATTCCTTAAAGATGCTTTACACAAAGCAACTTATTTTTAAAACATGGTTCCCTCAAATTTGCATTCCAAAATCTAACTACAAACAAAATTCTAACTCTAACATAGTCCCTTAAAAAGAAATTTTCAGGAATATTTCTGCAACAAACAAAACTAAAATTTGGTCTTGCAACTACCGAACTGCTTAAATGATGAAAATACTAATCTAATTGAGGAATCTGAACTAGCTGAAGTTGGCAATGGAACTTCACAAGTATGCTTCTCGTAGCATTGTTTGTACAAAAAAAATACGGAGGCACCCGCCTATTGTTTCCACCTGAACTTCTAACGTCGCCAAAAAAATGCTCTAAGCAAACTACAGCTGAAAAAATTGTCTGCTTTGTTGTTTTACAAAGTATTGAGTTACACTTTTGTCCATTTGCAATAATTATACTTAACTAGTTGCAGCGCATGTTGCGTTCGCAAATAATTTAAGTAAACAAAATAAATAATAATAAACTAATAAATCATTAAATATGTATTTGGTCAATTTTATTTTATTTAATATACATTTACAACATTTATTTGGATTGAAATTAAAAAGTTATACAAATCTTCCAATTTAAGACCATGTCAGCACTTCAGATTCTGTTGGTTAGGATTGTTTAGTTTTTGAACGAGGCCATGAAACATTCAAAATGAAGCATTTAGATGGGCCTGATTACTATAATGAAGCATTTTGATGTGCCGAAACACTAAATGTGAGAATGTGTTTGGTTTTTTGCATCATTTCACGCACACTTTCTCACATTTAGTGCTTAGTTAGCTTGTAGGCAAACCGAAATGTCAGTCTGAGATTCCGGTCTTGGTAATGGAGTGCTTTTGATGAAAACTATAGTACTCTCATGGTGGAAGTCGAATAGGGCGGCATTTAGATATTTGTTGTGGAACGTCTAGTCAAGACATTCATGGAGAAATCGATTTGCAGTCGGGAGACTTGGAAGACTTTAAAATGTTATAATTTGAAATAGAGAAAGACTATAGAGAATTAACGAAAGTCTGAGTGAATGAGGAAAACACATTTGTTTCTTTGTGTTTGTATTTTGGTGTGGTTATATTTTTTGGTTACATCTTTGGATATGAAAACTTTTTCATATACAAAGGTTTACGCAAAACGGTAGTCTTTCTATACAAAGATGATAAGACAAAAGCAGGTGAATGCGATTTCGTGTAGGAATTTTATATTCTTGGTTGAGATTTTATATTTTTGATGATTTGAGGATTGTATAAGGGAATTATAATTTGAACTTTTATAGGCAAGTAAATGTGTAGGTATTGTATTCTTATCCAATAATAGATAGCTAGCTAAATAAATTTAAAAAATTTGACCTATACAATTTGTTTTCATATCGAGCATAAAGAAGTTTAAATTTTCGAAGTCTTAGAAAGATGATTTTTTTTAATAAATAAATTTGTGAATTGATACCTAATACAATTATTTAAAAGCTGGTTACAAAATTGTTGACAACATAATATGTATGTACATATGTAGGTATAATGAAAAGATGGATATTTAATTTTTGGACGATTTTTAATGGTAGTGAATTTTTTAAATGGGATGAGGAACTTTTAAATTTTTTTGTTTTAAAAATTAACACATATGTATGTAGGTACCTACCTATCTTTCAGTTTATAAAGTAGGTAGTTATAACTTCCGGTCAAAAAAGTGTTTCAAGGACAAATTTTGAAACATACTTTTGCCTGTAAGTTCTTATGATATATGTAGGTAAAAGAAGGACCTTCCTATCAACAATTTTGAATGATCAAGGGGATAAGCAAATGTTTACTTTTCATAAGGTACAAGACTTTATTTGGATCTTTATTTTTAGAGAAGTATTAGACTTTGTAATTGTACGGCAAGAGTACGATAACTTAGGCGACAAGATATTATAACGGAATTTTTAAGAACAGTTAAAAACAAGCATTTTTTTACTATGGGAGGCGGTCTATCTCCCCCCGTTTAAGCAGGAGGGGCAATTTAAAAAAATTATTATTTAAAATGGAAAAAAATTCTTAAAAAATAACGGTAATACTTACAATTAAGTATTATACATTTTTTTAAAGCCAACATTCTGTTCTATAAGTCAGTTTTTAAATCAAGTCAAAACTATGCATAGTTTTTGAAAAATTTAATTTTAAACTCAAATTTGGAGTACAAAAAAGTTAAAAAAAGGTTTAAAGTGTAATTTTGCAATACTTCAAGATTATTTACTATTGTTTTTATTTTAAAATTTATTGCTCTTATTTGTTTTTGATCAAAAACTGAAAACTAGATGATTGTATGTCCTCTAGTTTTTGAGAAAATTGAAAATAACCACAACTACTATTTTAATTTAATTATTTTGTTTTGCTTAAGTGGTCTTTTTTTGATAGTAGTAATAATAGGTGTGAGTTTAGGTGTATGCAACAGTGGGGTGTGTGCGAGTTTGGGTCTAGGCTACACCGAGGTGTGTAACCCACCTGCTTGGGCACACTATAGGATTTGGGGTGGTTGCGAGGTGGAATGGGTGCAAGGTGGGGATGGTGAAAGGTGCGGTGGGTGCACATACACACATACAATTTTTCAATTTTAGTTAAAATATTATATAGTTTTGGTATGCAGTTATTTTGAACTAATTAATTTACTGTTTCGTAAAAAACTAATGACAGATGCCTGCCTAAATATAAACCGTATTTACATATACATACATATGTATGTTGTTTATGCCCTCTATAAGGTCCGAGCTTTGTTGTCCACATTAATTTGTTAAAAATGAAGCAAAAAGTAGAATTGTTGTAATATAAATAAAAGCCATATATTTCATATTAAAAAAGATTTTATGAAAAAACTGACTGTTGGATTTTTATAAAAAAATTACTGTGAGATTAAATTAGTTTGAAGCCAATATTTTTAATTTTTGTAAAGATATTTGAGTCGAAAGTAATTTTTTACCAACTTTTAGTAATGTTTTTATTTTTTGCAAGAAAACTGTTAGTTCGATTTTTCTGAAAATTTAACTGAATCTTGAAAACAATATTTTTGTTCGTAAAATATTCGAGGTGACAGATATTTTTTTTCAGTTTTTTTGATTTATAAAAAAACCGTTAATTTGATTTTTTCCCAAAAAATATACTAGTTTTGTATCGCGTTAGAATATATAGTATAAAATTTAATTCAAGTCTCTAGCGTTATTGGTTCGTGATATATTAAGGGTTAACCAAAAAGTTCACCTTTTTTAAATTGCTTTGGTAAAAAACCACCCACTCAATTTTTTTTAGAGTCCTTTCTGCATCTTTCTGCATTATTATCTGTATAACAAAATTTATTTGAAGTCGATATCTCTATTTGTTCTTGAGCTATGGACTATGAAAAAAACTTCCCGAACGTACGTACACACGCACGCACAGACATCTCTCTAAAAATCTTTTATTTCGACTCTAGGGACCTTGAAACGTCGAGAAATCGGACCGATTACAATAACTTCCTAAGAACGCTTAACGCGAATCGGCTGTTACCCTTAATTTCCAAATTTTAGGTCAATCAACCTAATGCGTTGGGGTGAAGGTACACCAAGGTTGTGAAATAACATGAGTTATTATCATTGGCATAATTTTGCATATACCTCCAAGCTCTCCTAACAACGTTTATGAAAACTTAATTAATTGCATAGACAAAATAAACGATCAAATTGAGCCACAAGACTATCTATCTATCTCCTATTAACATGTCCTCTACCAACGAATTCTTGACAATTGACGGTCTTTCCTCATGTGGACTAAGGCAAATTAATGGGATTGCCAACAACTTCAAACAAAATATTGGACCTTATATTCTTCTCGGACACACTCAATGCTGATATTGCTGTAAATTCAGCCAATACCCTACTTGTCGAAGAAGACCGACATAACCCAGCATTAGACATATCTTTTAATTTAAATGTATGTAATGTTCCTAATTGCTCCAAAGAAAATCTTGAATTTAACTTTAAAAAATGCAGACTTAATGAACTTATCAACCTGTTATGTAATGTTAACTGGAATCATTTGTTTGAGAACTGTGACATTAATGCTATGTGCTTTAAATTCTATTGTGTTCTCTTTAACTTTTTTTATGAGACCACACCATAGAGAAAACCGCGCAATATTTCTAAATCTCCTCCATGGTTTGACTCTTGCCTTAAAAATTTAAAGAATAAAAGAAACAAGGCCTGGATTAAATATAATAAAACAAACGCTGATAATGACTTGGTAATTTACAATGAGCTAAGAAATATGTTTATTGACTATTCAGATATTCTTTATAATGACTTTATTTTAAATACTGAAACCGACATAAAAAACAACCCAAAAAACTTTTGGAGCTATGTTAATAGTAAGAGAAATACTGACGGGTATCCAAACTGCATGTCTTTCAACAACGAACTTAGCCATGACTCTGAAAAAATTTCAAATATGTTTGCAAATTTTTTCAAAGATGCTTTCGAAGTAGCGAACTCCTGTCAAATGCCTAAGTTATTGTCCCCTTCACAAAATTTCCCTCATTTGAATTCAATTAATCTTTGGATCTCTGAAGATGAAATCGTTCGCAAAGCTTCAGAACTTGACGTTTGTTATAGTCCTGGTCCAGATGGTGTACCTTCTTATATTTTGAAAAAATGCGCATCCTATTTATCCTATCCTCTTCATATTCTTTTTAATGAATCGCTCAAATCTTCAATTTTTCCTGAAATTTGGAAGAGTTCGTACATAACACCGATACATAAAAAGGGTAGTAAAAATGAAATACAAAATTATCGTCCCATTGCAAAACTGTCCGTCATCCCTAAGTTATTTGAGTCCATTATTTGTAAAGTCATATCGTTTAATTGTAAGTCTATAATTTGTGAAAGTCAACATGGCTTTGTTTAAAATAAGTCAACAGTTACTAACCTCTTTCATTTCATTTGTTTTTGTTTAGATTCGTTTGAAAAACGGAAACAAGTTGACTGTGTCTTCATAGACTTCAGTAAGGCCTTTGATAAATTGTGCCCTAAAACATTAACTTCCAAACTTAAATCCCAAGGCTTTAATGATAAATTTGTTAGTTGGGTTTCGTCGTACTTATATAATAGATCATAGCGTAGTTTTTAGGAATGAGCGGTCATCATATTTTTATACCAACTCTGGCGTACCACAAGGTAGCCACTTAGGACCTTTACTGTTTATTTTGTACGTTAATGACTTACCTTCTATTATAAAACACTCATCTGTTTTAATTTACGCTGATGACATTAAAATTTTCAAACGTATTGACTCACTTGACGACTGTATACTCCTACACGATGATCTAAATAGTTTTCGTGAATGGTGTTTTATAAATAAGCTTTTACTAAACATAGACAAATGTAAATTAATGTGTTTTACACGCAAACAAAATGCTTTGACTTTCAATTATCAATTAGACTCTTCTTATTTGACTTAACTCTCTACTTTCTCTGACCTAGGTATTAATTTTGACTCAAAATTAACTTTTACAAATCATTATGACTATATTATTAAAAAAGCAAATAAGACACTCGGATTTATAAAACGGTTTTCACATGATTTTAGCGACCCTTATATTCTTAAACTTCTGTATATATCATTTGTAAGACCGATATTGGAATATGGCTGCATAATATGGGCTCCCTTTTATTCAGTCCATATCAACAGAATAGAAGGAGTACAAAGAAGATTCATGCGCTTCTGCCTCCGTTTCTTCCCATGGTCCAATAGGCTCGAACTTCCACCCTACAATCATAGGCTCACGCTCATAAATCTTCCATCGCTTTCTAAACACAGAGAGTACATTCAGCTGTGCTTTATTATAAAATTAATCAATGGGTCAGTCATATCACCATCAATTTTGGAACAATTAAACTTTATTTATAGCCGTTCAAGTATTAGAAGACAAGTTCCTTTACGCCCTATATCAAGCAAATCGAACTATGGTAAAAACAGTCCCCTCAACCAATTGATTTCAGTTTACAACAAGTATTATAGTCTAAGAGCCGGCAGCAAATTTTGGGAGTGGAGTGATAACCAAAATATATATACATATGTATATGTGTAGATATACGCAACATTATGCCAAATTCAACCGTCTGGCAGGTTTTTTTCAGCCGGGGGCGGGGGTGGGGTTTCGAAAATAGTCATTTTTCCGATTTTGGGATCGAAGTGATAACCACTTAAATGGATACATACATATATAAACAAAAGGGGATGGTGCCCTGATGTCAAAAAAGTGTGTCCAAGACGTTTTGCTTTCAGCTTTCAGCCTTCCCCTTGCCAGACGGCCGCCAAAATGCGCGAAAATCAACTTTTTGGGTCGAAGTGATAACCACTTAAATTAATATATAATCAATAGTAGATGGTCCACCGATGTCAGAAAAGTGTGTCCAAGACGTTTTACTTTCAGCCTTCCCCTTGCCAGACGGCCGCCAAAATGCGCGAAAATCAACTTTTTGGGTGAAATGATAACCACATGAATGATACATCAAAAAATCAGAAAAATTCTCCTGATTGTAAAAATGTGTGTCCAAGACGTTTTACTTTCAGCCTTCCTTTTGCCAGACGCATTTTAACACTTTTTAACAGAATTTTTCAACGTAAATCCTTAATAACTTTGTTCCTGTTAATCATAACTAAAATAATCATATAACAAAATATCAGACAAATTACCCTGATTCTAAAAATGTGTGTCCAAGACGTTTTGCTTTCAGCCTTCCCCTTGCCAGACGCATTTTAACACTTTTTAACAGAATTTTTCAACTTAAATCCTTTAATAAATTTTTTCCTATTAACCATAACCAAAACAATTATATACCAAAATATCAGACGAATTCCCCTGATTCTAAAAATGTGTGTCCAAGACGGTTTTCTTTCAGCCTTCCCCTTGCCAGACGCATTTTAACACTTTTTAAAAGAATTTTACAACTTAAATCCTTAATAACTTTTTTCCTGTTAACCATAACCAAAACAATCATATACCAAAATATCAGACGAATTCCCCTGATTCTAAAAATGTGTGTCCAAGACGGTTTTCTTTGAAATTAGAAATTATAAAAAAAACTATTCTTCATCATCAAATTCGTCCGATGAAGAATTTTGCGAAATATTGGGCAAGTTCAGGCAACATAAGGGACTTCATTTGCAGTCAACTTCATTCTATGAACGTAAATTTTGACCAAGGAACTAGTTAGTTTTTCAAATGTCATGAATTTCAAATTCAGAACTTTACTTCACAAACCTCTACTTTAAGTTCACAATACACAAATTACCAAAAACTACGTTAGGTAAAAGGGACTTAAGTCAGAAACTTAGCACACCGACTCAATAAACTCAAGACCTTAATATCAAAACAAATATGATTTTGTCTGTCTTATTGTTCAAAGACTAAATTTAAACGATATTTGGCAATTTTTCTAGACTCAAGTTTTTAGTATTAAACGAAAGAGGCAAAAATGGCATTTACACCAAATAAAAAACCTAAAATGCAATTATTTGACTTAAGACCTTTTTACCTAACGCCAAAGCATTATTGTCTACAAAACACATCTCAGGCAAGCTACAAGTCCATCACGATTTGTATATTGTATTGTAAGGAAATATTACTTACATATTTCTTTTACAAATTGACAACGAACCCTTTTACAGAAAGCATTAAATGAAGTTGTGCAGAAAATAAATAAACAATAGAGTAATAAAGTTCATCTTTCACTTGAATAAAAAAACAATATCGATTGTCATTTTGACAGAAGTAGACTTGACTTGATAGTTAGGGAGATTTTTCTTGACTAACTTTCCATTCAACGTTCCATTAAAGTTGCCTTAATTGGAAGGTCATTTTTTGGCAGCTGGCCAAGTAGATGCTAGAAACTTGCCTTACTTTTAAGTCCCTTATGTCGGCTGAACCTGCCCATTGTCTTCTTCGCTATCATTTTCATCACAGATAATTAAATTTTCAATGGTTTCTGGGGCCACGACTCCGTTGAACCATTTCAATTTGACCATGTCATCCTCCATGGTCCAGCCGCATTGAAATGGGGAAAGTTGTATCCCTGTATTTAATATTACACTTTTCCAAATAGAGCATATATACGAGTAGTTGCAACGATTAATTTGTTGCGGTAAGATGCTTCTGTTTGGTGGCAATAAACTACCTTCAAAACCTTCAGATAAAGTGGTTAAGCATAATATAATTGCTTAAGGTTTTAAAGAAATATTTTAAATTTTTAACTTACTTAACTTAATGTTTTTGAAAATTTTTTTCGAAGTCGGTTTACAAGTTTTGTAAAATAGTTCATATCTGACATCATTCACTTTGAGGGCGGTTGTTTTATAAATTTTGCAAACAAATTCCTCTATTGTTAGAATTGAAAAATTCTGTTAAAAGTGTTAAAATGCGTCTGGCAAGGGGAAGGCTGAAAGTAAAACGTCTTGGACACACATTTTTAGAATCAGGGGAATTCATCTGATATTTTGGTATATGATTGTTTTGGTTATGTTTAACAGGAAAAAAGTTATTAAGGATTTAAGTTGAAAAATTCTGTTAAAAAGTGTTAAAATGCGTCTGGCAAAAGGAAGGCTGAAAGTAAAACGTCTTGGACACACATTTTTAGAATCAGGGGAATTCGTCTGATATTTTGGTATATGATTGTTTTGGTTATGGTTAACAGGAAAAAAGTTATTAAGGATTTAGGTTGAAAAATTCTGTTAAAAAGTGTTAAAATGCGTCTGGCAAGGGGAAGGCTGAAAGAAAACCGTCTTGGACACACATTTTTAAAATCAGGGGAATTCGTCTGATATTTTGGTATATGATTGTTTTGGTTATGGTTAACAGGAAAAAAGTTATTAAGGATTTAAGTTGAAAAATTCTATTAAAGTGTTAAAATGCGTCTGGCAAGGGGAAGGCTGAAAGAAAACCGTCTTGGACACACATTTTTAGAATCAGGGAAATTCGTCGGATATTTTGGTATATGATTGTTTTGGTTATGGTTAATAGGAAAAAAGTTATTAAAGGATTTAAGTTGAAAAATTCTGTTAAAAAGTGTTAAAATGCGTCTGTCAAGGGGAAGGCTGAAAGTAAAACGTCTTGGACACACATTTTTACAATCAGGAGAATTTTTCTGATTTGTTGATGTATCATTCATGTGGTTATCATTTCGACCCAAAAAGTTGATTTTCGCGCATTTTGGCGGCCGTCTGGCAAGGGGAAGGCTGAAAGTAAAACGTCATGGACACACTTTTCTGACATCGGTGGACCATCTACTATTGATTATATATTAATTTAAGTGGTTATCACTTCGACCCAAAAAGTTGATTTTCGCGCATTTTGGCGGCCGTATGGCAAGGGGAAAGCTGAAAGCAAAACGTCTTGGACTCACTTTTTTGACATCAGGGCACTATCCCCTATTGTTTATATATCCATTTAAGTGGTTATCACTTCGACCCCAAAATCGGAAAAATTACCATTTTCGAACCCCCACCCCCGCCCCCGGCTGAAAAAAAAAACCTGCCAGACGGTTGATTTTGGCATAATGTTGCGTATATCTACACATACATGTATATATATTTTGGTTATTACTCCACTCCCAAAATTTGCTGCCGGCTCTTGGTCTATTACTTTTTGGTATATTCCGTAAGTAAAACATTTAAAGTAAATTTCTTCCATACCTCAGTTTAGCTTTTTTTTTGCAATTAGCTTAAAGCATTGAAAATCTAAAAATAAATGTAATATTAGTCTTAAGTTCTAACGTTAGTTTGTTAACGAATTCAATAAATAAATAAATAAATAAATAAAATCGTGATGTCAGTGGAGCGTTTTTGAGTATTGCGTCGGAAGCGAAGAAGATGGGTTTAGTGGTCAATGAGGGCAAGACCAAGTACCTATATGCTGTCATCAAAAAAGGACATTCAACAACGACGTCTTGGACAAAACGTCACCATGGACAGCTATAACTTTGAGGTAGTTGAGGACTTTGTCTACCTAGGCACCGCTATAAACTCAGACAACGACACCAGCGCTCTTGCAAATCGCTGCTTCTTTGGACTTAGAAGGCAATTTAGTAGTAAAGTCCTCTCTCGAGCATCTAAAATCACCATCTATAAGACACTCATCATCCCGGTTCTTATTTATGGCGATGAGGACTGGACCCTGTCAAAGAAAGATGAGAGCGTCGTAGGATGCTTCGAGAGAAAAATTCTTCGGTTGATTTTTGGTCCCGTATGCGTAGATGGAGAATGGAGAAGATATAACGACGAACTGTACGGGCTGTACAGCGACACTGACCTAGTTAACAGAAGTAAAGTCCAACGACTTAGATGGCTAGGTCATGTAGAGCGAATGGACATCAACGCTCCAGCCCGGAAGGTCTTCGAATCCAATCCCGAGGGACAGCGCAGTAGAGACCGCGACTCAGGTGGCGCACGCAGTTGGGTGAAGACCACAACCAACTTGGCGTGCGAAACTGGAGACAGCTAGCAAGGGACCGAGCTGGCTGGAAACGCCTGTTGGTTGATGCCCAGGTACTGTAGCGGCAACCAGGACTGTAGCGCCACCTTAAGTAAGTAAGTAAGAATAAACCAAAAATAAAAAAAGTATTTACCTAGTACAAACAAAAAAAACAGCCATACAATTATTGCTGAAAATGATTGATTTGCGGCGTTTAGGCTACGAGAAACGCTTCAGACTATGCGGAAAATGTAAATTCAAAAAAAGGAGATATATGGTGTGGTGACAAAAGAGCACTATAAGGCTTTTATTAAGTATTTATGTGTATTTGGCAGCCATAAACAATGCGAGGGGCTTAATATAATCACCAGTGTTAATTGAGCGTATATGAAAATTAAATCAAAAACAAGGACAAATGTATTTTTCCCTTCAACTATTTTTTGTTTTTCCCGCCTTAACGAGAAAGGATTCTTATATGTAAGTGTGTACTCCTGGTATTTTCCCAGGCAAGTTTTTTAACTATTTTCCATGAGATTCTTACATTATTGAAAGCTTTGTCCGAAATGTCAGAAAAAAAGAACAAGCACATATTTCTGTAGAAGATCCTGAGGTTCAACTATTATTCGGTAAATACCAATTATTTACCTTAGTTTCAGACAAGAAAATATATTTTAATCTTTAATTATTTTTAAAAGTTTCACTCTTACACATAAAACACAAATATTGGCATTTCTCCCACCTTTTTTTTTAAATAGCATTTCTTTGTCGAAAAGTGATTCGTTTTTGCTTTCGAGTAATCACTAAGATTATTCCTTGAAATTTTATATAAATCATGTAATTTCTGAAATTTGTAGTGGGTGTGTTAAAATAAAAGGTAGGAAAGTTGTTGATATCGGCGCCTACTTAGTGGAGCAACATTGCGTGAGTGGTTCAGGAGACGAAAAGGGTACTTCTTACCTGATTATCTCCACATCCTGTTTAGTCTATTTGGTTAGCAACAACAAACAAAAAATACCAGCAAAATTTATAGAAAGCAGCAAACAGACTTCAACCTATTTGCATATCTTGAGCCCTTACAACTTTTTAGAAATGATGCGAGATTAAAAAATTCACAGAAGACACCATATTCCGAAGGCTAGTATTTCTCTCTCAAATGTTTTAGTTAAAAGCGACAAGGAAATAATATGCCGCGAACTATATTTTATATACTTTTGTTTTGTTTTCAAAAGACAATACACACAGCTACGTATATAAATTTGCATATCACCAACTCATCAACAAAACTAATGAATTTCAAACCAAAACACATTACTAACTTTATTTTTGTTTAGTTCGGACAAATCTTAAAAATTACTTTAATTCACTTAATATAACAATGCATATAAATGGAAACCGATATTCTTTAATATATTTGAAATTAAATATAGAGCTGTGGATACTACAACGAAAACGGTGAGTGAGCCGAGAAAAGAAAAGTGCCCAGCATCGGGCCTAATGTGTTGTTGAAGCCCAAGCCAACCACCATTGTCTGATAACCAAATAGAAATATCGTCCTCAATGATTTCCGACATACTGTTGACGAGACACTGTAGGTAGTCGTAGTGCCCTTGACGCACACAATCGATTGCAAACCCCCCGCAGACAGCAAAAATTGAAACTATTTTACCCCAAGTAATGCTGGTACGAAAGAGTTCCTTGGCAACTAAATTTAAGAGCATTGGAGCTGTATCACTGTCTTCAAGTTCTCCGAATGGAGTTGGTGATAGTTGCCGTGAAACATTTGTATATACCCTTGGATGCATCCGTTCTAGTTCCTCACCCATCTGAAAAAAATAGTATCCTTTCTTTGAAATAGCCCAGTTAATGGGTTGTTTTACAAAAGGTGTTGCAGTGCGAAAAAAGTGTTGTCAGATTTCAAAACTAAAGAATCAGCTTTGCCAAGAAAAATATGATTGGCTAGAAACTGAACACCTTAAGACTTTGGAAAAACACCAACTTTATAATAGTATTTCTTTTAAAAAATAAAATCCTACGAAAATAATGATTTCAAAGTTCAAAAGAACAACACCTTCAAATACTTTCAAGCAGGCTCGGGACACACGGACTTAGTGGTTTCGTGGTAAAGTTTGAGTAGAGTATATGCCTTCATGTATTGTTGGATATTTAAAGTACATTTATTTTACACTGTGGCTATTGAATAAGATCGTATGTACATACATACATACATACATATATACGAACAAAATTCTACCAATTATTCAATAAACTTGATGTATCAGTCATTGTTTGGACTGTCGAATAATAAATAGTGCGGTTTTAAGAAAATTTTTACACAAAAATTAAAATTCTCAAAAGCCAAGAATCTGGCCCCTCAAGAAATTACGAAAAGAAAACATTTACAAATTTTGCCATATTGTCTATTTTCTTGTCTTGTATTTTCTTAGCTCACACACAAAAATTAGATTGTGTATAGTATTATACTACTATATACATACATACATATGTACATACATACATACATACATACATACATATGTACATGTATTACAATTTTTCAATCATGTTTTGCATATGAAATTATAAAATTGTTTTGATATGTATTAACATACTTTTACATAATACATACATACATACATATATGTATGCAATGCAATGTATATATGATTTTGAGTTCTAATTTTATAATATCATGTTCACTAGGTGAAAGATTACATTTAAAGTTGACGTCCGGAATCTCAATTATTGTATTTTTATGATGTTTTTGACAAGAGTAACTTTTATTTAAAAAATACTGTACAATATGAATAGATACCGGCACGATCAGCTTTTAAAATAACAATATACATTTTGATCGGTATGCATTATTTAAAGATAGAATTGTTTTCCCAAGCTACATAGGTGGCTTAACCATTACCTTACAAGCCAATCAGCTAAAAATCTTATTGGAACATAGTTAAGTGCTGCGATTTATCGTCTTCTTAAAGAATTTAATACTTCTATATCGTAAGTCACCTGCACAACACCTTTTGTAAGACATTTCTCTATCACTTTAGTTTTAGTTATAATTTTACACAATTTAATGCTGGGAACACTTCATAAACAACTGTTGATGATGGCTCAAGAATTGAACGCAATCGCTGTGTTGCTTTTCTGTTAAGAATGCCGGCGCGTCGTAACCTTGCTCGTATGTACTGTCCACATAAACATTTTCCCTATCAAAGAAACCATTATTTAAAAAAATTGCAAAGTATATTTTATGTTTATGTTGTATGATACAATATTTTTTGTTAATTTTTTATTTAATTAAAATATATATGTAAGTGTTAGTCGAAAGCTGGTACCTATGTATATGTATTACTAGTTCATCAAGTTGTATGATTAAAATCGTTGCAGCGGGTCAGTACAAAGTCTCACTCCTTAAAAAAGACCCTTTAAAATCAGATATTTGTAGAGACACTTGTGATTCTTATTTTAAACACCAAACTAAAATCACATTCCAAAAAATATAACTTTAATATTATTTTAAAATGAGGAAACACGGCATTATGATCCATACTACTGCCAGGGCCGGACAAAGCATATGTGCAAGATGTGCAAATGCACAGGGCGCAGAATTCTGGGGGCGCATTGCCAGGAGCAAGAAAATATAATCTGATCTTGCAAACAAATATGTACTACTACATATTTGCCATTCTTTAACCACAAACATTCTTAAAATAATCTCAAAAAAACATCCATCACAACTGTCCTAAGTTATCTCTTGCGCACTAACTAACATCACTTTCATTGTTGCATTCAATGAAAATTTAACTCAAGATATCGCCGAACTAAAAATTCTACCTACCTCATTTCCAAATATTTCACCCTGTTCGTACAAGAGAAAAAAAGAAAAAAATCTCAACACAAAAAAATTCCATGCAAGAGAAAAGAAGAAAAAATCTCAACACAAAAAAGTTCCATGCCACCTCATATGTGCAAGATATATTTTATGCACACCGAGTCCCAAAATTAACATAGAAGTATGACGAAGCAAAATACTTATTCATATTGAATCGTATGGGCTAGAACGTGCAGGTTTTGTATCACGCACAGTACCCTGTATGTGAGACTCACATGAGACATTGTGAGTTCTCATCTACAAAGAAAACAACAAAAAAAAATATACGCTGTTTGCTGTGTCTTTGATTTGTAGTAGAAGGTAGCACAGAATACAGAAACCTACCTGCTCTCTTTTTTCAGAGACATTTTTTTGTTGTTTTCTTTGTAGATGAGAACTCACAATGTCTCATGTGAGTCTCACATACAGGGTACTGTGCGTGATACAAAACCTGCACGTTCTAGCCCATACGATTCAATATGAATAAGTATTTTGCTTCGTCATACTTCTATGTTAATTTTGGGACTCGGTGTGCATAAAATATATCTTGCACATATGAGGTGGCATGGAACTTTTTTGTGTTGAGATTTTTTCTCTTGTATGAACAGGGTGATATATTTGGAAATTAGGTAGGTAGGTGTCTTTGCTACAAATAATGGTGAATGGATGTGCAAGTTTTCTTTTTTGCACACTGAGTATCGAAACTAACATGGGAGATATTTAAAAAAAACTTATTTATACGGAATCATATGGATCAGAGAGTGCAGGTTTTCTTATTGCACACTGTGTAAGAGTTAAGTGCCTGATTACAGGAGATGAAATTTTTAATAGAATGGAAAAGGAGCATAGAGCTTAAAAATTAAAGAGGGATGATTCTATTTGGAGTCGAATTGTTCTTGCGCAGGCAGTTTGTTTTTTTTTTTGTTTGAAAGTTAATGACTATTGTAACGGCTACTTTTAATGTATATCTAGTCTGGTGCAGAATGCAGATTGTTTCAATTGTTTTTTCGCTTTGTTGGTTAATTAATATTAAATAAATAGCTACCAGTTTTTAATAGAAGTGACGTATTTTGAAGACAAGACAAGCCAAAGTTATGATAATGGTTCGAATATGAATATGAAAGGAAAAGAAGCGGGTGTTCAGAATCGAATTCGAACCCTGGAACCAAGAGCATTTTTGGTTCCATGTTGCCCGCATTCCTTAAATTTAGTGGTTAATGATGCTGCTCGGTTCTCATTTTATGCAGTTAAAATTTTCGATACAATTCAATGTTTGTTTAACTTTTTTTCAATTCAAGAAATATATGAAGCCCTATAGAATTAAGAAATCTAGAGGCAAAAAACATTGCAGAATCGTTAGGAAATAAAATTTTTGATTTTACATTTATTTGCTGCCTGCTAATTTGGTTTGATATTTTAGAAAATATAAATTAAACTAGTAAATATTTGCAAAGTTCGTCCGTTAATCTGTCAACTGGCATAACAGTTTTAGAAAATACAAAAAACAGTTTGATTTTAATGCTTTCCGATGAAAAATTTAATGAGTAGGTATGTTCAATTAACCGAGCGTATTGCTAGTTCCCTAGAAATACCAAATATGTTTCTTGTAGCTTCATCATTGCGATCTCAACGGAGAAAAATACTTTATGCTGATGAATGTCCTGAAACTATATTAGCCGAAACAAAGATTCAAAGTTGAATTTTTTTTTTAAATACTTGAAAGGTTTGATACGTATAGTATCAATTTTACATTTTTGAGTAACATAAGCGAATGTTTAAAAAATAAAAATGTACGTGCTTCATGCCTTAATTTGCAGAATGTTTTAACATAAAGTAGTTTTAAATATTTAGATGGAGAAGAATTGTTTCAAGAGTTAACCGTAATATCCCAGCTTGTTACGCCACAAAGCTCAAGTTTAGATATGTTAAATTTTATTTTTAGTTCAAACCTTGAAGATTTTGCTCCGAATTTAGTAACTGCTCTCCAAATCCTTAATACAATCCCAGTCACGGTAGCTTCAGGAGAACGTAGTTTTTCTAAACTTAAAATTATTAAAAATTATCTTAGGACAACCATGACTCAAGAGAGATTGGTAGGTTTATCTATAATGTCCATTGAAAAGAAATTATTAAATTCTTTAGACTTTGATGATCTCATTTCTGAATTTGCAAAATGTAAGGCCAGAAAAGTAAGTTTCCAAGTTTAAAAGTTTCCCCTCTGCTCATTTCTTCGCTGCGTTTTAGTTTAATGGTTTAGGCCTCCTGGGGATACCTCAATAAAAAAAAACGCATTGAAAGTCTACCTCCTGGGTAATCTGGGAAAGGCTTATGCTTGTGTATCAGTTTATGTGTAAAAAAAATATAAAAAAGGGGCGCTTTCTACAAATCTTGCACAGGGCGCAAGTTTGGCTTGGGCCGGCCCTGACTACTGCTACAGTCGAATAGAGCTATTTGTATTTTTGTTTGTATTATTTAACAGTAATAAATTAAAGAAATCAGTAAATCTTTTGAAGTCCTCCTATCGGATTTTTGGTATATAATTTTACATCGAATGAAATTAAATACAAAGAGATTTAAAATCTACCAAGTTATTGGCTTTTTTATAAAGTAATGTTATTTTTGAGTACCTATTACTAATAAAATACTATCTAAAAATCATTTAAAATATTATTAAGTCAATGAAATGTGTGTTAGTTAAAAGGAATGTACACTTCACGTTGGAGCCTTGCTGACTTTTGTAGGCAAATATAAAATCGTACTTTTTCATAAAGCACAATTTATTTTATATGAATTTATGGATATTAACATACGGTATACATTATTGCACAACAAATTAAATAGATGTATGTATATCATCACTGATTTGTTTGCACTATTCGTCTACAAAGCAAAGCGCAAAATAAGTTGTATTCCAATAAGTTAAATTTTAATACTTGTACTCAGAAGAACAAATGTATTCTTTCTACAATTTCGGATTTAATTTTATTAAATAAAATTCGATTTTGAAAATAGTGACTTTTTTCAGTTCGCTGAGAGTTATCAACATGTACTCAACATAAGAAAATATTTCTAACAATATTTTAAAGGCAAGACATAGTTTTTCTATGTCATTTTCGCGTGTTGTAAACACTTGGTTTAAATAATACTAGTTCTTACTTTGCAATTAATAATTTCAAGCTTAAGTATCTAGACTTTACAATGAATTATTTTGAAAATTTCACACTCAGGAAATCTATACTTACATACATATATTATATTTAAATAAAACAATTTCTAACATTTGAAGTATCAAACTTATCTACAAATCGCTTATTTCGAATGATAGGTACATTTCAAAGAAAACTCGCATTATTTTTTTAATTAAACGAAATCTTTGTCTTTCTACGGTTATTTCTAAAAAGTTTTACTATGCATTGTGACCACAAGTCTATTCTTATGTCTTAATTCATTTAGCTGCATGTATTTTCTGTAGCATTTTAACTTTTTACTTTAAAAAAAATCATAATATTTTATCTACTTTCTGCAAAATTTTGAAATGCGCCCGCTTTCAATTCAAATAAATCTTGTCTCTTTATGCGATGGTAAAAAGTATTATTATATACCTATGTTAGTTTAAAATTGTATGTTTGTTCGTTCAATCACTCATTAAATTTATGAAACGATCACTAACTTTAACTGTGAACACTTGGAATTTTTGAAAGACTTTAATCATTTCCATGTATGTGCATAATGTTGTATCGTTGTATGTTCAATCAAACATATATTTTAGCATTTTGTTCTGAAGCAAGCTATAGAGTTAATATCCTGATTTATTCCTGTAATTTCCGGTATGAATTTAAATCTACTCTGTTTGCATATAATTAATCAAAATATATTGGAAATATATGTACCCAGTGACCAACATTAACATATTATCACCTGGTTTATTATCTCCATTTTATATTGGTAATAATTCATGCTATTTTGTATCACTTTCCATTCCTTGAATTTATTATGGCGCAGATCTGTGTGATTGTCTTGTACCCTCATTCGCAGTATTTTTTATTTTGTACTAAATACTCTTGCAAGTACAATTAAAAATTTTTCCCAATAATACACACAAATTATAATTTTCAGCTCTATTTCTAATAGGAAAATTAATTAAACGTAAAAGCAAAATTAAAAATGTAAAACAAGATCGAGTTTTTGACAAAAGGCAAGATGCATATTGCATTTTTGATCAGGGTACTACTGTTGTTGTTTTGTATTTAGGTGCGTTTACAAATAATGTTGAACAATGTTAAATTCACTTGGTCGCGTTCGACGATCAATCCAAAGCTATCCAGTAAGGCTTGTGTAATCGCATATGAAAATAATGATTGATTTACATGTAGGTACATATCTGCATTTGATTTCTGCAAAATAAGGGAGCTACATATAAAATTAATGTCTTTGAAAAAGAGATAGGACCAAATTGCAGAAGATATTCACTTCTATATTATAGAAAATTCCTATCAAGTCAAGATTACAGTGAAGGCAGTGAATCTTCGACTGCATCAGTGTTGCCACAATGTTGCAAGTGTAACAAAAGCCTTAAATTTCTTCTTTACTTTTTACCAAAAACACTCCATTACCAAGACCGGAATCTCAGACTGACATTTCGGTTTGCCTACAAGCTAACTAAGCACTAAATGTGAGAAAGTGTGCGTGAAATGATGCAAAAAACCAAACCCATTCTCACATTTAGTGTTTCGGCCCATCAAAATGCTTCATTATAGTAATCAGCCTCATCTAAATGCTTCATTTTGAATGTTGCATGGCCTCGTTCAAAAACTAAACAATCCTAACCAACAAAATCTGAAGTGCTGACATGGTCTTAAATTGGAAGATTTGTATAGCTTTTTAATTTCAATCCAAATAAATGTTGTAAATGTATATTAAATAAAATAAAATTGACCAAATACATATTTAATGATTTATTAGTTTATTATTATTTATTTTGTTTACTTAAATTATTTGCGAAAGCAACATGCGCTGCAACTGGTTAAGTATAATTATTGCAAATGGACAAAAGTGTAACTCAATACTTTGTAAAACAACAAAGCAGACAATTTTTTCAGCTGTAGTTTGCTTAGAGCATTTTTTTGGCGACGTTAGAAGTTCAGGTGGAAACAATAGGCGGGTGCCTCCGTATTTTTTTTGTACAGACAATGCTACGAGAAGCATACTTGTGAAGTTCCATTGCCAACTTTAGCTAGTTCAGATTCCTCAATTAGATTAGTATTTTCATCATTTAAGCAGTTGCAGAAATATTCCTGAAAATTTCTTTTTAAGGGACTATGTAAGAGTTAGAATTTTGTTTGTAGTTAGATTTTGGAATAAAAATTTGAGGGAACCATGTTTAAAAAATAAGTTGCTTTGTGTAAAGCATCTTTAAGGAATAGAAGAAATAGGTAATATGTTTACACACAATACCAACTAAATGAGTGCAATAAATAGATTTAAGTTACTTTTTTTTATTCCAGTATGGGGAAACCGAACACCCAATAGAAAAAAAACGGTAATCGCGCCAAAATCCATACTTCTTGACTAAATAATATTATCTTCTATGTTTACGCATAAAATTACGAATTTTGTAGCGTATGAAAATTTCTAGACATTTTACAATCTGAAAAATTAATTATGCTATGAAATAATGGGCTGCTATTAATGCTAATTTTTTTTTTCTAAAAAGTTGATGAAGGTTAGCGGAAGCGGCAATTTCTTTAATGAACATGCCTAAAATATTATTGGCTTTCTCAAAAATATTTTTCTACACTAACCTCTGCTTTATACCTGAAAACTATTGTTTATGTATATTTTCTTCTATGTTCTGCATTTATAAAATGTAATCTATGGAAGTATTTACTATATTAAGAAAAACATGTACGTAAAACTCATTAATTTGTTTCATTTTTAGCAGCCCTTTTACTAAACATACCCTTCAAACAATAATAAGTAAACTTGAACTTTGGTAACTAAACATTTTTAAGGAATGAATGAAAATTATATTTTGCGTTAAACTGTGGAAATTCACTAAAAAACTTCTGTACGTCAACAATAAATATTCATGACGATTACATGTTCTATTGAATTAGTTGTGCATGAATTCAGAACGATTTTAAGACGTTTTCATTTTGTGATATATGTCAAAATTTGCATTTTATTTGCTCTGCATTTATTCAACAGGATCGCTATAATCGTTCTGATTACTTTCTTAAAACATTGGTGTTCCTTTGATGCATAGTTTTTTTGATAGCAAATACATGTATGCTTCCATCAATCAAGAATGTTATGGATAAGATATTTTTCGATTATAACTTTTTTTTAAAATTTAATATTTATTAATCATAATGGAATTGAAAAATAGTTGCAAGCTTAAATCATTAAAAACAAACTATAAATATAATTGGATTAATTAAATTGATACAGATTTTAATTACTTGCAAACAAAATATTTGGGCCGTTCGTTAACGAAAATTTATTAGAATTTGATACAAAAATTGCGCTCGCACCCTTAACTTGATTGTTCTTCGAACGCATCTTTGATACAAAAATCCGAGGTATATTATGAAATTTAAAGAATTCCGTAGTGATTACTGTAAATTAGTGAATTAATTATAATAAACTGATGTTGAACATGCTTTTTTCAAGACAAAAAGGTACATTGGTTCACTATCCACAAAATGCCTGCAAAATTAAAGCTTAAAACTGACTTTTTCATCGAAAAAAGTAAAAGGAAAAACCTGAAAAAAACTTATTAACCCCTCCATTTTGTTTTTGCTATGCAAAGTGCCGCTAGCCCACGGCATCGTTTTTTTTTTGTTTGTGCTCACATCTATTCATGGACTAATTGTCAAAATTACAAATACAACAATGTAAACAAACGGGTTTTGGAGAGTGAAACGTACGAAAGATTCCGGTCTTGGTAATGGAGTGTTTTTGATTTTATGCTATTAAGTATAAGTAGTATTCACATGAGCGCGACCAACGAACGACGAATGAATTACAAAATGTGAGTTTATATACGTTTGAAGACATATTTCCACACAAATTCTTAACAAAACGATAGCAATATAGTTTCTATTTGATTTATGATGCATACTTTTACTTTTCAATATCATATACCTATTAATAAATTTAAGAAAACAAATTTATTCGTCGCGAAAAAAATTTTAGTTGATACGAACTGTCAAACTTTATTCGCGTTCCACATTATCCACACTCGCAACGAATAAAATAATCGCGCGTACTTAACCTAAAAAAATCATTCTTGTTTTGGTTTCGGTGGTGAATGGTGTTCGGCTGTCAAACTTTATTCGCGACGAATTAAAAACTCTCATGGGAAAGAAATGTCTAAATCGACGAATATTCGTTCATTCGTTGGTCGTGCTCATGTGAATATTACTTTAGTTACACCTTTTTTCAAGAATTTTATTTGAATTAACTTTTAATTGTTAGGTTCATGCAACTAATTCCAATATTTTTCTTACATTTTAGAGATATTTTTCCGAATTTTAATGCGTTTTTACTATATAAAGAATTATAAATACCTTCTAACTATCATTCTCAGACTATAGAAAAGCACTGTGTACCAAATTATAAACAACTTTTTCTTTTTTTGTTCTCCGAAAATATTTTAGTTTTTTCTTACTATACCTATTGTTGTTTTTTTTTTTGTATTTAAAGGCTGTGGCAACGCAGTACTATCAAAAAGTAATAGTATTTTATATGAAGAAAACAAGACCTACCGCTGGTGTATTCTCTCTCACTTTTGGCCTTTGCCATAATCTGCCTCCCTCTACTTTACTGCATTATGTAGATGCAGATACATGTAAATCCACTTTAAAGGTGATGAATAAATTCTCTATTCTGGAAAACAAATCTGAAGCTAGTAAACAATTTTCGGTATGCTCAGATATCTTATTTAACTTTCAAGCGGGCGCGCTTAGTACATTTTCGTTCATATTATTATTTTTACCCATCATAATGTAATTCTCATTTCTAGTAGCCTTTTTCATAATTTTAAGTAGGTACTTTTTGACAAATTAGACTTTAAAGACAATAATAATGTATCTGAGTACAAATCAATAAATAATTATTGAATAATTATTGCTTTATTTCTCTTATTCATCCCATAGCTCATTTCGGTTACGCGCGCCCGCTCCGTTACAAATGACCGCGTTAAGAAACACTCCATATGTGTCTTTCATTTGTAGTAGAAGTAGCACAGCAACCTCTACCTGCTCTCTTTTTTCGGATACATTTTGTTGTTGTTTTCTTTGTAGATGAGAACTCACATACAGGTACGGTGCGTGATACAAAACCTGCACGTTCTAGCCCATACGATTCAATAGGAATAAGTATTTTGCTTCGTCATACTCTCTATGTTAATTTTGGGACTCGTTGTGCATGCAATAAATCTTGCACATATAGGTGGCATGGAAATTTTTTGTGTTGAGATTTTTTCTTTTTTTCTCTTGCATGGAACTTTTTTGTGTTGAGATTTTTTCTTTTTTTCTCTTGTACGAACAGGGTGAAATATTTGAAAATTAAGTAGGTAGGTTTCTTTGCTACAAATGGTCAATGGATGAGCAAGTCTTCTTTTTTGCACACTGAGTATCGAAACTAACATGGGAGATATTTAAAAAAAAAACTTATTTATACGGAATCATATGGGTCAGAGCCACGGTTGCCACTTGAAAAAAAATTGCATGACCAAAGCTGCAAATAAAAATGACCAATCGTACGAAAAAAGGACCAAAATAATTTGTGTCCGCAATGGCTTTTAACTTTCCATTGAAAGTTATTGTAATCGTTCCGATTTCTTGAATTGACAATTTTGACATTTCTCGGCGTTTCAAGGTTCCTAGAGTCTAAATAAAAGATTTTTAGAGAGATGTCTGTGCGTGCGTGTGTACGTATTTTCGGGAAGAATAACGTTTTTGACATCTGGTAAAATTTTGAGAAAATCGCATTGACATTTTTTTACAAAAAATAAAAACCTTAAAAAAACAATAGTAAAACTTGGTAAAAATTTACTCTCGACTCAAGTATCTCTTCAAAAATTAAAAAAAATATTGGCTTTAACCTAATTTTATCTAACACAAAATATTGTTTCCGACATTCCGTAAATTGTGCATAAAAATTCAACAGTCAGTTTTTTTCATAAAAATTAAAATCTACAAAAAATAGTACGCAAATGCTACGAAAATTTGGTAAAAATTGGTTTTCGACTAAAAATCTCGTTAACAAGAACAGATATTGAAATCAATCTATTTTATCATACTCAATATTGTTGGTAATTTTTATTTTTTTTTTAGAATAATTCAACCAACAACTAGCAAATCACGAAAGCCTATAAACCTTTTAAGCAAAAAAAAATTGGCAGTCGGGATGGGAAGTTATTAGTGTGGGACGCACCCCAGCCTCTTTTTTTTAAGATCACAATATGTTAACATTATGTCAGGAGATCGAATAAGTCAGGAGATCGAATACTATCGCTAAATAAAATTTATATAAAATTAATTCAAAAAAAAGGTTTTTGCAGACCAAACGCTATGGTTATTTTTGTCATCTTGACGCTCTTTGGCCAGCATTATATTATTAATAGTACCCAAATTAAGTCCGCCTTTCTTTTTTATCAAAGCTAATTCAAAAAAATTCCTCTCAGCAGCAGCTGAGCTGTGAGGAAGTAACATCAAGTTATAAACGAACTAACTTAAATTTTGAAAACAATATTCATTTGAAGCGTTTTTATGATAATTGAACTTTTCCCAAAATTCTTTAGGTACCTATGTATGTATTTAATTTTTGAGATTATAAAAGGAATAGAGTCGAGTTATTTTTTTCAATTTCTTAAAAAAGGGACCAAATGGAATAAAAAATGACCATGCGACCAAGTGAGAAAATAATGACCAAATTTGGTCTTAAATGACCAAACTGGCAACCGTGGTCAGATCGTGCAGGTTTTCTTATTGCACACTGTGTAAGAGTTAAGTGCCTGATTACAGGAGATGAAATTTTTAATAGAATGGAAAAGGAGCATAGAGCTTAAAAATTAAAGAGGGATGATTCTATGTGGAGTCGAATTGTTCTTGCGCAGGCAGTTTTTTTTTTTTTTTTTTTTTTTTTTAAGTTAATGACTGTTGTAACGGCTACTTTTAATGTATGTATATCTAGTCTGGTGCAGAATGCAGATTGTTTCAATTGTTTTTTCGCTTTGTTGGTTAATTAATATTAAATAAATAGCTATCAGTTTTCAATAGAAGTGACGTATTTTGTGACAAGACAAGACCGGAATGTGACTGACTCAGTTGATTTTAGACAAGCTTGAATAACATGAAATTTTAATAAGTAACTGTCAAAGCCAAAGTTATGATAATGGTTCGAATATGAAAGGAAAAGAAGCGGGTGTTCAGAATCGAATTCGAACCCTGGAACCAAGAGCATTTTTCGTTCCATGTTGCCCGCATTCCTTAAATTTAGTGGTTAATGATGCTGCTCGGTGCTCATTTTATGCAGTTAAATTTTTTGATACAATTCAATGTTTGTATAACTTTTTTTCAAGTTCCACAACGAGGTGGGATATTTATAAGAAAAAAATTCCAAGTCATACTTTGAAACCTTTTGAGACTAGATGAGAGAGCAGGTTAGATGCATTGAGGCCTTTAAAAACAAATTAAGAAGAAAAATATGAAGCCCTTATAGAATTAAGAAATCTAGAGCCAAAAAAACATTGCAGAATCGTTAGGAAATAAAATATGTTTCCTGTAGCTTCATCATTGCGATCTCAACGGAGAAAAATACTTTATGCTGATGAATGTCCTGAAACTATATTAGACCCGAAACAAAGATTTAAAGTTGAATTTTTTTTTTTAAATACTTGAAAGGTTTGATACGTATAGTATCAATTTTTCATTTTTAAGTAACATAAGCGAATGTTTAAAAAATAAAAATGTACGTGCTTCATGCCTTAATTTGCAGAATGTTTTAACATATAGTAGTTTTAAAGATTTAGATGGAGAAGAATTGTTTCAAGAGTTAACCGTAATATCCCAGCTTGTCACACCAACCGCTCAAGTTTAGATGTGTTAAATTTTTTCTTTAGTTCAAATCTTGAAGATTTTGCTCCGAATTTAGTAATTGCTCTCCAAATCCTTAATACAATCCCGGTCACGGTAGCTTCCGGAGAACGTAGTTTTTCTAAACTTAAAATTATTAAAAATTATCTTAGGACAACCATGACTCAAGAGAGATTGGTAGGTTTATCTATAATTTCCATTGAAAAGAAATCATTAAATTCTTTAGACTTTGATGATCTCATTTCTGAATTTGCAAAATGTAAGGCTAGAAAAGTAAGTTTCCAAGTTTAAAAGTTTCCCTCTGCTCATTTCTTCGCTGCGTTTTAGTTTAATGGTTTAGGCCTCCTGGGGATACCTCAATAAAAAAAAAACGCATTAAAAGTCTACCTCCGGTGTAATGTGGGAAAGGCTTATGCTTGTGTATCAGTTTATGTGTAAAAAAATATAAAAAGGGGCGCTTTCTACAAATCTTGCACAGGGCGCAAGTTTGGCTGGGGCCGGCCCTGCTCAGACTAGAGCCTGAATCATAGAGAAAATATATTATAATATATATATATAATATATATTATAATATATATATATAATATATATAATAATATATATTTAATACATATTATAATATAAATATTGTAATGTGTATACACTCCTTATCACTTTTAATATCGTGTTATAGTAGAATAAGTACGTAGCAACCGTTTATTTTTGTGTAAATGGATAATTAATGTAACTCGTTGACGACTTTTGGCTATTGTACCCGGACAAAGATTGGTTTCTGGAATGTGAGGACGCTTCTGGACGCAGGAAGTGAAGGTCCGCACAATGCCACATTCCTCCAATTAGAGAGAGAATTTATGCGGTACAGGATAGATATCTTAGGGTTAAGCTAAGTGCGATGGTTGGTATCGGGCAAATACAATTCACCGACACGTAACACTGTACTGCTCTACTCTGGTCAGGATCCAGGTTGGGTTGCTCCTTACAAAAACGGCAACCAGAAGCCTTATTTCGTGGGAGCCCCTTGGGGAAAGGCTTATCAAAGCTAGGTTTCAGAGTAGAGTACGACCCGTCACCATTATACAGTGTTAGTATGAAGTTTTTTTTTATTTTTTATAGTTATATAGTTGGTCTATGATTTTTGAAAATTTGAGCAATTTTTGTTCATAAGTATCAAAGATACAGGGCTCCAAAGTTACCCTTTTTTTCAATTTTGAAATTCCTATATTTTCTTGCACTAACTTCTTGGCACGAAAAATAGCGTTTATAAAACCTTAAGCCAGAATTTTTATTTTTATTTCAAAAACATGTACTTTAAGCTTAAAAAAAAACATATGCATATATATATATATGTATATATGTATATTTTAGATAAGTCAGAGCAGAGAGCTCTAACATGAAATTTTTTATGTTTTTTCCTTAGAGCTACAATTTTAGCTACACTTGCCTACACGCTCTGACTACATTCACTTGAAAGCTACAATATTCACCTTACTAGTCCAAAAAGAATAAAATCCGTCTGGATCCAACCCTGTGACTTATGTTCAATTTTGTTCACCTGAATCAGGTCTTAAAAAACACGGTTTTGACGACGATAGATCCCGAAAAATTACAATTTCTTCGAAAATACTTGTCACAAATAACTAGATAAGAGCTTCATTTTTAGAAAATATATGTACCTTTCTTTAAAAAATAAAATAAAATTAATTCATTGACTAACCTGTGAGATATTCAATTTTTGGCGCAAAACTTTTTTTTTGCCTGACTTATTTTCCAATTGTTTCCTAACTTTTATTTAAAAATTACAATAAAAATAAAAAAAATTATGATGTATTAAACTATATGGAAGTACCTAAATATAATATGAAAATAAATCAGGTATAATCTTAAAATTTTTTATGATATTACGCAAAAAATAGGGACAGGTAAAATAAAAAAAGGTGCTTTTTGTGGTTTTACCTGTATACGGGTTTTTCCTAATACTTGATGTTAAGTATATGAATTGGTACCTGTTATATGAATGACAAACAAACAATTTCTTTTTTACGATCATTTTCCGGAAAACCCTTTCAGGATAGGTAAGACCTAATAAGAATAGTTTGGTTGTCACTAAAATATATAGATAACAAAAAATGGAATAATAAGTCATTATTAATATATTGTTCATTGTGCAAGGTGTTAGGAATAAATAAAAAGAAATTAACATGTCACAGTTTGTTTTAAGTTACACTGTTTTGTGTGAAGTTCTAATTAAAGGTCTTAATTTTATAGAACCGTTTCTATACGAAGAGTATCCTCACTTGAGCGAAAATGATATTTTTTTAATAACATCAGAAATTAAAAAAAGATTCTTTTCTCAATTTAAACGGAGATACATGTTGGTTAGTTATAACCAAACCAAATTTTTTGAAAGATATACGGACTGGTTAAATAGTGAATTTGTGGTTAAATTAGAAACTAATAATAATAACACAGACGTTTTATCTGATTCTACTCGTGGTAGACCAAACAAAGATTTTACATCGTGCTCTGACCGAGCAAAAAGATATAAAGTAGATAAACTGAGATCTTCTGTATCACAGGAGCTTATAAATGCTGCATCCTCATCTTCTTCAAAATTAAAAGGTAAATATTTTTTTAAAGTAAATTAAAGTATTTAAAAGTAATAATACTAATTCATGATTTTTTTGTACTTTTTTTCTCAGAATTTGACGCAGATACTGCCTTAGCTCTTATAACGCAAGCAAAACTATCGAAATACCAATACGAAATTTTAAGAAAAGCTACAAAAGAGATCGGTTATGATATTTTCCCAAAGTACCCCCATATTATTGAGGCAAAACAATCTTGCTACCCAGACAACATAGCAGTAACCGAAACATCTGCGATGGTGAGGCTTCAGGATTTGCTAGATCACACTGCAAGAAGAATTTTAAAAACAATTCCAAGTGATGAGCTCGAACAACTTAACAACCAAACTTTAGAACTTCATACAAAGTGGGGCTGTGATGGCTCATCTGGACAGAGCGAATATATGCAGAAATTTTCCATCGGGAATCAGGAAGCTTCGGATGCACATCTTTTCATGACGTCGATTGTGCCCCTCAAAATGACCTTACCAACTGACGAAAACAATCCCACATGGATCAATTCCCGACCGTCTTCAACACGATATTGCAGAGCATTGAAATTTGAACACAAAAAGGAAACACTTGACCTCATACGCGAAGAGAAAAACCGTGTGGAAAATGAAATAGAGGGATTGGAGATGACCTCAATAAATATTGGCACACTTGCCATAAAAGTTAGACACCATCTTTATTTCACGATGATAGATGGAAAAGTTGCTCAAGCTGTCACAAATACTAGTTCTGCGAACAACTGCACCATTTGTGGAGCTAAGCCTTCGGAGATGAATAATTTATCTAAGATCAGTACCAAGATGTTGAATGAAGATGCTCTTAAACTAGGAATATCATCACTTCATGCAAGGATTAAATTTATGGAATACGTTTTGCACCTCGGCTACAACTTAAGCTTTAAACCATGGAGAACATGTGAGGACACTCGTGCTATTAAGGAAGTGGAAAAAAATCGAATCCAAGCTGAATTCATCGAAAAGGTTGGTATCAAGGTTGACGTTGTAAAGCAAGGAACTGGAACAACAAATGACGGCAATACATCACGAAGATTTTTTGAAAATCCGCTTCTGACTGCAGAGATCACCAAAATAGATTCAAGGTTGATAACGAGACTTTCAGTCATATTGGAAGTAATTTGCTGCAATTTTTCAATTGATACAGAAAAATTTAAGGTTTATTCTGAAGAGACAGCTAAATTGGCGATTTCGTTATACCCTTGGTATCACATGCCTGCAACAGTTCATAAAATCTTATTACACGGAGCAGAAGTAATACAAAGTGCATCTTTGCCAGTGGGTTCACTTTCAGAGGAGGCCCAGGAAAGCAGAAATAAGGACTACAAATATTACAGAACCCACCACTCGAGGAAATGTTCTCGGCTATCTACAAATGAGGATGTTTTCCACATGATCATGATATCATCTGATCCCTTTATAACCAAATTGAGACCGGAACCAAAAAAAAAAACCTTCCATTGAGTGAAGAAGCTCTTGAATTAATTAATTAATATTTTTTTATGACTATGTAATTTATTTTTATGTATTTATACATTTATTTATTTGTTTATTTATTTAATTATTTATGTATGTAATTAGTAATATAAGTATTTTTGTAATGTTTACATATTAAAGCAAAAAGTGTTACAAAACATAAATTGTTATTTTTTTTATATGAACAATAAACCCCAAAATTTAGAAAAATCTCAATAACTCATATTATAATTGTTATTTTTAATCCAAATTTTAAGCAAATGTGTGTTTCCATAACCCAAACATGTGTGCCAAATTTCATTTCTCTCCGATTTATAATACAGGTTTTATCGATTTATTTCCGCGCTTCCATACAAACCGAACCCCAAAATTTAGAAAAATCTCAATAACTCCTCTTCTAATTGTTATTTTTAATCCAAATTTTAAGGAAATGTGTGTTTCCCTAACCCAAACATGTGTACCAAATTTCATTTCGTTCCGATTTATAATACAGGTTTTATCGATTTATTTCCGCGCTCCCATACAAACCGAACCACTGTGGACGGAGCTCGCATCTGATGAAGAGAAAGAATGCTTTTATAGTCAACTAGGATCGATCTACAACAACACTCCCCGCGGAGATATAATTTTGGTTATGGGAGACCTCAATGCTAAGGTTGGCAGTAACAACAACGGGCTAAGGCATGTGATGGGTGCTCACGAAGTCGGCAATTGAAATGATGATGGTGAGAGGTTTATTGACTTCTACAACGCCAATAGCCTTGTGATTGGTGGCACTATGTTTGAGCACAAACTCTGTCATAAAATTAGCTGGGTATCGACGGACAGGCAAGCGTCTGCCAATCAAATTGACCACTTCGCGATTAGTCGACGCTTTAGAAGCAGTCTCTTAGATGTACGAAACCGAAGAGGCGCCGATATGGGACTTGCCCGTGACCACCACTTAATGATAGCTTCCCTAAGATTGCGTACAGCTACAGTTCGAAGATCCAACGGAACAACACGAGCCCCCAAATTCAACATCGCCAGACTAAAGGATCCCACGACCCGTCAACAATTTAGGGACCACCTGTCACAAAGGAAGAGAGAACAATTAGCAGCACAGTACATGACGACATCGAACACCATTGGAATGCTGTGAAAAATGTTTTCATTTCAGGTGCTGACAGAATAGTCGGTCAGAAAAAAGGAAGCAACAACACTTGGCTTCCAGAAGAATCTTGGGCAAGGATCAGCGAACGCAAACAGTTAAGGGCTCGAATAACTGTTGCACAAGAGGAAGAAAGAAACGAGCTAGAGTCCTCGTATCGCATGAAAAAGAGAGAGGTTCGACGCAGTGTGCGCCGCGACAAGCGTATCTACATCAACGCATTGGCGCAAGAAGCAGAAGATGCTGCAAACAGGTGCGACAGCAGTCGTCATCAAGCGAACTACTCCATCCGCTCATAAAAGAAGCTTGGACCACCGAAAGCTTCCCCCATGAGTGGAAGAAGGGAATTATCGTCAAGCTCCCAAAAAAAGGAGATCTTACAAAGTGCGAAAACTGGAGAGGAGTTTGCGTTCTACCAGCCGTTGCCAAAATAGTAGCAAAAGTTATACTGGAACGCATCAAAGAACACCTTGAGGCCACACTCGATGCCGAACAAGCAGGATTCCGCGCTGGATCCTCCTGTATTGATCATATTAACACCCTGCGGATCATTATTGAACAGTGCGTTTAATATCGATCACCACTACACCTGCTGTTCATCGACTTCGAGAAGGCCTTTGATAGCGTTAACAGGGAGTATATCTGGTTAGCTTTGCGGTGGAGAGGCATCCCAGAAAAACTAATTGCTATTATTATAGCAGCATATGTCACGTTCTGCATGATGGTAGGTTGTCAGATGACTTTGAAATCCGAAGCGGAGTCAGACAGGGCTGTATTCTGTCGCCAATATTGTTTTTGTTGGTGATTAGCGATGTACTGCGCTCAGCTCTGTCAGGTAGCGGAGGGATCCAAAGGAATTGGACATCCTATTTAAAGCACTTGGATTACGCGGACGATGTTTGCTTACTCTTTCATAGGATCTCCACCAAATGACAACAAGTGTGGAGAGAGAAGCAGAAGTTGTGGGGCTGAAAATTAATTCCGGCAAAACAAAAATGATCAGCCTCGGAACCCGACCATCCTCTCAAATAAATATGTTCTTGCAACCGGTGGAAAAAGAGGAGAGCTTCCAATACCTTGGAAGCATCGTTTCCATCGAAGGCGGAACCGAACTAGACGTCAACTGTCGCATCGGCAAAGCAAAAGCGGCGTTCGGTATGCTGTCAAAAATTTGGAGGAATAACTCTATCAGCTTAAGAACCAAGCTACGACTGTTTCGCACAAATGTCGAATCTGTGCTTCTTTATGGGTGCAGCACTTAGAAGGTTACTTCAGCCATAACAAGAAAGCTGCAAACCTTCGTAAATAGATGTATTCGTAACTATTCGGAAGCGAAGCGATGCTTATTGGTTGTGAACTGCGATAAAGTAAAGACTGTGTTTAAAAAGTAATAATTGAAAGTAAAGACTGTGTTTGAAAAGTAATAATTGAAAGTGTTCAATAAATAAGTTTGGAACAATTTAAATAAAGTAAAATTGTGTTTTATTTACAAGTGTGAATAAGTTTTAATTGTCGGACCAAGCCGAATATTACATTGGTGTCAGAATAAGGGATTAAAACTTATTGAGAATAAAAACAGTGATCAGTGATTGAACTATTTTTTTGTGAAGTAGTGAAGTTTTAAAGAAAAAAATGAGTAAGGTTTTGAAAGGCTTAACTGTCCCTGAGCTAAAGGCCGAACTAAGTAACAGTGGCTTAAGTGGGACAGGAAACCGAACTCGTTAAACGGCTGCAGGAATATCTGGAGCAGCAAGATGAAGACCCACATACGTTTGTTTTCGAATAAGAAGCAAAAGTGGAAAAGGTAAATGCAAATGTTGCCTTATCTAACATGATGTCACTTCTTTTAGCCAAATTTGAAGAGAATGAAAAGAATGTCCTGAAAGAACAGCAAAATGTTCTCAAACAACTAGGAGCTCAAAGAAGTGACCAAAAGCAAGAACAGCAGAATGTTCTCAAACAACTAGAAGCCCAAAGAAGTGACCAAAAGCAAGAACAGAAGAATATTCTAAAGTGATTCGACGAACAGAAAAACCCTTTCGAAGATAAAATCAAAACTTTCGACGAGCGCGTCGAAAAACAAAATGCACGTTTCGAGAAAATTAACGAACAAATCGAAACCATCACAAATGAACTAAAAAAAGTGCGAAAGATGAAAGCTCGAGAACCTTCTGGTGAGTGCTCAAGGAAGAGAGAAGTGAATCCTCCAGCAGAGAATAGTGGTGACTTCACAGTTCTGGTAAACGCAATCTAACAGCGGTTTGGGGATAGCCACATGACAGAAGTCTTCCGAGTTCAGCTTAACAATAGGACACAGAAAAGAGGTGAAACTCTGCAGCAGCTTCAGGCTGATATCGAGCGATTGGTTCACCTGGCATATCCAACAGCTGGTAACGAGATAATAAATCAACTTGCTGTTGAAGCCTTTGTGTGAGCTGTGGGCGATATAAATCTCCAAAGGGCTATCCGAACTGCCGGAAAGCGAACACTACCAGAAGCACTGGCTTTCGCTCTGACGATGGATGCTGCAGAACAAGCTTCCAAAAATGTGCATCGTGTAAGAGAATTAGAAGTCCAAGAATGCTCTTGTCAGAAGGCTACTGTGGAAAGGAGTCAGCGAGACGGATCAGCACTATGCTGGAACTGCAATAAGACTGGGCATCTACAGCGACAGTGCAGATTGCCGCGAAGAGCAACCACATGGCAACACTTTGGAAACAGAAGTAATTCAACTGGTCAAAGTAACACCAACAACGTTGCTTCCGAAGTTGTTTCCCACCCGGGAAAACGAATAAGAACCAACTTTAAGGGGCAGAAGCTGGTTTCTGGTATCGATGGCCCCAGGAACGACATCCAGTTTTATCAAACGAATCGTGACAACAAGAGCAGACCATGTAAGCAAGACTGTAAGCATTGCAGACGACAAGAAGAAAAAGAAGTGGTGGTTACTGTTCAACGAACCAGAGGCGATCCCATTTATGGCTGGAGCAACGACGAGTTGAAGAAGGCTCAACAAGAAGACTCAGATATCGAACCCATCCTCGCATGGAAGGAACACCAGGAAAAACCAGAATAATAACTTAATAGTCTGGTTCGTTACCGATCTTCCAACCTCTCCCCCTTTGATACGTACTACGAATTGTAAGTCTATCAAATAAGGTATGGAGAAAAATGGAGGCGGAACAAAACAGCATACTTAAAGGAGCTTATAAAAAGGTTGATGCTTCAAATGCATTTGATAAACAATTAGCACATCTCGAACTGTGACGTCAGTGGTCTAAAGTAGTGGAGTGCGTAGTGCACACGACTTCTAAGACTGAGCAAATCTGATATGCGTGGGTTCGAATCCTATGTTGTGCATAAAAAGTTTTTCAAATAAAAGTGGATTAAAGCTCAGCACCACAAAAAAGATGACTGATGATTGCAAAAGTGGCAAAGCACGAAATAGCTATATCTCCAGCCAAAAACAATGAGCGGTAGCACCTTTAAGTTGTTGTTGTTGTTCAAAAATATGAAATTAAAAGGAATGGTCAAGTCTAACAAGCTGACATTCTAGTACGAATAGTACAATAAAAATAATTACAATAATAACTTAATAGTCTGGTTCGTTACCGATCTTCCAACCTCTCCCCCTTTGATACGTACTACGAATTGTAAGTCTATCAAATAAGGTATGGAGAAAAATGGAGGCGGAACAAAACAGCATACTTAAAGGAGCTTATAAAAAGGTTGATGCTTCAAATGCATTTGATAAACAATTAACACAACTCGACCTGTGACGTCAGTGGTCTAAAGTAGTGGAGTTTGAGTGCACACGACTTCTAAGACTGAGCAAATCTGATATGCGTGGGTTCGAATCCTATGTTGTGCATAAAAAGTTTTTCAAATAAAATTGGATTAAAGCTCAGCACCACAAAAAAGGAGACTGATGAGTGCAAAAGTGGCAAAGCACGAAATAGCTATATCTCCAGCCAAAAACAATGAGTGGTAGCACCTTTAAGTTGTTGTTGTTGTTCAAAAACATTGAATGAAATTAAAAGGAATGGTCAAGTCTAACAAGCTGACATTCTAGTACGAATAGTACAATAAAAATAATAACAAAACCAGAATGAATTGATATCTCCGACAGAAGTCCGACTCTGAAGGCCTATTGGGCACAGTGGGACTCGTTTTTACTCTCTAAAAGAACTGGAGAGCGCTAGGAAACGCCACCAGCGGTGGTCCTAGGCTAAGAGAAGGGAAAATCCCTATGTGCACCTCCACGTGGTAGAGAGTGGGTCGCGCTGACGCACATAAAGGGGACCGAACGGCTGCCGGTATAAGCAAACAACCCAGCATAGCTGGCATGGGCACAGACTTGTCCTTGGGTTGAAGAAAATCTCCCTAAAGGCGGAAGAACTGCAAGTAGTGGTCAACAGCATGGTAGACTGGTGGCGGATGAACCTATTTCTAAAAGGCCAACGGCAGCATCAGGTAGCGTCTGTACCCATATTGGGTGGCTACAAAAGACGTCTGTTTTCCCACATTGGGCGGCCTTGTTTTATTGTATGTGTTCGACCATCCAAAAGGCGGGTGTGCCTGTCGAATCGAAGGCTTGTGTGTATAATGTAGTTAACACATTATGCAGATAGTGTTATTAATCACATTCGGGAAAACACCTAGTGGAGCGAGAAGCTTATTCTTTTATTAAACATGCCAACGATTGGTAATAATTTCGCAAGAGGTAACCAACGATTGGTTAATCCTTCTACAGTCCCTGTAGTAAACCGCACATCGGATTTGGGGGTGCGGTATTTTTCATACAGCAATGACAATCGTGATGCTATTAATATTGAATCGGCAACTAGAAACCGAAATCTCACAAATAGAACTAGGGACGATACTTTCGACTATCGAAAAAACACAAGAGTAGGAGCATGGAACGTTCGGTCTCTGTATGGACAGGGCATTTATGAACAGGTGGAACGTGAAATGAAAATACACAACTTGAGTATTCTTGGGCTGAGTGAAACGAAGTGGAGGGGAAAAGGAGAGCACAGATCAGCAACAAAGCGGACGTGGATGCTGTATTCTGGGGAGGATGAGACAGGTAGCGGGCAAAGACTGAATGGTGTTGGCATAATGCTGAATAATAGGGCTAAAAAAAGCTTAATTTCCTGGGAACCAGTTTCGGCTAGGATAATGACAGCAAGGTTTAAGTCCAGACTTCGCAAACTCACCATCATCCAGTGTTACGCTCCGACGAATGATGCAGCAGAAGAAAACAAAAGCTCATTCTACGCTGAACTGAACTCGGTCTACAGCAGAGTTCCAAAGGGTGACATAACTATCATCATGGGGGACCTCAATGCCAAAGTTGGCTCGGATAAGACAGGCCTTGAGCGAGTTATGGGTAGACAAGGCATAGGTCAACGAAATGACAATGGTGATATGCTTGTCGACTTTTGTAATGCCCGTCAGCTGATGGTAGGTGGAACCCTTTTCCCACATAAGACCTGCCACAAAGTTACCTGATGGTCGAACAGAAAACCAAATCGACCATTTTATAATACAACAACGATGGAGGAAATCACTTTGCGATGTGAGGAACGAGAGACGTGCAGATGCAGGAAGCGACCATCATCTGCTATTAGCGACAATTCGACTGCGAACAGCTGCTATACGGAGACGTACAGACACGGCAACCAGACAAAAATTCAATACAATCGCTTTTAGTGACCCAAATACTTGTCCTGATTTTGCAAACACTCTTAACGACAAGGCGTCAAATGAGGGGTTAAACGCAAATGTTCCCATTGAGACGTTGTGGGGCACGGTACAAAGAGTTTTTATTGAAGCTGGATCTGAAACGGTACTGAGGCAATCTAGAGATAAGGATTTGTGGATATCCCAAGACACCTGGGACAAAATTACATACCGCAGAGCACTCAAAATAAATATAAATAATGAAACTGATGCTCATCGGAAAACGGTTTTGCGAAGTGAGTATAGAACAGCTCAAAAGGTAGTGCAGAGGTGTGTGAGACGAGATAGGAGGGCCAGATTAGACAAATTGGCAGAAAGCGCTGAGGAAGCTGCAAGAAGAGGTAACGCGAGGATGCTGTACAAAATCACTAAAGATCTTGTAGGCCAACAAAATATTGTCAGCCATCCTGTTCGTGACACGAACAGTAGTCTTTTATTGTCAATGGAAGATCAATTGCGGAGATGGAAGGAGCACTTCTGTACTTTGCTGAACGATGACCAGAATGCAAATGCAAATGCAAACGCTAATGCAAATCATCAACTGCCGGACATATGTACGTAGATCTACCAGAAGCATTAATATTGACCCCCCGACATGCACGGAAATAAGAACCGCGATACATCTTTTAAAGAACAACAAAGCAGCTGGGCTGGATGGCATACCTGCCGAATTCCTCAAAGCAGACCCCGACTTGGCTGCCGGTATCTTGTTGCCACTTGTTAAGTCTGTTTGGGAAAACGAAACCTTTCCCAGGGAATGGAAGGACGGGGTAATCGTCAAGCTACCAAAAAAGGGTGATATTAAGAACTTCAATAACTGGCGTGGAATCACCAATTTGTCCGTATTTCTAAAGTTAATGGCAAACATCATTCTCGAGAGGATAAAATCTTAGATCGAGTCTACGCTCAAAAGGCATCAAGCGGGATTTCGCAGTGGTCGATCATGTATCGACCACATTAACACCTTGCGAATTATTCTTGAACAATCGTCGGAGTACCAATCGCCGCTTTACCTCATGTTCGTCGATTTTGGCCTTCGATCGCGTTAGTCGTGATGTTATCTGGAGATCACTTGTTGCTAGAGGAATTCCTGATAAAATTGTTGCTATAGTAAAAGAGTCTTACAACAACGCAAGGTGTTTCGTTTTGCACAATGGACAGCTTTCCGACGCATTTGAAGTGCGACAGGGAGTAAGACAGGGTGATGTATTGTCATCGATTCTGTTCTTGCTTGCTATTGATGATGTTATGACTGCTACGGTGGGTGAACACGTGAGACTGGGTATCCAATGGTGCCTGAAGGAAACATTAAGCCATTTAGACTATGCTGACGACATATGCTTAATGGCAAACAGAAATGGAGACCTCAGCCAAATGTGCCACTCTCTTAAACAAAATGGGGAGGTGGCTGGCTTAAGGATTAATGACAGTAAGACTAAGTTAATGCACACCAGCCAAAACCAACAACAACAGGTTTTTGTGAGACAAGTGGCATATCAATTGTCCTCCTCTACGAAGACTAGTTAACTGTGTAAATGCACCCTCTAGAACTACACGCTACCGGTTTCATTTTTATGAGCAGTTTCATCGTACAAATTATGGCAGGAATGAACCCATTACGCGTTGCACAAGAGAAGTGAATTTAATTTGCAATAGGATTGATTTTAATCTTGATGTTTCGAGAGATTCATTTAAAAAATATGTTTTAAATAATATTTAAACTGTAACCTCCTAAAAAATGTTAAGACTTAATCTTTTTTTTTAATCATTAAGTTGTATTTATTAATTGTAAATAAAAAATAAAAAATGTAATTTATAGTAATTTTTATATTAGTATATTTCCACCAACAATTATATTATATTTTGTATTAGTATCTAGTCTATAAGATTGTAATCTGATTGATGAAATAAAACTAAAACTAAAAAAAAAAAACAAAAAAAAAAAAAAAAAAACTAGAAGAGGTCACCCAGTTCAACTATCTGGGAAATTATTTGGCCCTCGATGGTGGAACGGACCTGGATGTCACCAATAGAATAAATAAAGCCCGTAGTGCATTCGGAATGCTTTCTAAAGTGCGGAACTCCAGGAAAATAGTGCTCCGTACCAAGTTAAAGTTGTTTGAGTCCAACGTAAAATCCGTGCTGCTATATGCCTGCGAAACGTGGAAGTGCTCTGCTGGCATCTCGGGAAGGTTGCAAATTTTTGTCAACCGCTGTCTACGTTACATCCTGAACATCCGGTGGCCACAAACTATATCTAACAATGAACTGTGGCTCAGCACTGGTCAAACAAAAGTGGATGTTGACATCGCGCAGAGAAAGTGGCGCTGGATTGGCCATACATTGAGGAAGCCGGACGACAACATAGCAAAGCAGTGCTTTCAATGGAATCCTCAATGTCGAAGGCGGCCTGGAAGACCAAGAGAAACATGGAGATCATTTGTCATGAAGGAAGCCCGGTCCCAAAACTTGGAGTCGTGGTCCCAGCTGAGGCATCGTGCTAGGAATAGAGAGAGATGGAAGGAACTGGTTGGTGCCCTATGCTCCAGGAGGAGTTAAAGTGCTGCTACTAGCAGCCGGAAACGAAGAACAAGAAGAGGGACTCGTTTCATGTCCAAGAGGGTGTCCTTCGACGTAAATGGGAATCAACAGATGGAAAGTCTTATGTAATGCAGCTAGTCTTACTGAGATCGAAGGTTATGGACGTTCTGCGAGAGATGCATGGTGGAGTTTTGGGAGGCCATCTAGGAGTGAACAAGACGCTAGAAAAGGTTCGACAACGATTTTACTGGCTACATGCAAGGGAAGATGTCGAGAAGTGGTGCCGAAAATGCGATACCTGTGCTGCCACCAAAGGCCCGAACAAAAAGAACCACAGCCAAATGCAGCAGTATAATGTCGGAGCACCCTTCGAAAGGATTGCAGTAGACGTGGGGGGTCCATTTCCGGAAACAAATAATGGAAATCGTTATATTCTGGTCGTCATGGATTACTTCAGCAAGTGGCCTGAAGCATACGCCATTCCAAATCAAGAAACCAAAACAGTCGCAGACCAAATTGTCTTCAACTGCGTGAGCAGATTCGGCGTTCCTATTAAGAACTGCATTCCGACCAGGGAAGCAATTTTGAATCAAACATATTTCAGAAATTTTGTGGGCTTCTTGACATCAAGAAGACAAGAACAACACCACTCCACCCACAATCTGATGACATCGTCGAACGATTCAACCGAACCCTGAAGGAACATCTTTGCAAAGTTGTGGACGACAACCAGCGAGATTGGGATCGATACATTCCACTGTTTTTGATGGCGTATCGAAGTAAAAGACATAGCTCAACTGGCCATACACTGTCTGAGATTTTGATGGGAAGGAACATCAACTGCTGAGCGAAATAAAATTTGGATGTCCCACGTCGGAGCCGCAAGCCGAGGATGACTACATTGATGACCTCAGAGAAGGACTCCTTCAGATCCCCGACAATACCAGGTTGAAAATAAAGATGTTCAGTGACCGAATGAAGACACGTTACGATATACGAGCGACAACAAAAGAGTTCCAAGCAGGAGATCGGATGTGGCTTTACAATCCCCATCGACAAAAAGGGTTGTCACCGAAACTTCAACGGGACTGGGAAGGTCCATATACAGTCATTACAACAATCAACGATGTCGTGTACCGGATACAAAAGGGAGTCAGTGGAAAACCTAAAGTTGTACATCGCGACCGGCTACATCGCTACAGTGGTAATGAGAACGATGGATTTGTTCGGGACGATCAAACCTAAGGAGGGGGCAATGTAATGTGTATACACTCTTTATCACTTTTAATATCGTGTTATAGTAGAATAAGTACCTAGCAACCGTTTATTTGTAGTAATAAGCACTTTTGTAGAACATTTAGAATAAGGGGCAACATCTAGTGATTAAGAGGAGAACTCGCTTCGTTAAGCATCTAGTGATTAAGAGAAGAACTCGCTTCGTTAAGCATCGAGAAACATCTAGTGGCTAAGAGGAGAACTAGCTTCGTTAAGCATCTAGTGATTAAGAGGAGAACTCGCTTCGTTAAGCATCGAGAAACATCTAGTGGCTAAGAGGAGAATTAGCTTCGTTAAGCATCTAGTGATTAAGAGGAGAATGTGCTTCGTTAAGCATCGAGAAACATCTAGTGGCTAAGAGGAGAACTCAATTCGAGAACATTCAGCGCCTACAAGAACCTAGTAGTTTCTCGAACCAATTTGAGGTATATAAACATTGTTTATATATTTCTTATAGTACTATTATGAAGAGGAACGAACGAAGCGACATCTGAGCGAGGTGGAGATGAAAGAATTTGATCCCTTTTGATCCCTTTAATTTGTGTACCCCTCAATAGTTGTAGAGTTGAGAATGAGGGAAAATTTAAAAATAATCAACGATAATTAAAGAATAGAAAATAGAGAAGAACATATGCAAATGTAGTAGGAGATCGAGGGAGATAATAGAAACAACATTTTGACATTATTTGTGTGTATGCATATTATACTTGAAAAGGAATGATTTTACGGTTATGCTTTGGCTAGAAATAGAAAAAATGTAAACCAAAATAGAAACGAAGCAAAAAAGGGTTGCAATAGTACTTTTTGCGGTTGGTAGTAAAAAAAGTTATTACTTTTTTGAAATTAATTACCAATGCTTGAATAATTCTTACAACAGGTACATGGTAGTATTTTAAAGAGAAAATATGGTTAATAATAGGTATATACATTTTTAATCTTATTTCTGAATCTTAAGTGTGATTTTCAGTTCATAATTTCAACAATTTGTACGTTGTATTTTCTGACGTTGAGTTTTAATTTATGTAAGTACTAGGATTTGTAGTAAACTTTGGTAAAATAATGACGCAATAATATGCGACAAGACCATGAGTTGTGGTATCTTGCGTCTTAAAGAGGTTTAACTATTAAAAAATTCCAGAAGTATGGAAATATTTTTGATACAAAGTGACATTTGAAGAGGTTTATATTTATATTTTTTATATTTAATCTAAAAAATATATTTAAAAAAGCATTAAAATTTAATTTTGTGATATCAATTTGTTGTTCATAAGTTTCCAACATACAATTTCGCAAAAAAATCAATAATTATAGGTACTATTTTTAAACAGATTCTCTTAAAATAGGTAAGTATAGCGAAATGTTCTATGTACATACATACAATTTTTGGGGAGTACGATAACTTTGGCGACAAAGTTTAATGACGGATTTGTATAGAACAGTAAAAAACAAGCATTTTTAACTATGGGAGGGGGGTCTATCTCCCCCCGTTTAGGCGGTAGGGGCAGTTTAAAAAAATATGTACATTAAATGGAAAAAAATAATTAAAAAATAACTTTAATAACTTTTGACTTGATTTAAAAACTGGCTAATAGAACAGAATGTTGGCTTTAAAAAAATGTATAGAACTTAATTGTAAGTATCACCATTATTTTTTAATTATTTTTTTCCATTTTAAATAATAACTTTTTTCAATTGCCCCTCCCGCCTAAACGGGGGGAGATAGACCCCCTCCCATAGTAAAAAATGCTTGTATTAAGACCCTCTACCAAAAACCGTTACTATATCTTGGCGCCAAAGTTATCGTACTCGTGCCCAATTTTTTCATTGCTTGAAGTTTTTATACGGAAATTAAAAATTCAATTCAGTACATCCTGCTAAGCCGTTAAAAAAAAACAACAAAAAACGACCTACTTTTGAATATACCTTTAAATGTGTGCAATTTTGATTGTGTTTGTACTTGATACGTACAAATAACAAATAATACGCAATAATAACAACAACAAAACAATTGAATATATTTAAAATCTTCAATACATCATATGCCAAATATGGCAACATTTCATTTTTCACAAAAATTGAAAATTGAAAATTTAGAATCAAACGAGAATTATTAAATTCAAAATACCTACAACCAGCGTTAAAGTATACATAGCTACAAACATATGTATTTGTATATGCCAAATTTGGCAACATTTCATTTGCACAAAAATTGAAAATTGAAAATTTAAAATCAAACGAGAATTTTTAAATTCAAAATACCTACAACGTTAAAGTATACATAGCTACAAACATATGTGTGTATATACATATCTCCTCTGCATTGCCACGTGAAAGCAAAAAAAAAGTAAACAAATATTATTCCTTCTTGGTTTCACATTTGTATTTTGGCGAACTCAGCGAACTCCCTCAGACATATATGTTTATGCAACTTAAACAAATACACTCCTCTCATTCTTTTTATACAGTCATTTTCTCCTCATTCTTAACTCTACACCAAGCTTTTTGATACACGCAGCGCCATTGACGTCGTGGAGATGAAATAAAAAATTTCGTTCCATAGGAGTACTATAAGAAATATATATACAATGATATAAATAGGCGCTCGGAAGCGAAGTGATGATTATTGGTTATGAACTGCGATAAAGTAGACTGTGTTTAAAAAGTAATAATTGAAAGTAAGGACTGTATTTGAAAAGTAATAATTGAAAATGTTCAATAAATAAGTTTGGAACAATTTAAATAAAGTAAAATTGTGTTTTATTTACAAGTGTGAATAAGTTTTAATTGTCGTACCAAGCCGAATATTACAATATAATATATTTCCTCTATGGCCTGAATATTAATGTTTATTTATAAAACAAACTGGAGAGTAGGTGAACTGTCAAAACTTTTAAAATTTGCATTCTGTCTCTGTCGTACCACACAAAAAAACGCGATGTTTAACTGGCAAATTCTAAAGCTTTGGATGATCAGTTCTCCAATGTCCGTAACATAGGGTATATTTACAAAATGTCTCACTTTTGCTGTTGATTATACGAGAATTTTACATCGTACATTTAAAAAAAGATGAAAAGATTGATTAATTCGATTGTGAAAATGCTCAGAAATCTTAGAAATTTAAATTGGCCAAATAAATCGGAGACCTCTTTCGCGTTTTACTTTTTAAGCTTAAAGCCATAGAGGAAATATATTATCAAATCTCCTGGTTGGACGCAAGTTTTTACGTTTCCATAAATGCAAAATCTGCATTATATTTTTAAAAGAAAAAACAAAAATATTCTATATGAAGATATAAATCCTCGGTAGACATCTTGGTTTGCCTACAAGCTAAACCGGAAACCAGCATCATAAAATTATTCTTATTGTGCGTGTAATTTCTCCTCTAATTCATGAAATTTCCCCTAAAAACTCAGTAATTGTGTCTATGTATGCGTAAAAAAACACGTCAATTTTTCTCGTTAAATACGTCCACATTACAAATACAACAATGTAAACAAATGGGTTTTGGAGGGTGATACGTACGAAGGATTTATATCTTCATATAGAGTGTTTTTGATATAATTATCTAGAGTCCCGACCGGTACCCGTCCTACCTGAATCACCCTCAAATTTTATTTGAGGTGAACTCTCTCAAATTCCGTATCGGTGAATACATGTGAGTGGTGGAAAAAAGGCAAAATGTCAGATTGAATTCTTGTCAAAAATGACAGTTCCACGATTTCGATTTCAAAAAAAACATTCAATTTGAGACTCTACAAGTAAGTTTTGGTAAATTATGTTGTTTGTCTAAACATTTAACAGAATTTATTTCTTTTCAGATCAAAAACCTTAACGATTAAGAGCTACAAGTGCATTTAATTGAAAAAACTATAGACCAGAAACCAAAAGAAAACAATGAAACTTACTCTACTCGGAGCTCAAGTAGGTACGTTTAAAAAAAGAATCTCGTAAACAAAAGAATATTTATGTTGCTTTGTGTCAGCTATGGATTGCTCCAAAAATATACTTTACTACCAACTCAAGAAGATGTATATAAGAATAAAAATCGACTTTTTTAGCATCTCCTTAGTGTTTTCATTTCAGGTGCTGCCGATTACAAACCATGATACAGAAAGCAATTTCTCTCAAGAAATTTGGAAGGTTTGCTCAAAACAAGGGCGCTAGTCCCAAGGTGAATTTATTTTATATTATATTTCTCTTAATATCAATGTTTTTAACCACAGACTTTCGCCTTTAATTGTAAATAGTTATTCGAAGCCTGTTGAAGTAAAGTATATACATATTTCTACACTCAATTGCTGCTGTATCATGATCGTTGAGATCTGTCTCAGCGGCTATGGTGGGCGCAGGCGTTGACGATAGAGGTGTCAACGTCTCTGCCAATAGTAAGATTCATGGAATGCAACAACACCACCAGAATCACGAATTCAATTCCGAATTAGCGAACATCCTCAGCTACAGCTATGTCATCGACTTTGTGAAATTCCATTCAATTGTGCAAGGAAAAGCTTTGACATTCAATAGTCGACCGCCCAGTTTTGGAATGACTTAACAGCGGCAATAGCAACGGCAGAGTATGCAGGCAAATCAGGTAAGTTCATTCATTTACTTACGAGTAATCTTAACACGGATATTTTAAATTCTATGGCTCTTTAGTATTTCCAACGTCCTTTGCCCATTCATCAGCTGTAAAGAAGTATGGTACAAGCCGACCAAAAAAAAACGACTCTTGCAGCTGCAACTAAAGCAACATCTTCTGGTTTCATAGAGTGCAACAGCACATGAGGTTCAGTTGTGTAAGTACAAATCATAACAATCATATCGTGATTAACTTGCTTAATCTTCACCTTCTAGATCTAAATCGATGCTTGTAACGCCAAATATCTCACTAAAGAACGGCAAGGACACTGCTGACCGAGTCATCGTCTATTGCGGCCACTTAGGGCGACGCAGACCACGTAGATGATGAAATGAATGTCGACATTGAAGCAACCTGCTGGGAGAACACCTCCTAAATGACGGGAATCAAAAATCATTGGTAAGTCTTTTGAATAATGAAAATCTAATCATCTTCGTATGTACTATTTTAGAATTTTTGTATATAGATAGAAAAAATAGAAGCCGAATTCCTAAATACTCAATGCTTATTGAATCACCAAAAGAACTAACTGGAATCACATAGAAGACCATCGACACAGGAACTGTCCAAATAATGTTTTAAGAATTTCCCGCAACCTTCACCTGCCGAAAATTTCCAAAAATAATACAACCGGAAATTGTGCATTTATGACATGGTCCGATTGGGATTTTGGAATTTGCCTCGCAAAAGAATGTCACAAACGACTTGCCACAATTTTTTAATCAACGGATCGAATTACCAGCGGGAGTTTTATAATTATAAACCAATCAACTTGCTACAATTTAATTGTGCGTCCATTGACCAGAAGGCTTAGATGGCAAGACTACTTCAAAGTAAGCTTCACATAAACCACAAACTTTGAAAGCATTACCTAATTGATGAAGCGGTATTGCAACAAATCCTGAAGTGAAGATGATTATAGTCGACGACATGTTTTAAATCTCATCCGTTAATAATCAAGGTTCGCGGCGCAGCTAGTTTTTAAATAAATTTGTATTTTTTTTCAAAATTCTATGTAATTTAGTATAATTTTGTTTTAAATTCAACGCTAATATTTTCACTTAAAAAACAAGAACTGGATGTTAAAATGTAACTTCTTAGTTTTTGAGTAAATAAAAAAGATATTAAATGTACTTTTTTCAAAGAAAAATATATACTTCTTTTTGGTTTTCCCAAATTTGATCTGCTCAGGTCAATTATTATAGTTGATAGATGTTGACGGCATCGAAAGCAATAAATCATGAATGAAGAAAGGTATTTCAATTGAATTCCAGAGACCTACAATTTAAATTAGAAAAAGCAAAAATTAAGATAGTTCTTATTTTATTATTTATAAACATATCCACACCAACTACATCACAGAGTTCGCCAAAAAATGTAAAAAGAAGAGATTTAAATGTGAATTTCTGCAAAAAAGAACATAGTGAAACAGATCAATTGGCCAATCCTCGGTGGTAGGTACTGTCTTGAAAAACTGACTGTAGATTAAATCAACTATTGTTCACATCATGAGGAAGGACTTGCATACACTTCAATCTTTCGCTATCCGTAGCTGGCTGAAAGAAGTGCTTTGCATTGCAGAGATGGTGACACATGACGTGAATGTGCTACTGCTATCAAACGCTGCAATTGATTCAACTTGTATTTGTTCAAGTTGGCTTGGCTATGAATGACCACCAAGTAAAGAGATTCCTCAACTACATAGCAACTCTCGACTTGCATATCAATCGACAGATGAAGCATGTCATATAGGTTTCATAGCGAAGCTTTTCAGTCTTCTGCGACATCGATCCCTTCGCTGTAATCGGTCCTTCTCATTCCTACAGGGTTAAAAATGAGGATATAAACCATCAGAAGAGAGTGATTTGATTGCCAGGAACAAAGTCTTGTTGAGAAGTGTAGTTTTAACTAAAAAACAAAACAAACAATTTGAATTTGTACCTCTTCGCTCCAGAATAAATATGTCGGCGTTGCTGGCTTCCTACTCGCGGGATTCCACTTTTCTTATTGCAACATTATCCTTGGTTTCTTCTTTATCTGAGGTTTAATTTAATTTCATTAAATTCATTATATATTTTTATTTCAATAAATTAATATTTTTGTTTTACCTTCATTTGCATTATTGATAATGAATTTTGTTTTGTTTACATTTTCGCAGAATTGTCAAAATACTCACCTCGCTGTAAATCTGTCAAAACTGGACTTAACTCAAATTGCGCCACGTTCGCATTGCAGTTCTAGGGTGCGCCTATACTTTCAGCACGATTTTTTCTGTTTTTAGCGAAATTTGTGTGCCAAAAGCAGTCAAATGTTATTTTTAGCACAGTTTTCACTAAAAAGAAGTTGCAAAATTCATTTTTCTTAAAATATTGCATTCATTTTTCAATTTTTGAATTCAACGGATCTCTTTTTTGAACGGCTGAGTTCCCCTCACATTGTTTTCCCCCTAATTGTGCACACTTCACCAAAAGCCCATAACAACTACATACATAGAATCTGGATTTTCCCATAAGAAATGCACGGGAGAACTAACACATGCTTATGCTAACGGGCAAAATTCTCTCAATTTAGTTTGTAGGCCGAAAGAGAGCAAACCCATTAAGTCGGGACCAAAAACACTCCATTACCAAGACCGAATCAAAAACACTCTAGTAAAGATATAAATCCTCGGTAGCCATATTGGTTGGCCAACAAGCTAAACCGGAAACTGGCCTCATAAAGTATTTCTTAGTGTGCGTGTAATTTCTCCTCTAATTTATGAAATTTCCACTAAAACTCAGTAAATGTGTCTATGCATGCGTGAAAACACGTCAATTTTACTCGTTGAATTCTTCCACATTACAAATACAATAATGTAAACAAATGGGTTTTGAAGGGTGATGCGTACGAAGGATTTATATCTTCATATAGAGTGTTTTTGACCGGAATCTCAGACTGACATTTCGGTTTGCCTACAAGCTAACTACACACTAAATGTGAGAAAGTGTGCGTGAAATGATGCAAAAACCCAAACCCATTCTCACATTTAGTGTTTCGGCCCATCAAAATGCTTCATTATAGTAATCAGCCTCATCTAAATGCTTCATTTTGAATGTTTCATGGCCTCGTTCAAAAACTAAACAATCCTAACCAACAAAATCTGAAGTGCTCACATGGTCTTAAATTGGAAGATTTTTATAGCTTTTTAATTTCAATCCAAATAAATGTTGTAAATGTATATTAAATAAAATAAAATTGACCAAATACATATTATTTAATGATTTATTAGTTTATTATTATTTATTTTGTTTACTTAAATTATTTGCGAACGCAACATGCGCTGCAACTGGTTAAGTATAATTATTGCAAATGGACAAAAGTGTAACTCAATACTTTGTAAAACAACAAAGCAGACAATTTTTTCAGCTGTAGTTTGCTTAGAGCATTTTTTTGGCGACGCACAGTGGCCCGTTTATGCAAAACTGCTTGCAATATTCATTTTTCGAGTGGGTCTATAATGCAAAACTTTTTAGTTCACTGGACTCACAAATATTTGGAGCTTGAGTAATCGAAAAAAATATTCAATTTGGGTTATTGGTGTGCCTTATAGAGCAGGCCAAAGTTGAACATTTTTTATGATGATCATTTTTTTTTATTTTTTTATTTTTTTTCTTAACTTTGAATGAAAAAACTAGAAAAAGGGCTTCCAAACGCTTTTCGTTTTTGTTTTTATGATATGCTTTGCCATTATTTAGATCGGTAGTTAAAACAAAAAAAAAACAAAAAAATTTTTTTAATAGTTTAATTTAATTTTTTTGGAAACACTACTTTTTTCACACTTTTTCGACTTCAAATTGGATAGAAAAAAAAGGTTCAACGAGTGGTGCTAAGATCTCAACTGATTCAGAATCCTTATATATTCCTTTACATAAATCCAAAAGATCAACTGCGTCATTTTGCATCGAACTGAGCTAGGGAGATTTGAAGTGATGAAGTCAGTCATTTTTTTCCCCTCTTTTTTTATGGACATTTTTTTTTATGGTTTTCTTTGTTTTGTGTGTGGTGGATTTACAAAAGATGATTTTATTTTAAAAAGGTAAATCATTTTTATTTTTTGTTTATTACATAAGATTTTCAAGAGTTTTAGAACAAATTTTTTTAATCCTGTTATAAAATTTTAAATAACGCATTTGTTTTCGGGTACGATTGAATTTTGATCAGGTACTTTTATTGATAAGGATTAAGATTAAGAATTTATTGATAAGATTTAAGGATAAAACGATTTTGGAATATGTTAGTATACAGGTAGACAGACAGGTAGTTTTATTGGGGTGTCTTTAAATATAATTAATATAAGGATTAAAGCGACTTGAGTGCAGGTATTTACTCTAAGGTATAAAAAGATGAAACATTTGACTAAAATAATCATTTAGAATTCAAACGAGCGTTCGAGCAGTTGCTTTTATTTTTCAAAACAATTTAAAATGGATATTCCGAATAAGGATTTGTTTGAACTTTTTGTCAATGTTACCACTTGCAATGAGTTTATATCTGCCGTGGAAATTGAATACCAACTACCAGATGCAAATGCAATCAAACAGATATTAAAACAATTCTATTACAACCTTGATAGAAAATGGATAGCAGCCAAAAGATCGAGAAATAACTTTAAAAAGAATGCAGAATGGCTTTCCTTATCTCTGCATATCAATACCGGACAAACAGAAGAAGCGGGTGATCTCCCAACTACATCGAGAGGAAGACCAAGAAAGACAGTCAATGAGTGCGCAACATTTACTAAAAATCAGTCAAATAGCAGATATTCAACCAACAATATATAAAGTTAATGAAGAAACAACTATTACTGTGAATCACGAGTTCTTTTTAACTATGATAGACGGAAGAGTATTAAACGAATTAACGGAAACAAAGTCTACGCGGTCATGTCCGATATGCAAAAGGACACAAAAGAATTTCAATAAAGATGAATCAATTGAGGACGAACATAATTACGAATATGGAATCTCTCCACTGCACGCTAGAATCAGATGCATGGAATTTATTTTGAAGCTTGCGTATACTCTTCGACAAGAAGGAGAAGGTACTGATGAATCGGTTGGGACCAAGGAGGTGGAAAAAAGAAGAAAACAAGAGATCCAAAGGCGTTTTCGCGATGAGCTTGGCCTTGATGTGGATAAACCAAAGCAAGGGTTTGGAAACACTAATGACGGAAACACTGCAAGAAGATTTTTTGAACAGTCAGATGCAACCGCTCGAATAACTGGAGTCAATGGAGAAGTTATAATGAGGCTCAAAGTAATATTGAACGTTTTAAATTGCAGAGAAGTAGTGAATGCAGTTAAATTTGGGGAGTATACAAAAAAAACGGCAGAGCTTTTAAAACAAAAGTATCCTGAAAAATTACTCACACCTACACTACACAGAACTGTCAGAAGAAGCCCAGGAATGCAAAAATAAAGACTACAAGAAATATCGATATCAGAATACGTGTAAAGTTTCAAGGATTCGGCAGAATGAGGACCTATTTAACATGCTTGCAACCTCTTCGGATCCACTTATTTCTTCATTAAGGCATGTGAGAAGCCAAAAAGATCTGAAAGAACGATACTCTCCAGAAATGATGAGTTTATTACACATTTCCCCGGACTTAGATGACAGTTTTCAAGAAATTTAGTGTTTATATATTAATTTGTTTTGTCTTTATTTCTTTTTACACTGACTTTTGATATATGTATAACCAAAATACATTATGTACTCTTCAATACTGGAAAATAAAAAAAAAATGCCTTAAAATTAAAAAAAAAAAATACTTTTTTCCCCACTGTTTCACTCGAATTGGTTCTTTTTCTCTTTGCTCCACTGTTTCAATTCACTAAATTACTTAAAAAATTGATTTTGATGATTGCATATTAAAATACCGCTACGTTTATCACCTTTGTTAAAACTTTTAATTTTAACACAAATTTCTGAAACACCCTGTAAACAGTTTTTTTTGCTCTACTGTTTCAATTCACTCAGATTACTTAAAAAAATGATTTTGACGATTGCATATTAAAATAACGCTATGTTTATGACCTTTGTTAAAACTTCTCATTTTAACACAAATTTCTGAAACACCCTGTAAACAGTTTTTTTTTTTGCTCTACTGTTTCAATTCACTCAGATTACTTAAAAAAAATGATTTTGACGATTGCATATTAAAATACCGCTATGTTTATGACCTTTGCTAAAACTTCTTATTTTAACACAAATTTCTGAAACACCCTGTGAACAGTTTTTTTTGAAAGTCACAATTTTTATAGCCTTAGAAATTTCCTTCAAGATAAAAAAAAAATTAAAGCAATATCTTTATTCGTTTAGGAGATATGATTTTTGCAACCAAAAAAGTCAAAACGGGCCACTGTGCGACGTTAGAAGTTCAGGTGGAAACAATAGGCGGGTGCCTCCGTATGTTTTTTGTACAGACAATGCTACGAGAAGCATGCTTGTGAAGTTCTATTGCCAACTTTAGCTAGTTCAGATTCCTCAATTAGATTAGTATTTTCATCATTTAAGCAGTTCGGTAGTTGCAAGACCAAATTTTAGTTTTGTTTGTTGCAGAAATATTCCTGAAAATTTCTTTTTAAGGGACTATGTTAGAGTTAGAATTTTGTTTGTAGTTAGATTTTGGAATACAAATTTGAGGGAACCATGTTTTAAAAATAAGTTGCTTTGTGTAAAGCATCTTTAAGGAATAGAAATGGGCAATATGTTTACACACAATACCAACTAAATGAGTGCAATAAATAGATTTAAGTAACTTTTTTTCATTCCAGTATGGGGAAACCGAACACCCAATAGAAAAAAAACGGTATTTTTTTTTATAATTCACAAGCACTCAAGGGGTTATTAGTACCCTTTATATGTTTATATTTAAACACAGTGCGAGCGTTAGGAAAATAGGGAAGGATTTAAAAGGAGATACCGGTGCACATTGGTCTTAAAGTTCTGAACATCAAAATGGGAGGGAAAAACAGAGTTGGCCAAAGCATTCCACATTCTCGGTGTGCGATTTAAGAAAGAATCTCTATACTTGACAGTACGCCCGAAATTGAGTTCAAGGGTAAACTGATGAGCATTCCTAGAAGTGCGAGTATTACGGCTGAATAGTTTAAGGGGTGGAATACAACTAGCTAATTCGACAGAACATTGTTTGTAAAAATATCGATAAAACAACGAAAGGCATGAAACATTGGGGCGGTGTTCTAGCGATGTAAATGTTTCGATTATAGTTCTGTCGCCTGTCATTTTTAAAGCCATTTTTTGTATTCTATCCAAGAGATTTAAACTTGTTTTAGGGGCACCTGCCCATATATGCGAATTATATTCAAGCTTTGGACGGATGAAAGCTTTGTAGATTATAGCCAGATCAGAAGGGGTGAAAAATTTCTTGCATCGTCGGAGAAATCCTAAGCACCTGGCAGTATTTTTGGCGATATCGAATATGTGATCATTCCATAAAAGGTGATCTGTAATACACATACCGAGTACTGATATTTGATTGGTTTCCTGGATGCAAGTGCCACTCATAGATAGTGGCATCGGGGTAGCGTTACGCGCCAAAATCCATACTTCTTGACTAAATAATGTTATCTTCTATGCTTACGCATAAAATTACGAATTTTGTAGCATATGAACATTGCTAGACATTTTACAATGCTATTAATGCTAATTTGTTTTCTAAAAAGTTGATGAAGGTTAGCCGAAACGGAAATTTCTTTAATGAACATACCTAAAATATTATTGGCTTTCTCAAAAATATTTTTCTAAACTAACCTCTGCTTTATACCTGAAAACTATTGTTTATGTATATTTTCTTCTATGTTCTGCATTTATAAAATGTAATCTATGGAAGTATTTACTATATTAAGAAAAACATGTACGTAAAACTCATTCATTTTTTTCATTTTTAGCAGCACTTTTACTAAACATACCCTTCAAACAATAATAAGTAAACTTGAACTTTGGTAACTTAACATTTTTAAGGAATAAATGAAAATTATATTTTGCGTTAAACTGTGGAAATTCACTAAAAAAATCTTCTGTACGTCAACAATAAACATTCATGACGATTACATGTTCTATTGAATTAGTTGTGCATGAATTCAGAACGATTTTAAGACGTTTTAATTTTGTGATATATATCAAAATTTGCATTTTATTTGCTCTGCATTTATTCAACAGGTTCGCTATAATCGTTCTGATTACTTTTTTAAAACATTGGTGTTCCTTTGATGCATAGTTTTTTTTGAAAGCAAATACATGTATGCTTCCATCAATCAAGAATGTTATGGATAAGATATTTTTTGATTATAACTCTTTTTTTAAATTTAATACTTATTAATCATAATGGAATTGAAAAATAGTTGCAAGCTTAAATCATTAAAAACAAACTATAAATATACTTGGATTAATTAAATTGATACAGATTTTAATTAGTTGCAAACAAAATATTTGGGCCGTTCGTTAACGAAAATTTATTAGAATTTAATACAAAAATTGCGCTCGCACCCTTAACTTGATGGTTTTTCGAACGCATCTTTGATACAAAAATCCGAGGTTTATTATGAAATTTAAAGAATTTCGTAGTGATTACTGTAAATTAGTGAATTAATTATAATAAACTGATGTTGAACATGCTTTTTTCAAGACAAAAAGGTACATTGGTTCACTATCCACAAAATTCCTTCAAAATTAAAGCTTAAAACTGACTTTTTCATCGAAAAAAGTAAAAGGAAAAACCTGAAAAAAAACTTATTAACCCCTCCATTTTGTTTTTGCTATGCAAAGTGCCGCTAGCCCACGGCATCGTTTTTTTTTTTGTTTGTTCTCACATCTATTCATGGACTAATTGTCAAAATTACAAATACAACAATGTAAACAAACGGGTTTTGGAGAGTGAAACGTACGAAAGATTCCGGTCTTGGTAATAGAGTGTTTTTGGTTATGACAGATTAACAACTAGGGGCGTTTTTCTTTTTTAGTTCAGAGCAGAGCTCGAACTGTCAAAAAAATAATTGTGTTTCTTTTTGAGCTCTGATCGCTCAGAGCTTCAAATTCGTGTTTCTTTTTTAGTTCTGAACATGTTCAGAGCGCGCTCCGTGAGCTCAGAATAAAATAACAGAGTAAACGGAGTAAAATGCTGAACACAAACAATTTGATGTTGAAAGCCGGGAAATTAAAAAAAAATCATCGTCAAAACAATAAAAATGGCGCAAGAGGCTGGTCGCTCTAGTGCAGAAGGAAAAATTAATAATAATTTAGAAAAAACTAATTGCATATAGCATTTTTATGAATCAAATTTATTTCAGGCGTCAAATGGACCAACGCTATGACTGTTTTTTTAATTTATTTATTTAAAGAAAATTTTTAAACGCCTTCAAACAGACGACATTTCAAATCATGACACTTTAGTGCTCAAGTTGTTTCATAATTAAATCAGAGAGCTCTGAACATACTCTGCTCAGAACTCTACTCTACTCTACTCTGTTCGCTCAGAGTCTGCTCAGAGCTCAGCTCTGAACTAAAAAAGAAAAACGCCCTAGGTAAGTATTTTCACCAGAGAGAAAAGAACTAATAGAGAGAACCAACTTCGACGGTTGCTCTCTTTTTGCCTACAAGCTGTGATTTGGCCACCAACTTGCATATGTATTAACTCCATATAAAAAAAAGTGGGGAACAAATCCTTATGCAAGTTTGTGTACATACTCACCACGAGAGAGAAAAAACTTTTCTCTCTGCTCACCACCTTTGAAAAATGGCGTGGCGACCACCTTTGAAAAATGGCGGATGTAGTCAGCTGTTCAGAGGTGTTCAAAGAAAATTCAAAATTGTGGATGAACAACTTTTTGGTACTCTCATTGTGTTCGTTTGAGAGTAATATCATTCGAATATGAAGTGAAATTAATTACTCTTGTAAGGTGCCAGAACAATGAAAATTTAGAAACAATTCTAAATTACGTAAAAATATTTGTATTCTCGCTAGTTCAGTGGTTTTGTGAAAAGAATATACAAATTTGTTCTTCAACCAAAATTTAACTTTCATGCATCATTTTTATAAGTTTTCCAGTTCTAACTATTTATATCTTATATTTCAGTTATATAGCGACAAGGAAAAATCTGTCAGGGAAAGTTCTAACTACAGTTTTTCTGCAAGCGCATTGTGGCTTATTCATAGATGTTTGCTAAACTTTTTAGGCTATTCATAAATAAATGCAAATCAAAGTTTAGGGCTAAACCTGAATAACTATAAACATAGAAAATGCTGTGTTCAAGTAATTATTATCGCAGCCAAATTTTATAATTGATTTTTATGGTGTATAAAAAAGTTGAAAAAGTAATTCATGACAAATAAATGTTACGTTAACACTAAGTTCCAGAAAATATCGATTGATACCGCAATAGCAGAAGATATGGATATTTTATATAAATATTCCCGGTAAACTATAGAACTTTATTATTTCAATTCAATGTAAAATAATTCAATGCAGTATATTTTAAATAATATAAATAAAGTCTAGTCTAAAAAACCTTAACCTTGTTACACTCTTTCTGCACACATCCTTTCTTGTTTTGGTTGTTGATGCCATCTATCAAATTCAAATAAGAGAAAAACAAATTCACCACGAACTACCGGTATAACTTCTCCCGTTATTTATTGAAAAACAAAAATGTTTTGCTAGATTTAATTTGAATTATAGGAGTATTTTTGTAGATATAAAAACGACAAGATGTTAGCAAAATTAAAAAAAAAATTCATGAGAATTACAAATATTATAATGAGACTTTAAAAAACATAGCCTTCTTGGCTATCAATAAACAGAAATGAGAAATGTCGCATTTCCCGGAACTGATGTTTTTTTGTGTACTCTTCTCCGAGGTGAAAACATGTATGCACCGATACGAATTCAACACGCTATAAAAAATGCGAGTAAGAGGTTTCGAAGGGACGGAGACGAGGAAGTTTGGTTCTCTCGATTAGTTTTTTCTCTCTGATTTTTACCATAGAGGAAATATATTATCTAGAGTCCCGACCAAAAACACTCCATTACCAAGACCGGAATCTTTCGTACGTTTCACTCTCCAAAACCCGTTTGTTTACATTGTTGTATTTGTAATTTTGACAATTAGTCCATGAATAGATGTGAGCACAAACAAAAAAAAATCGATGCCGTGGGCTAGCGGCACTTTGCATAGCAAAAACAAAATGAAGGGGTTAATAAGTTTTAAGGGGTTTTTTGTGTGAAATTTTACACTCGCAGGTTAAGGCAGCTGCTTGCCGAATTTACAATTGAAAATTTAGAATGAAACAACAACAACTTGTGTGTGCTACCACCAAGTTTGGCTGGAGTTATAGCTATTTCACGGGGGCCAACCCGATCATCAGACTCCTTTAGTGGTGCTTAATCGCTTTTATGTTCAATTTAATTTTTGAAAGAACTTTGCCCGAGCTGGGCTTGAACAAGCGACCTAGCGTGTGAGGAGCTAGTGCACTACGCACTACGCCACCGCACCCACATGAAAGTTGTAAGCCAATCACAGGTTTTTTCGTTCTATCGAACTATACTGAACCGATTAGCATTTTTCTAAGTACACACAAGTAATTGTTGTTGTTTTATCCAGGTTCTTTCTATTATCTCCTCTCTTTTTCATAAGCCAACAATTCGATTGGATTCGTATGAGGAGGGAGATGAGGCGAAAGAGGTTGACGCTGGTCAAGATTTTTAATTTTAACAATTTTAAGGGGTTTTTTGTGTGAAATTTTACACTCGCAGGTTAAGGCAGCTGCTTGCCGAATTTACAATTGAAAATTTAGAATGAAACAACAACAACTTGTGTGTGCTACCACCAAGTTTGGCTGGAGTTATAGCTATTTCACGGGGGCCAACCCGATCATCAGACTCCTTTAGTGGTGCTTAATCGCTTTATGTTCAATTTAATTTTTGAAAGAACTTTGCCCGAGCTGGGCTTGAACAAGCGACCTAGCGTGTGAGGAGCTAGTGCACTACGCACTACGCCACCGCACCCACATGAAAGTTGTAAGCCAATCACAGGTTTTTTCGTTCTATCGAACTATACTGAACCGATTAGCATTTTTTTCTAAGTACACACAAGTAATTGTTGTTGTTTTATCCAGGTTCTTTCTATTATCTCCTCTCTTTTTCATAAGCCAACAATTCGATTGGATTCGTATGAGGAGGGAGATGAGGCGAAAGAGGTTGACGCTGGTCAAGATTTTTAATTTTAACAATTTTAAGGGGTTTTTTGTGTGAAATTTTACACTCGCAGGTTAAGGCAGCTGCTTGCCGAATTTACAATTGAAAATTTAGAATGAAACAACAACAACTTGTGTGTGCTACCACCAAGTTTGGAACCTGGATAAAACAACAACAATTACTTGTGTGTACTTAGAAAAATGCTAATCGGTTCAGTATAGTTCGATAGAACGAAAAAACCTGTGATTGGCTTACAACTTTCATGTGGGTGCGGTGGCGTAGTGCGTAGTGCACTAGCTCCTCACACGCTAGGTCGCTTGTTCAAGCCCAGCTCGGGCAAAGTTCTTTCAAAAATTAAATTGAACATAAAGCGATTAAGCACCACTAAAGGAGTCTGATGATCGGGTTGGCCCCCGTGAAATAGCTATAACTCCAGCCAAACTTGGTGGTAGCACACACAAGTTGTTGTTGTTTCATTCTAAATTTTCAATTGTAAATTCGGCAAGCAGCTGCCTTAACCTGCGAGTGTAAAATTTCACACAAAAAACCCCTTAAAATTGTTAAAATTAAAAATCTTGACCAGCGTCAACCTCTTTCGCCTCATCTCCCTCCTCATACGAATCCAATCGAATTGTTGGCTTATGAAAAAGAGAGGAGATAATAGAAAGAACCTGGATAAAACAACAACAATTACTTGTGTGTACTTAGAAAAATGCTAATCGGTTCAGTATAGTTCGATAGAACGAAAAAACCTGTGATTGGCTTACAACTTTCATGTGGGTGCGGTGGCGTAGTGCGTAGTGCACTAGCTCCTCACACGCTAGGTCGCTTGTTCAAGCCCAGCTCGGGCAAAGTTCTTTCAAAAATTAAATTGAACATAAAAGCGATTAAGCACCACTAAAGGAGTCTGATGATCGGGTTGGCCCCCGTGAAATAGCTATAACTCCAGCCAAACTTGGTGGTAGCACACACAAGTTGTTGTTGTTTCATTCTAAATTTTCAATTGTAAATTCGGCAAGCAGCTGCCTTAACCTGCGAGTGTAAAATTTCACACAAAAAAACCCCTTAAAATTGTTAAAATTAAAAATCTTGACCAGCGTCAACCTCTTTCGCCTCATCTCCCTCCTCATACGAATCCAATCGAATTGTTGGCTTATGAAAAAGAGAGGAGATAATAGAAAGAACCTGGATAAAACAACAACAATTACTTGTGTGTACTTAGAAAAATGCTAATCGGTTCAGTATAGTTCGATAGAACGAAAAAACCTGTGATTGGCTTACAACTTTCATGTGGGTGCGGTGGCGTAGTGCGTAGTGCACTAGCTCCTCACACGCTAGGTCGCTTGTTCAAGCCCAGCTCGGGCAAAGTTCTTTCAAAAATTAAATTGAACATAAAAGCGATTAAGCACCACTAAAGGAGTCTGATGATCGGGTTGGCCCCCGTGAAATAGCTATAACTCCAGCCAAACTTGGTGGTAGCACACACAAGTTGTTGTTGTTTCATTCTAAATTTTCAATTGTAAATTCGGCAAGCAGCTGCCTTAACCTGCGAGTGTAAAATTTCACACAAAAAACCCCTTAAAATTGTTAAAATTAAAAATCTTGACCAGCGTCAACCTCTTTCGCCTCATCTCCCTCCTCATACGAATCCAATCGAATTGTTGGCTTATGAAAAAGAGAGGAGATAATAGAAAGAACCTGGATAAAACAACAACAATTACTTGTGTGTACTTAGAAAAATGCTAATCGGTTCAGTATAGTTCGATAGAACGAAAAAACCTGTGATTGGCTTACAACTTTCATGTGGGTGCGGTGGCGTAGTGCGTAGTGCACTAGCTCCTCACACGCTAGGTCGCTTGTTCAAGCCCAGCTCGGGCAAAGTTCTTTCAAAAATTAAATTGAACATAAAAGCGATTAAGCACCACTAAAGGAGTCTGATGATCGGGTTGGCCCCCGTGAAATAGCTATAACTCCAGCCAAACTTGGTGGTAGCACACACAAGTTGTTGTTGTTTCATTCTAAATTTTCAATTGTAAATTCGGCAAGCAGCTGCCTTAACCTGCGAGTGTAAAATTTCACACAAAAAACCCCTTAAAACTTATTAACCCCTTCATTTTGTTTTTGCTATGCAAAGTGCCGCTAGCCCACGGCATCGATTTTTTTTTGTTTGTGCTCACATCTATTCATGGACTAATTGTCAAAATTACAAATACAACAATGTAAACAAACGGGTTTTGGAGAGTGAAACGTACGAAAGATTCCGGTCTTGGTAATGGAGTGTTTTTGGTCGGGACTCTAGATAATATATTTCCTCTATGGTAAAAATCAGAGAGAAAAAACTAATCGAGAGAACCAAACTTCCTCGTCTCCGTCCCTTCGAAACCTCTTACTCGCATTTTTTATAGCGTGTTGAATTCGTATCGGTGCATACATGTTTTCACCTCGGAGAAGAGTACACAAAAAAACATCAGTTCCGGGAAATGCGACATTTCTCATTTCTGTTTATTGATAGCCAAGAAGGCTATGTTTTTTAAAGTCTCATTATAATATTTGTAATTCTCATGAATTTTTTTTTTAATTTTGCTAACATCTTGTCGTTTTTATATCTACAAAAATACTCCTATAATTCAAATTAAATCTAGCAAAACATTTTTGTTTTTCAATAAATAACGGGAGAAGTTATACCGGTAGTTCGTGGTGAATTTGTTTTTCTCTTATTTGAATTTGATAGATGGCATCAACAACCAAAACAAGAAAGGATGTGTGCAGAAAGAGTGTAACAAGGTTAAGGTTTTTTAGACTAGACTTTATTTATATTATTTAAAATATACTGCATTGAATTATTTTACATTGAATTGAAATAATAAAGTTCTATAGTTTACCGGGAATATTTATATAAAATATCCATATCTTCTGCTATTGCGGTATCAATCGATATTTTCTGGAACTTAGTGTTAACGTAACATTTATTTGTCATGAATTACTTTTTCAACTTTTTTATACACCATAAAAATCAATTATAAAATTTGGCTGCGATAATAATTACTTGAACACAGCATTTTCTATGTTTATAGTTATTCAGGTTTAGCCCTAAACTTTGATTTGCATTTATTTATGAATAGCCTAAAAAGTTTAGCAAACATCTATGAATAAGCCACAATGCGCTTGCAGAAAAACTGTAGTTAGAACTTTCCCTGACAGATTTTTCCTTGTCGCTATATAACTGAAATATAAGATATAAATAGTTAGAACTGGAAAACTTATAAAAATGATGCATGAAAGTTAAATTTTGGTTGAAGAACAAATTTGTATATTCTTTTCACAAAACCACTGAACTAGCGAGAATACAAATATTTTTACGTAATTTAGAATTGTTTCTAAATTTTCATTGTTCTGGCACCTTACAAGAGTAATTAATTTCACTTCATATTCGAATGATATTACTCTCAAACGAACACAATGAGAGTACCAAAAAGTTGTTCATCCACAATTTTGAATTTTCTTTGAACACCTCTGAACAGCTGACTACATCCGCCATTTTTCAAAGGTGGTCGCCACGCCATTTTTCAAAGGTGGTGAGCAGAGAGAAAAGTTTTTTCTCTCTCGTGGTGAGTATGTACACAAACTTGCATAAGGATTTGTTCCCCACTTTTTTTTATATGGAGTTAATACATATGCAAGTTGGTGGCCAAATCACAGCTTGTAGGCAAAAAGAGAGCAACCGTCGAAGTTGGTTCTCTCTATTAGTTCTTTTCTCTCTGGTGAAAATACTTACCTAGGGCGTTTTTCTTTTTTAGTTCAGAGCTGAGCTCTGAGCAGACTCTGAGCGAACAGAGTAGAGTAGAGTAGAGTTCTGAGCAGAGTATGTTCAGAGCTCTCTGATTTAATTATGAAACAACTTGAGCACTAAAGTGTCATGATTTGAAATGTCGTCTGTTTGAAGGCGTTTAAAAATTTTCTTTAAATAAATAAATTAAAAAAACAGTCATAGCGTTGGTCCATTTGACGCCTGAAATAAATTTGATTCATAAAAATGCTATATGCAATTAGTTTTTTCTAAATTATTATTAATTTTTCCTTCTGCACTAGAGCGACCAGCCTCTTGCGCCATTTTTATTGTTTTGACGATGATTTTTTTTTAATTTCCCGGCTTTCAACATCAAATTGTTTGTGTTCAGCATTTTACTCCGTTTACTCTGTTATTTTATTCTGAGCTCACGGAGCGCGCTCTGAACATGTTCAGAACTAAAAAAGAAACACGAATTTGAAGCTCTGAGCGATCAGAGCTCAAAAAGAAACACAATTATTTTTTTGACAGTTCGAGCTCTGCTCTGAACTAAAAAAGAAAAACGCCCCTAGTTGTTAATCTGTCATAACCAAAAACACTCTATTACCAAGACCGGAATCTTTCGTACGTTTCACTCTCCAAAACCCGTTTGTTTACATTGTTGTATTTGTAATTTTGACAATTAGTCCATGAATAGATGTGAGAACAAACAAAAAAAAAAACGATGCCGTGGGCTAGCGGCACTTTGCATAGCAAAAACAAAATGGAGGGGTTAATAAGTTTTTTTTCAGGTTTTTCCTTTTACTTTTTTCGATGAAAAAGTCAGTTTTAAGCTTTAATTTTGAAGGAATTTTGTGGATAGTGAACCAATGTACCTTTTTGTCTTGAAAAAAGCATGTTCAACATCAGTTTATTATAATTAATTCACTAATTTACAGTAATCACTACGAAATTCTTTAAATTTCATAATAATCCCCGGATTTTTGTATCAAAGATGCGTTCGAAGAACCATCAATTTAAGGGTGCGAGTGCAATTTTTGTATTGAATTCTAATAAATTTTCGTTAACGAACGGCCCAAATATTTTGTTTGCAAGTAATTAAAATCTGTATCAATTTAATTAATCCAAGTATATTTATAGTTTGTATATTTAAAAAAAAAGAGTTATAATCGAAAAATATCTTATCCATAACATTCTTGATTGATGGAAGCATACATGTATTTGCTATCAAAAAAAAACTATGCATCAAAGGAACACAAATGTTTTAAAAAAGTAATCAGAACGATTATAGCGAACCTGTTAAATAAATGCAGACCAAATAAAATGTAAATTTTGACATATATCACAAAATGAAAACGTCTTAAAATCGTTCTGAATTCATGCACAACTAATTCAATAGATCATGTAATCGTCATAAATGTTTATTGTTGACGTACAGAAGTTTTTTTTTAGTGAATTTCCACAGTTTAACGCAAAATATAATTTTCATTCATTCCTTAAAAATGTTTAGTTACCAAAGTTCAAGTTTACTTATTATTGTTTGAAAAGTATATTTAGTAAAAATGCTGCTAATAATAAAAAAAAAGTTAATGAGTTTTACGTATATGTTTTTGTTTTTCGTAATGTAATAAATACTACCGTAGATTACATTTTATAAATGCAGAACATAGAAGAAAATATACATAAACAATAGTTTTCAGGTATAAAGCAGAGGTTAGCGTAGAAAAATATTTTTGAGAAAGTCAATAATATTTTAAATATGTTCATTAAAGAAATTTCCGCTTCGGCTAACCTTCATCAACTTTTTAGAAAAAAAATTAGCGTTAATAGCAGCCAATTATTTCATAGCATAATTAATTTTTCAGATTGTAAAATGTCTAGAAATTTTCATACGCTACAAAATTCGTAATTTTATGCGTAAACATAGAAGATAACATTATTTAGTCAAGAAGTATGGATTTTGGCGCGTATATCGGTTTTTTCTATTGGGTGTTCGGTTTCCCCATACTGGAATAAAAAAAAGTTACTTAAATCTATTTATTGCACTCATTTAGTTGGTATTGTGTGTAAACATATTGCCTTTTTCTATTCCTTAAAGATGCTTTACACAAAGCAACTTATTTTTAAAACATGGTTCCCTCAAATTTTTATTCCAAAATCTAACTACAAACAAAATTCCAACTCTAACATAGTCCCTTAAAAAGAAATTTTCAGGAATATTTCTGCAACAAACAAAACTAAAATTTGGTCTTGCAACTACCGAACTGCTTAAATGATGAAAATACTAATCTAATTGAGGAATCTGAACTAGCTAAAGTTGGCAATGGAACTTCACAAGTATGCTTCTCGTAGCATTGTCTGTACAAAAAAAAACGGAGGCATCCGCCTATTGTTTCCACCTGAACTTCTAACGTCGCCAAGAAAATGCTCTAAACAAACTACACCTGCAAAAATTGTCTGTTTTGTTGTTTTACAAAGTATTGAGTTACACTTTTGTCCATTTGCAATAATTATACTTAACCGGTTGCAGCGCATGTTGCGTTCGCAAATTATTTAAGTAAACAAAATAAATAATAATAAACTAATAAATCATTAAATAATATGTATTTGGTCAATTTTATTTTATTTAATATACATTTACAACATTTATTTGGATTGAAATTAAAAAGCTATACAAATATTCCAATTTAAGACCATGTCAGCACTTCAGATTCTGTTAGTAAGGATTGTTTAGTTTTTGAACGAGGCCATGAAACATTCAAAATGAAGCATTTAGATGGGGCTGGTTACTATAATGAAGCATTTTGATGGGCCAAAGCACTAATTGTGAGAATGTGTTTGGTTTTTTGCATCATTTCACGCACACTTTCTCACATTTAGTGCTTTTTAGCTTGTAGGCAAACCGAAATGTCAGTCTGAGATTCCGGTCTTGGTAATAGAGTGTTTTTGGTCATAACTGGTACCAACTCAAATTGGACCACGTTCGCATTGCAGTTCTAGGGTGCGTCTATACTTTGTGCAAGATTTGTTCTGCTTTTAGTGAACATTTTTATCAAAAGCATAGAATTTGTATGCCAACAGCAGAAAAATATTATTTTAAGCACAGTTTACACTGAAAAGGAAATAAAAGGAACTACACAATTCATTTTTCTTAAATTATTGCATACATTTTTTAATTCAACGGATCACTTTTTTGAACGTCTTAGTTCACCTCATAGTTTTTTGGCCCGCGATTGAGCAAGATGGGCACAAGTTCCATAACAACTACTTTTATAATGACTTGGAAATGCACGGGACAACTAATACATGCTTAGCCTTATAGACAAACCCCCATCGTTAATTCTGATCGGGTTTATTATTGCGTCGAGTTAATAGTTAAGAATTTCTTAAATATTGTCTTTTAGTCTTAGAGCACTATGCGGAAAGTTAATATCTACACTACCCTTATTATGTAGGGACACAGTGTGAGTACTAGGAAAGGATGAAAGGGGTTGAAAGGAGGTGTCGGCGTACATTAGTTTTGTATTCCTGAATATTGCTGGGAGTTATACTCAAGTTTTGGACGTATATAAGTCTTGTAGATAACAGCCAGATCAGGAGGGGAGAAAACTTCTTGCATCGCCTTAGGAAACCCAAACATCTTGCGGCATTTTTAGCGACATGGAGTACGTGATCGTTCCACAACAGGTGGTTGGTGGTACACATACCGTGAATATCGAGATGTTTTTATTCTCAATAAGTTTTAATCCCTTATTCTGACACCAATGTAATATTCGGCTTGGTCCGACAATTAAAACTTATTCACACTTGTAAATAAAACACAATTTTACTTTATTGAAATTGTTCCAAACTTATTTATTGAACAATTTAAATTTTTACTTTTCAAACACAGTCCTTACTTTCAATTAATACTTTTTAAACACAGTCTTTACTTTATCGCAGTTCACAACCAATAATCATCGATTCGCTTCCGAGCGCCTATTTGTATACCTCAAATTGGTTCGAGAAACTACTAGATTCTTGTAGGCGCTGAATGTTCTCGAATTGAGTTCTCCTCTTAGCCACTAGATGTTTCTCGATGCTTAACGAAGCAAATTCTCCTCTTAATCACTAGATGCTTAACGAAGCTAGTTCTCCTCTTAGCCACTAGATGTTTCTCGATGCTTAACGAGGCAAGTTCTCCTATTAATCACTAGATACTTAACGAAGCGAGTTCTCCTCTTAATCACTAGATGTTGCCCCTTATTCTAAATGTTCTACACAAGTGTTTATTACTACAAATAAACGGTTGCTACGTACTTATTCTACTATAACACGATATTAAAAGAGATAAAGAGTGTATACACTTAACACTATCATTAAAAATTTCTGTCATTGAGAAAAAATTCCTCATTGAAATCCACCGACAAAATTTTACTGAAATTTCACTTTTGAACATAAGGGGCCAGTTATAGCTATCATTGAAATCGATCCGGAAAAATATTTGAATCGATATTTGACTGTGTTTCCCTTTGATTAGAAATAAAAATTATATACTGATCGATCGGAAATCACACAAAGAATTTTTTTTGAGAAAAAGAAGTGTAATTGAGGATTTACTTTTCTCTAAAAATGTATTTTTATATTTTCCGGACGGAAATTCAGTTTCCTGAACAGCTGATACTTTTATGTTCAAAAGTGAAACCAATCGTTCCACTGATTTGTGTTCCAATTTCACACAATTCCAATGACAGATTTCTGTCGGTAAACATTTTTAAACTAAAAAAAAAAAAAAAAACAATATTTATGTATATAATTTAAGTTTAAAATAAATGTGACTTGTTAAATTAAGTAAGTGTGTTATCTTGAATTTGTAGGTGGCTGTAGGTCATCGAAGGCGGTCAAGACGAAGCCCTTGACTTAAGGGCCAACTATAATAGGCATAAGCAAACATAAGCTTATGTCCAAAACCCAACGAAAATTCACTTAAGTTTGTGAAATTACTGCGGGTAGCCATAATGCAATTTTGCAACAGATACACAGAATGAGATATTCATGCAAAAACACTCTATATGAAGATATAAATTCTTCGTACGTATCACCCTCCAAAACCCATTTGTTTACATTGTTGTATTTGTAATGTGAAAGAATTCAACAAGAAAAATTGACGTGTTTTCACGCATGCATAGAAATAACTAATGAGTTTTTTGGGGAAATTTCATAAATTAGAAGAGAAATGACACGCACACTATGAATAAGTTTATGAGGCTGATTTCCGGTTATGATAAACATTCTGAGAGAAATTATCTGCAGTGGAGTTGGCCCATGAATGAAAGTGATTGTTCTACGAGCTGTCATGATGTTGTTTACGCATTGTGCCATTGAAATTATTTATTAAAATGTGTTTATCTGAAATTTATTAATAACAACAGATTTTGGTGCATGTTTTTTCGTGAAAATACATAAGTAAATATCAATAAGTGTTATTTTGAACTTTTCATTGTATTATGATCATTAATAAATCTATTTTTTAATAAGTGCGAACAAATGAAGTGCTGAAAATGTAAACAGTTGTGTTCCCATTAAATAAAAAGATGATAAGAAGTTTATGTCATTTTTTTATTAAACTTTCTCTTTTTTGACTTTGCATTTTCGATAATTGCCCGGTTCAAAGTTCTTATACGGAAGAACATTCGTGCGCGGAAAAATAATGTTTTTTATTTTCTGGTCGATCTTAATACATATGTTCTGCTAAATCCAATAGATTTTGGAGATAGTTGCTGCATGTCACCAATTCCTCACCATTGAATGATGTAAAAATAGATTCCAGAGCAGTCATGTGTACCATCATCTCAGGAGTGGGCTTTAGCAAACCGCCTTCACTTACGTGGCTCACCCAAGAATTCGTATCAAGACTTTGATCATTCGTGATCATTCAACTGGCAATTTGTGGCAAATGTACCCAGCCAGATTTTCCAGACCATCGTAAGCTAAGCTGTTCAACTCCTCCTGCTCCGGAAAACTTTCTTCTTCCTCTGGTTCCCAGGCAATGCTCTTCAGAATCGTTCCTTTAAAAGTGAAATGAAATGTATTGCATTATGTGATTCAATTAATGAAAATATCCCTCACCTGTAAGCGGTGCTACCAATTCTGGAGTGTAGTCCAAGCTTACATTAGCATTATCGGAAATAACGCCTTCATTGTGGCCTAAGATGTGTGATCTTAGCCTGTATTTGAATTCTTGACGATCCGGATGGTCATGAAGGCCTCCTTTAGCCCGCAGTAAACCAAAGGTATTTTCCAACACATCTTGGTTTAGTCGGTATGTCAGAATATACTTAAATCCAAAGCGGTTCTTGAGCTCTTCGAATAAAAGCTTCACTGCTGTGTTTGACTGAATTATACCTTAAACATACGTCAAATATTTTATTATTCGTAAATTCCTTTCATGGAAGAATTAGAATCTTACCTTTTTGGAATGGTAATAGAGTACTTTTGCCGATGACTCTCATTTTTGATATCGTTTCGGACATCTCGATAAGTATTCCATAAGCGTGGACTCTTTCTCTCGCATCAGCATTGGGTACACGCACATTCATCACGTCAAACCAATCATCGAACTTTGTAAAAGGAAATGAAAGGAAATGTTATCAAAGTTATGTAAGTAGTTGTTATAAAAGTTTCTTACCAGTTTGAACAGATGATAACATTCTTCCCAGTTATCTCCAAGAAGGTTTAATGATCCGGCTCTTTCTATTGCCTTGGCAATTGTGTGCGAGAATAGCTTCGTTGCCAATTTTACTTTTTGCCTTTCCGCACCCCGAACGTTAATATGGCATTCACTTATTTTATGCGTTATTGTTAGCTCGGTCGCAGTACAAGATAAGAGCTTAGCTATAGTGTCCTTCTTGACTTCTTTGTCATTTATCAGAAAACCACTATCTAGGTAATGATTTCGAAGGAGTTTCAAGAGATGGGGTACGTCTGCAAACACAAAAATTTTGTGTTTGCCTTGCAAAAACCTTAAAATAATATAAAAATTCAAGCTATGGTCACAAGGTTTTATTAATATTAAAGTATTACCATGGTTTTTCCTGTGTAATGTTAAGGTCACCGTACAATCCCCTGTTCCCTCCTCCCAAGTCACTGACCATGGCAACAACTGTATAGCCACAGGCTTCAGTGGTACTTAAAATTTCTTTTAAGATCTCAGTAGTCATCTTGCAGTCAAAGGAGTAAAAAATCGGCTGCTTCCAATTGCTCATTAGTCCTTAAAAAAGTTAAAGAATGAAAATCAAATTAAGGTATGTATATATTTTGAAAAAAAAAACAAGAAATCTTACCTCGCAGCATTGCTACCTGCACATAATTCGCTGGAGCCAAAGTAGTGTCTGTGGTTTTGTCATAGCAGAATGCTTTTTTTATCTTCATTTCATCAAAACTAAGAACACAAACTTTTTGGCTGACATCTAACTGTGTCGCTGCTTTTAATATTTTCACAACCGGTTTCAAAATACCCGGCGAAATATCAATTTTTTGAGCCCAACGTTGTAGTGTTCTTACGGAAGGAAGTGGGAACTTGTTTTTTTTTTGCAAAAGTCTATAAGCTCTTGCACTCGCTGAGTACAATGTTATAGACCTCGCAACATCAACTTCCGACCAATGCATAAGTTTAGAGCCATTTTTTAATTTTCTTATCTGACCGAAGGTGAAAATGGAAGCCAGTCTTTTCTCCATGTTCTTACTCTCAAATCGACTTTTTGTCAAAGACACTTCTTTTGATTTTAATTTGGCTTGAAGCTTTTCTTGATTTTTCTTCAGCAAATCAATCTCATTTTGCATTTTTTGTCTGAAATTAAATCAATTAATACGGATCTCAATAGACACGACTTGTCAAGGCTAACATTTGTTTTACATGTTCATCGATTTGTGTTCCTATCAAAATGCAGTTCTCACAAGAACTTATTGGTATATCGGCTGCAACACTCTTATTTGCAATGCAAGGAGCAACATCCTCAACTTCCAGAACTTCCTGTAGCAAGGAATCTATCACCTTCTTATCCTCCCTCGCCTTGATTCTGCTCTTTCTATTCAACTGAGATACATCTACTATATCAGTCATATAAATAGATGGAACAGAACCAGGTTTAAGTATTAGCCGTCTATGACTCACAAATCCTAAAATAAAAGATTAGCACCACTCAAAACTAATGTCCAATATAAAACTTACCCATTTCATATTGGAGGTTCCTTTCGAAGTCACCAGGCTCAAAGTGTTCGTTACAAATTCTTGCCATTTTTGTATTGAGTGGATCCGTCTTTTTACAAAAATGAATCCACCTTTTGAGCAAGCTAGTATCTTTTGGAAATGAAAAATACGACACATTTTCCTTCATGAATTTGTCATCTTTCACACTACTGTTATTGCACCCATACACAGCACAACGCATTTTAATTTTTTACAGAAAACCCACTTTATAATAATAAATCTGAATTCAATTTCAAATTCCCGCTCTTTTTGTATGGTCGACAAATATTTTTCAATCACTTCATACGTCACACCAAATGTCAGAAAAATAGAACATGCGCATGTCGTAATCTTATATTCTTTGATTCATGGAGTTGGCCTGTGTGTATTTGATCAAAACTGTCAGATTTACTTATGCGGCGAGCGACTGGGATCGCTCTTGCTTAAGTTAACGAAACTGAGAAAAATTGAACGAAACGGAGCTAGACTCCATTATGGTCACTCGTATTAGATTCTTTGTATTCGTACGTTTACTTATGCGCGCATATGCTAGCTTATGTCTATTATAGTTGGGCCTTTAGGCGGGGAGAAACATAATCTTTTTGTGTTTCTAATCATGCTCTGAATGACTACGAACCGATTTGTTGTCCTCTCAGATCTCTTCAAGACTTTCGTGCGACATATGCTGAGCATCGACGATGACACTGACAGAGAGAAAAGAACTAATAGAGAGAACCAACTTCGACGGTTGCTCTCTTTTTGCCTACAAGCTGTGATTTGGCCACCAACTTGCATATGTATTAACTCCATATAAAAAAAAGTGGGGAACAAATCCTTATGCAAGTTTGTGTACATACTCACCACGAGAGAGAAAAAACTTTTCTCTCTGCTCACCACCTTTGAAAAATGGCGATGGCGACCACCTTTGAAAAATGGCGGATGTAGTCAGCTGTTCAGAGGTGTTCAAAGAAAATTCAAAATTGTGGATGAACAACTTTTTGGTACTCTCATTGTGTTCGTTTGAGAGTAATATCATTCGAATATGAAGTGAAATTTATTACTCTTGTTAGGTGCCAGAACAATGAAAATTTAGAAACAATTCTAAATTACGCATTTAGATAAATATTAGTTAGTTATTTGAAGCCAGTTTTAATCATTAAGTAAGTAAAATAAATAAGGTGGTGCAACAGTCCAATGAGAATTAGGACCTAGAAGCATAAAACTCTGAAAGCACTACAACTATTATTTGTCTTATTACTATGCGTTTAATTTTCGTTTAGACCGTTGAAATATGGAAAAAAAACTCAGATTTGTTTCAATTTTCAGAGTTTATCGACTTAATTTTGTCGATGCGAGAGTTGCAGGAACATTGAAAACGAGAGTTACAGAATGTTAACATGGAACATTGAAAAGATTTTTATATACCCATCTTTTTTTTCCATTCCTATTTTATTTGTGTGTACTCGTTGTTTATTTTCCTTACATTAGCCGAAAAGTACTTTTGTACAAAAGTAAAAATATTTGTATGCTCGCTAGGTGTGAAAAGAATATACAAATTTGTTCTTCAACCAAAATTTAAGTCTTATGCATAATTTTTATAAGTTTTCCAGTTCTAACTATTTATGTATATCTTATCTTTCAGTTATATAGCGACAAGGAAAAATCTGTGAGTGAAAGTTCTAACTACAGTTTTTCTGAAAGTGCATTGTGGCTTATTCATAGATGTTTGCTAAACTTTTTAGGCTATTCATAAATAAATGCAAATCAAAGTTTAGGGCTAAACCTGAATAACTATAAACATAGAAAATGCTGTGTTCAAGTAATTATTATCGCAGCCAAATTTCATACTTGATTTTTTTGGTGTATAAAAAAGCTGAAAAATTAATTTATGACAGATAAATTTTACGTTAACACTAAGTTCCAGAAAATATCGATTGATACCGCAATTGCAGAAGATATGGATATTTTATATACATATTCCTGGTAAACTGTAGAACTTTATTATTTCCGCCTTTTATAATTCAATGTAAAATTATTCAATGCAGTATATTTTAAATAATATTAATAAAGTCTAGTCTAAGAAACCTTAACCTTGTTACACTCTTTCTGCACACATCCTTTCTTATTTCGGTTGTTAATGCCATCTATCTGTAACTTAGAGAAAAAGAAGAGAAAAACAAATTCACCACGAACTACCGGTATAACTAACTACAAATATTATAACGAGACTTTAAAAAACATATCCTTCTTGGCTATCAATAAACAAAAATGAGAAATGTCGCATTTCCCGGAACTGATGTTTTTTTGTGTACTCTTCTCCGAGGTGAAAACATGTATACACCGATACGAATTCAACACGCTATAAAAAATGCGAGTAAGAGGTTTCGAAGGGACGGAGACGAGGAAATTTGGCTCTTTCGATTAGTTTTTTCTCTCTGACACTGACATGGGTAGTAAGGGAGGCAAATCTATTGAACGTAAGCAACACAACGAATAGAACCCAGCCACCAAAAACACTCTAATGAAGATATAAATCCTTCGTACGTATCACCCTCCAAAACCCATTTGTTTACATTGTTGTATTTGTAATTTTGACATGATGTCCATGAATAAATGTGAAATCCAACAACAATTCGATTCGGACCGGAACTGATTAGTTGTGTCTTAGGGTACGTGTTTTCACGCACACTAAGAATTGTTTTATCAGGTCCGTTTCCGGTTTAGTTTGTAGGCAAACCAATATGGCTACCGAGGATTTATATCTTTACTAGAGTGTTTTTGCCAGCCACCTTCGTTCTTAAAAATCTGCTCGAGAAGAAATTTGTATTGTATTACTCCACTTGTCAGATGATTTATCCCTCCAGAATAAAGGCCCAACTATAATAGGCATAAGCAAACATAAGCTTATGTCAAAAACCCAACGAAAATTCACTTAAGTTTGTGAAATTACTGCGGGTAGCCATAATGCAATTTTGCTCACTTATCGTTATGTCAAAATAATATTCGCAGCTCTATATGAAGATATAAATCCTTCGTACGTATTACCCTCCAAAACCCATTTGTTTACATTGTTGTATTTGTAATGTGAAAGAATTCAAAGAGAAAAATTGACGTGTTTTCACGCATACATAGAAATAACTAATGAGTTTTTTGGGGAAATTTCATAAATTAGAAGAGAAATGACACGCACACTATGAATAAGTTTATAAGCCTGTGTGTATTTGATCCAAACTGTCAGATTTACTTATGCGGCGAGCGACTGGGATCGCTCTTGCTTAAGTTTGCTTAAGTTAACGAAACTGAGAAAAATTGAACGAAACGGAGCTAGACTCCATTATGGTCACTCGTATTAGATTCTTTGTATTCGTACGTTTACTTATGCGCGCATATGCTAGCTTATGTCTATTATAGTTGGGCCTTAAATGTGCTGCCGTTGGTGGCTTCCTTCTCGGGAGATTCCAATTGTTCTGTTTAATTCTAATTGATTTCTTCTTTTTTTGAGGATTAAATTAAGTGCAAATATAATAAATATTTATTATTAAATAAATTTGTATTTTTGATTTGAAAATTCTCACTAGCATTTGCTTTACTGCAACGTATTTTGTTTTCATTTTCTTTGAGTTGGCAAAATATATGGTTAATCTATTTAAACTGGGCCCATTTCAAATTGGCCCACGTTTGCATTCAAGCTCTAGAGTGCGCCTATATTTTCTGCATGATTTCTTCTGTTTTCATCATAGAATTTGTTGCGACTATTCATTATATTATATAAGCTGGACTAAACTCAACGGAACCACACTTGGCATGCATGCAGAAGGCACAGCTAGGAACGGTGGGCGAGGTCCTTGGTCCGGGAGTTTTCAAACGCACACAAAAGATTAATATTCATGCCAAGATTTCAACTTAAAAAAAAGACAACGGACGGACACTTCAACTCGGCTCTGCTCTGTTCTCTGGGCGACGACAGGTGTTGATTGGCCCGGATACCTTGTCTAAAATATGACTCACATCACTCCATCAGGATTCGAAAGTCCACTGACCAACCCACACATAACCCAAAGAATAAAGTCTAGTTCATTTCAAATAATTAATTCACGATTTTATTTATAATATTTGCATGAATGCATGTTTTAGGCTTTAGTGATAATTTATAGTTAATTTTAATTTAGATAATTGTAAATAGTAAATGCATGTTAAATTTAAGTTTTTATTTAGGAAGAATATAGTAATTCAATCTTGTTGTAATGTAAGTAGTATTAATTTTGTTTTTAATATATGTAGGTAACTGTTTAATTTTGTAAATAAGAATTCTGACGTTGCTTGGTATATAAATAATATGCACTTGATTTGTTGTGACAGGCGAACTTGACAAGAGATAGCTTTTGTCTCATTCCCATAGAGGTAGTTATATAAAAATTTAAAGTATATACAAAAAAAACTCACCACTTACGGAATCCATATATTGTGCACAATCTCTGCCGTTGTTCGTTTTGATGACGTAGCAAGTATAAAGTTGAAAAATATGCCGCAGCTTGTTGAATTCATATGACGCACCAAACACACGCTATACATACATATATACCTGCATGCACTATTATAAGTAATATTTCTTTTTTTTTTCTTTCTTTTTTTTCTATATGGACAAGATTGAACACTTTATATTAAATCAATTAAATTAGGCAATTTAAGATTAGATTTAGTTAACAAATATTTTAGCTTGTAAGTTATATATTATAAAAAAAACAGTAGGTATATTTAAGAATAGGTAGAAAATATGATTTTTTTGATGAATTTGGTAGCAGGCTCAGGGGTACTGCTGGGTACGCCAGAATTTCACTATAGGGCTAGCTGAGGATCCACTTTCTGCCTAGCATCCACCCCCGCACCACACACGAATCACTTAACCACGACCCGCACTGCACCTTGCTCGAGGACGATTTATAGATCAGACGAGAACTGAGCTCGTTCTTCGTCTTGTTTTGCAAGTGCAAAAAAAACAGTTAGTGGATTAGCGGTCGTGGTAAGTTGATTTCTCTTTGGTGCTCTAGGTATGTCCAGCGAGGAGATATACAACTGGGCTTCTCCTCGATGAAAGCGTGGGAAAAACCCCGTTTTCTGTCAGCTCAAGCACTCTTCTTCTGTTTATCAAGTAATGACTATGGGAAGTAAAGCTTTTAGAAAACGGATAGATTCAGGGAAATTAAAATGTAGGAAAACCATTTACCTGTGTTTCATACCAAAATAAGGAAACTTGGTATTTAGCTTGGATTCTTTCAATTCCTTTCTTGGCTAGTATGCTTTTCGGATATGTTGAGTTTGCTTATTCACTACAAAAAAAAATTTGAACTTCTTGAAAATACCTCGAAAGTTTGGTTGAACTTACGTCCGATTGACTTGTGGTCAGCGAAAGAAAAGAAAAATTGATAATAGTCTCTAGACGAGATAAACGACAAAGTGGACCGATGTCCGGTCAAGCAGGTGTTTTTTTCGGACATGATTGCGTCAGACAATTCGAACTTAAAATTTTACAGGGTGATCATGTGTGCATGCATATGCGGAATTCCACACGGAGTTCTGCTGACGACCGTAACAAACCTTTTTTGTTTCCAACACTAATGGCAAGAAACGAAAAGGAAAAGCGATGTCAGTAAACTCAAAGTCTGTAAATCTATTGCCTTATGTCCTTCGCATGATATTTTCCGATTAGTTTGCCTTTAAGGTTCTCCAACTCATACAGACAATTACCAACTCGCCTTCTAATCCGACACTTTATAAACTTTGGTGAAAACTTAGCGTTTTTTGATTTTACAAAGGAACTTTGTTCGAAATTGCGGCGAAAAACTTCCTGACCTGGGACAAAAGCAATGCTTTTTGCCCGCAAATTATAAGTACGCTGAGCTTTCAAATGAGCAGCGTGCAGATTGTCTTTAATCCTCTCTCGCATTAAAAGCATCTTATCCGACGTGGAAATCGTCTGTATGTCAGGCTCGTTCAAACAGTTGAGCTTTCTAAGAAGTGCGTACTCAGACCCATTTGACACCATATGCTGGCCAAATAACGCATAATAAGGCGAACACTTGATGGACGAGTGAAAATCTCTTTAAAATAGGACCTATCAGCGAAATATATTTGTCCCTTTCATTGTGCTTATCCTTTACGAAGACTCTGATCTTGGACAAGATTTCCCTGTTGACCCTTTCAGAACTATTTGCCTGAGGTGAATATAAGCCTGTCTTTGTGTGTTTGATGTTGTAGGATTCCATGAGCTTAGCAAATTCTTTAGGCACAAACTGTCTACCATTATCACTATGGACGTGTTCTGGGAATCCAAACATCTGGAATACATCATTTTCGAGGTAGTTGCATATAGATTTAGCGCAAGCTTTCTTAAGTGTCTTCAGAAAGACAAATTTCGTGAAATGGTCTATGGCTATGAATATGGTTGTATTGCCATCTTTTGTACGCGGATATGGCCCTAGCAAATCAATGTAAAGCCTTTGCATTGGACGTACAGTCTCGATTTGTGAACCCATTCTAGGTCTAAGCGATGTACATGGAGCTTTTGATTCTTTGCAGGTGTCACAAGACTTGACAAAATCTCTGATTTGCTTGACCATACCTGGCCAGAAATATTTTTTTTTTCACGCGAAACAGCGTCTTTTCGACACCCCCGTGACATCCAGTTTTTGTGTTATGAACATTTGCAATGGCTTGTTTTGTGAGTTCCTTGGACAACCAAAGACACCACAAACTTTCTTCTTTGTTTGGAGAGCCTACACGAAACCTAACACGTCTATAAACATAACCATCAGAAACAATAACATCCGGGAGGTTATCTTTATTATCGGCTACGTTTTGTTTGAGCTTTTCGTATTCTTCAGATTGAAAGTAAGGTGAACTAAGATCAATGTTTTTCACTTGTTCTATAATATCTATTTCGGCTATTTCCGCTCTAGACAGTGTGTCAGGCACAACATTGAGGGAGCCTTTACGATGTTCTACCGTGAAGGTAAATGCCTGAAGTCGCAGACTCCATCGACCCAGCCATCCGCTCAAGTTCTTTTGTGACATGAGCCACTTAAGGCTTGAGTGGTCGGTGACAATTTTGAAGGGCAACCCATCAATGTATGGCCTAAACTTTTCCACGGAGATAATCACTGCAAGACACTCCTGTTCTGACACAGTGTAATTTTTCTGAGCCTTGTTCAATTTTTGTGACACGTACGCGATCGGGTGTTCATCTCCATGATCATCCTGTTGGTATAGAACGCCACCAACTCCTGCGCTTGATGCATCACATTGAACAACGAATGGCTTTGAAAAATCAGGCTGCGCCATAACAGGATCGGTTGTCAATGCATCTTTCAACTTCTGGAATGCATCAATGGCTTCTTGGGTAGGACAAAACACATTTGACTTACGCAAGCAATCTGATAGAGGAGCAGAGAGATTCGAGAAGTTTGGGATGAATTGACGGTACCAGCCCGCCATGCCGAGAAAGCGTCGTATTTGCCTAGAGCTTTGCGGAAGCGGGAACTGGGTAATGGCTTCCACTTTCGCGGGATCGGTTTTGAGACACCCCTGGCCGACAATATATCCCAAGAACTTGATTTCTCTCTGGCAGAACTTGCTCTTTTCTACATTTATCGTAAGCTTCGCATCTCTTAGAAATCTTGCTACCTCTGACAAAAGTGTTAAGTGTTCCTCAAAAGTTTCGGTACATATGAGTAAGTCGTCTATGTATACAAACACTTTCTCCCTATACTTAGATGGTATGACCTTGTCCATAAGGCGTGTCATCCTTTATGAAGCATCTTTAAGGCCAAATGGCATGACGACAAATTCCATTAGAGGCCTGCTTGGTACAGCGAAAGCTGTCTTCTCGCGAGAAGATTCAGAGAGGGGAATCTGGTGGAACGCATCCTTAAGATCGATGCCTGTTATGTAATGCGTATCCTTCAACCTACTCAGTAAACCTGAGATATGTGGGAGAGGATATGCATCATCCTTGGCAACACTATTTAGCTTCCGGAAATCTATGCATAATCTGTTCCTACCCGGTTTTTTTACCAAAACTATTGGGGAACTCCAAGGGCTGTTGCTCTCTTGGATGATTCCTAATTGCAACATTCTGTCGATTTCTGCATAGAAATCGGCTTCCGGAGTTGGTGAAAGCGGGTAGTGTCTTGACTTTATTGGGACTGCATCACCCGTGTGAATCACGTGCTCTTCCAAATGTGTTCTGCCAAGACCTAACTTTGAGTAAGACGGAAATAAGTCTATGACTTTGTTCAGGTTTTCTCTCTGCTCCGCAGTTAAATCATGTACTTTTGGATCAGAGCTTTGTCCTTCTAAACAGAAAATTTCAGGCTCAAACTTTGGCTTAATGTGTAAACTTTGCCAAAAGTTTATACCAAGATAAGCATGCTGTTTCAAGGTCGGTACGACATGAAAATCTATAACATTAGTTGTATTATTTAGATTGATTGGGATCTTGCACAAGCCTAAGATTTCTCGCTTTGTGCCATCAGCTGTGCAGATGTTTGACTTGAATGGCTTAATTGGAATGGAATTGCGTTTCAAAAGATCCACACAATCTTTTCCTAATACGCTTACCTCCGCGCCTGAATCTAACAATGCCCACACCTTTTCATTGCTGATTTGAATATTAAGATATGGCCTCATATCATTCAATTCGTCAAGAGTGGTAGATTCTATTGCTTTTCTGTGGCTTTTTCTAACGAGAAAATGATTCCTACACTTGGTGATTTTTTTCTGAAATGGGCTTTGTGAATATTCGTTTTTTAACTTGCTGGTAATCACCCCTATTACCAATGTCGTAAACGACAGCAAAATATACGACATGACACAATCTGCATTCCATAAGTCGTTTTCAACTTTTGTCACTCGTCTTGTTGTCGTGTGTAAACGTCAAGTGTGTTGAACGCTTTAATTCAGCATTCTGTAAGACGAAAGGAAACGACGACAATGAAAAAAAAACGACGGTATCTCTCGTTTGAAAATTTGCTCACGACGAAGAAATGGAAGTTCGCAACATTGTAAGTTTCCTTGTTAAATAATTTATTTTATGGAATTTATTAGTACTTTATTTGCGACAAATAAAAAATAAATATTTTTGCACATTTTTAGTTAAAATTAACAAACCAAAACCAATTCGAGGCGCTTGTCCAGCTGATGGAAAGCAACGAGCAGTTGGCTAGGGGATTTTTGAAATGTATGAACAAAGCCGATTTTAAAAAAGAATGGAATGTAATAGCTGATAAACTCAACAGCAAATGTCCTCCAATGAGAGATGGTGATGGTTGGCAAAAGGTTTGAATCAGTTTATTCTATTTACATTAACACATTTTTAATATTTGCTATTTCAGGTTTGGGCTGACTTTGAATTTAAAGCAAAAAAAAATTGTTTAGGACAACAAAGAAGAAGTGAAAGGAAATGGTGGAGGGCCAAACCAATTGCACATCCTATCTGCGCTTGAGGATGCTGTTGCAAATCTACTTAAATATAAACAGATTGTTAAGCCCGAGTGGAAATGCATTTGGTGTATTGCAGCTCCCAACCACTTCAACGTCTTCATCATCCGGACATACATAAGTCAAAGCATATTCAGGCTACAAATGCAGATGCCGACGCTTCACTGTCCTATTAGTACAATTAATTGTGCCTTTGCAATATTTCGCTCTCTACCTTCTTCATCATTGTCAATATAGATGCTTGTGTTGTAATACATTTCAACACTTATCATTTTAATAATTTATTTATTTGGTAATAATTTAATAAAAACACATTTGTTGAATATCGAGTAATGAAATGATTTAGAATTTGATTTCAGTTTGACAGATCTCTGATACATTTTCATCGTTTAAAAATCTGCTACAAAATAGTCGCGTCGAAAAAGTTATAGAATGCCACTTAAAAAACGACACGACAAAGAAAACGAAAGTCGTCGAAAAAACGAGACGACATCGGGAATAGGCATGAATGTTTCATTCTTTCATGAAAAGAAAAGCGAGGCACGTCTTGGACGAATACATCCTCGTTTGGAAAATCTGGTCTTTGAAGAATTGATTTTATATTAGGGTTAGAAATATCCGATGTTTTTGTTTTTGTATCTTCAGATCGTCTGTGACTTTCTAAAGATACACCTGTTTGTCTTATTGGCTCGGGGTCGTGCTTTTGGAACGAGTGCCCCCGGCTGTCGACTCGCTCACTTTCCCGTTTAAACCATGTTTTGAAAAAGTTATGGTTGTGACGTTTTTCTCGCCGCAGCGATAACAAAAGAGATTTCGTTTTTCGCTTGGACAGTCATAAAATGAGTGGCCTAGCTTTTGACAGTTCCAACATGTGAAGTTGGATGTATCAAGAGGCTTGAAATTGGGTTTGTTGAATATAGAGAAAGCCTCTAAATCTTGGCTCTCACATTTCTTGTCTTCGGATGAGTCAATTTCTTGTTCTATTTCGCTGACATTTCGCTTACAATTCAAAGACTTCTGAGACGATTAGTGTAGCAAGAAGGCTTCACCTTGCCTAGCTACATCCCTCATTTGTTCTAAATACGTACGTTGATATGGAAAGAGCAAGGTACCTAAATTATCTTTCGAATTCTTTTTGATCAAATCGATCAACTTGGTATCCGACAAAGGTTCTTTTAATCTCGCATTAAGTCGTAAAATCTCTGTATAAAAGTCATCAAATGTCTCTTTAAAACCTTGACGTCGAGAGACCATTCGTAACATCTTTTTTTTTTTTTTTTGTTTTTATTGAACTCTTTGATGATTGCGTATTTAAGACTGTCATGAGAAACGGTTGGACTCTTTCTCAGGAAGAACCAATACCAGGACTCAGCTTTACCTTTCAAAAGAACATGAAAGTTCGCTAGAACATGATCCCAGCTAGATTGGGACCTTTCTTTTAGGGTTTCGACTTTAAACCAAAAGTCATACACATTTTCGGTTCCATCGAAGGAAATCTTCCACTTTTCGACCTTGCAATTTGTGTTGATGATTGAAGGTTGTGAAGCGGAAGTCTGGTGGCTTACGGGTGCTCGGTTTTGAGTGGAAAATGACGCGTTTTTGAAGGAATTGTTCAAAGTCTACTCTGGGGTTAGAGTTTGGTACGTCAAGATTTTGAGTTTGAGCTTGTTGAATCGGTGGAATACTTATTTGCTCTAGTTTATGAGTTAGGGAATCCCTAATTGACTTCATTTCGATAATAACAATCTTGTTATTGGCCTCCATGATGCGTTCGAAAGCTGATGCTAAGGTTTGGAGATCATGATTATCAGATCTCGAAGTAGTGCTTTTCTGATTGGCATTCTCAATTGCATTTTGTGCAGCAGCTTGATTGCTGCAACGGGCTGGTGTCAGATAAGCTGGATCTGACATCTCGTTGTTGGCAATGTTTATTTGAACCTGATCTGAACCAAGGCGAACCTGATTGGGATTTTGAATACTCTGATCTATGATCTGAGGACTTCGTTCAGGATTAACTATTTGTTCCAGGTTTACGTTTTGATGGAATAGATTTTGTTCTGGGTCTTCGATTTGGTTTTGTACGTTTTGTCCTAGATCTCCTAGGATCTCCTCCTTGTGTACATTTCTTGGTGGAGGAGTATGTTACACAACATGTGCTCTTTGATTTAAGTTTGACTGGGGATTGTTATTGTGTGTATTTGAAGAGTTTCTGTTCGTAGTGGAAGAGTATTGACCCCTTGAATTGTTGAATTTGCCTCTCGAGCGAGTATTGGGTCCTCTACTACCATTCATGTTAAGTTATTTAAATATTTAAAGTGTTTTAATGTTTTAGTGAATTTATAGAAATGAAATTTATTTTTTTGTTTTTTTTTTTTTAATTTTTTTTCTGTATCATTGGATTGGGGTTTAATGTGATTGGTCTTTCGTGAGATTTTCGTTCTTTTTATTATAAACGGACGGACGAGTTGGATTGAAGAACAAAACTGAAAGCGAGTGAAGTTATAGTGGCAAAATAGTTCCAGCAATGAAGCTGCGAATTAGACAACACTGTGAGAAAAATACTAAATAAGTTCATATGCAACGAATCTTCCATACAATAAAAGAAAAAAATAATCGGACTAATATGAACTGAAACAGCAAAACTGAAAGTTATTATTTTAAGTAGCAACGCGGGTCACCTACTGGGGCAAACACCGGGACTTACTGTAAAGTAAAAGACCCTTTATCTTACTGTAATAGGGCTTAAAAACATAAGTCCCACGTTGGGCGCCATTTCTTTTGTTGCGACTATTCATTATATTATATAAGCTGGACTAAACTCAACGGAACCACACTTGGCACAGCTAGGAACGTCGGTGGGCGAGGTCCTTGGTCCGGGAGTTTTCAAACGCACACAAAAGATTAATATTCATGCCAAGATTTCAATTAAAAAAAAAGACAACGGACACTTTCACTCGGCTCTGCTCTGTTCTCTGGGCGACGACAGGTGTTGATTGGCCCGGGTACCTTGTCTAAAATATCCCTCCCTCTGACATTGTATGTCTTCCATGATAGCTTGTACCCTAACTTATTTATGACAAGAACGCTATACCTGTAATTGTCTGACAAAATGACTCACATCACTCCATCGGGAAAGTCCACTGACAAACCCACACATAACCCAAAGAATAAAGTCTAGTACATTTCAAATAATTAATTCACGATTCTATTTATAGTATTTGCATGAATGCATGTTTTAGGCTTTAGTGATAATTTATAGTTAATTTTAATTTAGATAATTGTAAATAGTAAATGCATGTTAAATTTAAGTTTTTATTTAGGAAGAATATAGTAATTCAATCTTGTTGTAATGTAAGTAGTATTAATTTTGTTTTTAGTAGGTAACTGTTTAATTTTGTAAATAAGATGCCGCAGCTTGTTGAATTCATATGACGCACCAAACACACGCTATACATACATATATACCTGCATGCACTATTATAAGTAATATTTCTTTTTTTTTTCTCCTTCTTTTTTTTCTATATGGACGAGATTGAACACTTAAATTAGGTTAGGTTAGGTTAGGTTAATGTGGCTGTGGATACAAAAACCACACACTTAGGCCAGAAGAAAGGCCCATTGTGATACCACATGAATCTAAAGAATTACTTCTCACTAGTTGAACCATTTCGAGCTTTTTATAAAGCGAAGGAGATATCTGATATCCTTTTTAGCTAGTTCACTGGGATCATCAAAAGAGTATTCTCCCAGATGAAGTTTGCGTCTTCGTGAAAGAGCAGGGCAGGTGCAGAGGAGGTGAGAGATTGTTTCTTCTTCTTCCTCGTCCATACAGCTTCTGCAGAAGTCATTTGAGGCTACACCAAGTCGTGTTGCGTGTCTGCCTATAAGACAGTGTCCCGTAAGGACACCTATTAGGGAGCTAATATCAAGTCTGCTTTGGGATAGCAAATCTTTAGAGCGCTTTAGGTCCAATGAAGGCCATATTAGTTTTGTGGCTGCGCATGTTGGTAAATTGTGCCATCTAGAGTACTCGAGTAACCCTAACCCACGACACAACAATAACGATCAACAAGGACGTATATATAACAACTACAATGAACATAGGCCAAATAATAATTTCAATAACAATAGAATGACAAGCAACAACAGAAACAATCCTAGAAATAACAGGATACGAAATCAAACACACAATAATACCGAAAATAATCAGTACAGACCGAGAGAAACAACTTATATAATGAATGAGGGAAACGAAGAACCCACCGATGGGGAAGCCGGCGCATCGGGGGGCAATCACTAAGTCCACTGACACATATTGCGATATGTGCAGGGGCGTAGCAGACGGCCTATATGTTTTTATAAAGGTTAACAACAGACAAGACATTAAATTCTTAATAGACACAGGAGCATCCATTTGTACAATAAAACAACAAGTTCTAGACAAACACATTCCAATAAACACAGACAATAAAACAACAATACAGGAGATTTCTGGTAATTTAACTACCATAGGAACTTGTACTAACACACTTTTGTTAGGACAACACAAGACATCCTACACTTTTCACATTGTACCAAATTCATTTTCTGTACCTTTAGACGGTATTATCGGTGCAAATTTTCTCAAAGAGTTCGGTGCAATAATAGATTTGGAACATTTTACGCTAAAATTATCTACAAACACTAAAAAATTTCGTTACCCATACACAATCCAAACCAGCTATTTTCACTCTCTATTTCACCTAGATCGGAAACCACATATTGTTTAGAAACCAAACATACGGGCACACGAGTATTTAATTCGCAAGAATTGTGTGAAGGAGTATTCATGGCAGGCTCTGTCTCTGAAGTAAGGCAGGGGAAAATACCGATAAAAATTTTAAACACAAGAGAATCTGAAGTAAATATGAAATGGGTAGAACCAAATTCAAAACCAATAATGGATTACTATGTACTAAAATATGAAAAGCCTACACAATTAGCAACCCAACGTATACAACAATTATTAAGGGAAATAAAATTCGATACACTAAACAAAGAAGAGCAGTCGGAGCTCAAAAACATATGCTCTAAATACCAAGATATTTTCCATCTAGAAAACGATAAGTTAACATACACGCATATAGGTCAGGCCCAAATTACACTCAAAAACGGAGCAACTCCGAAGTATACTAAACCATATAGATTACCTCATTCACAGAAGACAGACATCGACACTGAAATAAACAAAATGCTTTCAGACGATATTATTGAACCATCCATTTCTGCATGGAACTCACCTATTCTCGTTGTACCAAAGAAAAAAGATCCTATAACAGGAGTACAAAAATTCAGACTAGTAATTGACTACAGAAGAGTAAACGATGTAATTGAGGATGACAAATTCCCATTGCCTAACATAACAGATATATTCGACATGGTGGGAGGAGCAACATATTTTTCATGCTTAGATCTAAGCCAAGGTTATTACCAAATGAAGTTAGACAAAAACAGCAGGCCCTGTACGGCATTTTCTACAGAAAATGGGCATTATCAACTAAAACGCCTCCCCATGGGTTTGAAAATATCACCCAGCACCTTTTCAAGAATGATGTCCGTAGCTATGTCAGGTTTAACCTACTCACGATGTTTCGTTTACCTTGATGATCTTATAGTCTTCGGTAGAAGTTTGGAACATCACAATAAAAATCTTATCGAAGTTTTTGAAAGACTAAGAGAAGTAAATCTTAAAATACAACCTAGAAAGTGTACATTCCTTAGAAAAGAAGTACTATACTTAGGACATATAATATCTGACAAAGGCATAACACCAGATCCATCAAAATCGGAAGTTATGAAAAATTACCCTCTACCTAAAAATGTTGACGAAGTAAGAAGGTTCGTGGCATTTGCCAATTACTACAGAAAGTTCAAACCAAATTTCGCTACACTAGCAACACCTCTTAATCGGTTACTACGGAAAAATGTAGATTTCAATTTTAATGAAGACTGCAAAACAGCCTTCGAATTATTAAAGGAATTTTTAATAAGCCCGAGAATTTTACAATTTCCGAATTTTGAAAAAGAGTTCATACTACGAACAGATGCATCCGGGTTTGCTTTAGGTGCTGTTTTAGCGAATTTCGACGATAGACCTATTGCCTACGCAAGTAAAACGCTTAATAAAGCCGAGAAGAATTATAGCACTATAGAAAAAGAACTACTTGCTATAGTGTGGGCAATAAAGCACTACAGACCATACCTGTTCGGGAGAAGATTCAAAATTTTAACTGACCATAGACCTTTAGTGTATCTATTTTCACTAAAAGAACCTTCCAGTCGTTTAACTAAATTTAGATTATTGTTAGAAGAATATAATTTTCTTGTCGAATACTCACCAGGGAAAGACAACTGCACTGCAGATGCCCTAAGTAGAATACAAATAAGCTCAGACGAATTCAAAAGCTTATATGTCTGTGTAAGTAGTATAAATAGGTAACTCCTGCGTCATGATGGCATGCATGCATGCATGCATGCATGCATGCATGCATGCCTACTGGTATGATTTCCATACAAATGCATGCATTCCTTTGACCCAGTTGTTACATAGGTTTTTTTCGTACTAAATGTTGCATATTTGACGTAAAAGCATTGCATACTTTGCCCCTGAACTATGTTTTTGTACTAAAATAGCATACTTGTTGCTTAAGCATTGCATACTTTAGCACTGAACCACTGAATGAGTGCGGTTTTAGGTTCTGGTTTTTGGTTGTGGGTTCTAACGTATGCTTAGCCAAAACATTGAATACCGAACAATGTTTTTTTTTGGGTTTTGGTATATGAGAGCGAACGAAACCAAGACACTTAATCTAGTAAGAACAAAGCAAGTTAGTTGGATATTATTGATATTTTTTTTATTTGTTCTAAATGGGTAACTGAAAAGTACATTTGTTTTTTTTTTGTTGTTACTTGAGTGAACATAGTAAATTTTCAAACATTCTATAGGTATTACAGCTAATAATAACATTTTTTTAAAATTTTACTTAAATTTAATTTTCAAACAATCCTGTTAACAACTTGATCAAGTGGATTATATTCAATAATTCTGTCATGCAGCATTAGACAAAAAGCTGTTGTGTTTGGAGGTATATTTTTGGATGTTCTCATCTCCAAGCGAATGTCGATAGGTCCTGTTTTCATAGTCTCGTTTTGATGTCTGCAGTCTATGACGAAAATTGGTGCACGTGATTTAAAAAGATCCCAAGATAGAAGAGGTTCGGTGCTGCTTTTATTGTAGTAAGTTTTTTGAAAATCCGCATACATTTTATAAAACAAGCTATATCTGTTTTTTTCGAAAGAAATATTGAGGTCTTCATGTGGATATACTTCAGAGTTAAGATATACTTTTAAGTCTGTTAGATCACAGTGATTGAAAGTTGAAGGATCTGCAGAAATTTTTTTATTTTTCTCAGTTTGTAGAGCAAAAACAATGTATCGTGGTTTTTCTATTTGCGTTGTTGTCTTGACGTTCCAGATGTGATGATCAGAGTTTGATAGCGTGGGATATTCATAGAGATCCCAGTTTCGGAAAGCAATTTTCATAAAATTATTTTTGTTTATAGATTTGTATAGGTTCAATTTCATGCAATCCGATAAAGTCACGTGTGGTACTTTCCACTGAACCTTATGTAGCTTTACTTCAACATTTTCTTCGTTTGAGGAGATCAGAGAGTTTTCATCCATCCTAGCACGAGTGAGAATAAGATTATGCCGTGCGTTGGGAATAATTTTCTTATAATCTTCAGCGAAACCCAAAAGTTTATTCAATGGAATACAGTAGTTAAAATGAAATGGTTTCAAATTAATAGGTGAATCAGGAGACCATGATGCATTTAAAAGCATATCACTCTCATTTTTAGTCAAAGACAAATAGTTTTTAATCGTTGTTGTAATACCCACATTTCGATTGTAGTCAATTTCCTTTCCATTCAGTTCATAACGTATTTCATCAAAAAGAAAAGCCATTGCATTGTTTACAAGTTTTGTGCTAACAATTTCTTTTCCATCCGACTTTGATAGTGTTCCTTCAACATATAAAAAACTTTCCGAAGGAAGAACATTAAGATTTTGGTGCTGTATACAAATCTGAATGATATCATTTTTCTCAAAATTGTTTTGATATGATGAATAAGTATGATATTCATATTTCGAAATACTTTCACTGATATCGGGGTCTTGGAAAATGTTCAACATATTTTTTTTTTGTTTTTTAAAGTGCGTTGTACTTTCAAGGTTTTAAAACGTATCCTAATGATAGTACAAATGTCCGATTATGTTTTGTGAGCTGATGTGTTACCACAGCTGTGTTCGAAGCTTGTTTGAGTAATGTTTTATTTTCTTCAGTGTTTTTATAAGGAATTCTGCTGATTATATTTTCATATACAATCATGGTTCTGGATGCAAATGTAATCGAACCGTTATTTTCTCGCCTCTAAAATTTATGGCTTTTCCGTCTTGATCGATGAATTTTAAACACAACGATGTTATTCGTTTGACGTTCACAGGTAAATAAATAACATTTCTGGGAACTTCTATGATTTTATACCCTGGGCTTACCTTAACAGCAAATTCATGTAAAATGTGAGCAGTTTGATTATTAATATATGTCCCATCTATTATATTACATTCAATTCGTATAGCATTAACTCTGTTTATGTCAACGTAAAGATCTGATTCATGAAGAACATTTGATTGCAGACGTTTTTTACTAAACCCTAAGAGAGTTCCAATAGAGTTTTGTTTAGTGAAGTCGATGTCTTCTGAACTGAAAATTTCACATTTCAGTGTGTTGTTATTTGCCTTGATTTTTAGTTCACTTTTTCTTGAACTTTTATTTTTCTTATTAAATTCATTTAGTTTTTTTTGTATTAAATTATTTATATCTTCTATCTCATATGAACCAATAGGAAATGAAATAACACTATCGCCTATATGCAGCAAATTATTAGTATCGTCTATATTTGGTATAGAGTTATATGTTTGGAAATCTATAAGACCGCAAACATAATTAGATTTCAGTACGATTGGGGGAAAATACTCTGCATTGAGACTTGTTTCATTTCCACTTAGTGTTAATGTTAACGACATCCTGATTGAAAGACGAATGACACAGTTTTAGTTTATTCAATTGATTTTATTCATTTTCATATTACAGTTGAAAATATTATAACATTGTTCTAATAAAAACCTTAAGCATAAATGACCACATATAAATGTATCAAAATTTTGTTCTTGAATATAATTATAATTTATTTGATTACCAAGATAACTTATTACTTCAGTTGGTGGTCTTAAATTTCCAAAACTATCGAAATATTTTATAATATTTTTTTTCTTATTTCTAATATATGCTACCCAATGAGTACCCGTACCAGTTTCATTGTCCAAATTTATAATCCCACACTCTCTATCTTTAGTAGTTTTCGGTAATGAGTCACGCATAAACACTCCTCTAAAGTGTTTCAGATGTTTCCTTCCAAACCTTAGAATATCAAAATTGTTTAAAGGACGATTAGGTAGCATTTCAATTAGTTTTTTGTATTCGGTGTATTTAGAAATAAACCAAGTCCATTTTTATACGGTTTCAAGTATAAACCCTTTCCTTGAATAGCAACTGCTTCCATTGCCTTATTATGACGTTTATTTTCTTCAAAGGTTTTTTTTGCAATACGTGCATCATTGAGGGCTTTTGCAACACCAGTTGCTCCACCTGCTAATGAACCAACAGCTGATAAACCAGCTAAAACAGGAGCTAGAAATGGAAGAAAACCACCTCTCTTTGGAAGTGGTATTATTCTTGGAGTTTGTATATTTTGTTTTTTCTTATTTTTCACAACATTTTTTGCAGCTTTCAGAGCAATAGTAGACATTGATGTTGTACCACAACAATTTATATTGCTTTTTATTGCATTTCTTGCTTCAGCTATTGCCTTTTTAAAAATATTTGTTTTACAAGGTTTTTTCTTTTTTTTGCTAGTCTTTATAGATTTGTTTTTAGTAGCCTTATTACCCATACCAAATTTTGTTTTTGCTTTCATCATGTTGGTGACTAAGAGACCACTCAGCTTTTCAGAGGCCGAAGAATCCTTTGCTTTGAATCTTTTCCACGCTTGTTCCGTTAGAATTTTGTCAGCAACGTGTCGATCTGAGACAGAGCTACTCTCAGAATACGCAATATCATGTAAGCGACAAGCTTCATCCAGTGGATTAATTCCTTTATCTCCTCTGCGTAAGCGCTCTTCCAATTTTGTCCCCGGACCACAATAGTTATAAGAAGGAAGATGTAACTCAAATGGTAGTTTGTCTATAACCGTATTCAAAAGTCCTTTGCCTTTAATTGATTTTATTTTATTACGGCACTGATTTCGTTGGTTATTATAATCAATCATACTATTATTTACAAACACCTTCCTAGTCGAAGGTTGGTAAGTATATGAATGCAACAATATAAAAATGGAATGTTTTATTGTAAAAGCTGTTAGTCAGCATTATGCGCTTCATAAAGCAGTCAGAAATTATTAAAGTGAAAAATTTTGATTGTAAAGTTAAAATTAAAAAAAAAACATGGTTCATTATTTCCAAATAGTATTCGAGGAATTATTGTCGGACCATCGAACTGTGGCAAAACAAATGTAATGCTTAGCATTCTTCTTGATCCCAATGGATTGAAGTTTGAAAACATATATATTTACTCTAAATCATTACATCAACCAAAATATCTTTATCTAAAGAAACTTATAACATCCGTCAAAGGAATGGAATACCATGAATTTTCTAATAATTCCGATGTAATGCCTCCATCAGAAGCCAAAAATAATTCAATATTTATATTCGATGATGTTGCATGTCAGAAACAGAATAATATAAGAGATTATTTTTGTATGGGTCGTCATAACGGAGTTGATAGTTTTTATTTATGTCAGTCCTATACCCATATACCAAAACATTTGATAAGAGATAATGCTAATTTTATAATTCTATTCAAACAAGATGAATTAAATTTGAAGCATGTATACAAAGATCATATAAACTCTGATATGACTTTCAATAAATTTAAAGAACTTTGTTCTCATTGCTGGTCTGATAATTTTGGATTTCTAGTTATAGACAAGGAGAGCAGCATTGAAAAAGGTCGTTACAAAAACAGTTTTCACAAAACTGCAATACTATAAATATACATTTTTCATTTAAATCAACACATTACGATAGAAACACTGTCTGGGAAAACTACGAGTAGCCCTAACAAAACAAACAAATACTTTTCTTCAGTATAAACAAATATTGTTTGAAACTAGAAAATGGATGAGAATGTGTTAAATGACCTAATAAAAACCAAAAATGTCCTGAAAAACAAATATTTTCAACTTAGAACTGGTAAAATGATGAGAGAAACTGATTTGGAAAATACTTTCAAACCTATTGTTGAACCATTGAAAAAATTAGTTGGAAATATTAAAAAAGAAGAAACTCAACAGGATGATAATATTAAAAAAATACCTAAACAACGCAAGTTACATTTCGAATCTTTTAATCGGAAGGATGAAGAAGAATATCATGAAAAAGTAGTATCACCATCACCAGAATTGTATAGTCCAGATAATAGTTTTTTATTCAGTACACCAAAAAATTTTGCTAGCCCTAATAAATCATCTTCCTTCAATCAACAAAAACTGTTATCAGAGTCAAATCGTGATATAGCATATGGACCGTATTTTGATGCAAATACGCAAACTATAAAAATAGGAAAATGTAGCTTTACAATGAACGAACAGGATATAATCATCGACGATGAAAAGTTCACTCGAACTCCTGGTCTTATTGAATTGATGTTAAAGAAAAATCCTAAAAAGCAAAACTATACTAAGGATGATCTTGAACAATATGGGAAAATCTTAAAAAAAACTAATGCGCATAGAATTAATCATGATAGTTCTTCTAGAATCAAGAGTAACAGAGGGACTAAATATACTCAAATAATAAAAGAACTTCTTGTAGGACTTAAAAACGAAGATGCAAAAATAGGAAAATCTTATTCTAATATCACCGAAATGAAATACGCACATACAAATATTGAGTACGTCTACTGGAATGATCCGAATGAACTTGTTGATAGACTAAGACTTTTAATAGCATCTAAAAATGCTGGTAACGACAACCACCAGAATGAAATAACTTCCATAATAGAAGAGCTGAAGGAAGCAAATATCATATATTAGTATCATGCAAAACAAAAAACTTTACATATAAACAATGAACGTTGACAAGTTCGGTAGGAACTTCAAACCACTTCCAAAAAACAGAGGTCTCATAGGTCCTCCAGGATTGGGATTTAAACTCTTACCCTCTGGTGATTTTGATATAGAAAGTAAATATTTAAACAATGTTGGAAGTAATCCTGAATATCCCCACCAAGCCGTATGTAAAGGATATGTTGATAATCAAATAAGTCTTAAAGAATCAAGCATTATAAACCACATAAATGCTTCTTTAATGGAAGTTTTATCCACTTTTAATAAGGAAATTCATATGCTAAAAAACCACATAGACTCTACGATAAAGGAAACAATAAAAAGTATGGAACAAGAAAACAAAGCATCACAATTAATTTCCCAAAAACTTAAAGACGCCACAGAGGGAAAGTATGTTGACGAGAAAATAAAAAATAAAGTTGAACATTTTATGAAAACGCTGTTCCCTAATGTACCCTTTACACCCATAGATTAAAATAAGTAAAAAAAATGCTGCTATATTTGTATTAATTTTATGTATCTGTATTTTATAGTTAATAGAAGCAAGAAAAATATTTAAAAAAAAAAATCACAAATACAAATGCTATTATTAAGAATATTAAATAGTTTTCAAAGTTTTATTGTTGTATGTGTTACAAATATTTTTCATTTTACGTTAATTCCTCTTACAAGAAGTAGAAAATTGTTAGTAAGCATTCAACACTTTAACCAGCAACAACTATAAAAATGGACTCAAAAGTCATACTTAAAAACATTTTAGATTTTTTAAAAACTCATCGCAAGAATGTATTGGATGAGCATTATGAAGAGATCTTAACTTGCATTTCCATGCTTAAAAGATTCGATAATGTACATTACACTGAATCTATTCACGGACATCATTACTCCAATTGCTGCTGGGCATCCAATCAATGTAAAGAAGGTCCCGATACTTGTGGCTGCTATATGATAGAAAACCATTTGGTTAGAATAAAGAAATTAATGTTATTATATAAAAGATTAAAATAAAAATAAAAATAAAGAAAATATATAAAAGATTTGTTTTATTTTGCTGAATTCACTCCATACAAATATGAGTAAGCGAAAGGTTGTGGAAGAGTTGCACAAGACTGCACGACGAAATTTTAAACGACGTCATGTTATCATTAAAGGCTACGATGATTTGTGGCAAGCCGATCTCGTTGAAATGATACCTTACAGCGAACAAAACAATGGATTTAAATATTTGATGACAGTTATTGATACTTTTTCAAAGTTCGCGTGGGTTATCCCAATGAAAAACAAAAAGGGCGTTACTGTTTCAAAAGGAATGGATGATATATTTAAAAATTCTTCTAGATTTCCCAAAAATTTGCAAACCGATGATGGTAAGGAATTCTTCAATAGAAACTTCGAAAGTTTGATGGAAAAATATAAAATCAATCACTATTCTACATTCAGCTCATTGAAAGCTTCAATCATTGAAAGATTTAATAGAACTTTTAAGGAAAAAATGTGGAAAGAATTTAGTTTCAATGGTAGCTACAAGTGGATAAATATTTACAAAAAATTACTCTATGATTATAACCATTCTTTCCATCGAACCATAAAATGCAAACCTGCAGATGTAAATAAGAATAATTCAAAGTTCTTATTATCACTATTCAAAAATAACAAAGAAGGTTCAAGTAAATACAAATTTAAAGTAGGTGACAAAATAAGAATCAGCAAGTATAAACATGCATTCGAAAAAGGTTATACACCCAACTGGACTACTGAGGTTTTTAAAATACGAAAAGTCCAAAAAACAAAACCGAACACATATCTTCTCGAAGACTACCAAGGAAATCCATTACAAGGGGGGTTTTATGAAGCTGAACTAATGAAAACTAAATGTTCAGATGTATTCCTTGTGGAAAAAGTATTACAAACTAAAGGCAAAAGAGTGTTTGTGAAATGGTTGGGATTCTCTGATGAACACAACTCCTGGATCGATAAAAACGAAATTCTATAAAATTACATGAAAAAAGGATTATACAAATATCAACAGAATTTTATTTTTACTTAATAGTTTTTATTATATTTTTATTACATGTATTTGAAATTGGTAATGTATTTTACAATTAACTGAGTGAAATTATAAAAAACAAAAAAAACAAATCGAAATAAATTTACGTAAAAAAAACAAATATATTATTTCATTTTTTCATGAATTTCATCTCATAAGTTGATCCACGTTGACGGATTATTTGTACAGCATAACCACCTCCTCCAATAGTTGATATACTGCTTGTTGAAAGGTCTGAATATCTTTGAGGTAGAAAAACCTGTAAAAATAATATGCAATTCATTAAAAAGAAAATAATAAAAATGAAATTTATACTTACTCTATACTCGCCAAGATCTGCTACGATACGTTCACCCCACTTAGTATTAACTTTTTGTAATGCTATAATATCATACTTAATGTTCATCTGCAACTCTGCAAGCTTCCTGGTTGGTTTGAAATTAATATTTTCATTAATCGAATTGATTTCTCTTACTGCAAAGTCATCTACAGTAAAAATTGAATATTCCGTTTCTTCGAAATGCATTTTTGTATTGTTCAGTTTAGCTTCTGACAATCAACTGTGCTCATCAATATTATAAAATTTTCCTTTTATAGAAAAATTCCCACCCAACTTTCTCAAAAGTACATATAGCTTAACGCATATACATTTTAGTTTTCCGAATTTGCTCGGGATTCTTCTTATGTGAACCTGTCCTGTTCGCTTTGTATGGGTTAGGTACAGGATGAAACATGAATGAAGGAGAATTTTGTCCTAAGTGCAATAAGTAATAAAAAAGCAACTATATATGCATTTTCATTTTGTCGCGTCTAGGATTCAAACAAATTTGATAAGAAAAATATAAACCCAAAACGTTTTTTGTTAACGCGATTTCAAACGTACAACGTACGTTTATTACGTTTTACGTTTATGTAAATGAAATTCCATATCGAAATTGTCTCCATCGATTCCAAAGCTAATTGAAATTGGTTGTCCGTTTACATTAACTGCATTTTTATTTCCGAATTTGCTCGGGATTCTTCTTATGTGAACCCGTCCTGTTCGCTTTGTATGGGTTAGGTACAGGATGAAACATGAATGAAGGAGAATTTTGTTCTAAGTGCAATAAGTAATAAAAAAGCAATTATGTATGCATTTTCATTTTGTCGCGTCTAGGATTCAAACAAATTTGATAAGAAAAATATAAACCCAAAACGTCTTTTGTTAACGCGATTTCAAAAACGTACAACGTACGTTTTTTACGTTTTACGTTTATGTATGAACAAGAACACTCGAAAATTTATTGTTTTTTTGTAGGTTCCATTAATATTTGGGTTTCTAACTAAAAGGTTTCAAACACACAAAGAACCATTAGGTTAAAGATTAGAAGGATAATGATCCTCGAAAATTTAATTTTTTTTCTGGGACCCATTAAGATGGGTTCGGTATGACATAAAAATAAAAGGTTTTGAACATACAAAAAATAAAGAACCATTAAGTTGAAAGATATATACGTTTGTTTTTCAAACAAGGGTAGATAATTGTATGAATACAGGTTAATTTTTCTATGAAACAATAAAAATAAAAAAAAAGTAACTAACATTGCTAGGAAAAGAAAAACTGTACTGATTTTCCACATTGGACAGCGGTACGAGAATATAAAAGGAAACAAAAGAGTTTGAAACTATCCATTCAGTTTTTACAATCAGAACCATACGCTCATTTATTTCTAAATATTCCTACTGTTTTTCGTAAAATTAAAGTTTTTTGAGTTCGTTGAAATTATACAATAAAAACAAAAAGTGAAGTGTTTCTAACATTTAACAGTAAAAAAACAAAATTGAAATAGAGAGTTTTTTAAACTTTAATTTATATACTATTTGAAGTGAAAAGTGTTAATCAAAAGTTTTTTGATTTCGTTGAAATTATAGAATAAAAACAAAAAGTGAAGCGTTTCTAACATTTAACAGAAAAAAAGAAAATTGAAGTAGCGAGTTTGTTAAAACTTTAATTAATATACTATTTGAAGTGAAAAGTGTTAATCAAAAGTAAAAAAGTGTTAAAAAAATAAATAAAAAGAAGAAACAATAGTGCAATAATCAAAAACTAACAGGAAGCTTGTTATACCTGTTTACAAATCCTTTTTTGAAGTGGGAAGTGCTTGAACAAAAAAAAAGGAAGTGAAAAAAACAAAAGCAAGTGCAATAAGAATACAAATAAATCGTCAACAAAAAAAGTAAAAGTAGTAAGTTTAATATACCTATCTGTTTACATTTATATAAATTTAAAATTAAAGTTGTTAAACAAAAAAGGAGTTTTAATAATATAATGGCTAGCAATATGAATAAATTCAAATCATGTGCGTTTTGCAAGAAAATGTTTTCGAGTGTTAGTGTGCTAAATCGCCACATAAAAACACAACACTTGAACATTTCGGGAACTTGTCTCCTTTGTGGCGTTAATTTTGAAACCCCATCAATTCAAAAGTTGCATTTGGTGCAATGTGCTAGGAGACAGCAAAATGAGCAACAACAGCAACCACAACAACAACAACAACAGCAACAACAACAACAACAACAACAACAACAACAACAACAACAGCAACAACAACAACAACAACAACAGCAACAACAACAACAACAACAACAACAACAACAACAACAACAACAACAACACCAACAACAACAACAACAACAACAACAACAGCAACAACAACAACAACAACAACAACAACAACAACAGCAACAACAACAAAATTTTATGCTACAACAACAAAAACTCATAGAAGAAACGCAGAAGCAAATTCAGCAACTACAACAGCAACTACAACAACAATTTCAGCCACAACAGCAGCAAATGCAACGTCCAGCCTTTAACTATGAGGATGATCAACCATCAACTTCAAGGACATCAATGTTGCAAACCACCACCACCACCCCAAATGTGACAAAGAAAAATACCGCAAACATAGTTCCTTGTGAATTTTGCAAAGAAGACGTACTCAAAAGTAAATGGGTTCATCATCTTCGCAAGGACTCTCACAAGGAAAAAGTTCAAATTATATACAGGGAGAATGTGTATGAAATTAGATCCATTTTCAGAAATAGGATATCATCATTCTCTATCAAAAATAAAGATGAGGGTGAACTGGATCCTAAAATATTTTTTGATAATGTTAGTGCGTTACTTCACGAAATAATTTTTGAGAAGCTTTGCGAGCATAAGTCAATTAAATTCAACATTGAACTTTTCGCAGAGTATGTGAAAATTTGTGGTGATGATGAGTTGTTAATTGATATGAAATCAATGAATACTGAGATGAGAGCTGTATTTCTTGAACAAGAAATCAAGCCCTTGCTTAAGGAAATGAAGGATATAGTATTGAAAAAAATTGAAGAGTTTCAGGAGAAAAACAGTGGATGGTCTCTCATCCAAATTAAGTCAATAGAGCTTAATATAAATAAGTACCAGCCACTGAAAGGATCAAGGTATATAGCACTGCCTTCGTTTATAGCAAACAAAAAAGCAGTTATAAACGTGCAAAACAATGATGTTTATTGTTTTAAGTGGGCAATTATATCAGCAGTACATAGACCTGTTGAAAATAGTAAACGTCCCCAATCATACTATCAGGTTACTGACATTTCCAGTGATATAATTGCCCTCGACGATATAATACTGGACTTCACAGGGCTAAGTTTTCCCTTAGAACTTCCTGAATTAAAGAAATTTGAAGACAAGAACATTATAAGCATTAATGTTTTTGGATATTCCGATGGAGAAAATGGAACGGAACCATATATAGAAGGACCGTATTACCTGACGAGAGATGAGAAGAATAAACATGTTAATCTTCTCTTATTAACAAATGGAGACAATTCACATTATGCATGGGTTAAAAATATGAGCAAACTCATAAGAAGTGAAGTTCTGGATAGTTCGAGGAGGGAGTTATTGTTCTGCAATAGTTGTTTGCAGCATTTTTACAGCGAATCATCTTTTGCAATCCATACCCAAGAGTGCAAAAAAATTGTCACCACAATGCCTGCTGAGGACAGCAACATCATCAAATACAAAAGTTACGAAAAGCAAATGAAGGTTCCTTTTGTTACATATGCGGATTTTGAGTGCATATTGAAGCCTAGTGATACGTGCCTTCCAGATCCTGCAAAATCATCTACTACCATCATGCAGGAGCATGTGCCGTGTGCATTTTCATATTACATGAAATGCGATTTTGATGAAAGTGAAGATTTGATGCGGACATTCGTAGGTAAATAACACTCAATGTTTATTTTTGTTTTTATATATTTATTTATTTTTTTTTTTTTATTTATTTTTTTACTAATTTTCTTATTTTTTATTTTTATTGTACAGGTGAAAATTGTGCCAGCGAATTTGTTAGAAATTTGGTTAAGGACACTGTGGACAAGTTTCACAAGCATATCAAAACGGTGACTCCAATGAAGCCCCTAACCGAAGACCAGAGAAGATACTTCAGCCTAGCAGTGATATGTGTGATATGCAGAAAGAGAATCAACGCTGGAGAACGAAAAGTGAGGGATCATTGCCACTTAACGGGTAATTATCGTGGTGCATAGGTGCATTTGCACCCGATTTTTGTAGGAGCTGTCAGGATGAGGAGGAAATGGAAACCATTAAACACCTGCTCTGCGACTGTCCGAATCTCCAAACCAGCCGACTCCGTCATTTCGGAAACAGGTTTGTTGGAGAACTGGATGATCTAGCACAGGTTTCAATGGCAAGCATGAGGAAATTTATAGATAGCACAGGTTGGTTCGTTAACGAGCCAGTCTACGCTAATCGACAGATTTGAGGAGCATCGATGCTAAATTTTTACTTTTACAGGGGATCACAATGGACCAATAGGCCCCCGTGTACGCAACAGCTTCATGCTGTGCACACCCCTTGCAACCTAACCTAACCTATCGTGGTGCAGCACATAATGAGTGCAATCTTAAATTTAGGCTACCTAGGTATTTCCCTATTTTTTTGCATAACCTATCTGGTTATGATTCACATCTATTTTTTAAATCACTTCGAGAAATCGATGGTGAAATAAAAGTAATAGCTTTGAATAAAGAGAAATATGTCTCTATTTCAAAGCGTATTGCTATAGATGAGATAAATACCATTGAACTTAGGTTTTTAGACTCTTTTCGCTTTTTGAGCGAAAGTATTGATAGTTTAACTCAAAATCTTTTGCCAAGTGATTACATAATCACAAGCAAGTGTTTTCAAACACCGCAAAGTTTAGACCTTGTGAAGAGAAAAGGAGTTTTTCCTTATGAGTATATTGATTCATGGCATACACTAAATGTGACATGCCTTCCTCAGAGAGCAAAGTTTTTCAATAAATTAACTAATGAAGAATGCTCTGTGGAGGATTATCAGTTGGCACTTGACGTTTGGACCCATTTTCATTGCAAAACAATGGAAGATTATTTAAAAATTTATCTTAAAAGTGATGTTGTACTGCTAGCAGACATTTTCGAGAACTTCAGAAAAGTTTGCATGCATGCATATCAACTGGATCCTTCTCACTATTACACTGCTCCTGGTTTATCCTGGGATGCAATGTTAAAGATTACCAAGGTAGAATTGGAGCTCTTAACCGATATTGAGAAGTACAACTTCTTCCAAAAAGGTATAAGAGGGGGACTGACACAATGCAGTCATAGGTATTCTAAAGCGAATAATAAATTCATTGAAACCTATGATTCTCAAAAGCCGTCTACTTATTTGATATATTTAGACGCCAATAATTTATATGGCTGGGCAATGTCACAAAAACTACCTTGTGGAGGTTTTGAATGGGAGGAACCTCTTAATTTTTCAATAGATTTTATAAATAATCTCATTGTTTCGGATGTGGGTTATGTTTTGGAAGTTGATTTAGAGTATCCTGATACTCTACATGATCTTCATAATGATTTACCATTTTGTGCGGAAAACATATCTACACCGGGTTCTAAATCAAAAAAGTTGGTGGCTAGCTTCCTTCCCAAACTCAATTATGTTATTCATATTGAAACGTTGAAACAATCCCTGAAACATGGTTTGATTTTAAAGAAAGTCCACCGTGTCATGAAATTCAAACAGTCAAATTGGCTTGAAAAATACATTTCCATCAACACGATTAAAAGGCAACAAAGCAAAAATGAATGCCAAAAAAAGTTTTACAAGCACATGAATCTTTGTATTTATGGTAAAACGATGGAAAATGTTGAGAAACGAACTGATGTTCGAATTGTGACACGGTGGGAAAACAGGAGGAAATCATTGGGTGCTAGAGCATTAATAGCTAAACCAAATTTTCACAGTTCATTGCAGTTTGTCAATGAAAATGATGAAGATGATAATATCAACCCATTACTAGCTGTACAATTGAAAAAGTGCAACATAACTCTAAACAAACCAATATACTTAGGATTTGTCGTTCTTGAGTTGTCAAAGTTTCTCATGTACGATTTCCACTACGACTATATCAAGCCAAAATATAATGAAAATGTACTTCTGAATTATATTTGTTCTTACTAGATTAAGTGTCTTGGTTTCGTTCGCACTCATATACCAAAACCCAAAAAAAAACATTGTTCGGTATTCAATGTTTTGGCTAAGCATACGTTAGAACCCACAACCAAAAACCAGAACCTAAAACCGCACTCATTCAGTGGTTCAGTGCTAAAGTATGCAATGCTTAAGCAACAAATATGCTATTTTAGTACAAAAACATAGTTCAGGGGCAAAGTATGCAATGCTTTTACGTCAAATATGCAACATTTAGTACGAAAAAAACCTATGTAACAACTGGGTCAAAGGAATGCATGCATTTGTATGGAAATCATACCAGTAGGCATGCATGCATGCATGCATGCATGCATGCATGCATGCATGCATGCCATCATGACGCAGGAGTTACCTATTTATACTACTTGTGTAACAACGAGAGCACAAACAAAACAGTCTGATTTGGAAAAGCAAGAAGAAAGTATTAAAGATAATTTGACCGAAGAAATCATAATAAAAGAACTTTTAAAACCACCAGAAAAAGGATTAAAGATAGTTGAGTTAAAAATAGTAAATAGTTTTACGAAAGAAGACGAAGATTTTGCAGAATTAAAGGGAACTAAGATATTAAGCCCAAATCAAATTTTGGCATATATTCCAGAAAGAAATTGTTTAGTTTTAAATCGGTCCAATATTAGCACTACAGCCCGATCGGCATCATTTGACAAAATGTTGTTGAGGGACGTGCAGAAAAATTGTGTACCATCATATGTTGATAAAGATGAATCCAAGAATAGCACTACTGCCCGATCGGCATCATTTGACAAAATGTTGTCGAGGGACGTGCGTAACATTTGCGGACCTCTATCCATTAAGAAAATTTATATTACAAAAGAGGAATTATTAAAGCTCTCAGACGGCCGTCATCATGAGAAAATAAATATATTAAAGAAAAGAATTGAAGAAATATTTAAGGAAAATAAAATTATAGTGCACCTTATAAACAACGTTATAAAAGTAACAGACCCTTGCAAAATAAAACTTATACTCAACGATTACCATATTTTACCTACAAGTGGACATGCTGGGATAAATCGCATGTTACGGAACATAAGAAACAAATATTTTTGGACAGGCATGCAAAACGATGTGACGACAAAGAAACAAACACATACAACCTAAAAAACAACCCATGACTATAACTACCACAGCAGAATCAAGTTTTGAGAAATTTTTTCTAGATTTAGTTGGTCCTCTAGATGAAGCAGAAAATGGATCAAAATATATTCTAACTCTTCAAGACGAACTTACAAAATTTACCGAAGCAATACCTTTGCCAAATAAAGAAGCTAACACAGTAGCTAAAGGACTTGTAGAGTGTTTCATTCTAAAGTATGGAGTCCCAAGTGCTATAGCCTCTGACCAAGGTACCGAATTCATAAATAAAGTATTCAAAGACATGTGTAAGTTGTTGAAAATAAAACAAATTCAATCTACGGCTTACCATCATGAAAGCATAGGAGCGTTGGAAAATTCTCATAAGGTTTTAGGAGCCTTAGAAGCTATGTGTCAGAAAAACATACAGATTGGAGCTCATGGCTACCCTATTATGTTTTTTGTTACAATACATCAGTACATTCAGAAACAGGTTTTACACCGTTCGAATTGGTATTTGGAAAACAATGCAATCTACCTTCCAATATAACCAAAAATGTGGATCCAGTGTACAACTACGAGGATTACGTTATAGACCTAAAAAACAAATTGCAAATTGCTCATCATGATGCTAGAGATACTTTAATAAGAAAGAAGATCATTAGGAAAAATAGGTACGATAGTAATGTTAAAGCTAAAACTTCGGACTTTGGCGTAGGAAGTCTAGTTTTGTTAAGGAACGAAAACAGAAAGAAATTAGACCCAATTTACATAGGACCATATGAAGTATTGTCACAAAAAGGAGTAAATTGCGATATTAAATACGAAAACAAAAAAATAACGGTTCATAAAAACAGATTGAAGCCATTTTACATATATTTAGTTTTGATAAAAATGTATGACAGAAACTAATGTCATCAAAAAAAAAAGGGGGGAGAGAAAGTGCCTCCATTAATTGAGACGTTTTAAATTTTGTTTGTATAAATGAACTTGCAAGTATAGAATTAGGCGCGCATAGATAAAATAGGTTAATTATAGAAATAATAAGTAAACACTATTTATAAGTAAACTAAAACTAAATATTTGTATATAAAAACGCGAATAAGTTACTACTACCTAGACAAATTAATTTTAACGTAAATGAAGCAAAAATACTATATTACATCTTGACTACCTAGTAATACTTTTATAAATAAAAACTGTACCACTTACAGAAATTTTTAATGTAAGGAAAATAATGAGAAATTACCATACCTACCTACACAGTATAACTTAAAATAAAATGTAAAAAAAAAAAAAAAATGTACCTCAAATGAACAACAATTTAACGTAAAAAAAAATAATAATAACAAAAGAAAAACAAGATCCTTAACTGTACAAGTGGCGCGTAAAAGAAGAAATCAAGACGTGTCATGATTTCTCCTTTTTCCCCAGGAAGGGTGGTGTGAAGGGATCACACTAGCGACCACTTAAAATGCTATTAAAAATCCAACCATGCTTCGATACTTGACACTTGCTTCCCATACCATGCATTGCCTTAAGCAATATATAAATCCAATGCAAAGCATTGTCTTGCCTTCTACGTCAGGGTAATAAAAGTATCATGTTGCCCTGATGGCGCGAACGGAAAGAGTTTATATTAAGTGTATAATAAAATATGAATGGGTGATGGTGCACGATCGGTGCTCATTTGTTTAGGTTGACAAAATATGTCAACTAAGCATTATTGAACTATGCACTTGAGATAGCTGGTCGTTCACCCTTGATATCGATTATTTGTGAGGTCAAGAATCGAAGCATGGAACAATTTCGATAACATATAATTTCTGTATATATAGCAATAGTATTTGAAAATAAAAGTGTCTTTTCCTCACTGAACTCCAACCAGTAAAGATCTTTTTTATTTGTTCTTTTGTGAAGCTTGCGAGCTAAAAAGAACATTCAAAGGGACTATACTTGGTTATAGTCTAAAGGCAAAACCTCGAGTGCATTAGCCAGAGGTTCGAGCTGTTGCATTCATTGAGTGCTAAGCGATTTGTCTCGAAGACCATTGACCGGTAAAAGAATAGTTGGTATAAGAAAAGGACCAACTTCACAGCTATCTCGAAAGCTTTTTCTTTTAGCAGAAGTTTACATGTAGCTATTGGTATACCTATCATCTCCCTTTCAGGTGAAATAGGTATGGCAGTTCCATTTTTAGCGAGTTCATCGGCTCTACAATTTCCTGCGATGTCTTTGTGGCCCGGCACCCAGCATAGGTGAATGTTAAATTGCTGCGCCATCTCCATAAGAGACGATCGACATAAATTAGGCAATTTAAGATTAGATTTAGTTAACAAATATTTTAGCTTGTAAGTTATATATTATAAAAAAAAAAACAGTAGGTATATTTAAGAATAGGTAGAAAATATGATTTTTTTGATGAATTTGGTAGCAGACTCAGGGGTACTGCTGGGTACGCCAGAATTTCACTATGGGGCTAGCTGAGGATCCCCTTTCTGCCTAGCATCCACCCCCGCACCACACACGAATCACTTAACCACGACCCGCACTGCACCTTGCTCGAGGACGATTTATAGATCGACGCGTCGTTGTCTCGCGTTCAGACGAGAACTGAGCTCGTTCTTCGTCTTGTTTTGCAAGTGCAAAAAAAACAGTTGGTGGATTAGCGGTCGTGGTAAGTTGATTTCTCTTTGGTGCTCTAGGTATGTCCAGCGAGGAGATATACAACAAAAACCCCGTTTTCTGTCAGCTCAAGCTCTTCTTCTGTTTATCAAGTAATGACTATGGGAATTAAAGCTTTTAGAAAACGGCTAGATTCAGGGAAATTAAAATGTAGGAAAACCATTTACCTGTGTTTCATACCAAAATAAGGAAACTTGGTATTTAGCTTGGATTCTTTCAATTCCTTTCTTGGCTAGTATGCTTTTCGGATATGTTGAGTTTGCTTATTCACTACAAAAAAAAATTTGAACTTCTTGAAAATACCTCGAAAGTTTGGTTGAACTTACGTCCGATTGGCTTCCTCCTCTGGGGTTTCCACCTTGTAGTGGTGGGGAGGCTTACGCTTAAAATTCTCAGCTGATCAGCTGTAGACTTTTATTCTTAAGTCCTCAGCTGGCCAGCTGAGATCTTTAGGCAAACCAAGAGAAACCCAAAAAAAACGAAAAACCAGGAACAGAACACAACAAAAGAACGAAAAACCAGCGGTGATATACGCTGAAACGTCGACAGAAGTCACGGCTGCCGGCGCGGGATTTGCCTCTCCAACAGTAGGAGGGGAGAAGTCGCCAGTGACAGACAAGAACGTACATAAGGACAAAACTACAGAGACGACAGTAACGAACATTACACAGGAGGAAGAAGACCTTCTTCTCACTCCTTTTTCCAACCTCGGTGTGGAGGATGGAGCTAGCATCGGTACACTAGACGACGACGACACATGTTCAAATGCTAGTTCTACCCTCTCACGATTGTCTACCACTTCAGTTCGGAGTAGAATCTCCAACTGTAAGAAGACAATCAAACGACTAGGGAAAAGGAAATGGGAGGAATTGACGACAAACGAACAGGTACGACTTTTTAACGCTCGTGCTTTCCTAAAGAACGAGCCTCTTATGATGCGGGGGCCATATGCCCAAACATCGGGGGAGGCGGATTCCAAAGGAAACATTGACATGGGTGCGCTGATGGGACCGCCCAATCCGCCGATTGATATAATTCAATCCAAGAAAGGATCGACCCCTTCAGTTGCGCCCCTGACTAGGGAACAGACGCCGTTGCAACCTTCGAGGCCGTCTACACTCGCCAAGCCCAGTACGGGGCCATGTGCAACAACGAGCTTGGAGGATGGTAAGACGGTTTCGAAGGAGAAGAATCTGGAGGTTGCTTGTGAAAGCAGTACAAGGGGCCATGTCCCCGAATGCAGCTCTAGCATAACCCCTTCACCTTCGTCAAGCAGCGGTGTCCTTGACATTACTTCACTAAGTACTAGGACGACAAAAACGGTGATCGAGAAAAAGACTACCAAAACTCTCACCGTAGACAAAATACTTCATAGGAGAATACGTAACACTGAACGGACAATTCGACGCCTATCTAACAAGGATCCGGACTCCTTAACGGCAAGGGATAAGATAGTGCTCGAAAGCGCGACACGAAACCTTAAGACACTGACAACAACGAACAAAGACAAAAATATAGGGACTAAGAACCTGATGAAGGAGAAGGAGATGGTGGGCCATGTGCCTTACCTGGACCCTGATTCAGTGGCAAAAACGTCCAAAAGAACAAGGCAGGATGATACACTTTCGCCCACGAAAAGATCACCCCTGCAGAAAAGAAAAAAGACCTTGGCTACAGAAGAGATGTTAGAGGCGCGCAAATTCGCCATTGCGGATTTCGGTAATCCCTCGAGAAAACTCTCAGAAGACCAATGGCAATTATTAGAAATACGAATCCTGGATGAGGTTAACGATGCTATAGTTAATAGCAGGCCACCACCACTCTTTGGGAACCTCAGAACCATCCATGGGTTCAAAGTCCTGACGTGCGAGGACGACAATACTCTCGCTTTCCTGCAGGACTTCGTTAAAAGAACGATAGCTCCCTGGCCCAACGCTGATCTCCGCTTAGTCGGTCCAAACGAAATCAGCGACTTAGTTAAACCTAAGGCAAAATGACGATAAAAGGCCCCGCGATACCCCGAGATCGCGTAGAACGATATCTCCAATTTCTAAATACGGAACAGCTAAGTCAAAGCTGGAAAGTAATAGAGATGGGAGAAAGAACGGAGGAAGGTACAGAAGTGGTGGTGCAACTTAACTACAAATCTATACCCCTCTTGCGGAAAATTGGATATAAAGTACGCATCGGCATAAACCGGTGGAAACTGCGGCTCATAACCAATAAGACCAAAAAAGCAAGTAATAAAATATGTGCATGAAGTTGATTCAAATTAATCTTCATCATAGTAAAGCCGCCAGCTCCAATCTTGTCTACATTTTGGGAAGTAGACAAATTGACATTGCCCTAATTCAGGAACCCTGGATTTCAGGTGGCAGAATTAGAGGACTACACACATCAGACTTTATACTATACAAAGCCACACAAGTAGCTAATAGTAATATCAGATCCTGTATTTTAGCCAGGAAGAAGTTTAATCTCTTTCTTTTAGAAAATTACAGTGATCCAGACCAATGTGCTGTGAAAATAGAAAGGAAGGGACTCCCACCACTGATCCTGACATCGTGCTATATGCCGCATGACGGACAAGAAGGGCCTCCCGCTAATATCACAAGCCAGCTTGTAGAGAAAGCTGCCTCTGAGGGATGGGACGTGGTACTAGGCTGTGATACAAACTCACATCATACTCAATGGGGTAGTACCGACATCAACAACAGAGGTGAGTCTCTTTTTGAATTTATACTAGACCATAATCTTTTAGTAGCAAACAGAGGTAACGAACCCACTTTTGTAACTAAAAATAGAAAAGAAGTGCTTGACGCTACCCTAACCAATAACTCAAGCACAATAGTAATAGATCAATGGAATGTTTTTAAAGAGGAATCATTCTCAGACCACAAACTGATAGGCTTCTTGATACAAAATGAAGTAGCAACTCCAAAACCCTTTAGGAATTTCAGGAAAACAAACTGGAATATATTCTGCAGGGAAGTAGGGCAGGGGATTCAAAACCCGGATACACTTCTAATTCAAGAACCCTCTGACATAGATATTGCGTCAGAAAAACTCAGAGTTGTTCTGAATAACGCTTTAGAAAAAAGCTGTCCCATTAATCATATGGGAAAAGGTAGGAAAAAACCACCTTGGTGGACCACGGAGATAGGCAACTTAAGAAAAGAAACTAGAAGACTTTTCAATGTCGCCAAAAGAACTAGGAAAGAAGCTGATTGGGAACATTATAAGACCAGTCAACGTATTTTCAAGGTCGAAACACAACGAGCAAAATGTAGCTCATGGATGGCCTTCTGCGACGAAATAGAAAGTACAAATGTATCAGCAAGACTCAGGAAAATTCTGACCAAGGATTCAGTCGCTCTAGGATCCCTCAAAAAATCTACAGGCAGCTGGACTGAATCCGGTGGCGAAACGCTTGAGCTCCTTGTGAATACTCACTTTCCTGGCTGCGTAGCTGATATCCGCAGTCCAGAAACAGAGTCTCATACGGAAAACCTAGTACCATCGGATATTATAACGGAAGAAAGGATAAAATGGGCCATTCACTCCTTTTCCCCGTACAAATCCCCTGGTCTAGACGGAATCTTCCCTATGATGCTTCAGAAATGCATAAACCTTATCATCCCACACCTAGCTAGCATTTTCAATAATAGCCTTAAATGGGGGTATGTTCCCTTATCGTGGCGTGAGGTAAAGGTAGTTTTCATCCCTAAGGCTGGTAAACCTAGCCATACGGAGGCCAAAGACTACAGACCCATTAGTCTAACATCGTTTATTTTGAAAACTTTTGAAAGGCTAATTGATATACACATCCGAAGCACCCTGAAACCGGACTATATATCGGAATTTCAACATGCCTACATTAAAGGAAGAAGCGTTGAAACAGTATTGCACAGTGTTGTCAGCGTCATAGAAAAATCACTGCATGACAAGGAATACACCCTTGCAACTTTCTTGGATACTGAGGGAGCCTTCAATAACGTAAAGAACGAAACAGTGAAGCAAGCCTTGGACGACCACAAAGTCGAAAAAGCAATAACACAGTGGATAATGTGTATGCTCAGAAAGAAACAAATTAACTCTGAGCTAGCGGAAGAAAGGGTAAGAGCAACCACATCCAGAGGCACCCCTCAGGGTGGGGTTCTCTCACCGCTACTTTGGGTTCTTGTCATGAACGGCATACTCTCTAAATTGAAATCAAGTGGAGTAAGGATAATAGCCTACGCTGATGATCTTGCATTACTAGCGACTGGCAAGTTCCTACCCACTATCAATGAACAAACCGAATACGCCCTCTCGTTGGAAAGCAAATGGACTAGGAGCTGTGGGCTGACAGTCAATCCAGCTAAAACAGAACTAGTGCTATTTACTAACAAGCGCAAAATACCTGATTTTAAAATTCCTTCAATTGAAGGCTGCCCTCTTAAAATCTCTGATCACGCAAAGTATCTCGGTGTGATCTTAGATAAAAAACTAAATTGGGGCCTGAACACCAAAGATAGATTCAAAAAGGCATCGATTGCCTTTTACTCCTGCAATAGAATTTTCGGGAAAACCTGGGGACCAAACCCTAAAATTATCAGATGGATGTATTCGGCAATAATTAGACCAATACTAACCTATGGTAATTTAGTATGGTGGAAAGCTTTAGAAAAGAGCACGAACCTAAAAACTTTGACACAAATTCAAAGACTTGCGTGCACTGGCATTACGGGAGCAATGAGATCCACTCCAACTGCAGGACTGGAAGTTATACTCAATCTGATTCCCCTAGACCTCTTTGTTCAAGAATCTGCGGCCAAAAATGCCCTGAGACTTAGTCAAACTAAAGTCTGGATAAACAGTTCCATAGGACATGCCCAGATCCTTCATAAAGTTATGGGTCATAGTACTACAGCAGACTATAAAATACCCGAACTTGATTTTCACAAACCATTCCAGGCTGCCATCCCAAGCAGAGAGGAATGGATAGATAATATACCATACTCCAGTGAGTCGTCAATAGCTATCTATACTGATGGCTCTAAAATGGACACTGGTGTAGGGGCAGGCTTCTATTCCGAATCTCTCAAGTTGACCGCCTCGCTTAGGCTTCCAAACTACAGCAGCGTCTTCCAAGCGGAGGTCCTGGCAGTGACAACAGCTGCTAAAAAGGTATCAATTATGGCGATACCACGAGCTGATATCACCTTTTACATTGATAGCCAAGCGGCAATAAAAGCGATTACTGCAACTGAGGTGAAATCAAAGCTTGTTTCATGCTGCCGCGAAGAGCTTAAGGTTCTTGGCGCACAGCACAATATTAGACTCTGCTGGGTCCCAGGCCACAGCGATATACTAGGCAACGAGAAAGCCGATGAATTAGCAAGATTAGGGTCAATGCTTGACGAAAGCCAAGCTCAGCTAGTTAGCACCCCTACCTGTTATTTAAAACAGGAAATCTCAAAAAGAATAACTACTAAGGCCGATGAAAGGTGGAACCTTCTTGACACCTGCGGTACTACAAGAAAGATCTGGCCCTGTTTTAACAAACAAAGAACGGAAAGAATTATGCAGCTACAAAAGGGATCACTTCGATCTCTTGTAAGCATAATCACCGGACATAATCTGTTAGGTTTTCATATGAAAAAGATGAGAATCAGTTCAGATGATCTATGCAGAGGATGCGGTGACGAGGAGGTGCATGAAGACACTTCGCACTTTCTGTGTCACTGTCCCGCACTCTCCCATCAAAGGAAGAAACTGCTTGGCAACTTTTTCTTTGAGGATTTAAAAGAACTCTCTAGTACCCCAGGTACTAACATTCTGAACTTCGTCAAAGCCTCTAAATGGCTTGACTAACTAAACACATAGGTTTTTTTTTTTTTTTTTATTAGCTTGAGTATCAATACTCACGGGTATCACAATGGATCTGTATTGATCTAAGTGTGACGGTTAAGACACCAACTGTCAGCCCCTCAACCTAACCTAACCTACGTCCGATTGGCTTGTGGTCAGCGAAAGAAAAGAAAAATTGATAATAGTCTCTAGAAGAGATAAGCGACAAAATGGACCGATGTCCGGTCAAGCAGGTGTTTTTTTCGGACATGATTGCGTCAGACAATTCGAACTTAAAATTTTACAGGGTGATCATGTGTGCATGCATATGCGGAATTCCACACGGAGTTCTGTTGACGACCGTAACAAATTCGTATGCCAACAGCAGTAAAATATTATTTTAGCACAGTTTTCACTGAAAAGTAGTTACACAATTAATTTTTCTTACCATATCCCATAAAAACTACACAGATTCTGGACTTTTCTATAAGAAATGCAACTTAGATATACTTATGCTAATGGACAAAATCTTTTCAGTGCAGCTTGTAGGTCGAAAGAGAACAAATCCCATTAATAAATATCTTGGTAGATAACGGACGCATTACTGTTGATAACCCACGCAAACGATTTTAGGACAACGAACTTTGGATATGCACGTCCCTTAATAGACCACGTGAATTAGTGAGGGCTCTAGATGGCTATAAACCAGATATCACCACCATCCAGGAAAGGCGATGGGATGGGCGGGGCAAAAATAGAATGAAAAACTACGATATTTACTATGGTGACTGCTGCTACCGAGAAAACCAACAACGCTTATTTGCATGCGGCTTTGTCATTGTAGCCAGACTTAGGCATCAAGTCTTGAGCTATAGGTGCCACAACGAGCGCCTCATGAGCATTCTTATCAAGGCTTAATTGTGTGACATACACGAATCTATGATGATTGAATATCTGGAGGCTGAAATGCTTAGTTTTAATTTAAGTAAGATGTGTCAATATCTTTTTAACTAACGAATAGCATATGAAATGGTTTGGTGAAATTAGTTTTTTGATAAATTTAATTGATTAGAACTTCAGGCTAAGTGTCTCTATTAAATTTTGATAAATGAATTCACGTATAATCATGGAGAGCACAGACAGTAGCCGAAGAGACAATACCTATTATTTTGTTGATGTTGAACACTGATTTAAGAGGACTTAGATCATTTTTAATCTCTCTAACACTCAGAGAAAGATCGTGGAAATTATTGATGAAGATAGACAAGAATTGAATTTCCAGAATAAATTACGATTTATGAATGTCATCGGATAAATTAACAGTTTTTGTGGAAATGGCGACCGCAGGAAAAACCATACTCGATTGATTTGGAAGTTATAAACCCCTTTATATCTAGATTGCAATTAGTACATATCTTTGACATTTTAAAAACCGATCTACAACTGTCTCAGAGAGAAATTAGTCAGAGACTGTATATATGCACATATTTATATAAATATATATTATATAATACAATATAAATTTTTTAATTCAATCTTTTTCTAATCATATTATATGTAAAATTGGACCTGGTAAGTGTCTAAAAATTTAAATTTTTTGACAAATGAACTTCACTCAAAAGTATGGTGCCAATTAGGGTTATCGTTTCCTAGTGGTTTCGCGGTGGGACCTTAAAATTAACACTTTTCTGACATGTTCCTAGAGGTTTTATGACGAAAATCAAATTCATTTGTGTAAAATGTAATGGACTCCTTCGGGAAAAAAGTTCTCATTAAAATCAATCCGGAAAATATATTGAATATACATAATGTATATTTGATCGTGTTTCCTTATGTTCAGAAATACAAATTATGTCTGATCGATCGGAAATCACTCAAAGAATTAAAAACAAAAATTCATTGCGTTAATTTTTCCATTCGGGCGGAATAAATTTTCCTAGATAGCTTATTTGTTTGTATATGAATTGTAATTTATTGTATTCATATAAAAATCTCCATATCTTGTTTTCTTAAAATTACTAATTTTTTTGAACGCATAACTTCCCATACTTAAAAATATTTAAGGAAAATAGAATATAATGGCTACAGAAAATTTCTAAACATACGAGAAGTTTAATTTATTACACTTGCCACCAAATTTTGGTGAACTTTTAAAAAAGATTGTCTTAATACTGAAATTTTGAAAAAAGCAGTAATAGTTAATATAAAATTTAATTTTTTAGTGTCCGTTTTCGGAAATTCTGAATCCTTAAGAATCTTTGCCGCCAAGGACTACCAGAATCTCTCAATTATAATACGTTTACAATATATCGTCAAATCTTGTTAGTCATACAAAAGCGTATCATAAAAAATATTTGGAAGAAAAATTACTTGATTATAGATTTTAGATATCACTAAAACATCTTTATGTTTTATAAAGTTTAAACTGTGTTTTTGATGAAATTCATGGCTTATTTAGTAAATTGGTTTTATTATAAATTTAAATGATTAATGTTCTTACCGCACAATATTTCTTGATTAAATGTTGTATCTTTTTGGAAATAGCGATACTTTCGCCACTTGTATCGCCAATTGTATCGTAATCATTTTATTTCGTAGTAGAATTTTTTATTATTTTTTAAGAGAGAAGAAATAAGTAAAACTAAAAGTATACAAATAAATTACCCTAGAAAGACTATTCTCAAGCGATGTCATTTCTTTTTATTATACATATCTGAAAACCCAATTTGGGCAGTTTTTTAGTTTTCACTTTGTATGTCGTCAGGAAAAATGATTGAAAAACAAAAAAAAATGTTATAAAAAAAGGGTGTATTAATATTTCTTTTTCTAAATGAACTTAGGTTTACAACGAATTATTTCTAAATCTAATAAATTTTCCAGTTTATCGTCGGATTTCAATCCAAGGAAATCATTGCTTGGAGACAAATTATTATTCTCCTCAGGAATCAGCCGGTATTTTCGCAAGTATTTATAAGAGGCCGTTGATAAGTCAGTTGCATTTTTGTCTAAGTTGTCTGTAGTTTTTAAATGCAACTCACATAAGTTTTTCACTTTTTTTCCTTTAGGAAACTCTTCTAGCATATCAGTAAGTTTTTCAATAGGAAGGTATTTTTCAGCAAGTTTATTCATAACTATACTTCGGTCTGTTGCAGATTTTGGAATTTCAGGTATTTCATCTGTACAAGCTGTTTGCACTTTTGATAAATGATAATCAGTCAAACCTCTCTCTTTTAAGTTGTTTTTGATGTTTAATGGCTCTTCAATCAAAATTCCTATAAAGAAAAGATATTATTTAAGCAAATATAGTTGATTAAATAAACATATTTAGTTCAAAAGACAAAGTACAAACTTAATGTAAGAAATATGAAATTAATAAAAGTAAGTATGGAAATTGTGAAAGTATAATTGAATTTGTATTATTTAAAGTCTTGTTTGAATACAATCGTATAACGTCCGTAATTTGGAAGTATAGAAATATAGATATTAACCGAGACAAATTGCGTAGTGTTATACAACTTCTATCCTGACATAATTCTGGTTAACTACATGTTCATCGCGAAGGCGATTGAAAAATACATGACTTGCATGATTATTGTAATATTCGTTGGCTTAGAGCGAACTTTCTTTCGGTGTACTCCGATACTGTTTTAAACAGGCCAGCTGTATTGGCACTAAGTGAAACCCAAGTAGGTGAGGATTCCGATCCTGCATGTTCATCGCGAAGGCGATTGAAAAATACATGACTTGCATGATGATTGTAATATTCGTTGGCTTAGAGCGAACTTTCTTTCGGCGTACTCCGAAACTGTTTTAAACAGGCCAGCTGTATTGGCACTTAGGGAAACCCAAGTAGGTGAGGATTCCGATCCTGCTGAATTTTCACGGGTATAGCTTGGTGCCTTTATTCTTTTCCCACCATGGCCTCGCCGTATACATTAGGAATGATGTTGCTTACCAGCTCCTACCACAATATGGTCTTTGCACCAATTCTTTCTTTAATTGTATGTGGTTTAAATTTTCCATAAATTAGCAAATCATTCACTATTGCTTCCTTTATCGAAGCCCTAATCTAGACAGAGTATCAACTTCTCGTGAATCTGATGCTTTGTCTAATTCCACCCAAAGAATTGTTTCGTCCTATCCTCGCACTGAAATCGTTGTTACGGGCGATTTCAATGTACACAATTCTTCATGGCTTCAACATTCGGGCCAGACAACATCCGAAGGAGTGTGTGCTGAGATCTTCGCTGAGTTGAACTTAACTCAGCTGGTCAACGAGCCCATTCGAATATCGGACGTGGTAGGTCGAGCAGAAAACACCCTTGACTTGTTTCTTACCTCTGACCCTGGTAAGTACACTATTAGTGTTCTATCTCCTCTAGGTGCATCTGACCATTGTGTCATGTCAGCAAATTTCTCGTGTCATAAATCTCCAGTTAAAAAAAGAGCTCCTAAGAGAACCGTTTGGCAATATGAGAAAACCAACTGGGACGGTCTCATTATTATTTCAGGATCCACCAACAACTATTTCAGGATCTTAAACTGGACACTATGCTTCCTCGATAGTGACGTTGATGCCAGCGCTGATATGATCACAAGTTTGATTCTCTTGGGAATGAAAACTTTTATCCTGAACAGGGTTAAAAGCATCAGACCTAAGGAAAACGCATGGTTTGATTCGAGCTGTAAAGAGGCTATTAGGGTTAAGGGGGTAAGTTTCCATTGTTTAAAGCCAACACAACTGAGGAAAACCGGAATAAGTTCAAGCAAGCCAGAAAGGCAAGCAACGCCCATATTCGACGGATTAAATTTTTAGACGCCAGTTATAGCTATCATTGAAATCGATCCGGAAAAATTTTTGAATCGATATTTGGCGGTGTTTCCTTTTAATTAGAAATGAAAATTATATACTGATCGATCGGAAATCACACAAAGAATTTTTTTTTGAGAAAAAAAGTGTACTTACGCATTTAATTTTTTAAAAATGTATTTTTCTATTTTCCGGACGGAAATTCATTTTCCTGAACAGCTGATAATTTTATGTTCAAAAGAAAGTGAAACGAATCGTTCCACTGATTTGTGTTCCAATTTTACACAATTCCAATGACAGATTTCAGTCAGTAAACATTTTTCGGTGGCTTTCAATCACGAAATTTTGTTCAATGACAGAAATTTTTAATGAAAGCTATAAACGACCTGCCAAAAAAATTCCAATGTTTGTTTTCAATGATGAAAACCAATGATAGCTATAACTGGCGCCTTATAGCTATCATTGAAATCGATCCGGAAAATTTTTTGAATCGATATTTAACGGTGTTTCCCTTTGATTAGAAATGAAACTTATATACTGATCGATCGGAAATCACACAATGAATTTGTTTTTGAGAAAAAAAAGTGTAATTACGCATTTATTTTTCTCTAAAAATGTATTTTTCTATTTTCCGGACGGAAATTTATTTTCCTGAACAGCTGATACTTTTATCTTTGTATATAGAGTGGAATAGTACAATCATGAAGAGGAACGAACGAAGCGACGTCTGGCCTAACGTCAATGAACTAAATCTGCAAAGTTTGTGCAGAATTTTAATTGAGGAAATTAAGAGACAATTTGACAATACAAAAAGAGAAGAATGAAAACAAAAGTAGCTATGGTTGGAGGTGACAATAAAGAGACATTTTTTTGTTTATTTATTTATGTATACAATATGTATATACAAAAATACGTTGAAATACATATTTTCAAAACAAAAAGAAAATAGGTACAATGTTTTGTTTTTCTTAGGTATATATGCATCTGCATACATATGTATATTAGGTCAAATGAAAGTAGGAATTATTATTATTGAAATGAAAAGAATACGCTATCAATACAGGTATGTAAGTATATTTGAAAAGAAGACAAATAAAAGTCAATGGCGGATCCAGGGGGTTGTTTAGGGGTGATGACACCCCCCTGGAAGCTATTTTTTTCATTTTCTTAGAAATTCCCTTGAGTTCAAAACTTATAGTATCTATTGCCGTAATGGATTTCACACCTCTTAAGTTAAGTTGCATAATTAAAGACTTTATCTAAAGATTTTTTAGTAATTTAACGATATTTACCAAAAAGCGATTTGAAGCAAATAAATATTGTAAGACATTCTTAAAGTGTTTTTTATTTCAAAATGGATTTCCTATTAAATACAAAATCTTTTAATATCTGAAAAATGAAAGAAATCTACTTTTTGAAGTGAATTTGCTTTGGAAGCTCTAGAACTAAGATTTAAACACGAATTTCAAGAATAAAAAGTCCCAAAAACATCAAAAGTGACACTTTCGTCAAACTAATGGCAAATTGAAACACATAATAAACTTTTCATATCTATTAATATAATATAAAAACGTTTTCGACATCTGTTATAATTTTGATAAAAATCGAATTGACAGTTTTTTTAATATAACAACCTAAAAAAACATCTAAAAGTTGGTAAAAATTGATTTTCGACTCAAATATCTTTTAAAGAATTTAATAGGGTCGTGGCACCGGTTACCGAACAGTTTACGGACTTTGAAGAGAAAAGAAATATTTTTATAGATGATAGTAGTTTTTCTCATAAAAATTATCATTAAAAAAAGAAATGAGATTAAATTTAAACCAACCATTTTTGCCTATTATCGAACACTTGTTGCCTGAAGCCGAACAAGAGTTTCCTGTTTCCGAACACTGAAATCAAAACGTCGTTAGCCGTACAAAAATCATTTTTAACGCAAAATTTAAATACTTTTTACGTTTTTTTTATTAGAATTTAAAAACAGTTCATTGGCAAAAAAAAAATAAAAATAAGAATCACATTTTCAAAGAGTTAATAGGTGGTATGTAATGTAGGTAACTAGATACTTTGTAATTAAAATGATATTGAACATAAAACTAGAAATTCATTCACAGTATTTTTAAAGTTAAAATTAATTTGATTATATACATAGGTACTTATAGTTTAATTTTATAATTATTACTAGCTTTTACCCACGACTTCGTCCGCATTAGATAGTTTTATATTTTATAGTTATAGTTTATGTTTGAATTGTACCGAGATGGGATGAGGCCATACTAAGTGTGATTGTCATAGGTTAGGTTAATACATTTTAAGGAGAAGATAGGTTACTGCAATACATTTTTATACCTATATTGTTTTTGACATAACATTTTTATAAAAAAACAACATTCAATTTCTTTGTAAAAATTAAAACGCAAAATTGGTATAAAAATTGGCTTTCGACTAAAAATCTCGTTAACCTAAAAAAGATTTTGAAATCAAACTATTTCATTGAAGAACAAAGAAAAATATTGCTTTCAAATTATTTATCTTACACAAAATATTGTTATGAATATTTTGTAAAAGGTTTAAGAAAGACAAATCGACAGACGGGATTTAAAGTTATCAGTTTCGGTCGCATTATTATTCTTATTATTATTTTAGTTAAAATTATTAACTTTCAATAATAAGTTATTTTTATCGGTCCAGAATGTCTTAATGCAAATAAGAATAACGTTTTCGACACATGGATCAAATTTTGGAAAATTAAATTGACTTCGACTCGAATATCTTGGCCAAAATGAGGATACTGGCTTCAAACTAATTGTTTCTTACATTAGGTAAAGTTTAAAAAAAGATCTAATTGACACCTTTTTTCAACAAAACAAAAATTAATTAACGATTGGTAAGTTTTTTTTTTTGCTTCGAATATTTCGAGGACAGTTGAAACTATTGTCTTCAAATTTAATTTATTTAATTAATTAATTTTTAGAAAAAGTCGACCTACAGTTTTTTCTATATACCTATACATACCTATGTACCTATAATATACTTTATAACTATGCTTACAATAGAATACCAAATACGAATAACCTATGATAAAAATGAAGCTATACCTATACCTACATGTGCATAGGTACAAATTTGTAAACACTATCTAATTAGTGTTTTCAAATTTGTACCTAAATACATATCCAAATTACGAGTAACAAAAATTGTACCTACCTCCCTACATACCTACATAACTGACTCAAAATTGAATTTCCCTACCTAACGTATTGTTTCTTTCCAAAAAATGAAAAAAAAAAACAACAAAAATCTGTTGCCAATTTTTAAATATGCACATCCACACAACTATGTACAACATTCAAAATATGACAACAGTGTATTTATTGTGAAAAGAAATTTGAATTATTTTAGATTTTATAAATTTGAAAATTTGAAATCAAATGCAACAAAAACAAAACCTACATAGTTCAATACATAGAAATATCTCCATGACAACACACAAAAAAAAACATAAGCAACTGTATTATTTTGTTGCCTCACTTACTCTCTTCATTTCTAACAAGAGAGAAAATAATAAAACCCTCTTTTCCTCAACTCTTTTTTGTTTTAATTTCTAAAATCTGCACAACAAATTTTCAGTACTCCGAGCGCCGCCTGTCTGTCGTCAATGAACTAAAAATTCGTGTTCCATAAGAGTACTATAGATTATATATACAAAGCTTTTATGTTCAAAAGTGAAACCAATCGTTCCACTGATTTGTGTTCCAATTTCACACAATTCCAATGACAGATTTCTGTCGGTAAACATTTTTCGGTGGCTTTCAATCAGGAAATTTTTTTCAAAGACAGAAATTTTTAATGAAAGCTATAAACGACTTGCCAAAAAAATTCCAATGTTTGTTTTCAATGATGAAAACCAATGATAGCTATAACTGGCGTCTAACATGACCAAAAATTACGGCAAAAAATACTGCAATGTCCCAAAGGCAGTAAAAATGTTTGGTCATTCGTAAAAAACATGAGGAATTCTTCCCTTTTTTCGGTTCTCACGCTCATTGTTAATGATACTCGATTTGTTAGCTCTCTTGAGAAAGCTAATCTTTTTGCAGTACTCCGCTAATTCAACGCTGCCAGTGAGTTATGACTCCGCCTGTCATTGAGCGCGTTAATGATTTATGGGGCCAATCTTTTTTCGCACTCGTACTGTGGCGAGAGTCCTAAAAGATCTCAACATACATAAATCCGCTGGTCCGGATGGTGTCCTCGCTATTGTTCTGAAGAGGTGTTCTTCAACGCTGGCAAAACCACTCCGTAATAGACCAAGAGCCGGCAGCAAATTTTGGGAGTGGAGTGATAACCAAAATATATATACATGTATGTGTAGATATACGCAACATTATGCCAAAATCAACCGTCTGGCAGGTTTTTTTTTCAGCCGGGGGCGGGGGTGGGGGTTCGAAAATGGTAATTTTTCCGATTTGGGGTCGAAGTGATAACCACTTAAATGGATATATAAACAAAAGGGGATGGTGCCCTGATGTCAAAAAAGTGTGTCCAAGACGTTTTGCTTTCAGCCTTCCCCTTGCCAGACGGCCGCCAAAATGCGCGAAAATCAACTTTTTGGGTCGAAGTGATAACCACTTAAATTAATATATAATAATAATAGTAGATGGTCCTCTGATGTCAGAAAAGTGTGTCCAAGACGTTTTATTTTCAGCCTTCCCCTTGCCAGACGGCCGCCAAAATGCGCGAAAATCAACTTTTTGGGTCGAAATGATAACCACATGAATGATACATCAAAAAATCAGAAAAATTCTCCTGATTGTAAAAATGTAGGTCCAAGACGTTTGTAAAGTACTACCCTAATTCTTCCCTACTTTTTTGCTGTATAAGCGCAGCTCGCTTTAAATGGATGGCTAGAGAGCCGCAGTTTAATAATTAATACACACTCAGTGTAAGAAATGGAATTGAATTTATTTACATTTTCTTACAGCTATTTATACCTAAATTATATTACAAATCTATTTGGGATATCCCCTCTTATGAACTAAATTACAAATAAGAATGCATCAGCATTCTGCTTCTAATAAATAAATTATTGGGGCAGTCGTCTCATTTCTAATGTTGACGAACTTGCATTCGGGAGTAGTGTAACAAAATACATTCACTGAGCAATCACAAAGCAACGTAGTCAAAACGATGTCTTTGAACTTAGCTGGCCAAAGGGGGCAACATAATTGTGTACATCGTTTTACTATGATATTAAGTATCAATGAAAACGTGCTTGTTTGTTTGTTTCTAGTATTTTGGTTGTGGCTTTTCGAATGAATGTTATTACACTACATCCCTCCCCTTTAAAAAATGATATTTGTTTATATTTCTAAAATTTAAATAAATATTATTCGTCTCTCTTTTTTTTTTTTGTATGTACCTATAGATGGATTTAGGTTTGTGTTATTTATTGATATTTATTGTAAGTTCGTATTTCTGGCTTTATTTAATTGCTATTATGTATTTCATATTTCTTATCATCTAATAAAATAATACTATTTACACCGTTTTGTGATATAATTTTATATGGTCCTCTAAAAGGTTTATCAAATTTTCTTTTTTTTTGATTTTTTAAATATACATAATCACCTACGATAAAATTTGATTTATTAACATTTTTTTGAACATTCTGTCTTTTATATTTATCATTGATTAAGTTGTTTTTTGCTTGCTCGTGAGCATATCTTAATTTACATTTTAACTCATTCAGGTAATTGTCAATATTATAGATTGTATCTTTGTTTTCTATTACTTCACATGAAAGAGTACATAACTTTCCAAAAACTAGTTCAAATGGTGAATATAAAGTACTACTATGTGGTGTTGAGTTATAACAATAAGTATAGTATGGTATCCATTCTTCCCAGTTATCTTTATCTCCTACGCTCATAATATATTCATTAAATACCCTATGGTTTCTTTCTATTGATCCCATTGTTTCATGGTGAAAAGGTGTAGAATTAATCTTTTCTATTTTTAAAAGTGTACAAATATTCTTAAGCAATTCATTTGTGAACTCTGTTCCCTTATCTGTTTTAAGTTTTTTAAAACATCCGTATTTTAGAATAAATTTTTCTACTATTGTTTTTGCTACAGTATTCGCTTCTTTATTCTCTATCGGAAATGCTTCTACAAATTTCGTTAAGTCACATTGTATTGTAAGTATGTATCTATAACCATTAGATGGTCTAAGTGGTCCTATAGTATCAATTGATATTGTTTCAAATGAAGTATTGGGTGTATCTGTAATGACAATATTTTCTTTTGTATACCTTGTTGTCTTGGTTTTATTGCATGCTTCGCAGTTGTTAATAAACTTTTTAACCATTTTATTCATGTTTTTCCAAACATATCTTTGTTTTAACTTGTTGACACATCTTCTGATACCGCAGTGTCCTCCTATTTTCGATTGATGATGTTCTTCTATTAATTTGTGCATTTCGTTCTCATCTGTTATTTGTTTTGGAGGTTTAAATAATATTATGTCTATACATTTATCTCCTCTTACATTTTCTTGTAGCTTATTAAATATATTTTTAAATTCTTGTATGCATACATTTTTAAATATTTGACTAGTTCTTGCTAGCGCTAATGTTTTTACACCTGCATTGTTCATATTGAATATTAGCTTCCTCAGAATCAATTTTATCTCTGATAAAGATTTATCGCTAAATTCTACAATTACAGTGTTTGCTGCTATTTTTATTTCATTTATTTTTTTCTTTGTAACGTTACTTTCTTCAAATTCGAACTTTTTCAATCGCCTAATGTCCGATATTGATGTACAGTCCCAAATATGAAGGTAGCTAGTCTTCTTATTTGAGTCCAAGGCTTTTGCACAATTTTCTTCTTCATTTATTATTTTATTATTATTCTTTTTCATCGCTCTTGTTAAAACGTCTATGTTATATTTCGGTGTCATTTCTTTCAATTCGTCAGATTCAATTTTTATTCTTGATAAAGCATCTGCATTCGTATTCATGTTCCACTTTTTAAATATTATTTCAAAATTATAATCCATTAGGTCAACTCGAATTCTTGTCAATTTGGATGATGGATTTTTATGCGTAAATAAGCTGACTAAGGGTCTATGATCCGTGTAAACTATAAATTTTCTACCAAAAAGATAAGGCCTGAAATAATTTATTCCCCAATGTATTGCTAACAATTCTTTTTCTATAATGGGTTTGTTCAATTCGTGTTTACTTAGGGATCTACTAGCATACGCTATAGGTTTATCAGAACCAATCTCTCCCTGTGAGAGCACTGCTCCTAATGCGAAATTGGACGCATCTGTAGTTAGTATGAAAGGTTTTTTAAAGTCTGGATAGCTGAGTATTGGAGGAGTTATTAAGCTATGTTTAAGTGTGTTGAATGATTTGTCACATTCTTCTGTCCAAGAGAATATTTGTTGCTTCTTCAATAAGTGGTTTAGCGGTTTAGCTTTTTCTGCAAAGTCTTTTATAAATTTTCTATAATAATTACAGAATGCTACAAATCGTCTTACATCATCTGCATTTTTAGGCAGTGGATAGTTTTTTTATTGTCTCAAACTTTCTTGGATCTGGCTTTATTCCATTTGATGTTATCAAATGACCTAAGTAAATTACTTCTGGTTTCAAGAAATCACATTTTTCCAAGTTTAGCTTCAAGTTGTATTTACGTAGCCTTGCTAAAACTTTAATTAAATTTTCATTGTGATCTTTCAAATTCTTACCAAATACTATAACATCATCTACATATAAAAAGGCTGAGGCTTGTAGACCACTAAGAGCGATCGACAACATCCTCTGAAAACTATTTGTTGATATGTTTAATCCAAACGGTAGTCTCTTGAATTTTTAATGACCCTCATTTGTTGAAAATGCCGTTAATGGCCTAGATTGTCTGTTCAGTGAAATTTGATGAAATGAGCTTGTCATATCTAGAGTGGAAAAATATTTAGCATTACCAAGTTTATCTAACACATCTTCTAATCTTGTGAGTGGAAATTTAACATCTACAACCTTTTTATTTAGTGATCTAAAATCTACTACTAATCTCCACTTAGTTTGTCCGTTAATGCTTTTCTTTGGAACTATAAGTAACGGTGAGTTATATGGACTGGTAGACTCTTCTATTATGTCATTCTTAAGTAACTCAGACACTTGGTTTTGAATTTCTTCTAATTGTGCATTTGGTAGTCTGTAATTCTTTATATAAACTGGATTTTTATCTGATACTGTGATATGTTGTTCATAAAAATTATTTGTGGTCAGTTCTTCATCTTCGTCATGGAAAACATCCTGAAATTCTTCACAAATTTTTAATACTGACTGTGCAGCAGCTGTATCCAAGTTATCTACTTGAATGTTTTTTATTAGGTTTTGAAATTTTTGTCTATTTTTAAATTTTGTGTTGTTTGATAATATTCTATATTTACTCAACGGTTCTACTCCTATCATTACGTTTTCTATTGTTTCCTCTTTATCTGTACTGTTTAATATCTTTACATGTTTAACACCTTTTGATGGTAATATTGAATTTGATAAGAAGATTCCCTTTTTAATCTCATTCCCAATGATAACACTATCTTCACTTAAATCTAAATTTATGCTTTTTATTACTTCTGATCTTGGTGGAATTTTTAATTTTCCAATGTTTTTCATAGAAATATTTAATGGTAGCACAATCTCCTCTTCTTGTGTTAAGATTGTCAGCACACAAGTTTCATAATCAATTTTACAGTTATAAGTTTTAAAAAAGTCTCTTCCTAGTATTGCATCTGTTGATATATTTATTTCCTCACTAACCACGTGGAATTGATGTTTTATATTTGTTTCTCCAAGAATGAGTTCTAGTTCTGTTATACCTTTCGAAAATATTGTTTTATTTGTTATGCCATTTATTTGACATGACGAATATTCATTTAAATCTTTTACCAGAAACTCTTTACAAACAGAAATATCTGCTCCCGTGTCAATTAAAAATTTGAAAGTTTTGTTTAAATGTTTTATCCTTATGTTAACGAAATTTGTGTCACATTCCCCATAGAAATTTAGAACTTTCTTTGGTTTCCCCGATTCTGCTGCCCGGGGATCTCTAAGTTTTTCGACCTAGTGTTACTATTGAGGTATCCCCTTGCAATGCCTCTACCTCTATTGTTATTTTTGTTCCTTTCATAACCATTATTATAATTGTTGTTATTGTACTGTCTATTGTTGTTTCTACCATTATTTGAAAATTTTGGATAGGAAGAATTATGGTATCTACCATTATGATTCGTCCTAAATTGCATGATGTTATTCTGTCGTGTAGACGCTTCAACCTCAATTGCTATCTGTACAGCTTCATTAAATGTAGCTACTCTTGATGCTTGTACTACCTGTCTACATGCTTCATTTAATCCATTTTTAAAAACATTTAATCCTAGTTGGTCATTTAACTTTATTATAACTCTTTTATTGGCTTCATCCTGTTCAGCTATCTGAATCTCATTTAATTGTGAAATTAGTACTTCTATTCGCTCTGCATATTTGTTAACTTCTTGTGTTCCCTGATGCTGTCTAGCTAAATCATTATGTAGTTTTAATGGGTTTATTTTTGTTTTGTAAATATCTGTTAAAAATTTCTTTAAATCTGAAAAATTGTCAGGTTCTTTGTCTAGAGTCAGTAGCCTATTTTTTGCTTTGTCAGTAACTTTAGTTGCTATAACAAATCTAATTAATTTTTTCTTTTCACTTTCTTCACCTAAGGTGTTATGATAGAATTCAATTAGCCCAAAAAAATTTGAAAGGTTCTTCGATTCACCGTTAAATTCTGTAATAAGCTTTGTAGCTGTTAACATATTAAATTCTGCCATTTTTGTTGGTTCAGTTTTTTTTGTTTTTAGCTTAAGTATTTCTAAGATTTGTTTTTCTATTACTTTAAAGTGTACTGATATTTCTTCTATTTCCGTTTTATCTGTTTTTTCTATAAGTATTTCTTTCCATATATTGTCAATTTCTTTCTTTGTTTTGTCAATGTATTCTTGAGTATATTCTCTGTTTGGACTTTTTTTTTAAATTTGCTAATATTTTGGAAATGCTTTTTAAACTATCCATAATAGAAATGACTTCAAATGTATTTTATATTTTTTTTTTATTTTTATTTTTTTTTTTAGACATTATTTATTCTATTTCTTATAATTTGTTTTCTAACATGTTTCTTATAGTAAGAATGAACTTTCGCTACTAATAAAATGATTAGTATTACCAGAGTTATATTGTTAATATTCGAACTGCTTAAAATCTGCTGGCTGCTACTCAGGTTGTTGTTAATCACCTCCTTTGATTGCGGTTGCCCCATTTTCTTAATTCCTCGATCAACTTGTTTTTTGAGGATTTGTCAGTCGTAATAGCAATTATTTTATGGAGTTCAGCACGCATCTGTCGTGCCTTTACTTCTTTCCCGGCTCTCGGTCTTCTTGTCCTTTTTGGTACTTCTACTTTGGACGTTCTAGATGATGATGGCGTTCTGATGGATTTATTTCTCTTTAGGTATTCCTCTATTGTAAGGGGTTTTGGTCCTGCTGTCTTCGGCGTTGGTATACATTCTGGAATACTGTCTTGGACTTCTTGCATCAAAGGAATATATTCTTCTACTGTTGTTGGCGCGTTGAGATCCTCAAAAAGATCATCAAGCTCTTGATGTGAGTAGCTCATCTAGGATAGAAAGTGGACGGCCGGTGAGGTGAACGTTGAAGACGCACTAACTGACTTTTGGAAGATCTTTAAATACGATATTTTTGGTCCGCGTCTTTTTGTTAAATTAAATTTAACCAACAAGTTGGCAAGATCGCCATGTAAAGTACTACCCTAATTCTTCCCTACTTTTTTGCTGTATAAGCGCAGCTCGCTTTAAATGGATGGCTAGAGAGCCGCAGTTTAATAATTAATACACACTCAGTGTAAGAAATGGAATTGAATTTATTTACATTTTCTTACAGCTATTTATACCTAAATTATATTACAAATCTATTTGGGATATCCCCTCTTATGAACTAAATTACAAATAAGAATGCATCAGCATTCTGCTTCTAATAAATAAATTATTGGGGCAGTCGTCTCATTTCTAATGTTGACGAACTTGCATTCGGGAGTAGTGTAACAAAATACATTCACTGAGCAATCACAAAGCAACGTAATCAAAACGATGTCTTTGAACTTAGCTGGCCAAAGGGGGCAACATAATTGTGTACATCGTTTTACTATGATATTAAGTATCAATGAAAACGTGCTTGTTTGTTTGTTTCTAGTATTTTGGTTGTGGCTTTTCGAATGAATGTTATTACACTACACGTTTTACTTTCAGCCTTCCCCTTGCCAGACGCATTTTAACACTTCTTAAAAGAATTTTTCAACTTAAATCCTTAATAACTTTTTTCCTATTAACCATAACCAAAACAATCATATACCAAAACATCAGACGAATTCCCTTGATTCTAAAAATGTGTTTCCAAGACGTTTTACTTTCAGCCTTCCCCTTGCCAGACGTATTTTAACACTTTTTAATAGAATTTTTCAACTTAAATCTTTTAATAAATTTGTTCCTATTAACCATAACCAAAACAGTCATATACCAAAATATCAGAAGATTTCCAATACGTTTTCTTTTCAGTTTTATGCTTGCCATAAAACATAAAAATTGTATTTTATTTAGAAAAAAATTATTGAATCACATGATATAAAATTGAATGAAATTTTGAAATTAGAAATTATAAAAAAAATTATTCTTCATCATCAGATTCGTCCGATGAAGAATTTTGTGAAATATTGTCTTCTTCGCTATCATTTTCATCACAGATAATTAAATTTTCAATGGTTTCTGGGGCCACGACTCCTATGAACCATTTCAATTTGACCATGTCATCCTCCATGGTCCAGCCGCATTGAAATGGGGAAAGTTGTATCCCTGTATTTAATATTGCACTTTTCCAAATAGAGCATACATATATACGAGTAGTTGCAACGATTAATTTGTTGCGGTAAGACGCTTCTGTTTGGTGGCAATAAACTACCTTCAGAACCTTCAGATAAAGTGGTTAAGCATATAATTGCTTAAGGTTTTAAAGAAATATTTTAAATTTTTAACTTACTTTTAATGTTTTTGAAAATTTTTTTCGAAGTCGGTTTACAAGTTTTGTAAAATAGTTCATATCTGACATCATTCACTTTGAGGGCGGTTGTTTTATAAATTTTGCAAACAAATTCCTCTATTGTTAGAATTGAAAAATTCTGTTAAAAAGTGTTAAAATGCGTCTGGCAAGGGGAAGGCTGAAAGTAAAACGTCTTGGACCTACATTTTTACAATCAGGAGAATTTTTCTGATTTTTTGATGTATCATTCATGTGGTTATCATTTCGACCCAAAAAGTTGATTTTCGCGCATTTTGGCGGCCGTCTGGCAAGGGGAAGGCTGAAAATAAAACGTCTTGGACACACTTTTCTGACATCAGAGGACCATCTACTATTATTATTATATATTAATTTAAGTGGTTATCACTTCGACCCAAAAAGTTGATTTTCGCGGCCGTCTGGCAAGGGGAAGGCTGAAAGCAAAACGTCTTGGACACACTTTTTTGACATCAGGGCACCATCCCCTTTTGTTTATATATCCATTTAAGTGGTTATCACTTCGACCCCAAAATCGGAAAAATGACCATTTTCGAACCCCCACCCCCGCCCCCGGCTGAAAAAAAAACCTGCCAGACGGTTGATTTTGGCATAATGTTGCGTATATCTACACATATATGTATATATATTTTGGTTATCACTCCATTCCCAAAATTTGCTGCCGGCTCTTAGACTATAAGCTTTTTCATCTGTACTACTCCTCAGGTCTCGTTCCGAGCGGATGGAAAACAGCATTTGTTCAGCCCATCCCCAAAAAAGGCTAATCCTTTTCAACCTCTATTTACCTTCCGATTGCACTTACGTCCCTTCTTTCCAAGATCATGAAAACGCTGATTAATTATCAGCTCAAGAAATATCTGTTATGGTTCATCTCACCGAACAGTGGAGCAAATCTTTACATCGTTTTGGAGAAAGTAAGATTATTGCACTTGATATTTTAAAAGCATTTGATAGGGTTTGACATCAGGCTCTCTTATCGAAAATGCGTGCTTTCGGCTTGCATAAATCCCTTTTCCATTGGATTAGTAATTACCTTTTGGATCGTTCAATACAAGTAGTATTGGATGGGTTCAAGTATGAAAGGCAAAAAATAATTGCTGGTGTGCCCCAGGGCTCTGTTCTATCTCCAACACTCTTTCTCATTTTTATTAATGATCTCATGTCTGCAACTTCTAATCAAATACATTGTTTCGCTGACGATAGTGTTCTTAGCTTTTCATATTCGTTTTAAACAGCATTGTACAGTGGGGATTAAAAAACCGCGTGGAATTTAATGCTTCGAAAACCCAATGCTGTCTTGTATCGTTAAAGCGAGATATACCCCCTTGCCATTATCCATGGATGGCACTTGCATCGAGGAGACTGAACATCTGGATATTCTCGGTATTGAAGATTTAAAAACTTTTATATTTCACTTATACATATGTATTTTAGTTTAAAAAATGTCTATCAGGCAGACGGCAGCTTAGCCATATCCTTATGTTCTTAGTTTTAATATAATGTAAGACTTATATATTGTAATAAAGAAATGTATCTATCTATCTATCTATTCTCGGTATGTGTATCACCAACCACCTTTTGTGGAGCGATCACATACGCGATATCGACAAAAATGCCGCTAAGGCGATGCAAGAAGTTTTTCTCCTTCTCTGATCTGGCTGTTATCTGCAAAACTTATATACGTCCAAAGCTTGAGTATAACTCTCATCTCTGGGCTGGTGCTCCTGCAACTTACTAAAGCCTCTTCGACAGCATTGAACGTAGAGCATTTAAATTAATTGGGGATAACACCATCATAGGATCATTTACGTTGCTTGAACATCATCGTAAAGTTTCTTGTCTCACACTTTTTTACCGTTATTTTAACGGTTTATGCTCAACAGAAATAGCCAGCTGCATTCCTTCCCTTAAACAGTTCAACCGTAATACTCGCGCTTGTAGGAATGCTCATCAGTATACGGTCGTACTGTCAAGTACAGAGATTCGTTCTTTAGCCGTACTTTGCGAATGTGGAATGCCTTCCCACACTCTGTTTTTCCCAGCCATTGCAATTTTCAAGAATTCAAAACCAATGTGCACTGGTACCTCCTTTCAACCTCTCTCTCAGTTTCCTAGTGCTCAAACTGTGTCTTTACATAATAATGGTAGTAATATCCCCTTGAGTGTGCGCTTATTATAAAAAAAAAATTGTATCGCTTTCGCCTCCTCCTGTCATCCATTAAGGACCGAGCTAATAGAATTATAGGGCTTATTTGCATAACACGATAAGACACATTTTTAATATCTCGAGATAATAGAATTCTACATTAAAACAAAACAATTAATTTATGGTATGATAAGCCACAAAAACAATAATATCGCACATACCTCGGCAATTTTTAATGATTTATTATCATCTAATGGACTAAAATCATATATAATATTGTTAAATAACTGGATATTCAATGAAAAAATCTTAATTAATTAAGTCATTCCAGTGAATACAACGACCTCTCTCAGAAAAATTTTAATAAGATTAAAAGTGTATGTAGATATACTATTAAGCAATAAATTTAGCAAAAAAATTTGGTGTTCTAGAGAAAAAGTGTGGCTTAACATAATATTCAAATAAGCCTCTCAGTTATAATAAAAAAATAAATTAGGTGGCGCAACAGTCCGTTGAGAACTAGGGCCTAGTGACTTACAACTCTTAACCATTTCTGTGTGCGAGTACTGTTGTCAGGGATGGAGGGGACCTACAGTTTAAAGCCGAATCCGAACAGCTAATTCGAGAATTCACTTTTCATGACAAGAATTGCTCTTGGAGGATTTGTCAATTCCTCGCAAGAGGCAGTACCCATGAAAAAAAAAACTCAAGACCTTTGGCATGACAATCCAACGCACTAACCATCATGCCACGGGTACTACTCTCAGTTATAATATTTAATGAATTATTTTTCAATTTATATATTTAACTTCATATATTATATAGTTAAACTTGTTTTTAAAATGCATTCGGTTAGGGTTTAGCGAGAGAAGTTCTACAAAATTCTTTAGAAATACAACACTAAGAAAAATTAATTAAGAAAATGTAACTTGTTTTAAAATTAATTTAGTGTTAAGTAGAACTTACACTCTGGCTTTTACTCGACATTCCGTTCTTGGAACCGCATTTTAGTATCTAGTTAGGGATACAAACTGGCTTTTACTCCTCAATGTATTTATGGTCAAAATGAAGAAGTAAACACAAAAAATATTATTTATCCTGTAAAATATTCTTAATGGCACTTTTTGATAAATAAAACAAACAATAACATACTACATCACAAGCGAGATGAAAAATTGTATCTGGTAGTGACGATTAGAAAATTCCTGAACTTGAAAAATTTCACAAAAGAGACTGTTGCGCCATCTAATTTATTTACATATGTTTATAATTATTCTATGTACTTAACAAAACGTACGAATTTCGGCTCCAAAAAGTAAGAGAGTTTTTATTGAATTGTGGGGAGGAATGCAACTCGATGAGAATGTTTTTAGTCTACATAATTTTATTACTCATTATTTTTAAATTTGTTTTAAATTATTTACTAGAGATTTAAATTTGCAAAGTTTAAAAATGTATGAAGTATGTTTTAACCAAGCTGTAAAATACTATCTATGTATAAAAGAATATACAAAAGTAAGGCCTGTCTGAAAATTATTATACACTAAAATAAATACATGCGAAATAAATGTCGAGGGTTAACTGATCGGTACTCCAGAAAGTGTGAGTACCTATTTCTGCAGAAAAAAATTGAAGAACGCAAAAGCACATTTTTTACAGAAAATGCAAAATAGGGTTTGGCAAGGCAAGAGAGAGGCCTAGTACACAAATTTATTGGCATTTAAGTTGATATTAATATAATCCATATTTCTTACCTTCATTAAACAGTTCATTTTGAACTCCGATATCTCTTGATTTGGGTTTATTTTTTTCTGAATGAAATTTTTCTTTTACTAAATTTTGTAATGTTTCTAAAAGTTGCCGTTGCTCAGTTTCCATTTTTAGTATCATGGACTTTATTTCTGCTATATCCACTTTTGTAGCTAAAGTTCTCATATCAGATAGGTTAGCATCATTCAAAAAGACGTCGGTCTGCGTACCAACAGAAACTAAAAGACTATTTTCTTCAAGAGGTTTTAATGATGATGTTTCATATTGCTTCTGTTTGGAATTATCCAAAACGCACCTCTTTGAAGATTTTGTATTTTTACACGCTCTATCTAAATACTCAGGTTTATTTAAAGGAATATATTCCATAGCATTATTAATCGACGGAATAGCTGGTTCACCCGTTCTTAAAGGGTACACATTAGATCTTTTGGAAGTTGAAGACAGTTCATTGTACAAGGAATCGGCTTCTGGTGGATATGGAACACTGGGTATGCATTTATTTTTCCAAACTGAATATGATGTAATTATATTCGAGGGAGAACATGACAGGCGCTCAGATTGTTTTTGGCTAAACACAATTGAGATTTCTGGGACAGAAGGACGACATTCAGTTGCTTTTACATCTGATGCTACTGGTTTTGGAGCACACCGAGGAATCAGGTCGTCATTTTCTGATTGAAACATTTCGTCAAATGAATATTCTGTTTGTAACCAAAATTTAAATTTAAATAACACGCAAATATTTTGTATCAACGAACTGAAAATTGAAATGAAATCTGCAAACCTTACCGCGTTTACAAGGAGAATTGAATTCGAATTGAATCAGGATTACTCGATCCAATCCCACTGAAAGAGGTGAATCGAATCGAAAATTTGTTTGTAAACCTGAATCGGGGAATCGAGTAATTGGTGTGTGAGGTTTTGCTTGTGTGCGTGCGATAAGTTTCTTCCCCCTTGTTTGTTCTAAGCTGAATTTAATTTGGTGGGCGTCTTTGTGTTGAGAGCATTGTACGCACACAAATAAAACGAAAATGTCATTTCGATTCCATTTGAATTCGATTCCTCGATTCGGTGCAACCATATACCTGGATCGAAATCTCAATTCGATTCGATTCGATTCCCCGATCTCCTCTTGTACCCAGGGTACCTGTCAAAAACAAAAACCCTCTATATGAAGATATAAATCCTTCGTACGTATCACCCTCCAAAACCCATTTGTTTACATTTTTGTATTTGTAATGTGGAAGAATTCAACGAGTAAAATTGACGTGTTATCACGCATCCATAGACACATTTACTGAGTTTTTAGGGGAAATTTCATAAATTAGAGGAGAAATTACACGCACACTAAAAAATACTTTATGAGGCCAGTTTCCGGTTTAGCTTGTAGGCAAACCAATATGGCTACCGAGGATTTATATCCTTACTAGAGTGTTTTTGGTCAAAAATTTAAATCCCAATCATCATTGACATACTATAGTATGTATAGTATAGTAATGGGTGATTTTTTTGAGGTTAGGATTTTCATGCATTAGTATTTGACAGATCACGCGGGATTTCAGACATGGTGTCAAAGAGAAAGATGCTCAGTATGCTTTGACATTTCATCATGAATAGACTTACTAACGAGCAACGCTTGCAAATCATTGAATTTTATTACCAAAATCAGTGTTCGGTTCGAAATGTGTTTCGCGCTTTACGTCCGACAAATTTTGTTCAGCGATGAGGCTCATTTCTGGTTGAATGGCTACGTAAATAAGCAAAATTGCCGCATTTGGAGTGAAGAGCAACCAGAAGCCGTTCAAGAACTGCCCATGCATCCCGAAAAATGCACTGTTTGGTGTGGTTTGTACGCTGGTGGAATCATTGGACCGTATTTTTTCAAAGATGCTGTTGGACGCAACGTTACGGTGAATGGCGATCGCTATCGTTCAATGCTAACAAACTTTTTGTTGCCAAAAATGGAAGAACTGAACTTGGTTGACATGTGCTTTCAACAAGATGGCGCTACATGCCACACAGCTCGCGATTCTATGGCCATTTTGAGGGAAAACTTCGGAGAACAATTCATCTCAAGGAATGGACCGGTAAGTTGGAAACCAAGATCATGCGATTTGACGCCTTTAGACTATTTTTTGTGGGGCTACGTCAAGTCTAAAGTCTACACAAATAAGCCAGCAACTATTCCAGCTTTGGAAGACAACATTTCCGAAGAAATTCGGGCTATTCCGGCCGAAATGTTCGAAAAAGTTACCCAAAATTGGACTTTCCGAATGGACCACCTAAGACGCAGCCGCGGTCAACATTTAAATGAAATTATCTTCAAAAAGTAAATGTCATGGACCAATCTAACGTTTCAAATAAAGAATCGATGAGATTTTGCAAATTTTATGCGTTTTTTTTTTAAAAAAAGTTCTCAAGCTCTTAAAAAATCACCCGATGGTAGTAGTAGTATAGTATGTCAATGCCAATCATAATCGAATTTGAAAAAAAGGAACAGGCGAGTTCAGAAAATAAAATTTTCTTGGTGCGTTCTTTTTCTTTTAAATATTTAATGGATCGAGTCGAAAATATAGATTTATATGTGCCTGTATAATCGAAGAATCGAGTTCATAGCTGGTTTTTTGTGTTTGTGTAATTCAGACTTTTCGTTGGTACCAGTTTTGTTTGGATTTGTTATGCAGTATGTTTTTTCTACTTTCTATTTTTTTTCAAACTAAATAATATTTTGTAGATAAACTACCACTCTCTATACATTTAAATTCAATCCGATCTAGCGCGTTTTTTAGTTACACAAGTTTATAGGTGTTAAACAATAATAATATTAGGTTTGTTCAATCAGAACAATTCCAATGTAGGTTCATTAAAACTCTCAGAGAATATTCAAGTACAAGCGTCATACGTTAGATGTTAGGAAGAAGAGAGCAAACGAAACTCGGCGTAAGTAATATTGAAGGAATGATTAAAAATATAATTTAAAAAGATAATTAAATTATTAGTAATGAAAATATTGGATTAGTATTTCTTTTTAATCTTCTACAAATTTATTTGGTGTTAGTAGAAAACTGAATCACCTAAGATTGATTTTTACTTTAAGTTATGTAGCTCTAATCCACGCATTATTATTTCAAATTTTAAAGCAAAAATACAAAGCGAGGAAAAAAATGATTTGTTAACAAAATATAATCGAATAATGATGTCCAATAATTTTGCAAGTTTTAACTGACATACGCTAATCAATGTATGTCAGTGCAGACATTTTCTCAATGAACACAAGAAAGCTACATTTTTCTGCCAGAGTAGTTTAGAGCAGTGGGTTGAACACCAGGGGTGCCAGCACGTAACTTGATACAACCGAGTTTAGTCGATACAATCGAGCATTGGCAGCACACATTTTGGTTCAATCGAGTGTCCTCGATTGTTTCGCCAGATTCGGCAGCACACAAACTTCAAATTGACGTTTGAAACAAAAGTTTTCACTCGACAGAAATTAGTTATCGTCGGCATCGATTTTTGTATGAGAAAAATGGAAAAACAAAATAATATGTCAATAAATAAAAAAACAGACTGAGATTTTTGACCAATTTTATGAGTTCTCACTGCCCAAGGGAGGAAAAATAGCAATATGCTGTGGGGAAAACTGATTGAATCCCTAAACACAGAGGGTCCTACACAAAAAGATCTTAAAGATTGGAAAAAAGTAGGTTGATGTTAAATATTATGTATATACATATGCTGTAGAACTGGTGGAACTGATGTTCTCTTATGTCTTCTGGAAGGTCTAACGAGCTGAGTATCGTGTGAAAACATTCCTTGTTGACCCTAAACTGCTACACAAAGCTAAAAAAATTGTTTTACAAATGTTATACATGATCTTTCTTTTCTTTTTGAATATTTACTCATTTTCACTCAATTCGAATGGGTTGCTATTATCTCTCACATATCTTCTTTTGATTTTAGCACAGGACACTTCTTCTTCACTTTCACTTCAAATCAATCAATCAATCAAAGAAAACCATTTCGAAAAAAACTTAAAATTGAAACTAGAATGAAATAATTTCAAAGAAAACTCATTTGACATTTCATTTTATAATTCACAATGACTTTTTTAAGTAAAATTCACAATGGAACTCGTCTCAAATTACGTGCTATCAAAAATAATTTGTTTCGAGTTGATCGTCGATCGACAATCCTCGATTGTATCAAGTTACGTGCTGGCACCCCAGAGTATCATTTTAATATACAAATATTAAATGATCGTTAGCTTATATTTTTTACAAATGGAATATTAATAGAAAGCAGAAACAACATATTTTTTCTTTGACGTTTATCTTTCGTTATATTGCTATACTGTAACTCAAAAATGCCCTTTCCGATTTAACAACAACTCTTTAATTGGAATCAGATTGTAAGTATGACTACATTGAACGGTTTTTAAATTACACAATTTTCAATATGTGCAATAAAATGATATTTTTATAAATATAACCGCTGTCTGTGTTCAATCAGCTGCACTGAACTACTCTGGCAGAAAAGTGTAGCTGGCTCAAAATCACCAAGGTTGCAAATTTCAAAATTGGTTTTATGACAAAAAAAAAATTGCAAGCTATAATGATGACTTTTAGTTTATACTGTTCATTTGTATATAAATAAACTTCGGCAGGGCAGCGCACAGAATTCTATACTTTTTTAGTAATATTGCTTAGTATGAAATAGCTTTGAGAAAACCATCAATTCGAGAAAGTTTTTCTAAGTTTAATAAAAACAACAAAAACAAAACAAAGCACAAAATTTAAGGTTTGTTTAATAACATGGTTATATTATGTATCTAGATATATTAAATAAGCAATAATATAAACAATGCATTCAAAATCTTCTACAACAAAAATACGTCAAAACAGTGTCCGGGAACGTTCCCGATTTCAAATAAGGGCGCCTTTTGATTATACGGCGGCCATCTTAAATGCGATCTGACTTTGTCAATAGGAAAATATTTGAGGTTACTTTGTTATTTCGGGTCGTAAAAAGAATTTCATCAATAATTAAATGTAATAAATGCGTTCACGGATTGACAGACTATTGATGTACGCTCTACGAATAATGAATAGAAAGGTACTTAACATTTAGATATAATGTATTTGACGATAAATACTCTGACAGCCAGCTTTGTTATTGGCTGCGTTCAATCTCAGACAGATAGGGTATCCGGATACCTTTTTGTTAGTGTTTTACGTGTAAAATAACAGCTGATCAAAAACAGCTGAGATGTCAAAAAAGGAATCCAAAGGTATCCAAAAATTTTCTGGGTATGTAAGTATTTGACAGTTGTCTTGTCAGTGAACTTTCGTTGGGGAAGGTCCCCTCTGTGTTGTGCGTTGGTCGGTCGTCCGTTACCTGTGATCGTTTTCGTTTGAGTCTTGTCGTGTTAATTATTTTTGAATATATGTGACAAAAACTCATTCATTCATACATACATATTACGAATAACAAATAACAATAACAATATCAATAACAAAAACAAAGTCAATAGCCTCACATATTTACAAGTACAAGTGAAAAAATACAAAAAAAAAAACACTAAATCACGTCACCCTGGAGCAATCCAATAAAACAATAACAACAAAAAAACAACCAACATAAATATGATAAGCCAAGCACAGCATAGGGCATAGCACAGTGAGTACCATCCTTCACTTTTCCCTTTCTCCTACAGTTGCACGGCTTAGCATGTGCATCAAATTTCATTGGGTTTTATAGCTAATGCAATTGATACACAGGCTACGTCGTGTCTTGACTACAGATTATGGATAGAACAAATTTTACTGTTTTGCATTAACAGGGGCGGATTCGATTTTTGTCACTACTAAGGCATAATACTAGTAGTGGCAAATATCGAATAGTATTCTGTGGTTCAACTCAGTGATATTTTTGTATTGTCTTTTTTTTAATTTGTAATGGCTGTTAATTTCAGGGTAGATTGTTGTAATATTCGTGGGCTTAGAGCGAATTTTCTTTCGGCGTACTCCCACACTGTTTTAAACAGGCTGTATTAGCACTAAGTGAAACATAAGTAGGTGAGGATTCCGATCCTGCTGAATTTTGTATTCACGGGTATAGCTTGGTGCCTTTATTCTTTTCCCACCATGGCCTCGCCATCTACATTAGGAGTGATGTTGCTTATCTCTTACCACAATATGGTCTTTGCACCAATTTCTTTTTTAATTATATGTGGATTAAATTTTCCATAAATAAGCAAATCACTCACTATTGTTTCCTTTATCGAAGCCCTAATCTAGACAGAGTATCAACTTCTCGTGAATCTGATGCTTTGTCTAATTCCATCCAAAGAATTGTTTCGTCCTATCCTCGCACTGAAATCGTTGTTACGGGCGATTTCAATGTACACAATTCTTCATGGCTTCAACATTCGGGCCAGACAACATCCGAAGGAGTGTGTGCTGAGATCTTCGCTGAGTTGAACCTAACTCAGCTGGTCAACGATCCCATTCGAATATCGGATGTGGAAGGTCGAGCAGAAAACACCCTTGACTTGTTTCTTACCTCTGACCCTGATAAGTACACTATTAGTGTTCTATCTCCTCTAGGCTCATCTGACCATTGTGTTATATCTGCAAATTTCTTGTGTCAAAACTCCTCATTTAAAGAAAGAGCTCCTAGGAGAACCGTTTGGCAATACGAGAAAACCAACTGGGACGGTCTCAATAATTATTTTAGGATCCTTAACTGGTCACTATGCTTTCTCGATAGTGACGTTGACGCCAGCGCTGATATGATCACAAGTTTGATTCTCCTGGGAATGAGAACTTTTATCCCGAATAGGGTTAAAAGCATCAGACCTAAGGAAAACGCATGGTTCGATGCGAGCTGTAAAGAGGTTATTAGGGTCAAGAAGGTAAGTTTCCGTTGTTTTAAAGCCAATCCAACTGAGGAAAACCGGAATAAGTTCAAGCAAGCCAGGAAGGCCTGCAACGCCCATATTCGACGGACCAAATTTTTACATGACCAAAAATTAGGGCAAAAAATACTGCAATATCCCAAAGGCAGTACAAATTTTTGGTCATTTGTTAAAAAACATGAGGAATTCTTTCTCTTCCCCGGTTTCTACGCTCGTTGTCAATGACACTTCATTTGTAATTTCTTTAGAGAAAGCCTATCTCTTTGTAAGGCAGTTCGCCGCCAACTCAACGCTACCAGTGAGTGTTACGACTCTGCCTGGCATCGAGCGCGTTAGTGATTCTATGGGGCCAATCTTTTTTCGCACTTGTATTGTGCCGAGAGTCCATAAAAACTCTTAATACACATAAATCCAGTGGTCCGGATGGTATCCCCGCTATTGTTCTGAAGAGGTGTTCTTCAACGCTGGCAAAACCACTCCGTTAGCTTTTTCATCTGTCCTACTCTTCTGGTCTCGTTCCGAGTGGATGGAAAACTGCATTTGTCCAGCCTATTTCCAAAAGAGGCGAATCTTCCTCACCCTCTAATTATCGACTGATGGCACTTACGTCCTTTCTTTCCAATGTCATGGAAACACTGGGAAATTATCAGCTTAAGAAATATCTTGAAGAACGAAATCTTCTTAATGACCGGCAGTACGGCTTTCGCAGCAATAGGTCCACTGGTGATCTCATGGTTCATCTCACCGAACAGTGAAGCAAATGTTTACATCGTTTTGGAGAAAGTAAGATTATTGCACTTGATATTTCAAAAGCATTTGATAGGGTTTGGCATCAGGCTCTCTTATCGAAAATGCGTGCTTTCGGTTTTCACGAATCCCTGCTTCATTGGATTACTAATTGCCTTTCGGATCGTTCAATACAAGTAGTATTGGATGGGTCCAAGTCTGAAAACCACATAATAAATGCAGGTGTGCCCCAGGGCTCTGTTCTATCTCCAACACTCTTTCTCATTTTTATTAATGATCTCCTGTCTGCAACTTCTAATCCAGTACATTGTTTTGCTGACGATAGTACTCTCAGATTTTCATATTCGTGTTCAGAATCACATCCCTCTTCTTCGGATGTGGAACTGCAAGCTCATTAAATTCCGACTTAAACAGCATTCTTGAATGGGGATTAAAAAACCGCGTGGAATTTAATGCTTCGAAAACCCAATGCTGTCTTAAAGCGAGATATACCCCCATGCCATTATCCATGGATGGCACTTGCATCGAGGAGACTGAGATGCAAGAAGTTTTTCTCCAACTCTGATCTGGCTGTTATCTACAAAACTTATATAGGGTGTCCCAAAATTAACGCAAGATTTCTAGGGTGTCCCAAAATTAACGCAAGAAATCTTGCGTTAATTTGAAACAAGTTGATATACAGATCAGTGTGGGTCGCATTTTGTTTGACCCCAAATATCTTACGAAAAAATTAAGTTAAGCAATTAAATTTTATATTATATAGGGCGTCCCAAAATTAACGCAAGAAATCTTGCGTTAATTTTGGGACACCCTAGAAATCTTGCGTTAATTTTGGGACACCCTATATATGTACGTCCAAAGCTTGAGTATAACTCAACCAACTTAAGCCTCTTGGACAGCATTGAACGTAGAGCATTTAAATTAATCGGTGATAACACCATCATAGGATCATTTACGTTGCTTGAACATCGTCGTAAAGTTTCTTGTCTCACGCTTTTTTACCGTTATTTTAACGGTTTATGCTCAAGAGAAATAACCAGTTGCATTCCTCCCCTTGAACAGTTCAACCGTAATACTCGCGCTTCTAGGAATGCTCATTTGTATACCCTCGAGTCCAACTTCGGTCGTACTGTCAAGTACAGAGATTCGTTCTTTAGCCGTACTTTGCGAATGTGGAATGCCTTACCACACTCTGTTTTTCCCAGCCATTCCAATTTTCAGGAATTCAAAACCAATGTGCACCGACACCTCCTTTCAACCTCTCTCCTCTTCCTAGTGCTCACACTGTGTCTTTACATAATAAGGGTAGTAATATCCCCTTAAGTGTGCACTTATTATAAAAAAAATTGACAGAACAGCTGATTCAACACATGGTTGAATTTCAAGAAACTTGAAAATTGATTTCAGCTTTTTGTATTTGTTGGTAAACAAAAAGACACAAAATGGTAGTTGAAGTTTTGAGGATTTTTTGTACATAATAGACGATGAAGAAGCTATTTGTCTCCGAATTTTAAAAGGTAATTATGATCTATTTTTTTAAACTTCAAAATTGACTTATTTTGTTCTCGTTTTGCAGATGACCAATTTGCTAGGTCTTACCTCCAATCTAGTGTTCAGCATTCTGAAGTTGAAGAACCTCATCCTGTTCCAGAGGTAGAACAAAATACAGGTAAATATATATTAACCTTGTGGAAATAAATAAATCTAACTTTTTTGTTTTTATGTATAAAAGCAGACAGAGGCGGACAGCTTGGGATTTTACTTGAAAAATATTGTTGTAATGTTGAACAGTTGGCCATTTAATATACTCTCCGAGCAATGAACATACTTCTTGGAGAATTTCACTGAATGCAAAATGAGCAGAACTCTTAGCTAAATTGAACCTGTCTCCAGCTGATAAGAAACTTTCTTGCTTACTCAAGATCCAAACAAAAACCAACAGTTTTTTCTCCAAGTTAAAAGTACTTTTATTTTGTGCAAGAGATCCTAATAATTTGAAATCGTTAATAAGCAGTTCATTATAAATATCAAGACTAGTTTGTTCACATTTTATTGGCTATTCTAGTTGATGGTGCCCCTTGAAAGGTTTTTAAAGAAGCGTTGGATAACCAAACGGATATATCATGCAACAAAAGTTCTTGCGTTGGTCCCACCATTAAGCTGAAATGTTATCTACTGTGAACAAACCAACTCAAAATCTTACCGCAAAGCAACTTCTGCTCATTCGGAAATGAGAATCAGTTGAATTATCCATTAAATGTTTTATCTTACAACAATTTTGACTTCGAAGCTTAAATGTTTCTCTACTTTTTGTGAACAGCTGAAAGTTGTTTTTATTTTTTGACAGCTATCTCAATACAGCTATCCAACTCGTTCAACAAGGTATCTAAAAATCCACCTATCCAAGATACCCTATCCAACACGAGATTGAACGCAGCCATTGTTCTCTTCCCCGACTGACTTTTGACACCGAATGGCTGCGTTCGCTTAAAATTGTTTTTGATCGATTATCGTAAATGTTCACTGAAATGACTTGTGCGGTATCGGACAAACTATTTTTGCATTTTTATAGTTAAAAATAAATAATCTTTTAGTATCCTTTCTTAATCTAGATTTTGTATAAAAAATACGGTGTATTAAGTAATGACCGGGGTTAAATACCTTAAATTTTTCAATTATATTTTGGACTTGTTGTTGAAGATTGTATATTAGGACGCGTTCCCGGAATGATTTTCTATGCGTGTATATTGATTCCATTTAAAACTAACTTTATTAATAAATTATATTGATTGATAGACACACAAAACAGTTTAGTTTTAGTATGTTATTACTTTTTTTTCTCAATCAAGTCAAGATTTAAGACATTAAATTTCTAGCAAACCAAATTCTGCACCTTGATAATTTTAGGCCAGCTCTTTGTGTTCATTGAGAACATTTCTGCAGTGACTTACACTGATTAGTGTTCATTGAGCTCAACTAGTGTACTCTATACTAATTTTTGGGCTAGTGAAGGTTGGTGAAAACTGTCAACATCAGGTGATGTCATTATTCGATTATATTTTGTTAATAAATAAAGATGATTTTTTTCTCTCGCTTTGTGTTCTTGCTTTACATTTTTAAATAATGCATACATTAGAGCTAACTTAAGGGCAGTACGCAACCCGAGCTAAAATTTAGTTCACATTTTTTCACATTTTCTCAAATTGTGTTTTACTTGCGTCGAATTTAAATTGTTTTCTTTTGTCTACCATCTGATCAGACCATTGTCAGATATTGTCAGAGCACTGCACTGACGATTTTAAAATGGTGTAAGTATAAAGACAATCTTTTGTACATAATTTTGTCCGATATTACACAGCGCATGTATATCCTCGCATGAATGAAGTGCGAAAGAGAAAGGAAGAAATAACAAATGAAACAGAAATAAATCTGTCTCGGCATGTACGTATATTCCTTGTTTGTTTTTGACCTTGGTGCTTCCTTTCCTATGTATTTTTTCGCATTTGCTTTATTTCATGTTTGTTTTGAAAATCTGAAAAATCTTCGTGTAATACCGGACTTTTATATTAGAAATATAATCTAAGCCTAAAGGCTGTCAAAAGAATCTGGACGCTTCTGAATTACTTTTGTTTTTAGCTTATGTTTTTAAAAATTTAGTGATTTCTGTATTCTAAAAAATGTGAACAAAATGTCTCATTCTCACTTTTGTTGTCAGAAATCTTAGAATAGAATTTGTATGAATCCAGTAATAAAAAACTATAGTAATATTATATATATATAATATTAAGTTTGCTTATTTTGTGCCGTTGGTTAAAGTAGGTCTTTCGGAGCCGAAAGAAAAAGAGAACGCGAAATAGGTAATAAAAAAAGAAACAACTATAGTTAAGAAAAATAATTTGGCGATGCTTGTGAAGGAACATCTCTCAATTTGTAACTTGGATCATAGTTCGCTTCAAGATCAATTACATTTGCTACACAACTTTCTTCTATCAAAATTTAACCCAGGTTTTAGCTGCGTACTACCCTTGAGAATAAATAGTGATTTGTGTTTAGTTTATATTTAATGTTCCTGCTAATCTAATTGAGAAAATTCTCAAAGTCTTAGAAATATAAACTGTCCATATATATTTTCGGCAGGTTGTCCATACTGTTGGCCGTCACGTTGACAAGTTTGTAAGGTGTTCAAATGTTTTTTTTTTGTTGTAATTAATGTCAGTTTGTTATAGAATATAAAACTAAAATAAATTTTGTGACTCAAACTCAACCAAAGTGAAGTTGTAAGGAATTCAAGTATTAGTTACACTGTTATTTTTCACATTTTGTTTAAAAAATATGTCCGGTAAGTTTCGTTCGGCTATTATTGTATGAATTAAAGAACAAAAAAAAATATACCTATACTTTTAGAACAGACTGCCTATGAAAATAACATGGAAATCATTGAAGAAGATTTCGTTATAGAGGAAAATTCAGAACCAATATACACTGTCGACATCAAAGAAGAAAACGATTATCATTCTGAAGAAATATTAATTTTCGATGAGTGCGAAGAATACGGATACAAAATTCCGCTGGAAAATACATACAGTCGTTCGAGTGAAGACCAAGTATTTACACCCGCCGAAGAACAGTCAGAAAAAAATGATAAAATCTTAAAGTTATTTCGGGAAAATAATGGAGCTCTAACTCAAAACGAAGAGATAATCAAATTGGTAAACATTTTATAACATAAATATTTTAAATAATATACCGATAAATAATATCGGAATACCTTTTCTGTTGGGGTTGAATCCTATCTGTTTAATAGGAAACAAGGAATATAGTCTGCCAGTCATGTGAGAATACTTTCCAAACAATGCAAGAAGCAGAATATCATGACTGTAAAAGTGCTAACTCTTTTAGTGATATTATTATCTGTGAAAGTTGTCAGACTATTTTGGGAAATGAAGAAGATATGGGGAAACATCAGTGCCACAACACCCATGAGGAAAATATCACATCTTTATTCACTTGTCCTGATTGTCCCAAATCTTTTTCACTGATAACAATGCTTCAGAAACACCAAAACTCACATAAAACAAAAAAAACACTTAACCAAAAACTAGCAAAAGAAAAGAAAACAAATGAAAAATGTGAAGGAGATCTGAATCACTGTTCTGTTTGCAATACGACTTTTTCATCACAAAAAAATCTTAAGTAGGTGTATATCAATTTTTAAAGTACACTATTATTAAGGTTTTATTTCATATTACAGACTACATTCTAAAATGCACACGAGGACACAAACAAAAACTATAGAGGAAGCTATGCCTGTTGGGTTTCATACACGCGATAAAAATACATTTTTTTGCGAAATTTGTAACAAGAGGTATGTAAACTGTTTATTTTTGTTTAAATTGAAGAGAATTGATTTATGATCGATATTTTTAATGATTTGGGTTGTTATTAATGTGCATAATTTAGCAGTATTTATTTTGACCAATCTAATTGGCAATTAAAAGTGTTCGCTAAATATTCCATAAAATATTTCTATATGACATTCAGAATAAAAATGTTCGGTTTAATTTTAACTAACCCGCTTTTTTTTTATGTAATTCTCAAAAAGCTTGGGTGGAATGGGCTAAGGTGATTGTTGATAAGTCAAATTTAACAAATTTGAAGAACGTAATGTGACAGTCATTTTCAAACAAATGTGTTTATTCTGTAAAAAGCTACTAGATGCTTACAAAAAGTCATGGAAATTTTTTTCAATTACCATTTTTAGTTAAAAAAAAACATTCTTGTGACCGACAAAGCTTACGACATTCGAAACAAAAAACAAGAAATGTTCTTACATGTTATTAAAACTCAGCCAATTTTATACTATTATTTTGATTTTTAAAATTTCACCATATCAACAATGAATTGTGACAATTCTAATCTGAAATTCTTCAATAGAATTGAATTCAGTTGAATCATCTTACACAGATGGAAAACTCGATGATAGTCCATTTGACTATCCAAAATATGATAGTCAATTATCATCTTAGCCGATTGCACCGCTGTTTTATTTCTTCTAAAAAGAATATTTTATGAACGTTTTTGCATTTGCACTCTTTAGTAATGATTAAAACATAGTTTCATGTGAAAAACATTGATATTATATGTTATAATGGCAGTGTAGTTCATTAAATTGAACAACGCTTATAATCTGTTGAATATTCTAGTCCAAAAAGTAAGTCTTAAAAAATTGCAGTAATAGACAAAGTTCCGGATCCCATTGTTTTTTATTTTCTGGTCTGTCAGTACGCCTAGGATATGCAAAATGTTGATACATTACATACATACATATGTATGTAAGTTTAATAATAAAATATTTAAACTTAAATACAAATTATTATTAGAACAAGATTTTTTTAAAGTTGCTTCAGTTTTGGCCAAACAAAAAACGTTCGTTTTTTTATTGTACAGCTATAAAAAAAATATTTGTTTACTAGTATTATTGTCATAGTCTAAGAGCAGGCAGCAAATTTTAGGAGTGGAGTGATAACCAAAATATATATACATGTATGTGTAGATATACGCAACATTATGCCAAATTCAACCGTCTGTCAGGTTTTTTTTCCAGCCGGGGGCGGGGGTGGGCGTTCGAAAATGGTCATTTTTTCGATTTTGGTGTCGAAGTGATAACCACTTAAATGGATATATAAACAATAGGGGATGGTGCCCTGATGTCAAAAAAGTGTATCGAAGACGTTTTGTTTTCAGCCTTCCCCTTGCCAGATAGCCGCCAAAAATGCGCGAAAATCAACTTTTTGGGTTGAAATGATAACCACATGAATGATACATCAAAAAATCAGAATAATTCTCCTGATTGTAAAAATGTGTGTCCAAGACGTTTTACTTTCAGCCTTCCCCTTGCCAGACGCATTTTAACACTTTTTAAAAGAATTTTGCAAATTAAATCCTTAATAACTTTTTTCCTATTAACCATAACCAAAAGAATCATATACCAAAACATCAGACAAATTTTACTGATTCTTAAAAAGTATGTCCAAGACGTTTTCCTTTCAGCCCTCCCTTGCCAGACGCATTTTAACACTTTTTAAAGGAATTTTGCAAATTAAATCCTTAATAACTTTTTTCCTGTTAACCATAACCAAAAGAATCATATACCAAAATATGAGAATATTTCCAATACATTTTTTTTTCAGTCTTATGCTTGCCAGAAAACCCTAAAGAAAGAATGCACAAAAACCACCGTTTTCCTTTAAAACATAACAATTGTATTTTATTTAGAAAAAAATTCTGGAATCACATGACATAAAATTGAATGAAACTTTGAAATTAGAAATTATAAAAAAATCTATTCTTCATCATCAGATTCGTCCGATGAAGAATTTGCGAAATATTGTCTTCTTCACTATCATTTTCATCACAGATAATTAAATTTTCAATGGTTTCTGTAGCCACGACTCCGTTGAACCATTTCAATTTGATCATGTCATCCTCCATGGGCCAGCCGCATTGAAATGGGGAAAGTTGTATCCCTGTATTTAATATTGCACTTTTCCAAATATGGCATATATAGTTGCAACGATTAATTTGTTGCAGTAAGACGCTTCTGTTTGGTGGCAATAAACTACCTTCAACCTTTAACCTTATGGTTAATAGGAACAAATTTATGAAAGGATTTAAGTTGAAAAAATTCTGTTAAAAAGTGTTAAAATGCGTCTGGCAAGGGGAAGGCTGAAAGCAAAACGTCTTGGACGCACATTTTTAGAATCAGGGCAATTCGTCTGATATTTTGGTATATGATTCTTTTGGTTATGATTTACAGGAAACAAGTTATTAAGGATTTAATTTGCAAAATTCTTTTAAAAAGTGTTAAAATGCGTCTGGCAAGGGAGGGCTGAAAGGAAAACGTCTTGGACATACTTTTTAAGAATCAGTAAAATTTTTCTGATGTTTTGGTATATGATTCTTTTGGTTATGGTTAGGTTAGGTTAGGTTAATGTGGCTGTGGATACAAAAACCACACACTTAGGCCAGAAGAAAGGCCCATTGTGATACCACATGAATCTAGAGAATTACTTCCCACTAGTCGAACCATTTTGAGTTTTTTATAAAGCGAAGGAGATATCTGATATCCTTTTTAGCTAGTTCACTGGGATCATCAAAAGAGTATTCTCCCAGATGAAGTTTGCGTCTTCGTAAAAGAGCAGGGCAGGTGCAGAGGAGGTGAGAGATTGATTCTTCTTCTTCCTCGTCCATGCAGCTCCTGCAGAAGTCATTTGAGGCTACACCAAGTCGTATTGCGTGTCTGCCTATAAGACAGTGTCCCGTAAGGACACCTATTAGGGAGCTAATATGAAGTCTGCTTTGGGATAACAAGTCTTTAGAGCGCTTTAGGTCCAATGAAGGCCATATTAGTTTTGTGGCTGCGCATGTTGGTAAATTGTACCACCTAGAGTTTGCTATCTCGAAAGCTTTTTCTTTTAGCAGAAGTTTACATGTAGCTATCGGTATACCTATCTTCTCCCTTTCAGGTGAAATAGGTATGACGGTTCCATTTTTAGCGAGTTCATCGGCTCTACAATTTCCTGCGATGTCTCTGTGGCCCGGCACCCAGCATAGGTGAATGTTAAATTGCTGCGCCATCTCCATAAGAGATGATCGACAATCGAGGGCCGTTAGAGAGTTGGTTGAGACACCGTCAAGAGACTTGATAGCAGCCTGACTGTCAGAGAAGATGCGTATATCAGAAGTTGATATCACGTTTTCTCTTAGCCAGGAGAGAACCTCTTTGATCGCTAAAATTTCCGCTTGGAAGACGCTACAATGATTAGGGAGGCGGAATGAGATGCTTAGATTAAGCTTTTCTGAGTACATACCACTACCAACTCCCTCATTTGTCTTGGATCCATCTGTATATCTAGTGAGCATATTGAGTGCGTTTTGGAGGAGGTCTCTCAGTGTATTTGGATGTTCTCCTATGACGGCGATAGCAACATCATCGGCATACGCAATCACTCTGTAGCCTTCTCTCTCAAGGGATATTAGTAGCTCGTTAACCACTATGTTCCACATGAGAGGGGACAGAACACCACCTTGCGGAGTGCCTCTACTGACAGACCTTTTCGCACAAAAATCCCCCATCTTAGAGTTGATGATCCTGCTTTTTAGCATTAGATTTATCAATTCACAGATTTAGATTAGATTAGATTAATTCTTTATTATACAAAAAATTGGTTTACAAATTTCATTTCTTAAGAATAAGAGCATGGCTTTCCTGCCGTCTGCCTGATGTGACATTTCATTACAATTTTTAATATGAAGTGAACAATAAAAATGAAAGTTCCTAATAATATAGTATGTATGTATAAGTATTCTAAAATGGGTTATAATTCTTATTTAATTGAAAGTTAAGGTTGTGAGAAATAAGATACATTTGTATGTTTGTTGTTATTAATTTTACATTAGATTTTAAAAGCGTTAACTCAATTTTAATATGATTTGAAACACAAAATTTTGCCAATTTTGAAATGATTTGAAACACAAAAGATATACCAATTTTTAAATGATTTGAAACACAAAAGTATAAAAAATTCAATTTTTAAATGATTTGAAACACAAAAATAGGATGCATTCAACTGTAGTAACTGGATTTTTTAAGGATTTAAATATCGAAACTGTTGCGGAAGGTTAATGCGTGTTTGCAATAATTATATAACGTACACCATCCTAGTCCTCCGTTTAATATTTCGTAAAGTCTGCTTGGAAAAATATAGCTCTCATCAAAATAGAGTCGGCGGATTTCCTGCAGTATTGGGCAAATGGCAATGAAATGGTTTATATCTTCATTTTCTCTTCTATTGCAAAGCCAGCAGATTTGGGGTAAATCTGCTCGATGAGGCATAAAGTTTAAGTTAAGAACTTCAACACGTGCTCTAAATATGTAGCTTATAATTTCAGCCGAGTATTCATTACGAAAATAGTTCATTCCTGAAGAAATTTGGTGATTGAGATTCTTATAAATGCTCCTAGACAATGTTGAATTCGCCCTGGATAGATGTTGGTTATAAATCTTTTCGTCTATTTTCGCAGTAACCTCCGCAAACATACCCTGCCATTCATCAACATTTGACTCCAATAATGATAGATGAGCTGTATGAGAATGAGCTAGTTCATTCCAGTCCTTGAATGGAGAAGCGTTAGTTTGCAAAAGTCTTGTCATGATAGACTTGTGAAGACTTGTTCCATTTCTTCTCATGACCCTTATCAAATAATCATAGTTGGCTTTTAGATTTCTTATGTACAGAGGCATTATACCAGATTCCACATAGATGGCATAGTTAGGCGTTGAGTTAGGTAGTCTGAATAATCGTTTGAAGAAATATCTCTGCACCGATTCAAACGTATCGAGATTTATATAGCCGAAAACCTGGGCACCATAGCACATACAAGTGTTGACCGTTGCATGAAAAACACGGTATTTTGACGCGAGATCGATATCTTGGTTTGCAAAGAACTTAGCCCACATCACACTCAAGGCAAGTTTTGCTTCATTACTTTTTTGTTTGGCATGTTTTGAAAAATTGAGATTGTGTGTAATCCAAACACCCAGGTACTTAAATTCTTGCACAACGTCGATGTTTACATTATTGAGAGACCATTTTTCGTCGGGTTGTCTTCTCTTTTGACGTGCTTCAAAAATCATCACCTTTGTCTTTCTTGTATTGATGACTAACCCCCATTTCTCGCAAAATGCATTCAGCCTGTTTATTTGTAATTGCAGAGTGTGAGGGTTTTCGGCGAGTAGTACTAGGTCATCAGCATATAACAAAACTTTAATTTGTATGTCAGCAAACGATATCCCTCCTGGGAGTATATCACAAATGTCGTCAACAAACAAAGCAAAAAGTAATGGACTTAAAATACAGCCCTGTGGGACACCTGCAGTTGTTTCAAACCATTCTGAGAAGTTCGTTCCGTCCCATACAGATGCACTAGATGAAGCAAGAAATTTAGAGTACATGGTCAAAAATTTTCGGGAGATTCCTATTGTTGAAAGCTTGTACAGCAAAGCCTGCCTGTTTACTTTGTCAAATGCTGCCTTGAAATCTACGAAGCAAGCGAATAGTTTTTTCTTTTTATTAATGAATTTTCTTGCAATGCTTGTCAAAGCAAATATTTGATCCATGGTTGAGAAGCCCGACCGAAAACCAGCTTGGAACATACTTAAAAGGTTTTTTTCTTCGATCCATTTGGTAAGCCTTTCGTATAGAATCGAAGTGAGAATCTTCCTCAAAGTGCTTAAAATAGAAATTCCTCTGTAGTTTTCAGGTAGGGTGGCATTACCGCTCTTGTGAATTGCAAAAATAACTGCTTTGTTTAGGTTGTGTGGCACATAAGAATCGCTGTATAATCTGTTGAGGTATGATAGAAGGTAATTCTTGAATTGAACTGTGCTATTTTTGTAGAATTCTACTGGAATTCCATCTATGCCAGGAGCTTTATTGTTTTTCATCTTATGAAGTGAAGAATCGAGTTCAGACAAAGATATTGGACAATCCAGTTCATCAACTATAACGTTGGGTAAAGCATAAGAAAAAGTATGGTGATTAACCTCCGCCGACAAAAGAGCCTTAAAATGTGCTGCTAGCATTTCAGCTCCAAGAGAGTTCACCATATTTAGATTACGACCACCCAGTTCACGAACATTATTCCAGAATGTTTTTGAATTTTTGGATTCCGATAGCTTTTTAGCTAGATGTTTCAAGTACTCTTTTCTTTTAGATGCACAAAGGGCTTTGTATTCCTTGTTGACCCGAAGGTAGATATTTTTGAAAAACAAGGCATCTGTAGATCTAAAAAGCTTCAGATACACAAAAGATAATTTGCGTAGGCTCTTACAATCGTTATCGTACCATATATTTCGTGGAATCAACGAATGGGTGTTATTGCTATGAGTAGATAGAGCTGATTTTTTAATTAAATTTATTATTTTTTCGTCTAATTGGTCAATTTCGGATGTTGATGGAGAAGGCAAGGAACTGCAGTTGTAATTTAAACGAGATTTGTAAAGATGATCATTACTTTCTTTCCATTTAAGCTTGAGAAATTTACTCGGAATTCTTTGGGGAGCTTCAACCGGAAACATAAATTCAACTTGTATTGGTAAATGAGCAGAAAAAATTTGCTACATTCACTTTGAAGTCTGTACATAATTTTAGCCAGTCTGACGAGACTGCACAAATGTCAATAACTGACTGTCCTTGGCTACTAATAAATGTGAATTCTCCCACGGTATCACTTTTGGTTGCTCCATTAAGCACGAATAGTCCAAGATTTTCAAAAAACTCAATAAGGAGCCTCCCATTGCGGTTCAAATTATTATCTTTTGAGTTTCTTATTTCGAATAATGTATTTTGAGTGTAAAGGTTCTGAATAGATATATTCTGATAATATCCAATCCGAGCATTAAGGTCTCCAATTATCATAATGTTTTCCAAATTTAAATTATTCACAAAGTCTATTAAACCTTCAAAATCATTCTGCCAGTTATTACAGTTTAAATACACGGGTACTATTGAATATTTTGAGTTAGCAATTGAGAATTGAAAAACAGGTCTGTTTTCTATGTTTATAAGTTTTACAAATTCACAATTTAAAGTTTTTTTAACCCCACATAACATTCCACCACTGGCTCTGCCGTGTACATTAGATCTACTTGCAGATGAGCACATAACATTAAAATCTTTGAAATATTTTAAAAAATCATTTTCATTTTTTTCTTCTAAAAAAGTTTCTAATAAAATAATAATATCAAAATTTTTAATAAATTTAAAAAAATCAGGTTGTAAAAGTTTACTTCTAAGACCTGTAATATTGTATGATATGATTTTTAAGTTTTTTAAATTATAAATATTGTGGCAGACGACAGATTCCCCCTATTGTGTTCCCACCCTTACTACTTGTTGCCGTTGACTCATAGGTGGCGCAGGTTGCGGTTGAGAGTAAGAAGAAAATATAGATGGTTCATTTGAAACTGGAGCTAACTTCACACCACTATCGCAAGCAAAAAATTCAGACGATCTGTCACCAAATAGTTGATTGATAAGTGTCAATTCTGGTGAAGTTTTGACAACTAGCCCTCGCGAGAATTTGTAAACAAAAGCGTGGTTGTTGATTTGTATCTTGTCGCCTTTCACAATGATTTTCGCGTTCGGGTTAATTTCGAGAAGTTTGTTTCTATATTGAACAAGTGTTTGTCTCTTCTTTCTGTAGATAATAGACTGCTCTCGGAAAACGCTTATCCCTGAATTTTTAAGCTGGTGCGCTGCAGCTATAATTTTGTCCACGATTTCGGCAGAAAGAAGTTCGAGAATGACAGTTCCGCGTTGTGCTATGTTGTTGTGGATTTCGCGGGAACGTTTAATTTGCAAATTATCGCCTTCCTGTAGCTTAAGAAGCCCTTTGCAAGTCTGTAAAGCTAAATGAGTTGCATTGGTTTCTGCGTTTATGGGAAGGTGTACTACAATTGAACTTTCGTTTGCTTTTCGTGAGATGATTTCTAGCTGGTTTTCTAGCAGATCGCATCTTTCCGTCATCAAATTTAAATTGTGGTTAAGTTGTTCATTAACTTCTTTTAGAGAGTTAATCTCACTGTAAAGCCTCGATAAATCGTCTCTTGTAGCGAGATTCTTTAGCTTTTCCGCAAGGATGCTATTTAATTCGTCGGTAGTTAATTTTCCTACTTCCATTGTTTTATGGTTATCAAAGTGAAAATATTTTTTGCAGTCGTTGTTAGGCTCAGGAGAAGTTTCGGTTATATTTCTCTTTTTATGATTATTTTTCATAAGGAAAATACCGTACTGGCGAGATTGGAAATTTTTGTTCAAATAAAGTCTTAAAAAAACCTCGTACCTTGTATTTTAACAGATGAGATTTTGTGTGTTTAAAGTTGAGAAGTGGTTCAAAAAGAGGATTTAACACTTTTTGTTTGAATTTAACTTTTAAATTAAAAAAGAAAAGAAAATATACGGGAGCGATTAAGGCACTAAACTTTCACTTTTGACAGTAGAAATGTCAATCATCACAGAGTGAGTATTCGACGTTTAGGGTCGTCATAGCAGAAGTGATAGCGGATGTGTAAACGTTGTTGAAAGCGCCTTCAATATCTAGGAAGGCCACCATAGTATATTGTTTTTGTTCTAGGGAATATTCGATAGTTCTTACTAAGGTGTGCAAGGCTGTTTCTACCGATTTCCCTTTGCAGTAAGCATGCTGAGACATCGATAGTCTCTTATCAATGCTGTTACGTACGTGGATATCAATCAAACGTTCCAGAGTCTTGAGAATGAATGATGATAGGCTAATAGGTCTTAGATCTTTAGGGTTGACATGCGAACATTTGCCCGCCTTGGGAGGTATATGGACCATATCTAGACAACTCTTAAAAATCATCTCAATGATGGGAAGAGTTATGTCAGTCGTAAATTGTAACTCAGCTGGTATGATGTGATCTGGCCCTGGAGATTTGTAAGGTTTGAAACTATTCAGAGCCCAAGTCAATTTCTCTTTAGTAACAAGACCTTGAGGAAAAGTTAAGTTAATACCCGACCCAGGATGGTTTGTTGTATTAACGTATTTGGAGCTATCAGGAAAGTGGGTGTCAAGTAGCAGATTTAGCGTTTCTTCGCAAGAGTTAGTCCAAGTACCATCCAAGTTTTTAAGACAACTAGGCATGGTTGGATTTGTCGACAGAATCTTCCTTATCCTTGATGCCTCCGAGGATTCTTCTATTGAGCTACAGAAGGATCTCCAAGAGGATCTTTTGGCTATTCTCAATTCCTGTTTATATTTTTTGAGGGATTCCTTATAGGAGTCCCAGTCTTGTGGATGTCTAGTCTTTTTTGCACGATTAAAAAGCCTTCTACAGCCTTTCCGGAGTAAACCCAGTTCAGCAGCCCACCAATATGGTTTCTTCTTTCCCCGCACTGTAGTGAGGGGGCAGGCAGTTTCCATGGCTTTATTAAGGGCTGCTGTAAGCTCGTCGACTTTTTGATCGAGTTCAAAAGCGCATAAGGGCGGATCATAAAGTTCTGGTTTAATCAGATTCTTCAGAGTTGCCCTATATTTTGGCCAATCTGTTTTCCTATAGTTTCGGAATTGGATCGGTTTTGGAAACTCTTCAATAAGTGTGAATTGGATGTATCTATGATCGGAGAACGAGTGCTCCTTTGATACTCTCCAATTCAATATTTTATTTGAGAGATGTAAAGAGACAAGAGTCATATCTAAAACTTCTTGTCGATTTTTAGTAACGAAGGTTGGTTCACTACCTACATTACATACTACCAGATTAGTTGTTAAAATATAATCAAAAAGAGACTCACCTCTGTCATTTATATCGGTACTACCCCACGTAGTATGGTGCGCATTGGCGTCACAACCGATAATTATGTTGGTTTTAAGTCTTGTTGATTCAGCGACCGGCCTCTCCAGAGTGGTACCAGGTAGTGGGCCCTGGTGGTCGTGGCCCAAATACGCTGATACCAGCCAGTAGGTATGGTTGTCTATTACCATACTGGCTGTGGTGACGTCTTTATCACTGAAATTAGGGAGTAAAAATACGTTTAGATTACGTTTTACTAGTATGCAGGACCTTGGGTTACCTTTTCCTGTTACATATATCACGTAGTAACCAGGAGTTCTCAATCCTCGAACCAGGGATTTCACAATCCAGGGCTCTTGGATGAGAACGACATCTTCTCCAGTTTTTGTCAGGCGGAGAAGTAAAGAGGCCGAAGCCGTTTTGGAGTGTTGGAGGTTAATCTGTAGTATTTGCAGCATTTTGGCTACAAGTCGGCAGATCAACCTCCACCACTGTTGAATCCAGCTCATCCAGATCAGACGAAGAAGAACCTAATAGTTCATCTTCTTCCTCACTGGGGAGAACCTTGTCGTTTGAGTCGTCGGTCTCCATTAGGGATAAACCTTCGACGTTTTTAGAAGAAGACTGTGCTGCGACAGAAGAGGGCCCTGCCACATTCTCATCCACACCCAAGGATGGGAAGGTGATGTTAGCACTGGGACCCCCTACGTCTTGCGGTACAGCTTCTGATGCGGGCTCGGAGGAAGACTGTGCTGCGACAGAAGAGGGCCCAGGTACAACATCATCCACATCCAAGGAAGGGAAGGTGGTTGTAGCACTGGAACCCCCAACGTCTTGCGACACAGCTTCCGAAAAGGGTTGTGGAGGCTCGCATGAAGCGTCTACCTCATCTTTTTTGTAGATACGTAGCGTGATTGTCCCGAAACCGTATCTTATCACTCCCTTATCTCTCGCCAGAGAAGCCACAGAGTCTTTATTGATTACGATTATCGCACTTCGATAAAGACCTTTTGGCTCCTCCAGTTTCACGATCTTCCAGTCGTGACAAGGAAGGTCCGGGTTGCTAATCTTAATAATCTCGCGTATGTCATCCGGACATGAGGGTTCTTTAGGGATGATCCAAGCGCGAGCTCTTGGCCTGCATGGAATGTCTTCCTTTGCAACGACCTCGAGTTTTGCGCCTGGCCAAACTTCGCCCAGCATGCCGACAGCAAGCGTATAGAGATCGCGCGACCTCTGATCGTTACAAGCGATTAGCTTGACATGACCTTGATGCCAATCCTCATCGCTTGTTACAGGCGGTGGACCCGGATGATCCCGCATGACTTTTAAAAAGCCAGCCGAGAGCTTCAGATTCACCATCTGCCAACGGTCAGAAGTAATCGTGCCATCAATATTGCTCCTATCGATGACCGCAATTACGATCTTATTTGAATCCTTAAGCACATCACTAAAAGGTTTAGTGAGAGGTACTCGTCGAATATTGGGAGTGCTGGTGTTTTGCACTTTGGGTTTTTTCGGGACGGGAGTGGACTCCTCCAAAGACCTTTGTCGCTTTGACGTGGAGTCGTGGCGACTAGTGTTGTCTAGAATGGATTTAGCCCACTCCAGCTTTTTGCTAAGGATGGGATTACTTCCATCCCCCAGTGTTGAACCAGAGGATTTTATAATCCTCATCGCATTCCGTCGTTGTTTATACGAGCTCCTAGGAGCATACTGGAGAGGTTTACTCTCTTTAGTAGTGGAAAGATCATTTTTCACGAACTTTCCACTACCGACATGAGGAAGCGTTTTCGCCAATTGTACATCCTGCACCGCACTAGAAGAAGGGCAGTGACTTGGCACAGGCCCTTTTCCGGTGCTCGGCGCAGGAGTAACGACAGCCAGCGTTGCCGCCGAACTGCCGCCCGGTGTGGATACATCCTGCACCGCACTAGAAGAAGGGCAGCGACTTGGCACAGACCCTTTTCCGGTGCTCGGCACAGGAGTAACGACAGCCGACGTTGCCGCCGAGCTGCCGCCCGGTGTAGCTGGAATACCGGTGCCGGTTTGACGCTTTTGCTTCCAGTACTGTTTTTGTTTTTGGTTTTGTTTTTGATTTAAATTCATTAGGATTCCCACGAGTAGCGAAGTAAAGGGGGGGTCCATCTGTGCAGAGATTCGCTTACACAGATAAGGCTAGCTAATCCGGAGGTCGCCTGGTATCCGGATACTCCGTTAACGACTGAGCTATTTTTAGAAATTGGGCCCTCAGCCTGGCTGATCATCGGCACGGGTCGTATAACACCTTAGATCCAGCCCAATTGGGAAGTTGAAGGGAAGGATATGTTTTGGAGCAGGAGAGACGAACAGCAATTACGCCATAAGCGTCCCAGAAGGGAACTAGGGTGACATATAGTGATACACTATATATTCGGGAGATAAGGAGACATCAGCCAGCATAGTAACACAAAGCCGACGGAGGAGGGGGTAGGGATTGGGAAGGGTAGGGGTGAGCGACCTTTGGTTTCAGGACTCTTCTGGAGAAATAATTCCCGAGAATCATTGACCTTACTCAGCTTCTACAACTCGACAAGTTCGACGCTCAGGTAGGTTATGGTTAACAGGAAAAAGTTATTAAGGATTTAATTTGCAAAATTCTTTTAAAAAGTGTAAAATGCGTCAGGAGAATTTTTCTGATTTTTTGATGTATTATTCATGTGGTTATCATTTCGACCCAAAAAGTTGATTTTCGCGCATTTTGGGGCCGTCTGGAAAAGGGAAGGCTGAAAACAAAACGTCTTGGACACACTTTTTTGACATCAGGGCACCATCCCCTATTGTTTATATATCCATTTAAGTGGTTATCACTTCGACCCCAAAATCGAAAAAATTACCATTTTCGAACGCCCACCCCCGCCCCCGGCTGAAAAAAAAACCTGCCAGACGGTTGAATTTGGCATAATGTTGCGTATATCTACACATATATGTATATGTATTTTGGTTATCACTCCACTCCCAAAATTTGCTGCCGGCTCTTGGTCTATCAATATAGTAACGTGATTTAGTAATAAAAAGATATTCACATTTATTGTAGTAAGCGTTTTATTTGAATGACAAACAAATTGGTATTGCGAAAGGCGTTATAGTAGCGTTTTACCTTTCGTTACGCTACTTGACATTTGGCGTTTAGTGGAATCCAAATTTTTTATCGACAATTGTCACTCTCATCGCTATTGTAGCTGTCGTTTTAGTTTCCTTTTATGACGAGTAAAACGCCACTTTCTGTCGACGGAAAATTTTCAAACGCCTTGTGAAAAATTAAATAAAAATGCAAGTTTTTCTAATGTTTTACTGTTTGTTTTAGTGTAACTAATTTTATTTTTAATAAAGGGTGAAAGTTACGAATCCAGGTGAAATGAAAAGGCTCGCAGAATTAATGGAATTAAATCCTTCATTAACAACAAATTTTGGGAGAGGCGCCCCCAAAATAGAACAAAAAAAAAAAACAATTGGGAATCCGTTGCAAATACCCTTAATTCCTTGGGGCCAACGGTTAGAACGGTAAAGGAGTGGCAAAATGTATGGTTTGATGCCAAGTTTAAAGTAAAACTTTATTGACTGTTTCCTTCTTGGGCGGATCTGAATGGTGTTATTAGAAAGGGTTCCAGGGGATAGCCTTTATTCAAGCTATTCCTGTTGTAGTAACGATGTTGTTCATCTTTTTATGTGGCTGAGATCTACACGTCCAATTATTCCCGAAATCCCAGCCCTTTTATAAAAAAAAGATTAAGCATGTCTTTTTTCTTCGTCCAAATAGTGAGAATTTATTCAACAAGGGAAAATTTGTGCTTCCATAATTTCGAGCATTTCTTTATGATTGAGGCTCATCGTTGGTTGTGGTGCAATTCCCCAATTTGAAGTCATTGCATACACCCTTTTGGTAGCTGCTTTCAGCAAAAAATCTCAAAGTAGCTGCAAGATTTAAAACTAGTGTCACCGATAACATGCTTTGTCTTTTCGGTATCTTTTCACATTTGTGGAATGTGTGTGGATTGCAAATAATAGCGTTTAAGCAACGCAATACCGACTCTTAAACGCCAAGAAAGTGACTCGACTCAAAAAGTGACAATTGTCGTTTAAGAAAAACGCCTATTACAATAAGGGTGATTATTTTCCTTTTACTTAAGGTTGAAAGTTAGAACAAATGAAAGGCCTTAAAAAGAGAGCAAGCTTTAATATGAGTGGCACCGATAACAAGCTTTGTATTTTCGGTACCTTTTCTTCAATTTAATTTAATAGGTAAATAAAGGCGTCTTTATTCAACCTAAAGTACAATAATTATAAATCTGGAAATATAACAAAATAGAATGATTTGTCCAATGAATCACCCTTGGATGTATGTACAGTGAACCAAAAAAAAAGTTGTACAGTCGATTTTCTTTTGTTAAAATGCAATTATCTATGGAGTTAATTGCAATAAAAAAAAAGAGGCTGGGATGCGACCCACACTTCCCATCCCGTCTATCGATTTGTCTTGCTTAAAAGTTTGTCTAAATGTATCAATTCTTACCAAATTTGCGTTCTATTTTTTGTAGATTTTATTTTTTTTTACGAAAAAACGGACTGTTGGATTTTTATAAAAAAATTACTGAATATAAAAAACAATATTTTCTGTGAAATAAAATAAGTTTGAAGCCAATATTTTTAATTTTTGAAAAGCTATTTGAACCGAAAATCAATTTTTACCAACTTTTATTAATTTTTTTGTTTAGGTTTTTATTTTTTGTAAAAAAACTGTCAATTCGATTTTTCTCAAAATTTTTCCTAATGTTGAAAACAATATTTCTTATAAGTTAAAATTAGTTAGAAGCCATAATCTCAAATTTTTGAAAAGATATTTAAGTCGAAATCAATTTTTACCAACTTTTGTTAAATTTTTTTTTCGGTTTTTAATTTTTTGTAAAAAAACTGTCAATTCTATTTTTTTTTCAAAATTTTACTGAATGTTGAAAACAACATTTTTTGAAAGATAAAAGTAGTTTAAAGCCAATATCTCAAAGTCTTGAAAAGATATTTGAGTCAAAACTCAATTTTTACCAACTTTTTTTTAATTTTTTTTTAGGTTATTATTTTTTGTAAAAAAACTGTCAATTCGATTTTTCTCAAAATTTTATCAGATGTCAAAAACATTATTCTTCATTGCACAAAATTGTTTTGGAAATGAAATCATATTTTAGTCGTAAAATTTTCGAAGTGACAAATTTTTTTTTTCAGTTTTTTTGATTTATAAAAAAAACCGTTAATTGAATTTTTTTCCAAAAATATAATTGTTTTGTATCACGTTACAATATATAATATAAAATTTAATTCAAGTCTCTAGCGTCATTGGTTCATGAGATATTTAGGGTTAACCAAAATTTTCACCTTTTTTTTAAACTGCTATGGTAAAAAAACCACCCACGCAATTTACTTGAGAGCCCTTTCTGCATCTTTCTGCCTTATTATCTGTATAACAAAATTTATTTGAAGTCGATATCTCTTCTGGTTCTTGAGCTATGGACGACGAAAAAAACGTCGCGAACGTACGGACGTACGGACGTACGGACGTACGTACACACGCACGCACATACATCTTTCTAAAAATCTTTTATTTCGACTCTAGGGACCTTGAAACGTCGAGAAATGTCAAAATTTTCAATTTGACAAATCGGACCCATTACAATAACTTCCTATGGGAAGTTAAAAAACAAAATACTTACCAAAATAGGGATTTTTTTAGCCTCTAGATTAAGTCAAATACATTTTTTTAAAATAAATTATTTTAGTACTTTAATAGTATTTAATAAAACAAAAAAAAACTTGTACATTTGAAAAATTCAATTAAAAAACAGCAACATTTCGAAAACCCAAATGGTTTAATATTCTGTATTACATCTTTTAACTGTTTTTTATTTTTTACTTTCCTTTCCCTCAACTTTTTCTCAACATGAGCCCAAAGATGTTCAATAGGATTTAAATCCGGACTTTGAGGTGGATGAGGGGGTACTTTTTTCACGTTATATAACAACCATTCCTTCACTATCAACGAGGAGTGTTTTGGGTTATTGTCATGAACGAAACTTAAATTATCTCCAAGGCCCAATTTTGATGCTACTTCTTAAATTATTTTTCAAGATGTTCAGGTAATCAAACTTATTCATTGTCCCTTCCAAAAATTGAAAATTTCCAACTCCATTTGCTCCCATCGCACCCACACCATAACGCTGCCACCGCCATGTTTTACTGTGCAATTTACATTCATCGGATCTAACGCTGTACCCCTTTTTCTCCAAACAAAACGTCGCCCATCGAATCGAAAAATGTTGAATTTGGATTCGTCGGTATAAATAACAGAATTCCAAAACTCTATCGGCTTATTTATTTGTTTCTATTGAGTTACTTTGTACAATCCTTACTATACGCCTCTTGGTTTGTTTAGTATCAATTTTTCTCGGTCTCCACTTCCACTTGGTCTTGTTAAAAATTCGTTTTTTTTGTAAGAATTAATAACCTACTGAACACAGTTCATGTGGCCTTTTCACAATATCAGCGATTTGTCTTAGACTTTTCTTTTCGTCCCATAACTTAACAATAAGTTTTTCATATCAAGTGAAGTTTGTTTGTTTTCCATTTTTTCTTAATTTCTTTTATAAACTTTTAACAAATTATTACTCTGGCAACATGAAAAAAACTAAACCTTTCAAAAAAGAGATGATCTGATAAAGCCTACTGGATAACGGTTCTATACAGTATTGTAACTAAAGGGTGTCCCAAAATTAACGCAAGATTTGAATTAAATAGAAAATGCCGTTTTTAGTCTTTTGATATTTATATTTTTATTGACTCGTAAAGTACATAGGATAGGGTTATGTATGGAATAACACATCGGACAAATGGCCTCCACGGCTTTGCATGCACATGCGCACTCTTTTGTTGAAATTTTCCTTGACCATTCTGCATAAATGTGGCTGAATTTCGTTGATGCAGCGTTGAATCTCCTCATTTAATGCACGGGTGGTTGTGGGCTTGTTGACATAGACTTGTGATTTCAAACAACCCCATAAAAAGAAGTCTAATGGTGTTAAATCACACGATCTAGGATGCCAATTTTGATCACCGAAACGAGAGAGTACACGACCTGGAAATGTCTCATGCAGTAATTGAATTGTTTCATGGGCTGTATGACATGTGGCACCGTCTTGTTGAAACCACATATTGGACATATCAATATCATCCAATTTTGGCAGAAAGAACTGTGTAATCATGTCGCGATATCGAGCACCAGTAACAGTCACTGCTTGACCAGCATCATTTTCAAAAAAATATGGCCCAATTATGCCTCCAGCCCAAAATCCACACCATACAGTCACGCGTTGTGGATGCATTTGTTTTTCGACAATCACATGTGGGTTCTCCGAACCCCAAATGCGGCAATTTCGGCGATTGACAAAGCCATCAAGATGAAAATGTGCTTCATCGCTTAGGATGATTTTGCTCGAAAAATCAGAGTACATTTGTTGATGTTCAATAATCCATTCAACGAACTCTCTTCTCTGTCCATGGTCATTAGGCTTCAATTGTTGTGTTAATTGAATTTTGTAAGCATGAAGACACAGATCTTTGGTTTTTGGACGACCAGTGTGTTTGGCGTCTCCAACGGATCCAGTCTCCATGAATTTTTCAATTAATCTCTTCACAGTTGACGAAGTTAAAACACTATTCCGACCATATTTTGTATGAAATTTTCGAACTGCAGCCGCCAAGCTTTCACTATTTTTGAAATATTCTTTAATAATGAAGACACGTTGTTCTCTCGTGTAACGCTCCATTTTTAATAACCCTATACTGTTAGCTGTCAAATTGCTTTTTTTCAGGGTTGCCAACACTTCACTGCACAAATGGCGGCAAATTCAAATCTTGCGTTAATTTTGGGACACCCTTTACAAAGTGTACAAGTTTTTTTTTTTGGTTTCATAAAACGGACTTTATTCATTGAATTTGTTTTTTTTTTATTAAAATAATTTATTTAAAAAAATGTATTTTACTTAATCTGGAGGTTAAAAAAATACCTATTTTTGGTAAGTATTTTGTTTTTTTTATTGCAATTAACTCCATAGATAATTGCATTTTAACAGAAGAAAATCGACTGTACAACTTTTTTTTTGGTTCACTGTATGTACATGTAGGTACTTACCTACTTCGAATCTAGTAAATCCAAAGGATTTGATGTCGATCTTATTCTTCTTCTTTCTCTTAATGAGTTTAGTTTTTTACTCTCGTCCAATCTATCCTCTTCATAGCTCACGTTAAAAGCGTTTTTTAACAAAATAAACATTCCAATACTATTCATTTGTGCTTTTTTTTATAATTTCACTAAAAAAATGTATTTGAATTTAAAAATTGAATTTATACTCTAATATTAATCTATCATAATCAGCTGTTTATGTGAATGTGTGTGTATTGCAAATAATAGCGTTTAAGAAACGCAATACCGACTCTTAAACGCTAAGAAAGTCACTCGGCTTAAAAGTGACAATTGTCGTTTAAGAAAAATGCCTATTACAATAACATTCAAGAAATTATACACCAAAATCAAAACAAGTCAATGTGATTTCGCTTATCGTTTATAAACGTATCTGGAAATTGAAATTTAATTAATATATTATTTTCTGCAGCTTTAATCACTCGCTTCTGTTTGTACATCAAAACATGCACCAAAACATTGAAGAGCATAATTGCAGTATATGTAACCGACAGTTTGAAAACCAGGTAAGCTACGATATGCATATGCAATTACATGCTGATCAGCCTACAAGGATAAGGCCACAAATAGGGACGAAACCTGGAGCAAGATTTGCATGTACCTACTGCGGCAAAGAGTTTTTGAGACCACACGAGAAGGTAAAGCACGAGCGGATTCATACTGGTAAGTACATATATTTAATTTTTACCAATAATAAATAAAACTAAAAAAGTATATTCTTCTTGTACCCAAATATATATGCTGAAACTGTGTTATTTTTAGGAGAAAAACCATATGAGTGTGAAGTATGTGGTAAGTCTTTTCGGGTATCTTACTCACTTACTTTGCATTTGCGAACTCATACGGACGTTCGGCCTTTTGTTTGTGCGCAATGTAACAAAAGATTTAAATCTTACGCTGTTTATTCTCATCACTTAAATACGCACTCAGAAGATAGACCATACAAATGTCCAATGTGCCCGAAATCTTTCCGAACTTCAGTTCAACTTTGTGGTCATAAAAATAGTCATACTAAGCCGTATAATTGTCCAGAATGTAATAGACCGTTTTCAAGCTTATACGCTGTAAAAATGCACATGAAAACCCATAATAAGGCAAACAAATCCAACGAAAATTTAAAGCATCGATGTGATATCTGTGGTGCGGTTTACGCTCGAATGTTTGCTCTGCGTTTTCATATGAAGGAACAACATTCTTCAGATTATCTAGAAAACGAAGTAACAAATGTTAACAAAGACGATGAATCTCCTACTATAACAAATGAATGCTTAAATGAAGATGAAGTTTCTACACAAGCTATCTTATCGGGAGAAGAGGTACATAGTAAATAATAATCAAGTTCAATGCTTTTGACTAAATTTTGTTTTTAACAGATTGTCATTGATAATTTTCAACCAGAAGAGATTGTGACCGATTGGTTAACGCAGAAATAAAAAAAACTCTTAAGTTTATTTCCATGCAACTAGATATCCCAGTTGGAATCAAAAGCCGTATTTTATTATCCACAGAACATGTAATGCAGTAGAAATTGAGATCCTGCTTTCTATGTAGGCTTATTGTATTATATATATATATTATTGTATTATATCTTGATATGGTAAAGTAGTTGATCAGAAGTGTAAACAAAAATATTTAATGTATAACAAGGAGAAAATAGAAAGATAGTGTATATCTTTCTAATACACTTATCACATTTATATATTACCATATCGTTTTATTTCTATAGTGTATTTTATGGTCAATACATAAGTAGTATTTAGGAGCAGAATAAAGATGAAAACAAAAAAAAATACTTATAAGAATAATTTAATGCATTATCCGTACACAATAAGTAATGTTAGTTTTTAATTTTTTGAGTATATCTCCTCAAGTATGTGTGTAGTACAGCAAGAAAAGGTGTAATGGCCCTGGTAATGTATATATATATCACTCAAAACCATTTATTTTGTGTATCTCTTGATCGTCGTCATCCATATATAGTACAACCTTTTTTGTAAGTTATCTAAAAAGCAATTTTATTACATTTACCCAATTTTTTTGTTTAGGTGATCTGTTAATAAACATGGATTCATTCAATAGATTTCTTTTCGCACCTTTAGTAAACTATGTTAAGCCCTTGGTAGGTGTAAATTATAGTTCACAAAAATCTACTTTGTTTCATTTTTTTTTCATTTTTCATCATTTTTATTAATTCATTCTTAAGACTATCTTAAAGCTAGACAAAAATTCATAAAACTAGCCTAAATAACCATAACTTACAACTAACTTACTGGTCCCATACAGACGCTCTAAGTTAAACTATAACACTTAATACTATTGCCTTTCGGCCCTAAGATCTACTTTACTTCAATTAAATTTTATTTATTTTTGTATTTATTAGAAAATTTGAAAAAAAAAAACTAATATCAATGTCCTTTTTTATTTTTACTTAAAAACTACTTAAAATAAGGTCCTTAATATAAAACTTAAAGCTAACTTAAACTACCTAGTCTACCTATAAACTACTTAAAACTAGAACAACCACAGCAGCAAATCTACCTATCTAACATTTTTTGTTTTTCATATTTTGTTGTCTTTTTTTTTTTATTATTCCATGTTTTTTTTTGTATTTTTTTGTGTTTTTTTTTGTTTTATTTTTTTTTTGTTCTTTTGTATTTTTTTTTGTTTATTTTTTTTTGTGCCACCATGCCTATTCTACTTAAAACTAAACCCTAAAACTATAAAACAAGTATGTAAGCCGGGCAAGGCTTAAAACCCCATCCCGACTACCCACTATCAAGTGCCGATTGCAGCCACCAAAACTGGTTCTCCTGCTTCACCCTATCAGTTCGGTCCCGTTCGGACACAGCCCTACTGAACCGAAGGAGCTCTGCTCCGTTTTGTTCCACGACGTCCCGATTATACAGGAGTCGCCTATCCACGGTTCGTCGTCTGACGTGGTAGATTAGCGGAACTGCCAATCTATCCTGTATCAGACCGCATCTGTCTAAAAAGAGGAATGCCTCTGGTGGAATAAAGCCGCTCAAGCGTGCACTCTCAAAATACTCGTCGTTCGGATAAAACGCCCCGAAAATTAAATTGTTGGTAGAAGACATAGCCCTTGCAATGTGACCTCGAACGAGTTTTATCACGAAATTGTCAATTCTGTTGATTCGAGCCCCGTTGTATAGGACCTCGTTGGAATAGTAATGCACGTAAGAAGATTCTGCTGTTCGATATAAGCCGGTACAGCGTCGTAAACACTGCCGCTCGAACACCCGAAACTTCTCCATCTGTGAAGGGGCAACGTTAAACCACACCAAATTACCTTCACTCTGGGGTCAAGCCGACTGCTGTAAAACAGCCGTTTCGCCAAAGCGAAGGCTCCTCTGGCCCTGGTCAGAGCAGCATTTATATGTCTGTCGAAATATAAATACTGATCTAACCAGATACCGAGGTACTTCACTACACTTTTGCTCGCTAATAGCTGCCCATGAAGATCAACGATGACCATCTTGCGCCAATTCTTGCACGTATCCCTCGTGGCCCTAGCCAACGGAGTCCGGAACAGAATTGTCTCCGACTTCTGGACATTTATTTTCAGTTTCCAGTCGTCGCAATATCGCTGAATCTTGTCGAAATCACGGTGCAAGAGAATTCTAATAACCTCAACCTTTCGGGCCGTTCTGTACGCAATTAGATCGTCGGCATACGCAATTGCCTTTGTAAGACTACCTATCAGATCGCTGGTGTAAATGCTGAAGAGAATCGGCGAATTCACCGCTCCCTGTTGAAGACCATTTTTAATTAAGAATGTTGTGGTAGAAGTTACATTGCCACTTTTGACAACAAACTTTCTACCGTTAAGCATATCATAAAGTATATACAACAATGGCTTGCTTATGCCAAGCCTGCTCAGTTTTAGTTAAAGACCCTCTAACCATACGGTGTCAAAGGCCTTTTCCAAATCAACCAAAACAGCACCTGTGCATTGTTGTTTTGTTTTATTCCATTGAATATCAGAAACGAGTTTAGACGCAACATGAATTGTGTCATGACCCGCCTTGAACCCGAACTGTTTATCCGGAATTATTTTGTTGTCCGCAGCCCACTTAGTCAGAGCCCTATTAATGATTTTTTCGAAAACTTTGCTGATGCTCCGAAGAAGACTTATCGACCGAAGATTTGACGGGTTGGAGTTGCCCTTTCCCTTTTTCGGGAGAGGATGAACCACAGCGGTCTTCCAATGCACTGGATAATATGCATTATTCAGTGCATTGTTAAAGAGTGTGGTGTAAATGTCGATTGCCTCCATCGGTAAATGTCTTAGTACAACGTTGGATATACCGTCGACACCTGCTGACTTTTTGTTTTTTATTGAGTTGAAGATGAGCTGAAGCTCAACCTTCGTCACTAACAAGGGACTTGGTCCCGTTTGCTCGGCGATTATGGCATTTGCCAAGGAGTCGTCATTGAACCGCATGAAACCGCGGTTCTCAGATCGCCATTGTGTTATATCATTTCGAAGGTAAAAGTGATTGAGTAGGGCTCTGCTTTCCAGGTCGTGGTTGGGGCGAATGCTAACATTCACCTTGTACACTTGCTGGAAAGCAGCTCCCACCGCCTCCACCTTTTCCTTCGGATCTTCAATTATAAAAAAGTCATCGTCAAAGATGGCTTCTTCTGGATCTATTTGCGCTGTCCTGAGTACGTCTATGTTCTCTTCAGTTCTTTGGAGTTTCAGACACGGAAGGTCATTGTCGTTCTTTTTCCTAAATATCTTATTGATTTTAGGGAACATACTAGGGTCACTGGAATTAACAGACCGGATCTTACGATCCCAGTACTTGTTAATTGATAACCTGTAGTTCTCCTTAATCAACAGATTGACATTTTTTATTGACGACTTCAGTGTCCTAACCTCCAAGTCGTGTGGGTCTGTAAGTCGTCTGTACAAGTTTTTGAGTCTTGTCAGTAAGCCACTCTTGTGCCTACGTAGTGCGTCAATAGTCGCGTTTCTGTAAGCGTCCATTTGGTCCCGTTCTTTGTACTTTGGTATTGTCCGTTCCATTGTTCGTTTTATTGTTTCGTCCATCTGTTGTAAATGTTGGTCAATTTCTGTGTTTGTCAGGTTTCTGTTGTTTGGTGGGGCTATGTCACTCGAACGAAGTTCTCTCGCTAAGGCGTTGGTGAAACGAGGTCAGCACATCTTACTGTAATTGTAAGAATGCGTCGCAACGTATTCCTCCAACTCCACGCGTTCGTTCGGAATCTGCATTACAGCAGCCAGTCCGCAGTGATCACTGTCGTACTCGATTGTCTGTAGGCAGTTTCGAGGGTGATTACCCACTTTGTCTGTAACTGTCAGTCTTGTGTCGTACAGCAAAAGATCCAGAAAGGAACCGCTTCTTGGATACGATGGCTTTTCAGTAGCCAGAAGGTCGACGCCATATTCAACGCTGTAAAGATTCATCAAATTAAAAAGATGATTACCTCTGGGATTACTATGTTGATTTCCCCAATCTTCATGTTTTGCGTTCAAATCACCGGCCAATATGAAATAGTTTTCTTCCAAGCTCAGTTTCAGTTCCCTGAAAAGTATCTCGAGTTCTGAAGTAAAGTAAGTAACCTGCGGAGCTCCAGCCGCATAAGCCGCAATCATATACATCCGCTTCCCTTGAGTGAGAGAGATGCATACAACGCAAACTTCTAGCGTCTTGAACTTTCGCAATTCATTGTTGTATATAACCTTATAATTAATGCCTTTTCGTATAAAGAGAGCGACACCGCCCCTTGAGTGGAGTCGGGCCGGTCTCTTCTTACGATATTGTAATTGTTATGAGTCAATTTGTTTTTGTGGTTTAGCTTGGTTTCGCTAGCCATAAACACATCGGGACTGTAGTCTTTCAACAATTGGAACATGTTGGCTCTTCGTTCAATCCTAATCAGTGAATTTACATTCACAGCTAGGACTTTTAGGCGCGTCTCCGGCAGCGCGCCCATTATGGTCTAAATTGCGCCAGGCCAGGCAACAAAGAGTAGAGATGATCTACCCTTTTGCCTTGCTCCTTTATCTGACTTTGCAGCCCTGTTAGTTGACCTTGAATGCTCAACAACAAGGCTACAATGTCAGGCTGCACCTCTGGTGCCTTAGGCACGGGGGCCTTTGGGACAACCGTTGGTGGAGCCTGTCTCGTGTTTCCACTCCCTGACACCATTTGGGCGTAAGAGAATTGTGGATCCACGAATTTTTGTGTTGGAGCCTGTCGAACTGTTCGACTTCTTTCAGCTTTTTGACTGGCCTGTTTTTTTTTAATTTCTTGGACCTTAGGGCAACCCCTATAGTTAGCAGGGTGCCCTTGGTTTCCACAAAGGACACACTTGAGCTGGGTTAAGTCCTCAACCCGCTCATTCCCCAGCTTACATTCACCCTTAATGTGGGTTTCTGAACACCTGACGCATCGCAACAACATATTGCAGCTGGGTGCGGCATGGTTAAACCTCTGGCACTTCGTACATTGCACAATGTCGTCGTGCCTTTTTAATGTCTCCCAGTGTATGCTTTGATGGTCGAGGGACTTGATTTCCTTCAGCCTCTCAAAACTACTTTGGGGCGATAATGTTACGAGGAAGATTGGCAGCCTATAACCCCCTCGTCTGGACTTCACCGTAGTGAAAGGCTTGACCCGATCCGATAAAATCGAGATCGTCATTGGCTTTTTCACGGAGCTCAGCTAAGAGCTCCTCCGGTTCCGTGCAGGAACTGATGCCCTTCAGAAGGACCGTCTTACGTTTCTCGCTTCTAGGCGTGTAGCTGAAGAACTCAGCGGTGGCCTGCTTAAGCACTTCTGTAAGAAGCTTGTAATCGGTCAGTGATTCGCACTGCACCGAATATAATTTATCTCTTTCATTTATTATTTTTGTTAGATATTTGCCCTTAGTGGCCGACTCACATACCTGTTTTAAGTCCTTCATGTCAACTCCGCAGGTCTTAATTGGTGGCACCGTCTCTTTCTTGGGCTGTGGTTGTTGCTGGTGTTGGTGCTTCTGTTTCTGCTGCTGTTGCTGCGGCTGCTGTTTCTGCTGCTGCTGTTTCTGCTGCTGCTGTTTCTGCTGCTTCTGTTGCTGTTGTTGCTGTTGCTGCTGCTGCTGCTGCTGCTTCTGTTGCTGTTGTTGCTGTTTGGCTTTTGTTGAGGTCGATGGGCCCTCGACACTTAGACCTGCTTTTGCTGGCGGTGCTTTTTTAACTTGCTCCGCTCCTGAGATTTTAGTAGCGGGCTTGGTTTGTGGTTGTTGCTGCTGTGGTTGTTGTTTTTGTTGCTGCTGTTTTTGTTGCAGTTGACGTTGCGCTGCCTGTTGTCGGCGCGCCTCTTGTTTCAGCCTCAGTTGGGTGAGTAGCGGGTCGATCTCCTCCTGAAGCTTCTTAAGGCTTTCTTCAAACTTGCTGATGGTGGCCTGTTTGGCTTGCAGGGCCCTCATCAGCCCTTCTTCATTTTGGAGGTCCATATCCCCCTCCAGCACCTTTTTTGTCGACGGCTCTGCCTGGCTCTCGAATTTATTTTTCGGAGACTTAAATTGGCCTTCTCCTTCTTCCGAGACGTAATCAATTTCGTCGTCAACCACTGAACTCTCGGTATCCGACGTCATCAGTTTGGTCTTCTCCGTCTCCATCCTCTTCCTTATCGCGCTACGCGTAGCAGCACTCTTTCGTTGCACCAAATTTGGATTTGGTGCTTCCCGCTTCCGCTTGATTGTTGTTGCTGTGTGCGTTGGATCGCTCAGATGGCCTGATGCGGTGATTTGAAGTACCGCTGCCGGAACCACACTCACATCACCTGATTTATTAGCTGAGGTATCTTTCGATACCCCCGCTTTCTTCTCCTTCACCATTTGCTTTTCTTCCCAATCGATGAAATCAACAATTTCTCGATTGTGAAAAAAAGCAATTAAATTTTTCGTTGACTCCGCACGGGATTCAAACCCACGACCTTTGGAGCTGTTTTCGGACGCCACTTTTTTTTTTTTTTTTTTTTCAAATTCATTTTTATTAATTCATTCTTAAGACTATCTTAAAGCTAGACAAAAATTCATAAAACTAGCCTAATTATCTATAACTTACAACTAACTAACTGGTCTCATACGGACACTCTAAGTTAAACAATAATACTTAATGCTAATGCCTTTCGGCCCTAAGATCTATTTAACTTCAATTCATTTTATTTATTTTTGTCTTCATTAGAAAATTTAGAAAAAACTAATGTCAATATCCTTTTTTATTTTACTTAAAAGCTACTTAAAATAAGGTCCTTAATATAAAACTTAAAGCTAACTAAAACTACCTATTCTACCTATAAACTACTTAAAACTAGAACAACCACAGCAGCAAATCTAACTATCTAACGTTTTTTGTTTTTCATATTTTGTCTTTTTTTTATTTTTTTTATTTTTGATTATTCTATTTTTTTTTTAATTTTTTTTTTGTATTTTTTTGTATTTTTCCTGTTTTGTATTTTTTGTATTGTTTTTGTATGTTTTTTTTTGTGCCACCATGCCTATTCTACTTAAAACTAAACCCTAAAACTATAAAACAAGTATGTAAGCCGGCCAAGGCTTAAAACCGCATCCCGACTACTCACTATCAAGTGCCGATTGAAGCCACCAAAACTGGCTCTCCTGCTTCACCCTATCAGTTCGGTCCCTTTCGGACACAGCCCTACTGAACTGAAGGAGCTCTGCTCTGCCTTGTGCCATGACGTCCCGATTGTACAGAAGTCGCCTATCCACGGTTCGTCGTCTGACGTGGTAGATTAACGGAACTGCCAATCTATCCTGTATCAGACCGCATCTATCTAAAAAGAGGAATGCCTCTGGTGGAATAAAGCCGCTCAAGCGTGCACTCTCAAAATACTCGTCGTTCGGATAGAACGCCCCGCTCTTGCAATGTGACCTCGTTTTATCACGAAATTGTCAATTCTGTTGATTCGAGCCCCGTTGTATAGGACCTCGTTGGAATAGTAATGCACGTAAGAAGATTCTGCTGTTCGATATAAGCCGGTACAGCGTCGTAAACACTGCCGCTCGAACACCCGAAACTTTTCCATCTGGGAAGGGGCAACGTTGAACCACACAAGACAACCATAAACAATCATCGGCCGTATGAGGGCCATGTAGCAAATTACCTTCACTCTGGGATCAAGCCGACTGCTAAAAAACAGCCGTTTCGTCAGAGCGAAGGCTCCTCTGGCCCTGGTCAGAGCAGCATTTATATGTCTGTCGAAATATAAATACTGATCTAACCAGATACCGAGGTACTTCACTACACTTTTGCTCGCTAATCGCTGCCCGTGAAGATCAACGATGACCATCTTGCGCCAATTCTTGCACGTATCCCTCGTGGCCCTAGCCAACGGAGTCCGGAACAGAATTGTCTCCGACTTCTGGACATTTATTTTCAGTTTCCAGTCGTCGCAATATCGCTGAATCTTGTCGAAATCACGCTGCAAGAGAATTCTAATAACCTCAACCTTTCGGGCCGTTCTGTACGCAATTAGATCGTCGGCATACGCAATTGCCTTTGTAAGACTACCTATCAGATCGCTGGTGTAAATGCTGAAGAGAATCGGTGAATTCACCGCTCCCTGTTGAAGACCATTTTTAATTAAGAATGTTGTGGTAGAAGTTACATTGCCACTTTTGACAACAAACTTTCTACCGTTAAGCATATCATAAAGTATATACAACAATGGCTTGCTTATGCCAAGCCTGCTCAGTTTTAGGTAAAGACCCTCTAACCATACGGTGTCAAAGGCCTTTTCCAAATCAACCAAAACAGCACCTGTGCATTGTTGTTTTGTTTTATTCCATTGAATATCAGAAACGAGTTTAGACGCAGCATGAATTGTGTCATGACCCGCCTTGAACCCGAACTGTTTATCCGGAATTATTTTGTTGTCCGCAGCCCACTTAGTCAGAGCCCTATTAATGATTTTTTCGAAAACTTTGCTGATGCTCGGAAGAAGACTTATCGACCGAAGATTTGACGGGTTGGAGTTGTCCTTTCCCTTTTTCGGGAGACGATGAACCACAGCGGTCTTCCAATGCACTGGATAATATGCATTATTCAGTGCATTATTGAAGAGTGTGGTGTAAATGTCAATTGCCTCCATCGGTAAATGTCTTAGTACAACGTTGGATATACCATCGACACCTGCTGACTTTTTATTTTTTATTATTTTTTATTGACGACTTCAGTGTCCTAACCTCCAAGTCGTGTGGGTCTGTAAGTCGTCTTTACAAGTTTTTGAGTCTTGTAAGTAAGCCACTCTTGTGCTTACGTAGTGCGTCAATAGTCGCGTTTCTGTAAGCGTCCATTTGGTCCCGTTCTTTGTACTTTGGTATTGTCCGTTCCATCGTTCGTTTTATTGTTTCGTCCATCTGTTGTAAATGTTGGTCAATTTATGTATTTGTCAGGTTTCTGTTGTTTGGTGGGGCTATGTCACTCGAACGAAGTTCTCTCGCTAAGGCGTTGGTGAAACGAGGCCAGCGCATCTTACTGTAATTGTAAGAATGCGTCGCAACGTATTCCTCCAACTCCACGCGTTCGTTCGGAATCTGCATTACAGCAGCCAGTCCGCAGTGATCACTGTCGTACTCGACTGTCTGTAAGCAGTTTCGAGGGTGATTACCCACTTTGTCTGTAACTGTCAGTCTTGTGTCGTACAGCAAAAGATACAGAAAGGAACCGCTTCTTGGATACGATGGCTTTTCAGTAGCCAACAGGTCGACGCCATATTCACAGCTGTAAAGATTCATCAAATTAAAAAGATGGTTACCTCTGGGATTACTATGTTGATTTCCCCAATCTTCATGTTTTGCGTTCAAAACACCGGCCAAGATGAAATAGTTTTCTTCCAAGCTCAGTTAAAGTTCCCTAAAAAGAATCTCGAGTTCTGAAGCAAAGTAAGTAACCTGCGGAGCTCCAGCCGCATAAGCCGCAATCATATACATCCGCTTCCCTTGAGTGAGAGAGATGCATACAACGCAAACTTCTAGCGTCTTGAGCTTTTGCAATTCATTGTTGTATATGACTTTATAATTAATGCCTTTTCGTATAAAGAGAGCGACACCGCCCCCTTGAGTGGAGTCGGGCCGGTCTCTTCTTACGATATTGTAATTTTTATGAGTCAATTTGTGTTTGTGGTTTAGCTTAGTTTCGCTAGCCATAAACACATCGGGACTGTAGTCTTTCAACACTTGGAACATATTGGCTCTTCGTTCAATCCTAATCAGTGAATTTACATTCACAGCTAGGACTTTTAGGCGCGTCTCTGGCAGCGCGCCCATTATGGTCTAAATTGCGCCAGGCCAGGCAACAAAGAGTAGAGATGATCTACCCTTTTGCCTTGCTCCTTTATCTGACTTTGCAGCCCTGTTAGTTGACCTTGAATGCCCAACAACATGGCTACAATGTCAGGCTGCACCTCTGGTGCCTTAGGCACAGGGGTCTTTGGGGCAACCGTTGGTGGAGCCTGTCTCGTGTTCCCGTTCCCTGACACCATTTGGGCGTAGGAAAATTTGGATCCACGAATTTTTGTATAGGAGCCTGTCGAACTGTTCGACTTCCTGCGGCTTTTTGACTGGCCTGTTTTTGTTTTATTTGTTGGACCTTAGGGCAACCCCTATAGCTAGCCGGGTGCCCTTGGTTTCCACAAAGGACACACTTGAGCTGGGTCAAATTCTCAACCCGCTCATTCCCCAGCTTGCAATCTCCCTTGATGTGGGTTTCGGAGCACCTGACGCAGCGCAACTGCATATTGCAGTTGGCTCCGGCATGGCCGAACCTCTGGCACTTCGTACATTGTAAAATGTCGTCGTGCCTTTTTAATGTCTCCCAGTGTATGGCTTGATAGTCGAGGCATTTGATTTTCCTCAGACTCTCAAACCTACTTTGGGGCGATAATGTTACGAGGAACATTGGCAGCCTGTAACCCCCTCGCCTGGACTTCACCATAGTGAAAGGCTTGACCCCGATGAAATCGAGATCGTCGATGGCTTTTTGGCGGAGCTCAGCTAAGAGCGCCTACGGATCCGTGCAGGAACTTATGCCCTTCAGTAGGACCGTCTTTAATTTTTCGCTTTTAGGCGTGAAGCTGAATAACTCAGCTGTGGCCTCCTTAAGCACTTCTTTAACTATTTTGTATTCGGCCAGTGAGAAGCACTGTACCGAATACCGCTTTTCTTTTTCATTTAATATATTTATAAGAAAATTGTTTTTGGTGGCCGACTTACATACCTGTTTTAAGTCCTGCAGGTCAACCCGGTAGGTCCTAATTGGTGGCACCTTCTCCTTCTTGGGCTGTGGTTGTTTCTGGTGTTTCTGGTGTTGCTGCTGTTTCTGCTGTTTCTGTTTCTGCTGCTGCTGTTTCTGCTGCTGCTGTTTCTGCTACTGTTGCTGTTGCTGCGGGATTTGTCGTGGCTGTGGTTGTCGCTGCTGCATTGTTTTCGCTGAAGTCGATGGGCCCTCAGAGCTTGGGCCTGTCACTGCTGATGGAGCCTTTCTATTTTGCTCCGCTCCTGTGTTTTTGGTTGCGGGCTTGGTTTGTGGTTGTTTTTGCTGCTGTGGTTGTTGTTGCTGTTGCTGTTGTTTTTGCTGCTGTTGTTTTTCGGCGCGCTTCTTGCTTCAGCTTTAGCTGACTGAGGAGGGGCTCTATCTCCTCCTTCAGCTTTCTGAGGTTTTCCTCGAATTGGCTAATTGTTGCTTGTTTGGCTTGCAGGGCCTTTACAAGATTTGTCTCATCTTGGAGGTCCGCCTCTACCTCCAAAGCCTTCCTTGTAGGCGGGACTGGCTCTGGCTCCGATAGGATTAGATCCATATTCGGAGGCCTGAAGAGCCCCTCTCCACCTTCCGACACATATTCTGTTTTCTCAGACTCGACGTAGTCTGAGAATTCACTCTCGGTGGTAATTCCTCCCTTACCACCCTCCATTTGTTTCCGCATATCCCGCCGCTTTGCGGAGTTGGCCCTCTCCACTTTGTTTGGGCTTTGCTTCTTCAGCTTCCTCTTTTTGTTCGTTGTTGCTGGTATCCACTGGTCAGATGCCTGACCAGATGTTGTTGCTGTTACTTCGGGTACCGCTGCTGGCACCACCGTAACATCACCTGATGTGTTGGCAGAGGTATCTTTCGATACCCCTGCTTTTCTCTCCTTCTCCATCTGCTTTTTTTCCCAATCAATAAAATGTACGATTTCACGATTGTGGAAAAAAGCAATTATGTTCCTCGTAGACTCTGCCTGGGACTCGAAACTACGACCCTTCGCTTTGTCTTCGGACGCCACTTTTTTTTTTTTTTTTTTTTTCAAATTCATTTTTATTAATTCAAACTTAAATCTATCTTAAAGCTAGACAAAAATTCATAAAACTAGCCTAATTAACCATAACTTACAACTAACTTACTGGTCCCATACGGACACTCTAAGTTAAACAATAATACTAAATGCTAATGCCTTTCGGCCCTAAGATCTATTTAACTTCAATTCCATTTTATTTATTTTTTTATTCATTAGAAAATTTCAAAAAAAACTAATATCAATATCCTTTTTTATTTTTACTTAAAAACTACTAAACTGCCCTTCCCCACCCTCTGAGACGTAATCTGGGCTCCCAGAGTACTTGAAATAAGGTCCTTAATATAAAACTTAAAGCTAACTAAAACTACCTATTCTACCTATAAACTACTTAAAACTAGAACAACCACAGCAGCATATCTAACTATCCAACGTTTTTTGTTTTTCATATTTTGTTTTCTTTTTTTTTTTTATTCCTTGTTTTTTTTTTTTAATTTTTTTGTATGTTTTGTATTTTCCTTTTTTGTTTTTTTTTTTGTATTTTTTTTTGTGCCACCATGCCTATTCTACTTAAAACTAAACCCTAAAACTATAAAACAAGTATGTAATCCGGCCAAGGCTTTAAACCCTATCCCGACTACCCACTATCAAGTGCCGATTGAAGCCACCAAAACTGGTTCTCCTGCTTCACCCTATCAGTTCGGTCCCGTTCGGACACAGCCCTACTGAACCGAAGGAGCTCTGCTCCGCCTTGTGCCATGACGTCCCGATTGTACAGGAGTCGCCTATCCACGGTTCGTCGTCTGACGTGGTAGATTAGCGGAACTGCCAATCTATCCTGTATCAGACCGCATCTGTCTAAAAAGAGGAATGCCTCTGGTGGAATGAAGCCGCTCAAGCGTGCACTTTCAAAATACTCGTCGTTCGGATAGAACGCCCCGAAAATTAAATTGTTGGTCGAAGACATAGCTCTTGCAATGTGACCTCGAACGAGTTTTATCACGAAATTGTCAATTCTGTTGATTCGAGCCCCGTTGTATAGGACATCGTTGGAATAGTAATGCACGTAAGAAGATTCTGCTGTTCGATATAAGCCGGTACAGCGTCGTAAACACTGCCGCTCGAACACCGAAACTTCTCCATCTGGGATGGGGCAACGTTGAAGCACACAGGACAACCATAAACGATCATCGGCCGTATGAGGGCCATGTAGCAAATTACCTTCACTCTGGGGTCAAGCCGACTGCTAAAAAACAGCCGTTTCGTCAGAGCGAAGGCTCCTCTGGCCCTGGTCAGAGCAGCATTTATATGTCTGTTGAAATATAAATACTGATTGCTCGCTAATGGCTGCCCGTGAAGATCAACGATGACCATCTTGCGCTAATTCTTGCACGTATCCCTCGTGGCCCTAGCGAACGGAGTCCGGAACAGAATTGTCTTCGACTTCTGGACATTTATTTTCAGTTTCCAGTCGTCGCAATATCGCTGAATCTTGTCGAAATCACGCTGCAAGAGAATTCTAATAACCTCAACCTTTCGGGCCGTTCTGTACGCAATTAGATCGTCGGCGTACGCAATTGCCTTTGTAAGACTACCTATCAGATCGCTGGTGTAAATGCTGAAGAGAATCGGCGAATTCACCGCTCCCTGTTGAAGACCATTTTTAATTAAGAATGTTGTGGTAGAAGTTACGTTGCCACTTTTGACAACAAACTTTCTACCGTTAAGCATATCATAAAGCATATACAACAATGGTTTGCTTATGCCAAGCCTGCTCAGTTTTAGGTAAAGACCCTCTAACCATACGGTGTCAAAGGCCTTTTCCAAATCAACCAGAACAGCACCTGTGCATTGTTGTTTTGTTTTATTCCATTGGATATCAGAAACGAGTTTAGACGCAGCATGAATTGTGTCATGACCCGCCTTGAACCCGAACTGTTTATCCGGAATTATTTTGTTGTCCGCAGCCCACTTAGTCAGAGCCCTATTAATGATTTTTTCGAAAACTTTGCTGATGCTCGGAAGAAGACTTATCGACCGAAGATTTGACGGGTTGGAGTTGTCGCCACCTCCACTGGGCCACCGATTACTTGTTAGTTACTGTAGCAAACTGCCGACTTAAAGGCAAAACCCTACAAATGCACTTTACTTTCCTTTTTAAATTTAAAATTAACTGGCAATCACTAATTAACACTTCTTCACTCGCTGGAAGTCAAAGAACGACTGATTTTCGGACGCCACCTCTACTAGGCTACCGATAAGTTGTTAAATACACTGGCAACTTGCCAACTTTAATTTTAAATTAACACTTGTATTTATTTAACTTTGAAATTATAATTTATAATTTAACTACACTACTTCTCCGTTTGGAAGTCAAAGAACGACTGATCTACTTTGTTTAGTGATATATAGATGGATGCAAATGCAAGAATACGATACATTCTGAAGGGGTGATAGATAGATAGAAACAAAAATTATATTAATTGATAGATAATTTTTGGCCATTGCCGAAAACACTATATCGGTTTTCCCAGGCAGTAATACGAAATATTGAAATTAAAAATTACTCGGAACTAAAGAAAATTGAATTGCCCTAGGGCAAACTTATACATACAAGGGATATTCCAGTTCATATCAACGCCATGTAAACCGTTGCAAATGCTTCATACAAATTGAAAACTGCAGTCGATAATGTTAGTGTTTTAGTGCAAAAATGAAAGAAATTCGACGCATATAAAGTTTACATTAAAACAAAAATGATAATGTTACAATTTATATTTGTCCTATCGGGGTAACCATCGGAACGGAACTTCCTCCAATTTCCAAGGAATCGCAGAATTTCTTCGAGGTAGTTCTCAAAGCAGCTGATCGAAAAATCTCTCCGACAAAGTTAAACGCATGCGTTACTTTGCCAGTAAATACTTGTAATGCTTTTATTTTTGATAGATACAAACAAACTTTTCTCTGAAGTTGTTATAGAAATATGTTACAGAAATATCCATTTGAATAATTTTTATTATTATTTTTCTAAAAGAAAAGACGGTACACGACACTGACGACGACTAGAGCAAACACACTTATGTTTATGTTTTGTATTTGTTTTTTTTTTTTTTTTAGGATGACGGGGCCAACATGAAATGGCCCGCATATCATATATTTTCTTTTTTCTAAAACAAAATATTTTTCAAAAAACAATCTTTTTATTCCATCACCAAATTATCAATGTGTTTCCTCCATAATCAAATTCCCATATTGAAAATGACAATGAACTCATTCATTCAGACTGACATGACGTTTGCTTTAAAAATGGTTTGTTAATGAGCTCAAATGAAGATCTAAATAAAATATTTATTATTTGTCTATTAAACAAATAGGTACTCATTACATACAAATCACAAAAAAAAATGAACTAATCCAAATGTGATCCTACCTAAGTTAATTTATGCATAAAACTTTTTTTTATTATTATTGTGGGCTTAAGAACATACCTACATACATAAAATGAATTGAAACAAATGTACATATATCTACTTATAACCTGCATAATTATATTATTTATTTTTATTTTATTTATTATTTTATGAACTGAATTTTTACAAGTGTGATATATGAAATATGTATAATAAGTTTATCTAGAAAAGATAAATTGTTATTATTTTCTTAAACAAATTTTTTCTAGGATAGTGGGCTAGTGGCCCGCATATTTTGGAAATGGCCGTCAAAATGGCCCTTAAAATTTTTTTCTTCGCGGTAACGCTGTTCCTAAGCCTAAGAGTGCGTTCCGAGCAGCAACTCAAAGAGAGGGTATTGCGTAGAATTCTTGATCTTGACTGGTCGAATTAAGTAGAAACTCGAGTTAGGTGAATTTTTAAAAAGCTTAAGCTCAAATTATGAAATATTAATATCAATGATCCTGGAAAAAGGGGAATTGCAGGATTTTCTTTTGTTGGATGGCTGCAAAGCGTAAGGAGAGAGAAAATAAGAACAAAGGCGTAGATAATTTATTAACTCCTAAGCAGTTAAAGTGATTAAACGTTCGGCTAGCGCAATTTTGTTCAAAACGACTAATCTATCCTAAACAAAGAAAGTCTCAATTATCTTTGTCGGCAGTACATACTATTTTCTTTTATTTGAAAAGTTTAATAATCACGTATTGTAATTTTTATAAAAAGTTAAAAATTTCCTTGGGAAAAATCCTGAAAGGTGTAACAAAGAAGGATTTGCAATCCAAGAATTGCATATACGTAAGCATTCTTAAGCAAAATTTTAGGTAAGAATAAATTAATATGTTTTTTTTTTGTGAAATGGTTAGTGATTTTTCTTTTTAAATAGAATTTAAATTGGCAGCCGGAAATAACGGCTGCCCGATATACCTATTCATCCCGGTTCCGGGAAAAATTATTTAAAAATTTTAAAAACCAGTCGATACCAGGAGAACAAAGAAAAAGCAGGCAGCAATAACAGTTTGAGCAGTGCTGGAACTTAGCCCCATATCCAGCTTTAGAATAGCATTTGTAGGGATTTGGGAGGTCACCTAAGTACTGAGTTTGGCTTTGCGAATTTATATAGCCACCTTAGTTGAGAGGTTTAAGCCGTCGCTCCAGTCGTTCTTTGACTTCCAAGCAGCAGAGTCGACAAAAAATATTAATGCTTTTTTCCACAATCGCGAAATAGTCGATTTTATTAAGTGGGAAGAAAAGCAGATGGAGAAAGAGAGGAAAGCAGGGGTATCGAAAGATACCTCTGCTAACACATCAGGTGATGTTTCGGTGGTGCCAGCAGCGGTACCCAATGATACACCAAAAACATCTGGTGACACAGCTGAACAATGGACAACAACAACAAACAAGAAGAGGAAACTAAAAAAGCATAGCCCAAACAAAGTGGAGAGGGCCAACTCCGCTAAGGGGCGCGATATGCGGAAACAAATGGAGGGTGGTAAGGGAGGAATTACCACGGAGAGTGAGTTTTCAGACTACGCTGAGTCTGAAAAGGCAGAATATGTGTCTGAAGGTGGAGAGGGGCTCTTCAGGCCTCCGAATATGGATTTAATCCTATCGGAGCCAGACCCAGTCCCGCCGACAGGGAAGGTGATGGAGGTAGAGGTGGACCTCAAAGAAGAAACTAAACTGGCAGAGGCCCTGCAAGCCAAACAGGCAGCCATTAGCCAGTTTGAGGAGGCTCTTAAAAAGCTCAGGGAGGAATTGGATCCCCTCCTCAGTCAGCTAAAGCTGAAGCAGGAAGCGCGCCGACGGCAAGAGGCAGCGCAACGGCAACTGCAACAAAAACAGCAGCATCAAAAACAACAGCAACAACAACCACAGCAGCAACAAACCAAGCCCGCTACTAAAATCTCAGGAGCGGAGCAAGTTAATAAAGCATTGCCAGCAAAAGCAGGCCTAAGTGTCGAGGGCCCATCGACCTCAACAAAAGCCAAACACCAACAACAGCAACAGAAGCAGCAGCAGCACCAACAGCAACAACAGCAACAGAAGCAGCAGAAACAGTAGCAGCAGAAACATCAGCCGCAGCAACAGCAGCAGAAACAGAAACAGAAGCAGCAACACCAGCAACAACCACAGCCCAAGAAAGAGAAGGTGCCACCGATTAGGACCTACCGGGTTGACCTGCAGGACTTCAAACAGGTATGTAAGTCGGCCACTAAGGGCAAATATCTAACAAAAATAATAAATGAAAGAGATAAATTATATTCGGTGCAGTGCGAATCACTGACCGATTACAAGCTTCTTACAGAAGTGCTTAAGCAGGCCACCGCTGAGTTCTTCAGCTACACGCCTAGAAGCGAGAAACGTAAGACGGTCCTTCTGAAGGGCATCAGTTCCTGCACGGAACCGGAGGAGCTCTTAGCTGAGCTCCGTGAAAAAGCCAATGACGATCTCGATTTTATCGGATCGGGGTCAAGCCTTTCACTACGGTGAAGTCCAGACGAGGGGGTTATAGGCTGCCAATCTTCCTCGTAACATTATCGCCCCAAAGTAGTTTTGAGAGGCTGAAGGAAATCAAGTCCCTCGACCATCAAAGCATACACTGGGAGACATTAAAAAGGCACGACGACATTGTGCAATGTACGAAGTGCCAGAGGTTTAACCATGCCGCACCCAGCTGCAATATGTTGTTGCGATGCGTCAGGTGTTCAGAAACCCACATTAAGGGTGAATGTAAGCTGGGGAATGAGCGGGTTGAGGACTTAACCCAGCTCAAGTGTGTCCTTTGTGGAAACCAAGGGCACCCTGCTAACTATAGGGGTTGCCCTAAGGTCCAAGAAATGAAACAGAAACAGGCCAGTCAAAAAGCCGAAAGAAGTCGAACAGTTCGACAGGCTCCAACACAAAAATTCGTGGATCCCAAATTCTCTTACGCCCAAATGGTGTCAGGGAGTGGAAACACGAGACAGGCTCCACCAACGGTTGTCCCAAAGGTCCCCGTGCCTAAGGCACCAGAGGTGCAGCCTGACATTGTAGCCTTGTTGTTGAGCATTCAATGTCAACTTACAGGGCTGCAAAGTCAGATAAAGGAGCAAGGCAAAAGGGTAGATCATCTCTACTCTTTGTTGCCTGGCCTGGCGCAATTTAGACCATAATGGGCGCGCTGCCGGAGACGCGCCTAAAAGTCCTAGCTGTGAATGTAAATTCACTGATTAGGATTGAACGAAGAGCCAATATGTTCCAATTGCTGAAAGACTACAGTCCCGATGTGTTTATGGCTAGCGAAACTAAGCTAAACCACAAACACAAATTGACTCATAAAAATTACAATATCGTAAGAAGAGACCGGCCCGACTCCACTCAAGGGGGTGGTGTCGCTCTCTTTATACGAAAAGGCATTAATTATAAGGTCATATACAACAATGAATTGCGAAAGCTCAAGACGCTAGAAGTTTGCGTTGTATGCATCTCTCTCACTCAAGGGAAGCGGATGTATATGATTGCGGCTTATGCGGCTGGAGCTCCGCAGGTTACTTACTTTGCTTCAGAACTCGAGATTCTTTTTAGGGAACTGAAACTGAGCTTGGAAGAAAACTATTTCATCTTGGCCGGTGATTTGAACGCAAAACATGAAGATTGGGGAAATCAACATAGTAATCCCAGAGGTAACCATCTATTTAATTTGATGAATCTTTACAGCGTTGAATATAGCGTCGACCTGCTGGCTACTGAAAAGCCATCGTATCCAAGAACCGGCTCCTTTCTGGATCTTTTGCTGTACGACACCAGACTGACAGTTACAGACAAAGTGGGTAATCACCCTCGAAACTGCTTACAGACAGTCGAGTACGACAGTGATCACTGCGGACTGGCTGCTGTAATGCAGATTCCGAACGAACGCGTGGAGTTGGAGGAATACGTTGCAACGCATTCTTACAATTACAGTAAAATGCGCTGGCCTCGTTTCACCAGCGCCCTAGCGAGAGAACTTCGTTCGAGTGACATAGCCCCACCAAACAACAGAAACCTGACAAATACAGAAATGGACCAACATTTACAACAGATGGACGAAACAATAAAACGAACGATGGAACGGACAATACCAAAGTACAAAGAACGGGACCAAATGGACGCTTACAGAAACGCGACTATTGACGCACTACGTAGGCACAAGAGTGGCTTACTGACAAGACTCAAAAACTTGTACAGACGACTGACAGACCCACACGACTTGGAGGTTAGGACACTGAAGTCGTCAATAAAAAATGTCAATCTGTTGATTAAGGAGAACTACAGGTTATCAATTAACAAGTACTGGGACCACAAGATCCGGTCAGTTAATTCCAGTGACCCTAGTATGTTCCCTAAAATCAATAAGATATTTAGGAAAAAGAACGACAATGACCTTCCGTGTCTGAAACTCCAAAGAACTGAAGAGAACAGAGACGTACTCATGACAGCGCAAATAGATCCAGAAGAAGCCATCTTTGATGATGACTTTTATATAATTGAAGATCCGAAGGAAAAAGTGGAGGCGGTGGGAGCTGCTTTCCAGCAAGTGTACAAGGTGAATGTTAGCATTCGCCCCAACCACGACCTGGAAAACAGAGCCCTACTTAATCACTTTTACCTTCGAAATGATATAACACATTGGCGATCTGAGAACCGCGGTTTTATGCGGTTCGATGACGATTCCTTGGCAAATGCCATAATCGCCGAGCAAACGGGACCAAGTCCCCTGTTAGTGACGAAGGTTGAGCTTCAGCTCATCTTCAACTCAATAAAAAATAAAAAGTCAGCAGGTGTCGATGGTATATCCAACGTTGTACTAAGATATTTACCGATGGAGGCAATTGACATTTACACCACACTCTTCAATAATGCACTGAATAATGCATATTATCCAGTGCATTGGAAGACCGCTGTGGTTCATCGTCTCCCGAAAAAGGGAAAGGACAACTCCAACCCGTCAAATCTTCGGTCGATAAGTCTTCTTCCGAGCATCAGCAAAGTTTTCGAAAAAATCATTAATAGGGCTCTGACTAAGTGGGCTGCGGACAACAAAATAATTCCGGATAAACAGTTCGGGTTCAAGGCGGGTCATGACACAATTCATGCTGCGTCTAAACTCGTTTCTGATATCCAATGGAATAAAACAAAACAACAATGCACAGGTGCTGTTCTGGTTGATTTGGAAAAGGCCTTTGACACCGTATGGTTAGAGGGTCTTTACCTAAAACTGAGCAGGCTTGGCATAAGCAAGCCATTGTTGTATATACTTTATGATATGCTTAACGGTAGAAAGTTTGTTGTCAAAAGTGGCAATGTAACTTCTACCAAAACATTCTTAATTAAAAATGGTCTTCAACAGGGAGCGGTGAATTCGCCGATTCTCTTCAGCATTTACACCAGCGATCTGATAGGTAGTCTTACAAAGGCAATTGCGTACGCCGACGATCTTATTGCGTACAGAACGGCCCGAAAGGTTGAGGTTATTAGAATTCTCTTGCAGCGTGATTTCGACAAGATTCAGCGATATTGCGACGACTGGAAACTGAAAATAAATGTCCATAAGTCGGAGACAATTCTGTTCCGGACTCCGTTGGCTATGGCCACGAGGGATACGTGCAAGAATTGGCGCAAGATGGTTATCGTTGATCTTCACGGGCAGCGATTAGCGAGCAAAAGTGTAGTGAAGTACCTCGGTATCTGGTTAGATCAGTATTTATATTTCGACAGACATATAAATGCTGCTCTGACCAGGGCCAGAGGAGCCTTCGCTCTGACGAAACGGCTGTTTTTTAGCAGTCGGCTTGACCCCAGAGTGAAGGTAATTTGCTACATGGCCCTCATACGGCCGATGATCGTTTATGGTTGTCCTGTGTGGTTCAACGTTGCCCCTTCCCAGATGGAGAGGTTTCGGGTGTTCGAGCGGCAGTGTTTACGACGCTGTACCGGCTTATATCGAACAGCCGAATCTTCTTACGTGCACTACTATTCCAACGAGGTCCTATACAACGGGGCTCGAATCAACAGAATTGACAATTTCGTGATAAAACTCGTTCGAGGTCACATTGCAAGAGCTATGTCTTCGACCAACAATTTAATTTTCGGGGCGTTCTACCCGAACGACGAATATTTTGAAAGTGCACGCTTGAGCGGCTTCATTCCACCAGAGGCATTCCTCTTTTTAGATAGATGCGGTCTGATACAGGATAGATTGGCAGTTCCGTTAATTTACCACGTCAGACGACGAACCGTGGATAGGCGACTCCTGTACAATCGGGACGTCATGGCACAAGGCGGAGCAGAGCTCCTTCGGTTCAGTAGGGCTGTGTCCGAACGGGACCGAACTGATAGGGTGAAGCAGGAGAACCAGTTTTGGTGGCTTCAATCGGCACTTGATAGTGAGTAGTCGGGATGGGGTTTTAAGCCTTGGCCGGCTTACATACTTGTTTTATAGTTTTAGGGTTTAGTTTTAAGTAGAATAGGCATGGTGGCACAAAAAAACAAAAAAAAAAACACAAAAAAAAACTACAAAAAATACAAAAAAAAAATAAAATAAAAAAATAAAAATAAAAAAAAACATGGAATAATAAAAAAAAGACAAAAAAAAGACAAAATATGAAAAACAAAAAACGTTAGATAGTTAGATTTGCTGCTGTGGTTGTTCTAGTTTTAAGTAGGTTATAGGTAGAATAGGTAGTTTTAGTTAGCTTTAAGTTTTATATTAAGGACCTTATTTTAAGTAGTTTTTAAGTAAAAATAAAAAAGGATATTGACATTAGTTTTTTTAAATTTTCTAATGAATACAAAAATAAATAAAATTGAATTGAAGTTAAAATAGATCTTAGGGCCGAAAGGCATTAGCATTAAGTATTATTGTTTAACTTAGAGTGTCCGTATGGGACCAGTAAGTTAGTTGTAAGTTATGGTTAATTAGGCTAGTTTTATGAATTTTTGTCTAGCTTTAAGATAGATTTAAGATTGAATTAATAAAAATGAATTGAAAAAAAAAAAAAAAAAAAAAAAAGTGGCATCCGGAAGCAGATCCAAGGGTCGTGGGTTCGATTCCCAGCCAGAGCCAACGAAAAATTTAATTGCTTTTTTTCACAACAGAGAAATTGCTGATTTCATCTGTTGGGAAGAAAAGCAAATGAAGGAGAAGAAAGCAGGGGTATCAAAAAATACCTCTGCAAATACATCAGGTGATGTAAGTGTAGTACCGGCAGCGGTACCTCATATGACCGCAAGAACATCAGGCCACCAGTCCGATCCGACATACTCAACAACAACAAGCAAGAGGAAAAGGGAAACACCAAACCCAAATTTGGTGCCACGAAAAAGTGCTGCTACTCGTAGAGCTATGAGGAAGAGGATGGAGACAGAAAAAACGAAAGTGATGACGTCGGATACTGAGTGCTCAGTAGTTGAGGACGATATTGATTACGTCTCTGAGGAAGGAGAAGGTCACTATAGGTCTCCGAACAATAACAACGAGATCTTAGCAGAGCCGTCGACAAAAAAGGCGCTGGAGGGGGATGTGGACCGCCAAAATGAAGAAGGGCTGATGAGGGCCCTGCAAGCCAAACAGGCCACCATCAGCCAGTTTGAGGAAAGCCTTAAGAAACTTAAGGAGGAGATGGAGCCGCTACTCAGCCAACTGAGGCTGAAACAAGAAGCACGCCGCCAAAAAGAAGCAGCGGAGCGAGCTCAGCAACAACAACAGCAGAAACAAACAAAAAAACAACAACCACAGCAGCAACAGCAAAAACCCGCAACCATAAGCACAGAGACGGTGCAAAATAAAAAACCGCCATCAGCAGTAACAGGCCCAAATGCTGAGGGCCCATCAACCTCAAATAAAGCAATGCAGCAGCAACAACAGCAACCGAAACAGCAGCAGCAGAAACAGCAGCGGCAGAAGCAGCATCCGCAGCAACAGCAGCAGAAACAGGAGCAGCAACACCAGCAACAACCACAGCCCAAGAAAGAGAAGGTGCCACCGATTAGGACCTACCGGGTTGACCTGCAGGACTTAAAACAGGTATGTAAGTCGGCCACTAAAAGCAATTTTGTTATAAATATTCTGAATGAAAAAGAAAAGCGGTATTCGGTACAGTGCTTCTCACTGGCCGAGGGGGTTACAGGCTGCCAATGTTCCTCGTAACATTATCGCCCCAAAGTAGCTTTGAGAGTCTGAGGGAAATCAAATGCCTCGACTATCAAGCCATACACTGGGAGACATTAAAAAGGCACGACGACATTTTACAATGTACGAAGTGCCAGAGGTTCGGCCATGCCGGAGCCAACTGCAATATGCAGTTGCGCTGCGTCAGGTGCTCAGAAACCCACAATGAAGGAGAATGCAAGCTGGGGAATGAGCGGGTTGAGGATTTAACCCAGCTCAAGTGTGTCCTTTGTGGAAACCAAGGGCACCCGGCTAGCTATAGGGGTTGCCCTAAGGTCCAAGAAATGAAACAGAAACAGGCCAGTCAAAAAGCCGAAAGAAGTCGAACAGTTCGACAGGCTCCAATACAAAAATTCGTGGATCCCAAATTTTCCTACGCCCAAATGGTGTCAGGGAATGGGAATACGAGACAGGCTCCACCAACGGTTGCCCCAAAGGCCCCTGTGCCTAAGGCACCAGAGGTACAGCCTGACATTGTAGCCTTGTTGTTGAGCATTCAAGGTGAACTAACAGGGCTGCAAAGTCAGATAAAGGAGCAAGGCAAAAGGGTAGATCATCTCTACTCTTTGTTGCCTGGCCTGGCGCAATTTAGACCATAATGGGCGCGCTGCCGGAGACGCGCCTAAAAGTCCTAGCTGTGAATGTAAATTCACTGATTAGGATTGAACGAAGAGCCAATATGTTCCAATTGTTGAAAGACTACAGTCCCGATGTGTTTATGGCTAGCGAAACTAAGCTAAACCACAAACACAAATTGACTCATAAAAATTACAATATCGTAAGAAGAGACCGGCCTGACTCCACTCAAGGGGCGGTGTCGCTCTCTTTATACGAAAAGGCATTAATTATAAAGTCATATACAACAATGAATTGCGAAAGCTCAAGACGCTAGAAGTTTGCGTTGTATGCATCTCTCTCACTCAAGGGAAGCGGATGTATATGATTGCGGCTTATGCGGCTGGAGCTCCGCAGGTTACTTACTTTGCTTCAGAACTCGAGATTCTTTTTAGGGAACTTAAACTGAGCTTGGAAGAAAACTATTTCATCGTCGTCGCAATATCGCTGAATCTTGTCGAAATCACGGTGCAAGAGAATTCTAATAACCTCAACCTTTCGGGCCGTTCTGTACGCAATTAGATCGTCGGCATACGCAATTGCCTTTGTAAGACTACCTATCAGATCGCTGGTGTAAATGCTGAAGAGAATCGGCGAATTCACCGCTCCCTGTTGAAGACCATTTTTAATTAAGAATGTTGTGGTAGAAGTTACATTGCCACTTTTGACAACAAACTTTCTACCGTTAAGCATATCATAAAGTATATAAAACAATGGCTTGCTTATGCCAAGCCTGCTCAGTTTTAGTTAAAGACCCTCTAACCATACGGTGTCAAAGGCCTTTTCCAAATCAACCAAAACAGCACCTGTGCATTGTTGTTTTGTTTTATTCCATTGAATATCAGAAACGAGTTTAGACGCAGCATGAATTGTGTCATGACCCGCCTTGAACCCGAACTGTTTATCCGGAATTATTTTGTTGTCCGCAGCCCACTTAGTCAGAACCCTATTAATGATTTTTTCGAAAACTTTGCTGATGCTCGGAAGAAGACTTATCGACCGAAGATTTGACGGGTTGGAGTTGCCCTTTCCCTTTTTCGGGAGAGGATGAACCACAGCGGTCTTCCAATGCACTGGATAATATGCATTATTCAGTGCATTGTTAAAGAGTGTGGTGTAAATGTCGATTGCCTCCATCGGTAAATGTCTTAGTACAACGTTGGATATACCGTCGACACCTGCTGACTTTTTGTTTTTTATTGAGTTGAAGATGAGCTGAAGCTGAACCTTCGTCACTAACAGGGGACTTGGTCCCGTTTGCTCGGCGATTATGGCATTTGCCAAGGAGTCGTCATTGAACCGCATGAAACCGCGGTTCTCAGATCGCCATTGTGTTATATCATTTCGAAGGTAGAAGTGATTGAGTAGGGCTCTGCTTTCCAGGTTGTGGTTGGGGCGAATGCTAACATTCACCTTGTACACTTGCTGGAAAGCAGCTCCCACCGCCTCCACTTTTTCCTTCGGATCTTCAATTATAAAAAAGTCATCGTCAAAGATGGCTTCTTCTGGATCTATTTGCGCTGTCCTGAGTACGTCTATGTTCTCTTCAGTTCTTTGGAGTTTCAGACACGGAAGGTCATTGTCGTTCTTTTTCCTAAATATCTTATTGATTTTAGGGAACATACTAGGGTCACTGGAATTAACAGACCGGATCTTACGATCCCAGTACTTGTTAATTGATAACCTGTAGTTCTCCTTAATCAACAGATTGACATTTTTTATTGACGACTTCAGTGTCCTAACCTCCAAGTCGTGTGGGTCTGTAAGTCGTCTGTACAAGTTTTTGAGTCTTGTCAGTAAGCCACTCTTGTGCCTACGTAGTGCGTCAATAGTCGCGTTTCTGTAAGCGTCCATTTGGTCCCGTTCTTTGTACTTTGGTATTGTCCGTTCCATTGTTCGTTTTATTGTTTCGTCCATCTGTTGTAAATGTTGGTCAATTTCTGTGTTTGTCAGGTTTCTGTTGTTTGGTGGGGCTATGTCACTCGAACGAAGTTCTCTCGCTAAGGCGTTGGTGAAACGAGGTCAGCACATCTTACTGTAATTGTAAGAATGCGTCGCAACGTATTCCTCCAACTCCACGCGTTCGTTTGGAATCTGCATTACAGCAGCCAGTCCGCAGTGATCACTGTCGTACTCGATTGTCTGTAGGCAGTTTCGAGGGTGATTACCCACTTTGTCTGTAACTGTCAGTCTTGTGTCGTACAGCAAAAGATCCAGAAAGGAACCGCTTCTTGGATACGATGGCTTTTCAGTAGCCAGAAGGTCGACGCCATATTCAACGCTGTAAAGATTCATCAAATTAAAAAGATGATTACCTCTGGGATTACTATGTTGATTTCCCCAATCTTCATGTTTTGCGTTCAAATCACCGGCCAATATGAAATAGTTTTCTTCCAAGCTCAGTTTCAGTTCCCTGAAAAGTATCTCGAGTTCTGAAGTAAAGTAAGTAACCTGCGGAGCTCCAGCCGCATAAGCCGCAATCATATACATCCGCTTCCCTTGAGTGAGAGAGATGCATACAACGCAAACTTCTAGCGTCTTGAACTTTCGCAATTCATTGTTGTATATAACCTTATAATTAATGCCTTTTCGTATAAAGAGAGCGACACCGCCCCCTTGAGTGGAGTCGGGCCGGTCTCTTCTTACGATATTGTAATTGTTATGAGTCAATTTGTTTTTGTGGTTTAGCTTGGTTTCGCTAGCCATAAACACATCGGGACTGTAGTCTTTCAACAATTGGAACATGTTGGCTCTTCGTTCAATCCTAATCAGTGAATTTACATTCACAGCTAGGACTTTTAGGCGCGTCTCCGGCAGCGCGCCCATTATGGTCTAAATTGCGCCAGGCCAGGCAACAAAGAGTAGAGATGATCTACCCTTTTGCCTTGCTCCTTTATCTGACTTTGCAGCCCTGTTAGTTGACCTTGAATGCTCAACAACAAGGCTACAATGTCAGGCTGCACCTCTGGTGCCTTAGGCACGGGGACCTTTGGGACAACCGTTGGTGGAGCCTGTCTCGTGTTTCCACTCCCTGACACCATTTGGGCGTAAGAGAATTGTGGATCCACGAATTTTTGTGTTGGAGCCTGTCGAACTGTTCGACTTCTTTCAGCTTTTTGACTGGCCTGTTTTTTTTTAATTTCTTGGACCTTAGGGCAACCCCTATAGTTAGCAGGGTGCCCTTGGTTTCCACAAAGGACACACTTGAGCTGGGTTAAGTCCTCAACCCGCTCATTCCCCAGCTTACATTCACCCTTAATGTGGGTTTCTGAACACCTGACGCATCGCAACAACATATTGCAGCTGGGTGCGGCATGGTTAAACCTCTGGCACTTCGTACATTGCACAATGTCGTCGTGCCTTTTTAATGTCTCCCAGTGTATGCTTTGATGGTCGAGGGACTTGATTTCCTTCAGCCTCTCAAAACTACTTTGGGGCGATAATGTTACGAGGAAGATTGGCAGCCTATAACCCCCTCGTCTGGACTTCACCGTAGTGAAAGGCTTGACCCCGATCCGATCTGAGCCTGCTCAGTTTTAGTTAAAGACCCTCTAACCATACGGTGTCAAAGGCCTTTTCCAAATCAACCAAAACAGCACCTGTGCATTGTTGTTTTGTTTTATTCCATTGAATATCAGAAACGAGTTTAGACGCAGCATGAATTGTGTCATGACCCGCCTTGAACCCGAACTGTTTATCCGGAATTATTTTGTTGTCCGCAGCCCACTTAGTCAGAGCCCTATTAATGATTTTTTCGAAAACTTTGCTGATGCTCCGAAGAAGACTTATCGACCGAAGATTTGACGGGTTGGAGTTGCCCTTTCCCTTTTTCGGGAGAGGATGAACCACAGCGGTCTTCCAATGCACTGGATAATATGCATTATTCAGTGCATTGTTAAAGAGTGTGGTGTAAATGTCGATTGCCTCCATCGGTAAATGTCTTAGTACAACGTTGGATATACCGTCGACACCTGCTGACTTTTTGTTTTTTATTGAGTTGAAGATGAGCTGAAGCTGAACCTTCGTCACTAACAGGGGACTTGGTCCCGTTTGCTCGGCGATTATGGCATTTGCCAAGGAGTCGTCATTGAACCGCATGAAACCGCGGTTCTCAGATCGCCATTGTGTTATATCATTTCGAAGGTAAAAGTGATTGAGTAGGGCTCTGCTTTCCAGGTCGTGGTTGGGGCGAATGCTAACATTCACCTTGTACACTTGCTGGAAAGCAGCTCCCACCGCCTCCACTTTTTCCTTCGGATCTTCAATTATAAAAAAGTCATCGTCAAAGATGGCTTCTTCTGGATCTATTTGCGCTGTCCTGAGTAAGTCTATGTTCTCTTCAGTTCTTTGGAGTTTCAGACACGGAAGGTCATTGTCGTTCTTTTTCCTAAATATCTTATTGATTTTAGGGAACATACTAGGGTCACTGGAATTAACAGACCGGATCTTACGATCCCAGTACTTGTTAATTGATAACCTGTAGTTCTCCTTAATCAACAGATTGACATTTTTTATTGACGACTTCAGTGTTCTAACCTCCAAGTCGTGTGGGTCTGTAAGTCGTCTGTACAAGTTTTTGAGTCTTGTCAGTAAGCCACTCTTGTGCCTACGTAGTGCGTCAATAGTCGCGTTTCTGTAAGCGTCCATTTGGTCCCGTTCTTTGTACTTTGGTATTGTCCGTTCCATTGTTCGTTTTATTGTTTCGTCCATCTGTTGTAAATGTTGGTCAATTTCTGTGTTTGTCAGGTTTCTGTTGTTTGGTGGGGCTATGTCACTCGAACGAAGTTCTCTCGCTAAGGCGTTGGTGAAACGAGGTCAGCACATCTTACTGTAATTGTAAGAATGCGTCGCAACGTATTCCTCCAACTCCACGCGTTCGTTTGGAATCTGCATTACAGCAGCCAGTCCGCAGTGATCACTGTCGTACTCGATTGTCTGTAGGCAGTTTCGAGGGTGATTACCCACTTTGTCTGTAACTGTCAGTCTTGTGTCGTACAGCAAAAGATCCAGAAAGGAACCGCTTCTTGGATACGATGGCTTTTCAGTAGCCAGAAGGTCGACGCCATATTCAACGCTGTAAAGATTCATCAAATTAAAAAGATGATTACCTCTGGGATTACTATGTTGATTTCCCCAATCTTCATGTTTTGCGTTCAAATCACCGGCCAATATGAAATAGTTTTCTTCCAAGCTCAGTTTCAGTTCCCTAAAAAGTATCTCGAGTTCTGAAGTAAAGTAAGTAACCTGCGGAGCTACAGCCGCATAAGCCGCAATCATATACATCCGCTTCCCTTGAGTGAGAGAGATGCATACAACGCAAACTTCTAGCGTCTTGAACTTTCGCAATTCATTGTTGTATATAACCTTATAATTAATGCCTTTTCGTATAAAGAGAGCGACACCGCCCCCTTGAGTGGAGTCGGGCCGGTCTCTTCTTACGATATTGTAATTGTTATGAGTCAATTTGTTTTTGTGGTTTAGCTTGGTTTCGCTAGCCATAAACACATCGGGACTGTAGTCTTTCAACAATTGGAACATGTTGGCTCTTCGTTCAATCCTAATCAGTGAATTTACATTCACAGCTAGGACTTTTAGGCGCGTCTCCGGCAGCGCGCCCATTATGGTCTAAATTGCGCCAGGCCAGGCAACAAAGAGTAGAGATGATCTACCCTTTTGCCTTGCTCCTTTATCTGACTTTGCAGCCCTGTTAGTTGACCTTGAATGCTCAACAACAAGGCTACAATGTCAGGCTGCACCTCTGGTGCCTTAGGCACGGGGACCTTTGGGACAACCGTTGGTGGAGCCTGTCTCGTGTTTCCACTCCCTGACACCATTTGGGCGTAAGAGAATTGTGGATCCACGAATTTTTGTGTTGGAGCCTGTCGAACTGTTCGACTTCTTTCAGCTTTTTGACTGGCCTGTTTTTTTTTAATTTCTTGGACCTTAGGGCAACCCCTATAGTTAGCAGGGTGCCCTTGGTTTCCACAAAGGACACACTTGAGCTGGGTTAAGTCCTCAACCCGCTCATTCCCCAGCTTACATTCACCCTTAATGTGGGTTTCTGAACACCTGACGCATCGCAACAACATATTGCAGCTGGGTGCGGCATGGTTAAACCTCTGGCACTTCGTACATTGCACAATGTCGTCGTGCCTTTTTAATGTCTCCCAGTGTATGCTTTGATGGTCGAGGGACTTGATTTCCTTCAGCCTCTCAAAACTACTTTGGGGCGATAATGTTACGAGGAAGATTGGCAGCCTATAACCCCCTCGTCTGGACTTCACCGTAGTGAAAGGCTTGACCCCGATCCGATAAAATCGAGATCGTCATTGGCTTTTTCACGGAGCTCAGCTAAGAGCTCCTCCGGTTCCGTGCAGGAACTGATGCCCTTCAGAAGGACCGTCTTACGTTTCTCGCTTCTAGGCGTGTAGCTGAAGAACTCAGCGGTGGCCTGCTTAAGCACTTCTGTAAGAAGCTTGTAATCGGTCAGTGATTCGCACTGCACCGAATATAATTTATCTCTTTCATTTATTATTTTTGTTAGATATTTGCCCTTAGTGGCCGACTCACATACCTGTTTTAAGTCCTTCAAGTCAACTCCGCAGGTCTTAATTGGTGGCACCGTCTCTTTCTTGGGCTGTGGTTGTTGCTGGTGTTGGTGCTTCTGTTTCTGCTGCTGTTGCTGCGGCTGCTGTTTCTGCTGCTGCTGTTTCTGCTGCTTCTGTTGCTGTTGTTGCTGTTGCTGCTGCTGCTGCTGCTGCTTCTGTTGCTGTTGTTGCTGTTTGGCTTTTGTTGAGGTCGATGGGCCCTCGACACTTAGACCTGCTTTTGCTGGCGGTGCTTTTTTAACTTGCTCCGCTCCTGAGATTTTAGTAGCGGGCTTGGTTTGTGGTTGTTGCTGCTGTGGTTGTTGTTTTTGTTGCTGCTGTTTTTGTTGCAGTTGACGTTGCGCTGCCTCTTGTTGTCGGCGCGCCTCTTGTTTCAGCCTCAGTTGGGTGAGTAGCGGGTCGATCTCCTCCTGAAGCTTCTTAAGGCTTTCTTTAAACTTGCTGATGGTGGCCTGTTTGGCTTGCAGGGCCCTCATCAGCCCTTCTTCATTTTGGAGGTCCATATCCCCCTCCAGCACCTTTTTTGTCGACGGCTCTGCCTGGCTCTCGAATTTATTTTTCGGAGACTTAAATTGGCCTTCTCCTTCTTCCGAGACGTAATCAATTTCGTCGTCAACCACTGAACTCTCGGTATCCGACGTCATCAGTTTGGTCTTCTCCGTCTCCATCCTCTTCCTTATCGCGCTACGCGTAGCAGCACTCTTTCGTTGCACCAAATTTGGATTTGGTGCTTCCCGCTTCCGCTTGATTGTTGTTGCTGTGTGCGTTGGATCGCTCAGATGGCCTGATGTTGCGGTGATTTGAAGTACCGCTGCCGGAACCACACTCACATCACCTGATTTATTAGCTGAGGTATCTTTCGATACCCCCGCTTTCTTCTCCTTCACCATTTGCTTTTCTTCCCAATCGATGAAATCAACAATTTCTCGATTGTGAAAAAAAGCAATTACATTTTTCGTTGACTCCGCACGGGATTCGAACCCACGACCTTTGGAGCTGTTTTCGGACGCCACTTTTTTTTTTTTTTTTTTTTCAAATTCGTTTTTATTAATTCATTCTTAAGACTATCTTAAAGCTAGACAAAAATTCATAAAACTAGCCTAATTATCTATAACTTACAACTAACTTACTGGTCTCATACGGACACTCTAAGTTAAACAATAATACTTAATGCTAATGCCTTTCGGCCCTAAGATCTATTTAACTTCAATTCATTTCATTTATTTTTGTCTTCATTAAAAAATTTAGAAAAAACTAATGTCAATATCCTTTTTTATTTTACTTAAAAACTACTTAAAATAAGTTCCTTAATATAAAACTTAAAGCTAACTAAAACTACCTATTCTACCTATAAACTACTTAAAACTAGAACAACCACAGCAGCAAATCTAACTATGTATCTAACGTTTTTTGTTTTTCATATTTTGTCTTTTTTTTATTTTTTTTATTTTTGATTATTCCATTTTTTTTTTAATTTTTTTTTTTTGTATTTTTTTGTATTTTTCCTGTTTTGTATTTTTTGTATTGTTTTTGTATGTTTTTTTTTGTGCCACCATGCCTATTCTACTTAAAACTAAACCCTAAAACTATAAAACAAGTATGTAAGCCGGCCAAGGCTTAAAACCCCATCCCGACTACTCACTATCAAGTGCCGATTGAAGCCACCAAAACTGGCTCTCCTGCTTCACCCTATCAGTTCGGTCCCTTTCGGACACAGCCCTACTGAACTGAAGGAGCTCTGCTCTGCCTTGTGCCATGACGTCCCGATTGTACAGAAGTCGCCTATCCACGGTTCGTCGTCTGACGTGGTAGATTAACGGAACTGCCAATCTATCCTGTATCAGACCGCATCTATCTAAAAAGAGGAATGCCTCTGGTGGAATAAAGCCGCTCAAGCGTGCACTCTCAAAATACTCGTCGTTCGGATAGAACGCCCCGAAAATTAAATTGTTGGTCGAAGACATAGCTCTTGCAATGTGACCTCGTTTTATCACGAAATTGTCAATTCTGTTGATTCGAGCCCCGTTGTATAGGACCTCGTTGGAATAGTAATGCACGTAAGAAGATTCTGCTGTTCGATATAAGCCGGTACAGTGTCGTAAACACTGCCGCTCGAACACCCGAAACTTTTCCATCTGGGAAGGGGCAACGTTGAACCACACAGGACAACCATAAACAATCATCGGCCGTATGAGGGCCATGTAGCAAATTACCTTCACTCTGGGATCAAGCCGACTGCTAAAAAACAGCCGTTTCGTCAGAGCGAAGGCTCCTCTGGCCCTGGTCGGAGCAGCATTTATATGTCTGTCGAAATATAAATACTGATCTAACCAGATACCGAGGTACTTCACTACACTTTTGCTCGCTAATCGCTGCCCGTGAAGATCAACGATGACCATCTTGCGCCAATTCTTGCACGTATCCCTCGTGGCCCTAGCCAACGGAGTCCGGAACAGAATTGTCTCCGACTTCTGGACATTTATTTTCAGTTTCCAGTCGTCGCAATATCGCTAAATCTTGTCGAAATCACGCTGCAAGAGAATTCTAATAACCTCTAATAACCTTTCGGGCCGTTCTGTACGCAATTAGATCGTCGGCATACGCAATTGCCTTTGTAAGACTACCTATCAGATCGCTGGTGTAAATGCTGAAGAGAATCGGCGAATTCACCGCTCCCTGTTGAAGACCATTTTTAATTAAGAATGTTGTGGTAGAAGTTACATTGCCACTTTTGACAACAAACTTTCTACCGTTAAGCATATCATAAAGTATATACAACAATGGCTTGCTTATGCCAAGCCTGCTCAGTTTTAGGTAAAGACCCTCTAACCATACGGTGTCAAAGGCCTTTTCCAAATCAACCAAAACAGCACCTGTGCATTGTTGTTTTGTTTTATTCCATTGAATATCAGAAACGAGTTTAGACGCAGCATGAATTGTGTCATGACCCGCCTTGAACCCGAACTGTTTATCCGGAATTATTTTGTTGTCCGCAGCCCACTTAGTCAGAGCCCTATTAATGATTTTTTCGAAAACTTTGCTGATGCCCGGAAGAAGACTTATCGACCGAAGATTTGACGGGTTGGAGTTGTCCTTTCCCTTTTTCGGGAGAGGATGAACCACAGCGGTCTTCCAATGCACTGGATAATATGCATTATTCAGTGCATTATTGAAGATTGTGGTGTAAATGTCAATTGCCTCCATCGGTAAATGTCTTAGTACAACGTTGGATATACCATCGACACCTGCTGACTTTTTATTTTTTATTATTTTTTATTGACGACTTCAGTGTCCTAACCTCCAAGTCGTGTGGGTCTGTAAGTCGTCTTTACAAGTTTTTGAGTCTTGTAAGTAAGCCACTCTTGTGCTTACGTAGTGCGTCAATAGTCGCGTTTCTGTAAGCGTCCATTTGGTCCCGTTCTTTGTACTTTGGTATTGTCCGTTCCATCGTTCGTTTTATTGTTTCGTCCATCTGTTGTAAATGTTGGTCAATTTATGTATTTGTCAGGTTTCTGTTGTTTGGTGGGGTTATGTCACTCGAACGAAGTTCTCTCGCTAAGGCGTTGGTGAAACGAGGCCAGCGCATCTTACTGTAATTGTAAGAATGCGTCGCAACGTATTCCTCCAACTCCACGCGTTCGTTCGGAATCTGCATTACAGCAGCCAGTCCGCAGTGATCACTGTCGTACTCGACTGTCTGTAAGCAGTTTCGAGGGTGATTACCCACTTTGTCTGTAACTGTCAGTCTTGTGTCGTACAGCAAAAGATACAGAAAGGAACCGCTTCTTGGATACGATGGCTTTTCAGTAGCCAGAAGGTCGACGCCATATTCAACGCTGTAAAGATTCATCAAATTAAAAAGATGATTACCTCTGGGATTACTATGTTGATTTTCCCAATCTTCATGTTTTGCGTTCAAAACACCGGCCAAGATGAAATAGTTTTCTTCCAAGCTCAGTTTAAGTTCCCTAAAAAGAATCTCGAGTTCTGAAGCAAAGTAAGTAACCTGCGGAGCTCCAGCCGCATAAGCCGCAATCATATACATCCGCTTCCCTTGAGTGAGAGAGATGCATACAACGCAAACTTCTAGCGTCTTGAGCTTTTGCAATTCATTGTTGTATATGACTTTATAATTAATGCCTTTTCGTATAAAGAGAGCGACACCGCCCCCTTGAGTGGAGTCGGGCCGGTCTCTTCTTACGATATTGTAATTTTTATGAGTCAATTTGTGTTTGTGGTTTAGCTTAGTTTCGCTAGCCATAAACATATCGGGACTGTAGTCTTTCAACACTTGGAACATATTGGCTCTTCGTTCAATCCTAATCAGTGAATTTACATTCACAGCTAGGACTTTTAGGCGCGTCTCCGGCAGCGCGCCCATTATGGTCTAAATTGCGCCAGGCCAGGCAACAAAGAGTAGAGATGATCTACCCTTTTGCCTTGCTCCTTTATCTGACTTTGCAGCCCTGTTAGTTGACCTTGAATGCCCAACAACATGGCTACAATGTCAGGCTGCACCTCTGGTGCCTTAGGCACAGGGGCCTTTGGGGCAACCGTTGGTGGAGCCTGTCTCGTGTTCCCGTTCCCTGACACCATTTGGGCGTAGGAAAATTTGGGATCCACGAATTTTTGTATAGGAGCCTGTCGAACTGTTCGACTTCCTGCGGCTTTTTGACTGGCCTGTTTTTGTTTTATTTGTTGGACCTTAGGGCAACCCCTATAGCTAGCCGGGTGCCCTTGGTTTCCACAAAGGACACACTTGAGCTGGGTCAAATCCTCAACCCGCTCATTCCCCAGCTTGCAATCTCCCTTGATGTGGGTTTCGGAGCACCTGACGCAGCGCAACTGCATATTGCAGTTGGCTCCGGCATGGCCGAACCTCTGGCACTTCGTACATTGTAAAATGTCGTCGTGCCTTTTTAATGTCTCCCAGTGTATGGCTTGATAGTCGAGGCATTTGATTTCCCTCAGACTCTCAAACCTACTTTGGGGCGATAATGTTACGAGGAACATTGGCAGCCTGTAACCCCCTCGCCTGGACTTCACCATAGTGAAAGGCTTGACCCCGATGAAATCGAGATCGTCGATGGCTTTTTGGCGGAGCTCAGCTAAGAGCGCCTACGGATCCGTGCAGGAACTTATGCCCTTCAGTAGGACCGTCTTTAATTTTTCGCTTTTAGGCGTGAAGCTGAATAACTCAGCTGTGGCCTCCTTAAGCACTTCTTTAACTATTTTGTATTCGGCCAGTGAGAAGCACTGTACCGAATACCGCTTTTCTTTTTCATTTAATATATTTATAAGAAAATTGTTTTTGGTGGCCGACTTACATACCTGTTTTAAGTCCTGCAGGTCAACCCGGTAGGTCCTAATTGGTGGCACCTTCTCCTTCTTGGGCTGTGGTTGTTTCTGGTGTTTCTGGTGTTGCTGCTGTTTCTGCTGTTGCTGTTTCTGCTGCTGCTGTTTCTGCTGCTGCTGTTTCTGCTACTGTTGCTGTTGCTGCTGCTGCTGGATTTGTCGTGGCTGTGGTTGTCGCTGCTGCATTGTTTTCGCTGAAGTCGATGGGCCCTCAGAGCTTGGGCCTGTCACTGCTGATGGAGCCTTTCTATTTTGCTCCGCTCCTGTGTTTTTGGTTGCGGGCTTGGTTTGTGGTTGTTTTTGCTGCTGTGGTTGTTGTTGCTGTTGCTGTTGTTTTTGCTGCTGTTGTTTTTCGGCGCGCTTCTTGCTTCAGCTTTAGCTGACTGAGGAGGGGCTCTATCTCCTCCTTCAGCTTTCTGAGGTTTTCCTCGAATTGGCTAATTGTTGCTTGTTTGGCTTGCAGGGCCTTTACAAGATTTGTCTCATCTTGGAGGTCCGCCTCTACCTCCAAAGCCTTCCTTGTAGGCGGGACTGGCTCTGGCTCCGATAGGATTAGATCCATATTCGGAGGCCTGAAGAGCCCCTCTCCACCTTCCGACACATATTCTGTTTTCTCAGACTCGGCGTAGTCTGAGAATTCACTCTCGGTGGTAATTCCTCCCTTACCACCCTCCATTTGTTTCCGCATATCCCGCCGCTTTGCGGAGTTGGCCCTCTCCACTTTGTTTGGGCTTTGCTTCTTCAGCTTCCTCTTTTTGTTCGTTGTTGCTGGTATCCACTGGTCAGATGCCTGACCAGATGTTGTTGCTGTTACTTCGGGTACCGCTGCTGGCACCACCGTAACATCACCTGATGTGTTGGCAGAGGTATCTTTCGATACCCCTGCTTTTCTCTCCTTCTCCATCTGCTTTTTTTCCCAATCAATAAAATGTACGATTTCACGATTGTGGAAAAAAGCAATTATATTCCTCGTAAACTCTGCCTGGGACTCGAAACTACGACCCTTCGCTTTGTCTTCGGACGCCACTTTTTTTTTTTTTTTTTCAAATTCATTTTTATTAATTCAATCTTAAATCTATCTTAAAGCTAGACAAAAATTCATAAAACTAGCCTAATTAACCATAACTTACAACTAACTTACTGGTCCCATACGGACACTCTAAGTTAAACAATAATACTTAATGCTAATGCCTTTCGGCCCTAAGATCTATTTAACTTCAATTCCATTTTATTTATTTTTTTATTCATTAGAAAATTTCAAAAAAACTAATATCAATATCCTTTTTTATTTTTACTTAAAAACTACTAAACTGCCCTTCCCCACCCTCTGAGACGTAATCTGGGCTCCCAGAGTACTTGAAATAAGGTCCTTAATATAAAACTTAAAGCTAACTAAAACTACCTATTCTACCTATAAACTACTTAAAACTAGAACAACCACAGCAGCATATCTAACTATCCAACGTTTTTTGTTTTTCATATTTTGTTTTCTTTTTTTTTTTATTCCTTGTTTTTTTTTTTTTTTAATTTTTTTGTATGTTTTGTATTTTCCTTTTTTGTTTTTTTTTTTGTATTTTTTTTTGTGCCACCATGCCTATTCTACTTAAAACTAAACCCTAAAACTATAAAACAAGTATGTAAGCCGGCCAAGGCTTTAAACCCTATCCCGACTACCCACTATCAAGTGCCGATTGAAGCCACCAAAACTGGTTCTCCTGCTTCACCCTATCAGTTCGGTCCCGTTCGGACACAGCCCTACTGAACCGAAGGAGCTCTGCTGACGTCTGACGTCCCGATTGTACAGGAGTCGCCTATCCACGGTTCGTCGTCTGACGTGGTAGATTAGCGGAACTGCCAATCTATCCTGTATCAGACCGCATCTGTCTAAAAAGAGGAATGCCTCTGATGGAATGAAGCCGCTCAAGCGTGCACTTTCAAAATACTCGTCGTTCGGATAGAACGCCCCGAAAATTCAATTGTTGGTCGAAGAAATAGCTCTTGCAATGTGACCTCGAACGAGTTTTATCACGAAATTGTCAATTCTGTTGATTCGAGCCCCGTTGTATAGGACATCGTTGGAATAGTAATGCACGTAAGAAGATTCGGCTGTACAGCGTTCGGTACAGCGTCGTAAACACTGCCGCTCGAACACCCGAAACTTCTCCATCTGGGATGGGGCAACGTTGAAGCACACAGGACAACCATAAACGATCATCGGCCGTATGAGGGCCATGTAGCAAATTACCTTCACTCTGGGGTCAAGCCGACTGCTAAAAAACAGCCGTTTCGTCAGAGCGAAGGCTCCTCTGGCCCTGGTCAGAGCAGCATTTATATGTCTGTTGAAATATAAATACTGATTGCTCGCTAATGGCTGCCCGTGAAGATCAACGATGACCATCTTGCGCCAATTCTTGCACGTATCCCTCGTGGCCCTAGCCAACGGAGTCCGGAACAGAATTGTCTCCGACTTCTGGACATTTATTTTCAGTTTCCAGTCGTCGCAATATCGCTGAATCTTGTCGAAATCACGCTGCAAGAGAATTCTAATAACCTCAACCTTTCGGGCCGTTCTGTACGCAATTAGATCGTCGGCGTACGCAATTGCCTTTGTAAGACTACCTATCAGATCGCTGGTGTAAATGCTGAAGAGAATCGGCGAATTCACCGCTCCCTGTTGAAGACCATTTTTAATTAAGAATGTTGTGGTAGAAGTTACGTTGCCACTTTTGACAACAAACTTTCTACCGTTAAGCATATCATAAAGCATATACAACAATGGTTTGCTTATGCCAAGCCTGCTCAGTTTTAGGTAAAGACCCTCTAACCATACGGTGTCAAAGGCCTTTTCCAAATCAACCAGAACAGCACCTGTGCATTGTTGTTTTGTTTTATTCCATTGGATATCAGAAACGAGTTTAGACGCAGAGTCATGACCCGCCTTGAACCCGAACTGTTTATCCGGAATTATTTTGTTGTCCGCAGCCCACTTAGTCAGAGCCCTATTAATGATTTTTTCGAAAACTTTGCTGATGCTCGGAAGAAGACTTATCGACCGAAGATTTGACGGGTTGGAGTTGTCGCCACCTCCACTGGGCCACCGATTACTTGTTAGTTATTGTAGCAAACTGCCGACTTAAAGGCAAAACCCTACAAATGCACTTTACTTTCCTTTTTAAATTTAAAATTAACTGGCAATCACTAATTAACACTTCTTCACTCGCTGGAAGTCAAAGAACGACTGATTTTCGGACGCCACCTCCACTAGGCTACCGATAAGTTGTTAAATACACTGGCAACTTGCCAACTTTAACTTTAAATTAACACTTGTATTTATTTAACTTTGAAATTATAATTTATAATTTAACTACACTACTTCTCCGTTTGGAAGTCAAAGAACGACTGATCTACTTTGTTTAGTGATATATAGATGGATGCAAATGCAAGAATACGATACATTCTGAAGGGGTGATAGATAGATAGAAACAAAAATTATATTAATTGATAGATAATTTTTGGCCATTGCCGAAAACACTATATCGGTTTTCCCAGGCAGTAATACGAAATATTGAAATTAAAAATTACTCGGAACTAAAGAAAATTGAATTGCCCTGGGGCAAACTTATACATACAAGGGATATTCCAGTTCATATCAACGCCATGTAAACCGTTGCAAATGCTTCATACAAATTGAAAACTGCAGTCGATAATGTTAGTGTTTTAGTGCAAAAATGAAAGAAATTCGACGCATATAAAGTTTACATTAAAACAAAAATGATAATGTTACAATTTATATTTGTCCTATCGGGGTAACCATCGGAACGGAACTTCCTCCAATTTCCAAGGAATCGCAGAATTTCTTCGAGGTAGTTCTCAAAGCAGCTGATCGAAAAATCTCTCCGACAAAGTTAAACGCATGCGTTACTTTGCCAGTAAATACTTGTAATGCTTTTATTTTTGATAGATACAAACAAACTTTTCTCTGAAGTTGTTATAGAAATATGTTACAGAAATATCCATTTGAATAATTTTTATTATTATTTTTCTAAAAGAAAAGACGGTACACGACACTGACGACGACTAGAGCAAACACACTTATGTTTATGTTTTGTATTTGTTTTTTTTTTTTTTTAGGATGACGGGGCCAACATGAAATGGCCCGCATATCATATATTTTCTTTTTTCTAAAACAAAATATTTTTCAAAAAACAATCTTTTTATTCCATCACCAAATTATCAATGTGTTTCCTCCATAATCAAATTCCCATATTGAAAATGACAATGAACTCATTCATTCAGACTGACATGACGTTTGCTTTAAAAATGGTTTGTTAATGAGCTCAAATGAAGATCTAAATAAAATATTTATTATTTGTCTATTAAACAAATAGGTACTCATTACATACAAATCACAAAAAAAAAATGAACTAATCCAAATGTGATCCTACCTAAGTTAATTTATGCATAAAACTTTTTTTTATTATTATTGTGGGCTTAAGAACATACCTACATACATAAAATGAATTGAAACAAATGTACATATATCTACTTATAACCTGCATAATTATATTATTTATTTTTATTTTATTTATTATTTTATGAACTGAATTTTTACAAGGGTGATATATGAAATATGTATAATAAGTTTATCTAGAAAAGATAAATTGTTATTATTTTCTTAAACAAATTTTTTCTAGGATAGTGGGCTAGTGGCCCGCATATTTTGGAAATGGCCGTCAAAATGGCCCTTAAAATTTTTTTCTTCGCGGCAACGCTGTTCCTAAGCCTAAGAGTGCGTTCCGAGCAGCAACTCAAAGAGAGGGTATTGCGTAGAATTCTTGATCTTGACTGGTCGAATTAAGTAGAAACTCGAGTTAGGTGAATTTTTAAAAAGCTTAAGCTCAAATTATGAAATATTAATATCAATGATCCTGGAAAAAGGGGAATTGCAGGATTTTCTTTTGTAGGATGGCTGCAAAGCGTAAGGAGAGAGAAAATAAGAACAAAGGCGTAAGTAATTTATTAACTCCTAAGCAGTTAAAGTGATTAAACGTTCGGCTAGCGCAATTTTGTTCAAAACGACTAATCTATCCTAAACAAAGAAAGTCTCAATTATCTTTGTCGGCAGTACATACTATTTTCTTTTATTTGAAAAGTTTAATAATCACGTATTGTAATTTTTATAAAAAGTTAAAAATTTCCTTGGGAAAAATCCTGAAAGGTGTAGGTAGGTTAGGTTAGGTTATAGTGGCTGTCCAAGATGGAAACGGACACACTTAGGCCAGTTTAATGGCCCATTGTGATACCACATGAATCTTGAGGTTACTTCCTAAGCTCAATGGAACCAGTTTGAGTCTCTTACGAAACGTGAGAGGCTGATTATGCCGATATGATTTAGATCGTTTAGATCGTTGAAGAAGAATTCTCCTAGGTAATTCTTGCGCTTTCGAGCCAGAGCAGGGCATGTGCAGAGAAGATGAAGAATTGTTTCTTCCTCTTCCTCGTCCATACAGCTTCTGCAGAAATCATTTGAGAATACGCCTAATCTCGTGGCGTGCTTTCCTATTAGACAGTGTCCGGTTATGACACCTATTATCGAGCTTATATGCGATCTGCTTAGAGAGAGCAAGCACCTTGAACGTTTTAAATCCAGTGTTGGCCAGATGTTTTTTGTGACTTGACACGTGGTGATGTTGTTCCACCTGGTGCCTGCCCTCCTCACAGCGTCTTGCATTAGCAAAAGTTTACAAGTAGCGATTGGTATGCCAGTACGTGCCAAACGTGGTAGGATGGGCTGTACTGTGCCGTTCCTGGCGAGTTCATCTGCCTTACAGTTACCTGGAATGTCTCTATGGCCCGGCACCCAGCAAAGGTGAATATTAAACTGTTGTGCCATCTCCATTAGAGATGATCGACAGTTATGGACTGTTATAGAGTTTGTAGAGACAGAATCCAGAGATTTGATAGCGGCCTGACTATCTGAGAAAATACGGATATCAGATGTTGATATCACGTTTTCTTTAAGCCAGGACAAGACTTCTTTTATCGCCAAAAGTTCCGCCTGGAACACGCTACAATGATTGGGAAGGCGGAAAGAGAGACTTAATTTCAGTCGTTCAGAGTACACACCTCCACCAACCCCTTCTTTTGTTTTTGACCCATCTGTATAGAAATGGATCGACTCATCTTCCAGGAATGTCCTATCCTCCCAAAAAGATCTGGGAGGTATAGAAATCTGGAAATTTCTGTCGAATTGCAGTTGGGGGATGGTGTAGTCTGTGTGCTTTGGAATTGATTCTAAATAACTAAGAATTACGGAGTGGCCAATGTTGTTGTTAGTCCACTGCGACGAAGCTTTGAGGCGAATAGCAGAGCTTGCAGCTATTTGTTTGCTAAAAATGTCAAGAGGTGTTAGGTAGAGTAAGGTGTCCAGTGCCGCAGATGGGGTCGTGCGAAGCGATCCACTTATACATAGGCAAGCTGAACGTTGGACTTTATTTAATTTATCTCGGTTTATACCTTTTTCTAAAGCAGTCCACCATACTGCCACACCGTATATTAAAATCGCTCTTATTACCGATGTGTATAGCCAATGCGTGATTCTGGGTTGTAAGCCCCATTTATTACCGATGGCTTTTTTGCAAGAAAAGAGAGCTACAGTAGCTTTTTTGACTCTTTCCTCTACGTTGCGTTTCCAATTTAGTTTTTTATCTAAGACAAGACCCAGGTATTTAGCCTCGTCTGAGAATTTTAATTGGATTCCTTTAATATGGGGAGGGTTGACAAATGGAATTTTGTATCTCCTCGAAAATAAGACCAAATCGGTTTTGTGTGGGTTAACACCCAGTCCACACCGATCAGCCCAAAGTATTAGTCTGTCTAAGGCATTTTGTAAGAGTTCTTTTAACGTGTTAAGATGCTTTCCTGAAACTGCTATAGCAACGTCGTCTGCATAGGCTATCACTCTGAAACCCTCCGTATCCAGACTAGTTAGGATTTCATTCACCACTAGGTTCCAGAGGAGAGGGGATAGAACACCACCTGGCGGTGTCCCTCTACTAACGAATCGTCTGCCAGAAGAGTTGCCCAGTTTTGAGTTAATTATCCTGCTAGTAAGCATTAAATGAATTAACTCCCGAAGCGAACTCTCTACATTTAGAGATGTTAGTGCAGATGTGATTGCAGATGTGTCCACGTTGTTAAAGGCACCTTCGATGTCAAGGAAAGCAACCATAGTGAACTCTTTATGATGGAGGGAATATTCGACGGTGCGTACTAAGGTGTGTAACGCTGTTTCCACCGATTTACCCTTACAGTAGGCATGTTGAGACGAAGACAGAAGTCTTGTATCAATACTTGCCCTTAAATGGATATCAATCAATCTTTCCAAGGTCTTAAGAAGGAATGATGATAGACTTATAGGTCGTAGATCTTTAGGATTAACTTGCGAGCATTTACCTGCCTTGGGTATAAAAACAACTTTAACTTCTCGCCATGCCGAGGGAACATGGACCAGGTAAAGACAGCTGGTAAAAATAGCCTCAAGGATTGGTGCAATTATGTCAGAAGTCTTTTGTAGCTCGGCTGGTATTATTCCATCTGGTCCTGCAGATTTAAATGGTTTGAAGCTGTTGAGAGCCCATTGTAGCTTGTCCCTTGTGATCAGACCTTGTGGATATGTTGTATTGGGACTTGAACGTATATAACCGTTGCAAGTCTCGGTAAGAGAACTTCCAGGAAAATGAGTATCCAGTAGTAAGTTCAGCGATTCATTACTTGAATTTGTCCAGGAGCCGTCTGCATTTTTCAAGCAGCTTGGCATCGCTGGATTAGTTGAAAGAATTTTCCGTAACCTAGAGGCTTCAGAAGTTTCTTCTATCGTGCCACAGAAGGATCTCCAAGAAGATCGTTTAGATTTCCTTAGTGCCTTCTTGTAAATTCTTAGGGATTCTTTGTAAGAATCCCAGTGAGAGGCTAGTCTTGCGGCTTTGGCTCGGTTGAAAAGTTTCCTGCATTCTTTCCTGAGCGAGTCAAGCTCTGAGGCCCACCATTGTGGTTTCCTCTTTCCTCTTATGTGTATAAGTGGACAAGCAATTTCTAGCGATCTGTTCATAGCTGAGGTAAGTTCATTGACTTTGTTGTCAAGTTCATTAGCGTTAGAGGAAGGACAAGATAGTCCAGGTTTTAGTAAACTCTGTAATGAGTTCCTGTATGAAGACCAATCAGTTTTCCGATAATTTCGAAAAGTCAATGGACTCGGGTTATCATCCACATTGATATTGAACTGGATATATCTATGATCAGAGAACGAGTGTTCTTTGGATACTTTCCAGTCCAAGATCATATGGTGTATAGTATCTGAGACAAGAGTTATGTCTAAGACTTCTTGTCGAGTTTTAGTTATGAAGGTTGGTTCATTTCCAACATTACTTACTAAGAGGTTAGTACCAAGAATATAATCAAAAAGAGACTCACCTCTGTCGTTGATATTGGTACTTCCCCATACCGTATGATGAGCGTTAGCATCGCTCCCAATAATTAGGCGGATCCTTTGCCTTTCCGCTTCAGCGACGACTTTCTCCAGGGTTTTTCCAGGGAGAGGGCCAAGGTGGTCATGGCCAAGATACGCCGACACTAGCCAGAAACTTCCTTTGGTTGTTTCCAGCCTAGCTACGGTGGTATCTTTGTCACTGAAATGATGGAGTAAAAATACATTAATGCTACGTTTCACTAGTATGCAAGATCTAGGTTCACCTTTATCTGTCACACACAGTGTGTAGTACCCAGGAGTCCTGAGTCCTCGAACAACGGATCTCACAATCCATGGCTCTTGGATCAGGACAATGTCTTCCCCGTTTCTTGCCAGCCGGAGAAGAAGTGAGGCCGAGGCCTTTACGGAGTGCTGGAGATTAATCTGTACTAACTGCAGCATTTTGGCTACAATTAGGCAGATCAACCTCCACCACGGTTTTGTTCTGATCCTCTGAGTCTGAGGATGAACCCAAGAGTTCGTCCTCGCTCAAAAGGATCATGTTGAGGTCGTCCTCAGTCTCCATTAAGGATGGACTGTCTACGACTTTTGTAGAGGGTGAAGTCGCTATTGGAGAGGGCATGGGTGCATCGACACCCTCTGTTAAGAGAGAAGACGATGTCCCAGGTCCACCAACCGCTAGTTCACCTTCGATTGTTTTTGGAGGCCCGCTTTCCGCGTTAACCTCATCTTTTTTATAGACTCGAATTTTTATTGTTTCGAAGCCATAGTTTATGGAGCCCTCGTTTATGGCTAGAGGAGCCAAAGATTCCTTATTGAGTACCAAAATGGCGCTCCTATAAAGATTCTTCACCTCCTCTAGCTTGGCTATCTTCCAGTTATGAGTCGGAAGGGACGGGTTACAAACTCTGATCATCTCGAGAATGTCCTCGATACCAGCAGGTTCCATTGGGATCCAAATGCGGGCTCTAGGTCTGCTAGGAATGTCTTCCTTAGCGACAACCTCGAGCTTCGCACCTGGCCAAACTTCACCTAACCGGCTGACAGCGAGCTTGTATAAGTCACAAGACCTCTGATCACCACAAACCATGAGTTTGACATGGCCTTGATGCCAACCCCCATCGCTTATGGAAGGAAGTGGTCCTGGAAGCTCCCTCAAAATGCTTAAAAAGCCACCCGAGAGCTTAACCTTGACCAACTGCCAACGATCAGCCGATATTGTTCCATCATCATCGCTCCTGTCAATGACCGCAACCACGACTTTGCCCTTCGCGACGTCACTGAAACTGGCTTTCTTGATGGGATTGAGGGGAGTGCTGGTGTTGTGCACCCGAGGCCGTTTTGGTGTCGGTACGGCCCCCTCACGAGACCTTTCCCGTTTGGACGTAGAGTCCTTATTGGTCTTTGTTGTAGCAAGTATGCTTTTAGCCCATTCGACGCTAGCGGTTTGCTGCGGTGTCCTTTCAGCCCCCGATGATGCACCAGAGGCCTTTAGGATTTTCGCCGCTTGCCGCCTTTGTCTATATTGGCTTTTAGAGAGTTTCCCCTTTCTCTCATTAGTAGTGGTAGGGCCATTTTTCACAACCCTGCCACTACTGAAATTAGGTATCGCTACCTTCTTATCCTCGTTGCTACCAACTGCAGAGGAGGGTCCATGGTTAGCCACTACTCCCTTCTCTGTGTTGGCCGCAAGAGATACGGCAACAGGCTTTGACGCCAAACTGCCGCCCGGTCCTGAAGAGATACCGGTCTCATTATCCTTTACATTTTTATTTTTTGTATTCATCTTAATCCCACGAGTTGCGAAGAAAAGAGGTCCGTCTGCACAGAGATTCGCATGTACAGATAAGGCTAGTTAATCCGGAGGTCGCCAGGTATCCGGATACTCCGTTAGAGACTGGGCTATTTTTGAATTGGGCCCCCAGCCAGGCTGATCATCGGCACGGGTCGTTTAACACCTTGGATCCAGCCCAATAAAGATGAGAGGTGGTAGGGAAGGAAGAGATAGGGTGAGGAATCAGTTGATGTTAATTCATCATTCTGATATGTGAGGAAAAGATTGGGATTCGGTAACAGCAATTCAGCTTATTTACCTAGAGTGAGAAGGAGCATAGGAGATAGGAGCGCTGTCTAGCTTTTTCGCCATTACAACGTGGGAGGTGGGATGGGAGTTGGTGACATAAACGTAGGTTGGTATGCCTTGTTTATGTGGGAGTGGATGATGATTCTGGGAAGGTAGAGGGATAAGAACGTCCTTTAGTTTCAGGACTCATCTGGAGAAAATTCTCGAGAATCATTGACCTTACTCAGCTTCTACAACTCGACAAGTTCGACGTTCAGAGTAGAAGCTGAAAGGTGTAACAAAGAAGGATTTGCAATCCAAGAATTGCATATACGTAAGCATTCTTAAGCAAAATTTTAGGTAAGAATAAATTAATATGTTTTTTTTTTGTGAAATGGTTAGTGATTTTTCTTTTTAAATAGAATTTAAATTGGCAGCCGGAAATAACGTCTGCCCGATATACCTATTCATCCCGGTTCCCGGAAAAATTATTTAAAAATTTTAAAAACCAGTCGATACCAGGAGAACAAAGAAAAAGCAGGCAGCAATAACAGTTTGAGCAGTGCTGGAACTTAGCCCCATATCCAGCTTTAGAATAGCATTTGTAGGGATTTGGGAGGTCACCTAAGTACTGAGTTTGGCTTTGCGAATTTATATAGCCACCTTAGTTGAGAGGTTTAAGCCGTCGCTCCAGTCGTTCTTTGACTTCCAAGCAGTGAAGAAGTGATTTTATTTATATTCATTTCCAAGTTAAATAGTGCAAGTAAAGTTATAAATAAAGTTGGCAGTTTGCCACCACAAAAAGTAACAAATCGATAGCCCAGTGGAAGTGGCGTGCGGAAGGATATTGGCATTAGTTTTTTCTAAATTTTCTAATGAATACACAAATAAATAAAATGAATTGAAGTTAAATAGATCTTAGGGCCGAAAGGCAATAGCATTAAGTATTATTGTTTAACTTAGAGTGTCCGTATGGGACCAGTAAGTTAGTTGTAAGTTATGGATAATTAGGCTAGTTTTATGAATTTTTGTCTAGCTTTAAGATAGTCTTAAGAATGAATTAATAAAAATGAATTTGGAAAAAAAAAAAAAAAAAAGTGGCGTCCGGAAGCAGATCCAAGGGTCGTGGGTTCGATTCCCAGCCAGAGCCAACGAAAAATTTAATTGCTTTTTTTCACAACAGAGAAATTGCTGATTTTATCTGTTGGGAAGAAAAGCAAATGAAGGAGAAGAAAGCAGGGGTATCAAAAAATACCTCTGCAAATACATCAGGTGATGTAAGTGTAGTACCGGCAGCGGTACCTCATATGACCGCAAGAACATCAGGCCACCAGTCCGATCCGACATACTCAACAACAACAAGCAAGAGGAAAAGGGAAACACCAAACCCAAATTTGGTGCCACGAAAAAGTGCTGCTACTCGTAGAGCTATGAGGAAGAGGATGGAGACAGAAAAAACGAAAGTGATGACGTCGGATACTGAGTGCTCAGTAGTTGAGGACGATATTGATTACGTCTCTGAGGAAGGAGAAGGTCACTATAGGTCTCCGAACAATAACAACGAGATCTTAGCAGAGCCGTCGACAAAAAAGGCGCTGGAGGGGGATGTGGACCTCCAAAATGAAGAAGGGCTGATGAGGGCCCTGCAAGCCAAACAGGCCACCATCAGCCAGTTTGAGGAAAGCCTTAAGAAACTTAAGGAGGAGATGGAGCCGCTACTCAGCCAACTGAGGCTGAAACAAGAAGCACGCCGCCAAAAAGAAGCAGCGGAGCGAGCTCAGCAACAACAACAGCAGAAACAAACAAAAAAACAACAACCACAGCAGCAACAGCAAAAACCCGCAACCATAAGCACAGAGACGGTGCAAAATAAAAAACCGCCATCAGCAGTAACAGGCCCAAATGCTGAGGGCCCATCAACCTCAAATAAAGCAATGCAGCAGCAACAACAGCAACCGAAACAGCAGCAGCAGAAACAGCAGCAACAGAAACAGCAGCAGCAGAAACAGCAACAGCAGAAGCAGCATCCGCAGCAACAGCAGCAGAAACAGAAGCAGCAACACCAGCAACAACCACAGCCCAAGAAAGAGAAGGTGCCACCGATTAGGACCTACCGGGTTGACCTGCAGGACTTAAAACAGGTATGTAAGTCGGCCACTAAGAGCAATTTTGTTATAAATATTCTGAATGAAAAAGAAAAGCGGTATTCGGTACAGTGCTTCTCACTGGCCGAATACAAGCTACTGAAAGAAGTGCTTAAGCAGGCCACCGCTGAGTTCTTCAGCTTCACGCCGAAAAGCGAAAAATTTAAGACGGTCCTACTTAAGGGCATAAGTTCCTGCACGGAACCGGAGGCGCTCTTAGCTGAGCTCCGCCAAAAAGCCAACGACGATCTCGATTTCATCGGGGTCAAGCCTTTCACTACGGTGAAGTCCAGGCGAGGGGGTTACAGGCTGCCAATGTTCCTCGTAACATTATCGCCCCAAAGTAGCTTTGAGAGTCTGAGGGAAATCAAATGCCTCGACTATCAAGCCATACACTGGGAGACATTAAAAAGGCACGACGACATTTTACAACGTACGAAGTGCCAGAGGTTCGGCCATGCCGGAGCCAACTGCAATATGCAGTTGCGCTGCGTCAGGTGCTCAGAAACCCACAATGAAGGAGAATGCAAGCTGGGGAATGAGCGGGTTGAGGATTTAACCCAGCTCAAGTGTGTCCTTTGTGGAAACCAAGGGCACCCGGCTAGCTATAGGGGTTGCCCTAAGGTCCAAGAAATGAAACAGAAACAGGCCAGTCAAAAAGCCGAAAGAAGTCGAACAGTTCGACAGGCTCCAATACAAAAATTCGTGGATCCCAAATTTTCCTACGCCCAAATGGTGTCAGGGAATGGGAATACGAGACAGGCTCCACCAACGGTTGCCCCAAAGGCCCCTGTGCCTAAGGCACCAGAGGTACAGCCTGACATTGTAGCCTTGTTGTTGAGCATTCAAGGTCAACTAACAGGGCTGCAAAGTCAGATAAAGGAGCAAGGCAAAAGGGTAGATCATCTCTACTCTTTGTTGCTTGGCCTGGCGCAATTTAGACCATAATGGGCGCGCTGCCGGAGACGCGCCTAAAAGTCCTAGCTGTGAATGTAAATTCACTGATTAGGATTGAACGAAGAGCCAATATGTTCCAATTGTTGAAAGACTACAGTCCCGATGTGTTTATGGCTAGCGAAACTAAGCTAAACCACAAGCACAAATTGACTCATAAAAATTACAATATCGTAAGAAGAGACCGGCCCGACTCCACTCAAGGGGGCGGTGTCGCTCTCTTTATACGAAAAGGCATTAATTATAAAGTCATATACAACAATGAATTGCAAAAGCTCAAGACGCTAGAAGTTTGCGTTGTATGCATCTCTCTCACTCAAGGGAAGCGGATGTATATGATTGCGGCTTATGCGGCTGGAGCTCCGCAGGTTACTTACTTTGCTTCAGAACTCGAGATTCTTTTTAGGGAACTTAAACTGAGCTTGGAAGAAAACTATTTCATCTTGGCCGGTGTTTTGAACGCAAAACATGAAGATTGGGGAAATCAACATAGTAATCCCAGAGGTAATCATCTTATTAATTTGATGAATCTTTACAGCGTTGAATATGGCGTCGACCTTCTGGCTACTGAAAAGCCATCGTATCCAAGAAGCGGTTCCTTTCTGTATCTTTTGCTGTACGACACAAGACTGACAGTTACAGACAAAGTGGGTAATCACCCTCGAAACTGCTTACAGACAGTCGAGTACGACAGTGATCACTGCGGACTGGCTGCTGTAATGCAGATTCCGAACGAACGCGTGGAGTTGGAGGAATACGTTGCGACGCATTCTTACAATTACAGTAAGATGCGCTGGCCTCGTTTGCTGCGGACAACAAAATAATTCCGGATAAACAGTTCGGGTTCAAGGCGGGTCATGACACAATTCATGCTGCGTCTAAACTCGTTTCTGATATTCAATGGAATAAAACAAAACAACAATGCACAGGTGCTGTTTTGGTTGATTTGGAAAAGGCCTTTGACACCGTATGGTTAGAGGGTCTTTACCTAAAACTGAGCAGGCTTGGCATAAGCAAGCCATTGTTGTATATACTTTATGATATGCTTAACGGTAGAAAGTTTGTTGTCAAAAGTGGCAATGTAACTTCTACCACAACATTCTTAATTAAAAATGGTCTTCAACAGGGAGCGGTGAATTCGCCGATTCTCTTCAGCATTTACACCAGCGATCTGATAGGTAGTCTTACAAAGGCAATTGCGTATGCCGACGATCTAATTGCGTACAGAACGGCCCGAAAGGTTGAGGTTATTAGAATTCTCTTGCAGCGTGATTTCGACAAGATTCAGCGATATTGCGACGACTGGAAACTGAAAATAAATGTCCAGAAGTCGGAGACAATTCTGTTCCGGACTCCGTTGGCTAGGGCCACGAGGGATACGTGCAAGAATTGGCGCAAGATGGTCATCGTTGATCTTCACGGGCAGCGATTAGCGAGCAAAAGTGTAGTGAAGTACCTCGGTATCTGGTTAGATCAGTATTTATATTTCGACAGACATATAAATGCTGCTCCGACCAGGGCCAGAGGAGCCTTCGCTCTGACGAAACGGCTGTTTTTTAGCAGTCGGCTTGATCCCAGAGTGAAGGTAATTTGCTACATGGCCCTCATACGGCCGATGATTGTTTATGGTTGTCCTGTGTGGTTCAACGTTGCCCCTTCCCAGATGGAAAAGTTTCGGGTGTTCGAGCGGCAGTGTTTACGACGCTGTACCGGCTTATATCGAACAGCAGAATCTTCTTACGTGCATTACTATTCCAACGAGGTCCTATACAACGGGGCTCGAATCAACAGAATTGACAATTTCGTGATAAAACTCGTTCGAGGTCACATTGCAAGAGCTATGTCTTCGACCAACAATTTAATTTTCGGGGCGTTCTATCCGAACGACGAGTATTTTGAAAGTGCACGCTTGAGCGGCTTCATTCCACCAGAGGCATTCCTCTTTTTAGATAGATGCGGTCTGATACAGGATAGATTTGCAGTTCCGTTAATCTACCACGTCAGACGACGAACCGTGGATAGGCGACTCCTGTACAATCGGGACGTCATGGCACAAGGCGGAGCAGAGCTCCTTCGGTTCAGTAGGGCTGTGTCCGAACTGGACCGAACTGATAGGGTGAAGCAGGAGAGCCAGTTTTGGTGGCTTCAATCGGCACTTGATAGTGAGTAGTCGGGATGGGGTTTTAAGCCTTGGCCGGCTTACATACTTGTTTTATAGTTTTAGGGTTTAGTTTTAAGTAGAATAGGCATGGTGGCACAAAAAAAAAATAAAAAAAAAAAAACACACAAAAAAAAAATAATAAAAAAAATAAAAAAAAACATGGAATAAGAAAAAAAAAAGACCAAAATATGAAAAACAAAAAATGTTAGTTAGATTTGCTGCTGTGGTTGTTCTAGTTTTAAGTAGTTTATAGGTAGAATAGGTAGTTTTAGTTAGCTTTAAGTTTTATATTAAGGACCTTATTTTAAGTAGTTTTAAGTAAAAATAAAAAAGGATATTGATATTAGTTTTTTTCAAATTTTCTAATAAATACAAAATAAATAAAATTTAATTGAAGTAAAATAGATCTTAGGGCCGAAAGGCATTAGTATTAAGTATTATAGTTTAACTTAGAGTGTCCGTGTGGGACCAGTAAGTTAGTAATAAGTTATGGATAGTTAGGCTAGTTTTATGAATTTTTGTCTAGCTTTAAGATAGTCTTAAGAATGAATTAATAAAAATGAATTGGAAAAAAAAACAAGGGTGAGTTTGCTTATATCTGTTTAAATTCATTTGAAGGTTATTTAACCTTTGTTTTGCATATACATATATATATATATATAAAAAAGAAACATTTTTTTTTGAATACTTACGCTAATTAACGGGGAGGTTTTGAAAAAGGGGAATTAAGAATATAAAGTAAAGAAAAGCAAAAGAAAAAAGGAAGTAAAATCCAAGACCTTGTAATAAACCGAAGACGCGGATATACTTTTGAATTATAAATATTAAGATTTTAAGCTTCGCGTTACCAACAGAGCTTGATTTATTTTAGTTTCTTATTTCACTTGAATAAAATACAGAAAATTAATTTAATAAATTTTGTATTTACATTTAAATTCAAATAAATTATATAACTTTGAAATATGAAATAGTTTTACAAAATAATCAATCAAGAACTTGACGCATAGGCCGGAAAATAAAAATTTTTTGTAATTAACTCTAGGTTCAAGAGCCCATGGCCGAGCTAGCCAAAGGGGTATCTTTCCGGCATACAGAACCGATGGCAAAAGTAGTTGGTTACAAAATGGCGCCCGCAACGTGGAGCCCTCTATCTTTTTAGATAGAGTGGCTAATTGATTTTTATGAGCCAATTCATTTTTTTTATTAATAGATTTTTTACTTTAATTTCAATTTCATTTTTTTTTAATTTTCAACATTTTTACATTTTTTTTCCATTTTTCATTTTTAAAGAATTTCAGTAGTGGTGGCATTTTTTTTTTGTGAGTCCTGATGACTGGGAAGTTAATTCCTTGGTATCGCGTTGCCACAGGAAAGATGCAACCATAGAATGCAAAATAAATTTTGTTTGTGAAGGATTGTCTGAGTCTTTCGGTATCTTCACTAAAGATATCCAGGAGTCCGGACAGTCCTACACAATATAAAATAATGCTGAAAGAGACCCGTTGATGTAAAGGCGCCTTCGGAGGTCCTTTCAGTAAGTCACTAAAAATTCTCTGAGGGTTCCAGATGTCTTTAAGGATGAAGGATTCGTCCTTGGAAGTCCTGAAACCTGAGGAGAATAACATTTTTTTTTTTTTTAAAAGTCCTTTACAGTTTATAGTTTATTTCACTTTTTTTCGGCTCGCTCACTTTTTTTCGGCTCGCAGAACTTCGGCTTCTTCCTCATCTTCGTCATCGTTAGTTATCATTCTTCTCGTGTCAGAACTCTCATCCTGTTCTTAAATTTTATAAATAAATTTTACATATTTTTTTTGAGAAAATAAATCATTTTTTTTCAAAATCCATTTTTTTATCTTTTAGTAAAACTTTTTTTATGAAATTATTAAAAGAATACAAAGAAAAAATACAATCTTTTAATTTCATCTAGTTTAATTATTTTTTATTATTATTTTTTTTTTTACATTTTTAAAAATTTTGAACTTCGTTAGGCTGCAGCTGGATTCTTCGATACCTGTATCTGCGACCTGCTTTTTGGATTATTTGCGAAGCTTCAGTTTTATTTTTGAAAATTTGTTTTTCGAAACAAATAGTACAAACTGTGAAGTTTCATAGGATTTTTTTTGAGTTTGTTATTTTAATTTTTTTTATTATTTCTTTTTGCAATTCGAATAGTTTTATTATTTTAAAATTTTTCAATATTTTTTAGAATTTTAGTTATCTTTGATTTTGAATATCTACTTGAATTCACAATTTAATTATTGAATTTTTTTTGATTATAAACATTTTTGAATTTTGTTTTGTTTTTGAAAAACTGAATTTAACATTTAAAAACATTTTATTTTTTTAAATTTTTTTATTATCTTATCTAAACCTGAATTCGTAGTACCCGTGGCATGATGGTTAGTGCGTTGGACTGTCAGTCGTTCTTTGACTTCTAAAGGGAAAACAAGTGTGTACAAGTGATTGCTAGTTTATTTTAAATAAAATTAAATTTGTAGGGTTTTAAATTAAGAAGGCAGTTAGCCACAGTTTAAAATAACTATTCGGTAGCCTAGTAGAGGTGGCGTCGGAACACAGTGATCACTGCGGACTGGCTGCTGTAATGCAGTTTCCAAACGAACGCGTGGAGTTGGAGGAATACGTTGCAACGCATTCTTACAATTGCAGTAAGATGCGCTGGCCTCGTTTTGTTGCGAGTCAAGGGTATCACGGGGATATGTCTTTAGGAGTTGGAAAAGGGCTGTGGCATGCTTGCTCTAGCTCGGCTAAGCTCGTCAGATTGGGGCGGTTCTTGCCCTCTTCCAAAACTCCTCCCACTCAGCAAACAAAATAAAACATGCCGGAGTTAAAGGATGAGGATAGGAATAGTGGAAAAGGTGTGGAAATATGGTGTTAAAAAAAGGAAATATGAAGGAATCGCACAAACTTAGTTACCTGTGCCACTGCATTGGTGTAAGGGTGAAGCTTAAGTAATATTCTTTGATGGACCAAAAAAAATATTTATTTGCTTAACCTAAAACTCCCGATCTAAAAACTAAACCCTTAAAATCTATTATTTATATCGATGGGATATAATTCTTTAATACTATATCTAACTAAACCTAAAAAAAATATTTTTTAATTTTTTTTTTGTCCACCAATAATACACATCGGCCCCACTGTCGCACCAACACAGTGGTTCGCCAAGTCATTAAAGGCCTTGCCTGGTGTTGTTGGCAAAAGTTGGCCTGCCCACCCTTGTATCGAGGATACAACCATCGCTATTTCCTTGGCCAGTATTTTGGAGATAGCCCCTAGCGTTAACTTCCAGTCACAAATTCCACTATTGTCTAGGTCAAGTCATGTCAAGGTAAGTATCGTAGCAGTAGAGTAGGTAGAGTCGATAAGGTAAGTAGTTTGTAAGTGTAAATAGGTATCATCGGTAAAGGTAAGTGTAATCAGTAAAAGTAATAGTAAGTACGTATTGAGTCAGTACAAGGTAAGTATAAAGTCAGCGTAAGGTAAGTATAGTCAGTTTTGTAGGCGTTACGTTTGTCAAGTCGTTGTCTAACCGTACTTCGTTTTCCCTCCCTCCATCGTCGGCTCAGCCGAACCTTCACACACCTCTTTGTAGGTTTAGAACACCATCGTAAATTCAATTCTTCACTTCAAACAAAAAAAAAGGTATTCCAATAAATTTGGATTTTTTTTATTTTTTTTTATATATATAAAGCTAATTTATTATAAAATTCATTAAAAGTTATTCTAAAAAAAAATTACTTTAAATTTAAAAGAAGAAAGCAAGAAGAAAATTCAATAAAAGAATTCAAACTATTTCATTTCAATGCAATCTATCTTTTAAATAAAACAAATGGCTATATTTAACTGTCCCGGAGTGTAAAAGGAAATTTAGAACTCCACTTGGTACAAAAAAAAGAAAAGCGGCAAAAAAAATGAAATTCAAAAACAAAAGGATAATTGGATGGATATAATCCGGAGTACCGGAGTGTAAATATTTCCTTCCTTTAATCACTTAGTGTGTACTTTATAGATATACATATATATTAAATTTATATTTTAAAAGAAAAAAAAATTCAATTGACACAACTTACTCTTTTTCACGACGACGCACGTCCCTCGGTGTCCTGCCGGCAGTACTTTCCAGGATGCGTATTGGAAAAATAACTAGATGGCCCACTTTTAATCGCCAAATATTAACACTTAAGGATTGTCGTATATATATATATCTATTTTAAAGTCCGGAAATTCAAAACACTCAACACTTCACACTTTTTTTCTTGAACCTACTTATTCTTGCCTGTCTTTTAATAATTCTTTTTTTCTTTTCTTTCTTACTTTACCTCACTTCACTTTCTTCATTAATTTTTCTTCTTCTTTTCTTTAACAAAAAAACAGAATTTAAACCAAAAAAAGACGGCCCAGAAGGGACCGTTAAAAAAAAATATTAAAAAAAATTAGTTTCTCCCTCGTCAGCACACTATCTTTTTTTTTTTCTATCTACTTTTGATCCTCGAATTCACTTTAAGCTCTGGAATGAACTTCTCCTGTCTGTCAATCCGATTGCCTGTACGGTCGAAGAAGGTAGAATCCACCAAGGAACAACCAAAAAAAATACAGAGGCTCAAATCAAATCCTGGTCTATAGGTCGGTATATATATTTTTTGCTTATATATATGTATATATATATATATATATATAGGTAAGCCTTCGAAAAGTGTCTATACACTATAGACTATAGCGTAATGATGTGAACCTGGGAATAAGGTGAGATATTCATAAAACTGATATTAACTCTTTTTTTTAAACTTATGACTTTTTACCTCTGCCTATTAAGATCGCGTACCAATGTCTCCTTCAGGAGTTTTTTTCTCTTTTTTTTTTTGCAGACAGTGCAACCGAGTGTCACCTTTCTATGACCTTTTTGTATTTCTCCTTGGTTTTTCTATATATAAAAAGAGTTGACCATTTTGTACATGAAATTTTCATTTATTCGTTGAATAATTTTACCTTTACTATTGAGTTTCCGAATTTAAGAATATTTTAATTTTCTTTAAATAAAAAGAAAATTTTGTACGAAACAAAAAAACTATATACTTTTTTTTTTTTTGTATGGATTTGAATTTTGTTTCAATTTTTAATTTCCGATTACACTGTGATCGCTACAGCTGATGGTAATTGCTTTCAAATAAAACAATCATGTCAGATTCAAATTATCTAACACCTATATGGTCGTTGCTCTATGGCCTATATTTGAGAGAATCTATGTCATAATATAAGTTTGCAGACTGGAATAAGGGGTTTAGTTTCCCCAGTCAGCAATATCTATCCCCATCAAATAATATACCTACTCAGCTTCTTTACATAATTAAGTTTCTCTGTAAACATACATATGTGTGTTTATATAACAAATACTTATAACTAATATTGCACTACCCAAATAAAAATGTATTTAATAAAGCAAAAAGAAATAAATTATGACATGAAATATGAACTAAATATAATTTTTTACCATAAATAATAAACCTACCTAATACTCAATCTATCACAGCATTTAACTCAACTCATAACCTACATTGGAATTCAGCAAAAATTCGAGCGTACTACACTTTTTCATGAGTGTGACATTTCCTGTTTAACATAACCAGTGTCAGCAGTCAGCAGCCACTGAATTGTCAAATATATTGAGTTTGCCTGTTTACATATTTCATCTCGTGTAGGTTTCGTAAAAAGTAAAAATAAAATAAGTAAAACTAAATATTATACATAAATAACCATACATTTTAATAAATAAAACAATAAACGAAAACAAACAAACATGCCTGCACAGGATTATCAAAAAAAAACTCAGGCAATACCTATTTTATAACATCATGGATTGCCATTGCTGGGTAAGAATTTCGCCTTGATGCTTCTACATTTATTTTATTTCATTTATTTACCTTATTTTCTTTCTTTTATTTTCAGGGTTGTCATAACTAACATCGTTGTCACCCACTCATCTACCTATTAGATGCAACGACTTTAAACTTTGTCATTTCTACTGTCTACGAAAGATAAGTACCTATTTTTTTTTTTTTTTTTTTGATAAGTTATAGATATTATTCTTTCTTTCTTTTCAGGTATTTTTTTTTTCTTTAGGATAAATATCGGGATGGCTATATAGTGTAGAAAGCATATAACCGGAGGACAACAACAAAATCAACCCCAACTTTAAACAAAACAAAACAACACAGAGTTACACCGCGCATCGAATGCTTGCGCTCAGTTTTGTTATATTATTTTGTGTAATAAAAGTGGAATAAAGTGTTTAATTAAATCGTATTTAAAGGATATGGTATATCAATAACATGTATTGAAGCTATGGTGCCTCTAATTGGGCAGTGGGGTGGGAAAGATTTTTCTAGGGTAGTGTGAATCGGTCACGTAACAGGCTCGAAACATTTTGCGAGTGGTCGTGAGAAAAATGTTTTCGTAAAAAGGAAGTCGGCCGAAAATTAAATTGAAATAATAATTTTTGCCGTTCTCAACGTGTGGCACGTCCCACTCCCTGAGCTAGTTATCGATTTCTTGTCTGGCCATAACTTTAGTAGTTATTTCAAACAATAACTTATTGAAAGTATAATACGTTAGAACTTTTTTCTTGTGTATTACTAAACAGTCTTCACCTCTCAATGTTGTAATTTATAACACAGTCAGGTACAAAAGATTTAGGCTCAAAAGGAAAATTAACGTATTATCACAGAATTAATAAATAAATAAGTAAAAATCTATGAAAAAAAATGAAACTATAAATTAAAAATCTGTATAAATAAATAAAATCTCTATAAATAAATAAATAAACTAAAAATAAATAAATAAATAAACTCTATAAATAAATAAATAAACTCTATAAATAAATAAACACCACATCACATATATATCACAGTTCGCTAATGAAACAACAGCAGCTGAGTGCGTCATTAAGAGTGGATATCTTTTGCATGGTAAACTCCTACCACTTCGCCTCTCAGATTCCCTAATTCATAAAGGGAATTACCTACTGTTCTCAAAACTATTGATTTTAAATATTTTTGACCTAGTTTCGCGTTGTATTTGTCTATTTTATTACTTTGTTTAAAATTTTTCCTGTAAACTATTTGTCCAACCTTGTATGATATATCTCTACTTCTTGTATTGTACGTTTTTGTCGATCTTTGGTGAGCTAGATTGAGATTTTCAAAAATTTTCTTTCGAAGTATAGTTTGTTTATCACTTTTCTCTAAAATTTCGGTTTCACTATCCTTGATCAAATCAAGTTTTCGAAGCAGCTCATATGTCTCACCGTTTTGGACCATTTGAGATCCAAAAACGGCATAATATGGCTCGAACATTATAGCATCATGTAACACACTTCGCAAAGAAAAGGCTGTATTACTTACATGAAGGTCCCAATTTCGTTGGTCACTACCGATGTAGGACCGAATTTTGGTCAGGACGGACCGATTAACTCGTTCAGAGGCATTAGCCTGAGGCGAGTAAAAGGCGGTACGAACGTGTTTAACACCGTACTTTTTTAGAAAGCTGCAAAACAATTCTGAAACGAATTGTTTCCCGTTGTCAGAGTGGATATATTCGGGTACACCAAACATGTGGAACACTTCTACCTCAAGATATTTTACTACCTCAGCTGCTGTTGCTCGTTTCAAGGGTTTAAGAAAAACGTACTTGCTAAAGTGGTCAAGTGCAATAAAGATATGAGTGTTTCCTGTCTTCGTCCGTGGGTATGGTCCTAAAAAGTCTATGTATAAACGTTGGAAAGGTCTTTCGGTAATTGTCTGTTGTCCCATGGGCGGCCTTGAAATTGTATTGACGGGCTTATTGCACTTACAAATATCACAGTTACTAATGTACTCTTTAACTTCGTTGGTCATATTTGGCTTTGCCGAAGTTTGGCCAAAGTTTTATGTATTCCGCCATGACCGGCAGTGAAGGAATCATGCGCTGATGCCAAAAGGCTCCTACACAACTCCTTCGGTACCCAGAGTTTCCAGGCCCTGTCCTCTTGAATAGGGTCTCCAGTTCGTCTGTCGGTCCGTTTATATACGAAGCCGTCCGAAATACAAATGTCCGGTAGTCTGTTCTTGTTTTCGTTGATTGTCTTCTTCAATTCAACGTATTCTTCTGACGCAAAATATGGTGAGTTAAAGTCAACTTCTGGCATTTCGGTTACTATCTCATCCATATGTACTCTGGAGAGAGTGTCCGGGACCACATTGAGAATTCCCTTTCTGTGCTCTATCGTGAAGTCAAAGCCTTGCAACTTTAAACTCCACCGAGCTAGCCGACCGCTCAAGTCCTTCTGTGTCATCAGCCACTTAAGGCTTGCGTGGTCAGTTATTATGGTAAAAGGTAATCCTTCAATGTAAGCTCGGAACTTCTTTACGGACAAAACGGCCGCATAGCATTCAAGTTCCGTAACGCTGTAATTTCGCTGAGCGGAATTAAGCTTCTGGGACATGAACGCTATGGGTCGTTCGTTATTCTCTTCGTCCATCTGGAAAAGAACGCTCCCTACGCCAGAAGTTGAAGCGTCGCATTGTATGTAAAAATGTCGTGAAAAGTCTGGGTTGATCAGTATTGGTGCGGTCACTAGTGTCTTTTTCAAGTCCTCAAAAGCAGTCAAGGCTTCGCTCGTCATAACAAAGTCCTTCCCTTTCTTCAGACAGTCTGTCATTGGGGCTGATATAGACGCAAAATTTGGAATAAAGCGTCTATACCATCCCGTCATCCCTAGGAAACGACGAAGTTGTTTAGGGGTTTTTGGCACAGGAAAATCCCTCACTGCAGAAACTTTCTCTGGATCCGTTCTTAGACATCCATCACCGACGAAATAGCCTAAGTACTTGATCTCTTTATAACAGAATTTGCTTTTCTCTACATTGATTGTCAACCCCGCCTCACGCAAACATCTCGCCACCTCTTTGAGAACGCCCATGTGGGTTTCAAAGTCTGGAGAGCAAATCAAAAGGTCATCGAGATAGACAAAGACACTCTCTCTCAAACGAGCGGGAATGACCTTGTCCATCAACTTACACATTCTCTGGGCGGCGTTGCACAATCCAAACGGCATTACATCGAATTGATACAACGGTCGCCCAGGGACTGTGAAAGCCGTCTTCTCTCTTGATTTGAGCTCCAGAGGAATCTGCCAAAAGGCGTCCTTCAAATCGATGCTCGATATGTAGTGCGTGTTGTGAAGTCGACTTAGGATTCCTTCAATGTGCGGCAGAGGATAGGCAAATTTCTTCGTGGCCGCGTTAACTTTCCTCGAGTCCAGACAAAGTCTGTTTTTGCCTGGCTTACGCACCAACACAACTGGAGAACTGTAAGCGCTGTTGCTCTCTTCGATCACACCCAATTCCAGCATGCGATCGAGCTCAGCATACATCAACTTCTGCACGACAGGTGAGATTGGATAATGTCGCTGTTTGATGGGAATGGTGTCGTCTTCCATCTCGATGACATGTTCCTCAACATGGGTTTTACCCAATCCCATTGTCGCAAAGGAAGGGAATGTAAGCTTGACGCGCTCGAGTTCTTCAGTTTGTGATGCAGTAAGCTGACGCATAGGATCAGACTCTTGCCCTCCCGTCGGCGATGGAATGTCTAACGCGCTGATGACGTTTGGAGCGACCTTGAACGTCCTTCAGAAATCTACCCCCAGGTAGAGCTGTTGTGTCAAACTGGGAACGACATACAGCTCCATCTCTTGGGTGATGCCGCCCCATGTGACTTTGGTCGTAAATCGTCCATGCATGTGTTGGTTTTGTCCGTCCGCTGTTTTGATGTCAACTGTAATTCGATTCATACGTATGTTGTGTTTCTGTACGAACTCTATAGCCCCTCTTCCCATGCAACTCACTGATGCTCCACTGTCAAGTAGTCCGGTCATCTCTTCGCCGTTGATTGTGACATTGGCATAAGGCCTGTTGTCATTAGAGACCGTTAAGACCGTCGCTTCAATTTTCGATTTCGTTCTTCTGAACATTGCACATTTTTCCCTAAGCCTAGATATTTTTCTAAAATTTCTACTACTAGTTTCGTCAAATGAGATTTCTGAATTGAAAATCCGCTTTCTTGCTTCGTCATATTCTAACATGCGTTCATGTAAAGTTTTATATTGCACAGTTTTTTCATTTTTATTGTTTACTTGTTTTTCTTCGCGTTTTAAAATTTTTACTTTTCCGGGTTCATTTTCTCCGTTTGGGATACATTTGTCGGGGGAGCGAACCCGGGTGCACTTCCGACCTTCATGTTTCCCTGACATGAGGCACACTTAAAAGAAAGATTTCCTTGACCACAGCTAAAGCACGTGAGTGCATGGAAAGTCGAGGCGCAAGAGTTTGCGTTCTTGTCTTTCGTATTGTCAGTCTTTCTGTCTCTGTCATTGCTTTTGAAGGTCAAATTTCGTTTGTCCGTCTTTGCGTTCGTAGTAAGTCTGTCCGTACGGTTGTACTGTACTGCAGAAATATGTGTTTCTTGTTCGTCTTCAGAGTCAGTCACGTAATGTCTAGTCCGTACTACGTCATGGTCTTCTATTGCACTTATCTTCTTTGCTTTAAAATCTCTAGTCATCAGATGTTTTTCTGCCCGTCGGCACTCTTCTCTTAGATCTCGGATATCCTTAATAGGACATCCGAAGATCAGCGTCGCTACCTTGTCCTTGAGATTTTTTCTGACCATCGAAACTAAATCTTTCTCTTTTGGACGATTTCTCATTTGTAAGGTCAGTCCCCTAACGTCTTCGTAAAATTCGTCAAATGTTTCGTTCGGTTGCTGTCGCCTGTCCATTATTTCCCTAAGTATCTCCTCATCTCTTTTACTATTTCGGAATTGTCTTAGCAATTCCGATTTCAAGTCATAGAAGTTAAGAAACTCATCTCCTTGTCTCTCTTCCAGGAACTGCCAATACCATCTTTCGGCAGTTCCAGTCACCAAATGGTGAAAATTGTCGAAGACCTGATCATTGGTGACCCCATTCTTACTTTGCAGAGTCTCAATCCTAAAAATGAAACTCTCCACCGTCATATTTTTGGAGGTTCCATCGAACTTTATATCCAGGATATCCACCTTCTTTCCCTGGTTATTGTGGTTATTACAAGGCGGATCCTTATGGCAAATTCTATTTGTCGACAATGTTGAAGGGACCCTTGCCTGACTGACATCCGGATCAGTCACTTGACTTTTTCTTTGTTGTTCTTGTATGGCATGTAGAGTTAAGGTAGATTTTTCCACCACATTTAACCTTTCACTCATGGTTGCCATGCTACCCGTGACAGCCTGTACCATGCCTTGCAACAATTTCAGACTTCTGGCCTGCTCTGTGAGCAACGCCATGGTCTTGCTATGTGACTCATAAATTGAGCGAGAAACAGCATAATCTATGGCATTTTTCAAGCATTCCCCTCTCGTACTTCCCACACTAGTCATTTCGTTCTCTTCCTTGTCATGTAAGTCTAGGTCTTTTTGTGTTAGTAGTAAGCGTTCTCGTTCCAGTTCTTGTGTCATTCTGTCTATACTTTCCCTAGTCTCTTGTTGATCTCCTTCATGTTCATCTCCATTGTCCTCTGGAGCAGTTTCCTGACCTAATCCTCTAGATATTCCTACTGCCCCTTCACCCAATTCCTCTTCTGATTCATTCCCCCTATCTTCGACCATTCCATTAAACGGATTAGACAAGGATCGGTTAACTTCAGAACCAGAAGGATCACCTAATCGGACCTGAGGGCTTTGAGCTGACATGGCACGGGTTGTCGCTGGCCTATCGCTCTCTTCCTGCTCTTGTAGTGCTGAAGTACTCTTTTTAACTGTACCAGTTTTTTTCTTCATGTTATCTTTTTTTTTCAAAAATCAACAACAAGAAAAAAAAATATAACAGAAAAAAAAACTTCTAATCGAAATCAAAAATTAAAATTTCAAAATTCAAAAAAAAAAAAAATATATAATATGGTTGAAAGAAACAAAAAAAAATAAATAAAAAAAATAAAAATGAATTCAACAACAAAAAGTTTCAAAAAAAAAAGGTCGAAAGTAGTAAAAGTATGATCACTTTTGAATTAAGAATTAAAAAATATTTCAAAAATTTAAATCCAAAAAAAAATTTTTAAATATCAAAATTCAAAAATGTTAACTAAAACTAATAAAAGCAATTTTTTTTTTTTTTTTTTTTATAATTCACAAGCACTCAAGGGGTTATTAGTACCCTTTTTATGTTTATATTTAAACACAGTGCGAGCGTTAGGAAAATAGGGAAGGATTTAAAAGGAGATACCGGTGCACATTGGTCTTAAAGTTCTGAACATCAAAATGGGAGGGAAAAACAGAGTTGGCCAAAGCATTCCACATTCTCGATGTGCGATTTAAGAAAGAATCTCTATACTTGACAGTACGCCCGAAATTGAGCTCAAGGGTAAACTGATGAGCATTCCTAGAAGTGCGAGTATTACGGCTGAATAGTTTAAGGGGTGGAATACTACTGGCTAATTCAACAGAACATTGTTTGTAAAAATATCGATAAAACAACGAAAGGCATGAAACATTGCGGCGGTGTTCTAGTGATGTAAATGTTTCGATTATAGTTCTGTCGCCTATCATTTTTAAAGCCCTTTTTTGAATTCTATCCAAGAGATTTAAACATGTTTTAGGGGCACCTGCCCAGATATGCGAATTATATTCAAGCTTTGGACGGATGAAGGCTTTGTAAATTACAGCCAGATCAGAAGGGGTGAAAAATTTCTTGCATCGTCGGAGAAATCCTAAGCACCTAGCAGCATTTTTGGCGATGTCGAATATGTGATCATTCCATAAAAGGTGATCTGTGATACACATACCGAGTACTGACAGTTGATTAGTTTCCTGGATGCAAGTGCCACTCATAGATAGCGGCATCGGGGGTATGTTACGCTTTAACGACAGGAGACAGCATTGAGTTTTCGAAGCATTAAATTCTACACGGTTTTTGATTCCCCATTGGACAATGCTGTCAAGATCAGAATTTAATGAGCTTATCATACGCTGCCGTTGAAGTTCCACATCCGAAGGACAAGGATGTGAATCTAAAAACGAGTATGAAAAGCTGAGGGTACTGTCGTCGGCGAAACAGTTTAATGGATTAGAAGTGGCAGACAAGAGATCATTTATGAATAAAAGGAAGAGAGTCGGAGACAAAACGGAGCCCTGGGGGACACCAGCATTTATTTTATGAATTTCAGACTTGAAACCATCCAATACAACTTGTATTGAACGGTTAGAAAGGTAATTTCTAATCCAACGAAGAAAAGATTCATCAATACCAAAGGCACGCATTTTCGATAAGAGAGCTTGGTGCCAAACTCTATCAAATGCTTTTGAAATATCAAGTGCAATAATCTTACTTTCTCCAAAACGATGTAAAGACTTGTTCCACTGTTCGGTGAGATGAACCATGAGATCACCAGTGGACCTATTGCTACGAAATCCATACTGTCGGTCATTAAGAAGCTTCCGTTCTTCAAGATATTTCTTAAGCTGATAATTAATCAGCGTTTCCATGACCTTGGAAAGAAGGGACGTAAGTGCAATTGGACGATAGTTTGAGGGGGAGGAGGATTCGCCTTTTTTAGGGACAGGCTGAACAAATGCAGTTTTCCATCCACTCGGGAAGAGACCTGTAGAGTAGGACAGATGGAAAAGCTTACGCAGTGGTTTTGCCAGCGTTGAAGAACACCTCTTCAGAACAATTGGGGGAATACTATCCGGGCCAGCGGATTTGTGTATGTCTAGGTCTTTCAGTACTCTTGCGACTGCACGAGTGCGAAAGAAGATTCGTCCCATAGAATCGTTTACGCTCTCAAGAACAGGAGGACTCATGACACTTTCCGATAGCGTCGAATTAACAGCAAACTGTGCTGCAAGCAAATTGGCTTTATCAATCGAGCTTACATAGAGAGTGTCATTGTGGACGAGCGTTGGAACCGAGGATGACGTGGTGTTTCGTACGTTTTTTACAAATGACCAGAAATTTTTACTACCTTTGGGACATTGTAGTATTTTTTGCCTTAATTTCTGATCATGCAAAAATTTGGTTCGTCGAATATGACCATTACAGGTCTTTCTAGCTTGTTTGAACTTATTCCGGTTTTCCTCAGTCGGGTTGGCTTTATAACAACGGAAACTTACATCTCTGAACCTAATAACCTCTTTACAGCTCGAATCAAACCATGAGTTCTCTTTGGGTTTGATAGATTTCACCCTATTCGGGATAAAATTTCTCATTCCACAAAGAATTAAATTTGTTACCATATCTGCGCTGGAATCCACGTCACTATCGAGGAAGCATAGTGACCAGTTAAAGTTCCTGAAGAATTCATTGAGACCGTCCCAGTTGGCTTTCTCATATTGCCAAACGGTTCTCGTAGGGGTTTTTTCTTTAACTGGGTTTTTTTGACATGAGAATTTTGCAGATACGATACAATGGTCTGATGTGCCTAGAGGCGGTAATACACTGATTGTGTATTTATTAGGGTCAGAGGTAAGAAACAAGTCTAGGGTGTTGGCGGATTGACCTGCAACGTCAGGGATTCGAGTTGGCTCATCGACAAGCTGAGTTAATTGATTTAACTCAGCAAAGATCTCAACATACCTTCCTTCCGGTGTTGACTGGCCAGAATAACGAAGCCAAGAAGAATTGTGTACATTGAAATCGCCCGCAATGACGATTTCAGTGTGAGGATAATGGGCAACAATTCTTTGAATGGAGTCAGACAGAGCATCAAATTCGTTAAAAGTTGAATTTCTGTCCAGATTTGGACTTCGATATAAAAAACATGTGTGGATGATGTGCTTATTTACCGTGAATTTTAACCACATAAAGTTAAAGTTTGTGTTAGAGCACAAACCATATTGTGGCTGAAGTTGGTATGCAACATCATTTCTTATATACACGGCTAATCCATGATGAGGAAAAAATAATGGCACTAAGCTATACCCATTTAGATTGAATTCCGAATGATCAGAATCTTCACCTATTTGAGTTTCACTCAATGCCAAAACAGCTGGCCTGTTTGATGCAGTGTGGACATATGTGGCATAGGAGTTCTTTCTTAAACCACGAATGTTGCTAAAATCCACCCTGAATTCACCCAACATTCTAATGTTCAAAACTAATTAAACACAATTCGGACAATTAACTATAATATATGTTTTATCTAGAATCCAATTTGAACTTTTCAGTTACAGGTTTCCACTAGTGTTATGCCTTAGTGAAAATCTGCATACTGATCCGCCCCTGGTTAACTAGATATCACATATACTAATCTATCCGAAAACACATCAACTCAATCCATGTATACACTGTATATAGCTATAAAAGAACCGTATGCAATGTCTACATCGATTGAGATAATATGACTGTGAGGGATGGAGGGAAGGGAGAGAATGGATTACCCATTGCACTGTGTTATCATTATCATTATACTTTTGCCGTTTCGTAATTGATTATTGATTTATGTTGGAGCACTAGTTTTAGGTATTGTTTTTTGTTGTTGTTTGGCTTTGGACACTGCACTTGGAAAGAAATTGTTGACACGGCGCGGGATTTATTTTATTATTTGATTATTGATTTTAATTATGACTGAAGAAAACACATATGGGCTGGACTGTTAATTGATTTTTTTTGTTTTTACGTATTGGGTTTTTATTATAAGTATTATATTTTTTTTTTTTTTTTAATTTAAACAGACAACAAATATGAACAAAGGTAGACAACTGGGTACAATGAGGACAAGCAATATAGTAAAAATAAAATGGTTTAAAAAAAATTAAAAAAAACTAAAAGAAAAGCAAAAATTCAAAAATAAAAGAAATCGGTAAAAAAAATTAATAATAATAAAAACAATGATAAAAAAGTTGTAAAAAAAACTAAAAAAAGAATAAAAAAACTTATTTAAATTTTCGGTTCTTTCAATATTCATGTTGAGGTGTTTGAAGTCCCAACTGAGTATCCAAAACGAATGTGAAAAGGGGGTTATACGAGAGGTCAAAGCAGTCTGTCACTAGTCCTTCGTAACGTTCTGTTAAGTTAAGTTGCGTATAGTCTTCGTAAGTTCTGAGTATTTGTCAAATGTCAAAAGTCAGTTTTCTTTGTGACTGGGGCCTCTGAGACTTGACGAGTGTTTCAGGCTGTCACTAGTTTTCCTGCCACATCGAGCTTTCTGATGATAAACCTGAAAGGTGGCTGGCTAGGAAACAGGGACAACCCTCCACACGAGCAGAATTTCAAAACACCCCACTCACGCCACTCTATACGCCTGGCCGTGCCTAACTGTATGGATAGCGGTGAGTGAGTTGCCTTTGCACCCTACTCCGCTCTCTGCCTTGCGAAAGACTTTTTTCTACCTCACAAAAATCTACTGGTTCTAGACCTGCTAGATTGGACAGCCGAACTCCATCTATCGCTAAGCAAAGAGCCTATGCAGTCTCCAAGCTTGTGCTAAAAGGATGGGAAAGGTAAACCAAAAAAATTGTGAAAAAAGTTTAAAAGGAAGATTGTTGTGAGTCCAAGGGAATGATCTTAGAAGAAAAATCATTTCCTTGGAGTCCCAATCAATCTGAAAGCCGTTCGTTCCGTTGGGCGCCATTGTTGCGAGTCAAGGGTATCACGGGGATATGTCTTTAGGAGTTGGAAAAGGGCTGTGGCATGCTTGCTCTAGCTCGGCTAAGCTCGTCAGATTGGGGCGGTTCTTGCCCTCTTCCAAAACTCCTCCCACTCAGCAAACAAAATAAAACATGCCAGAGTTAAAGGATGAGGATAGGAATAGTGGAAAAGGTGTGGAAATATGGTGTTAAAAAAAGGAAATATGAAGGAATCGCACAAACTTAGTTACCTGTGCCACTGCATTGGGTGAAGCTTAAGTAATATTCTTTGATGGACCAAAAAAAATATTTATTTGCTTAACCTAAAACTCCCGATCTAAAAACTAAACCCTTAAAATCTATTATTTATATCGATGGGATATAATTCTTTAATACTATATCTAACTAAACCTAAAAAAAATATTTTTTAATTTTTTTTTTTGTCCACCAATAATACACATCGGCCCCACTGTCGCACCAACACAGTGGTTCGCCAAGTCATCAAAGGCCTTGCCTGGTGTTGTTGGCAAAAGTTGGCCTTCCCACCCTTGTATCGAGGATACAACCATCGCTATTTTCTTGGCCAGTATTTTGGAGATAGCCCCTAGCGTTAACTTCCAGTCACAAATTCCACTATTGTCTAGGTCAAGTCATGTCAAGGTAAGTATCGTAGCAGTAGAGTAGGTAGAGTCGATAAGGTAAGTAGTTTGTAAGTGTAAATAGGTATCATCGGTAAAGGTAAGTGTAATCAGTAAAAGTAATAGTAAGTACGTATTGAGTCAGTACAAGGTAAGTATAAAGTCAGCGTAAGGTAAGTATAGTCAGTTTTGTAGGCGTTACGTTTGTCAAGTCGTTGTCTAACCGTACTTCGTTTTCCCTCCCTCCATCGTCGGCTCAGCCGAACCTTCACACACCTCTTTGTAGGTTTAGAACACCATCGTAAATTCAATTCTTCACTTCAAACAAAAAAAAAAGGTATTCCAATAAATTTGGATTTTTTTTATTTTTTTTTATATATATAAAGCTAATTTATTATAAAATTCATTAAAAGTTATTCTAAAAAAAAATTACTTTAAATTTAAAAGAAGAAAGCAAGAAGAAAATTCAATAAAAGAATTCAAACTATTTCATTTCAATGCAATCTATCTTTTAAATAAAACAAATGGCTATATTTAACTGTCCCGGAGTGTAAAAGGAAATTTAGAACTCCACTTGGTACAAAAAAAAGAAAAGCGGCAAAAAAAATGAAATTCAAAAACAAAAGGATAATTGGATGGATATAATCCGGAGTACCGGAGTGTAAATATTTCCTTCCTTTAATCACTTAGTGTGTACTTTATAGATATACATATTATTAAATTTATATTTTAAAAGAAAAAAAATTCAATTGACACAACTTACTCTTTTTCACGACGACGCACGTCCCTCGGTGTCCTGCCGGCAGTACTTTCCAGGATGCGTATTGGAAAAATAACTAGATGGCCCACTTTTAATCGCCAAATATTAACACTTAAGGATTGTCGTATATATATATATCTATTTTAAAGTCCGGAAATTCAAAACACTCAACACTTCACACTTTTTTTCTTGAACCTACTTATTCTTGCCTGTCTTTTAATAATTCTTTTTTTCTTTTCTTTCTTACTTTACCTCACTTCACTTTCTTCATTAATTTTTCTTCTTCTTTTCTTTAACAAAAAAACAGAATTTAAACCAAAAAAAGACGGCCAGAAGGGACCGTTAAAAAAAAATATTAAAAAAAATTAGTTTCTCCCTCGTCAGCACACTATCTTTTTTTTTTTCCTATCTACTTTTGATCCTCGAATTCACTTTAAGCTCTGGAATGAACTTCTCCTGTCTGTCAATCCGATTGCCTGTACGGTCGAAGAAGGTAGAATCCACCAAGGAACAACCAAAAAAAATACAGAGGCTCAAATCAAATCCTGGTCTATAGGTCGGTATATATATTTTTTGCTTATATATATGTATATATATATATATATATAGGTAAGCCTTCGAAAAGTGTCTATACACTATAGACTATAGCGTAATGATGTGAACCTGGGAATAAGGTGAGATATTCATAAAACTGATATTAACTCTTTTTTTTAAACTTATGACTTTTTACCTCTGCCTATTAAGATCGCGTACCAATGTCTCCTTCAGGAGTTTTTTTCTCTTTTTTTTTTTTGCAGACAGTGCAACCGAGTGTCACCTTTCTATGACCTTTTTGTATTTCTCCTTGGTTTTTCTATATATAAAAAGAGTTGACCATTTTGTACATGAAATTTTCATTTATTCGTTGAATAATTTTACCTTTACTATTGAGTTTCCGAATTTAAGAATATTTTAATTTTCTTTAAATAAAAAGAAAATTTTGTACGAAACAAAAAAACTATATACTTTTTTTTTTTTTGTATGGATTTGAATTTTGTTTCAATTTTTAATTTCCGATTACACTGTGATCGCTACAGCTGATGGTAATTGCTTTCAAATAAAACAATCATGTCAGATTCAAATTATCTAACACCTATATGGTCGTTGCTCTATGGCCTATATTTGAGAGAATCTATGTCATAATATAAGTTTGCAGACTGGAATAAGGGGTTTAGTTTCCCCAGTCAGCAATATCTATCCCCATCAAATAATATACCTACTCAGCTTCTTTACATAATTAAGTTTCTCTGTAAACATACATATGTGTGTTTATATAACAAATACTTATAACTAATATTGCACTACCCAAATAAAAATGTATTTAATAAAGCAAAAAGAAATAAATTATGACATGAAATATGAACTAAATATAATTTTTTACCATAAATAATAAACCTACCTAATACTCAATCTATCACAGCATTTAACTCAACTCATAACCTACATTGGAATTCAGCAAAAATTCGAGCGTACTACACTTTTTCATGAGTGTGACATTTCCTGTTTAACATAACCAGTGTCAGCAGTCAGCAGCCACTGAATTGTCAAATATATTGAGTTTGCCTGTTTACATATTTCATCTCGTGTAGGTTTCGTAAAAAGTAAAAATAAAATAAGTAAAACTAAATATTATACATAAATAACCATACATTTTAATAAATAAAACAATAAACGAAAACAAACAAACATGCCTGCACAGGATTATCAAAAAAAAACTCAGGCAATACCTATTTTATAACATCATGGATTGCCATTGCTGGGTAAGAATTTCGCCTTGATGCTTCTACATTTATTTTATTTCATTTATTTACCTTATTTTCTTTCTTTTATTTTCAGGGTTGTCATAACTAACATCGTTGTCACCCACTCATCTACCTATTAGATGCAACGACTTTAAACTTTGTCATTTCTACTGTCTACGAAAGATAAGTACCTATTTTTTTTTTTTTTTTTTTTTTGATAAGTTATAGATATTATTCTTTCTTTCTTTTCAGGTATTTTTTTTTCTTTAGGATAAATATCGGGATGGCTATATAGTGTAGAAAGCATATAACCGGAGGACAACAACAAAATCAACCCCAACTTTAAACAAAACAAAACAACACAGAGTTACACCGCGCATCGAATGCTTGCGCTCAGTTTTGTTATATTATTTTGTGTAATAAAAGTGGAATAAAGTGTTTAATTAAATCGTATTTAAAGGATATGGTATATCAATAACATGTATTGAAGCTATGGTGCCTCTAATTGGGCAGTGGGGTGGGAAAGATTTTTCTAGGGTAGTGTGAATCGGTCACGTAACAGGCTCGAAACATTTTGCGAGTGGTCGTGAGAAAAATGTTTTCGTAAAAAGGAAGTCGGCCGAAAATTAAATTGAAGTAATAATTTTTGCCGTTCTCAACGTGTGGCACGTCCCACTCCCTGAGCTAGTTATCGATTTCTTGTCTGGCCATAACTTTAGTAGTTATTTCAAACAATAACTTATTGAAAGTATAATACGTTAGAACTTTTTTCTTGTGTATTACTAAACAGTCTTCACCTCTCAATGTTGTAATTTATAACACAGTCAGGTACAAAAGATTTAGGCTCAAAAGGAAAATTAACGTATTATCACAGAATTAATAAATAAATAAGTAAAAATCTATGAAAAAAAAATGAAACTATAAATTAAAAATCTGTATAAATAAATAAAATCTCTATAAATAAATAAATAAACTAAAAATAAATAAATAAATAAACTCTATAAATAAATAAATAAACTCTATAAATAAATAAACACCACATCACATATATATCACAGTTCGCTAATGAAACAACAGCAGCTGAGTGCGTCATTAAGAGTGGATATCTTTTGCATGGTAAACTCCTACCACTTCGCCTCTCAGATTCCCTAATTCATAAAGGGAATTACCTACTGTTCTCAAAACTATTGATTTTAAATATTTTTGACCTAGTTTCGCGTTGTATTTGTCTATTTTATTACTTTGTTTAAAATTTTTCCTGTAAACTATTTGTCCAACCTTGTATGATATATCTCTACTTCTTGTATTGTACGTTTTTGTCGATCTTTGGTGAGCTAGATTGAGATTTTCAAAAATTTTCTTTCGAAGTATAGTTTGTTTATCACTTTTCTCTAAAATTTCGGTTTCACTATCCTTGATCAAATCAAGTTTTCGAAGCAGCTCATATGTCTCACCGTTTTGGACCATTTGAGATCCAAAAACGGCATAATATGGCTCGAACATTATAGCATCATGTAACACACTTCGCAAAGAAAAGGCTGTATTACTTACATGAAGGTCCCAATTTCGTTGGTCACTACCGATGTAGGACCGAATTTTGGTCAGGACGGACCGATTAACTCGTTCAGAGGCATTAGCCTGAGGCGAGTAAAAGGCGGTACGAACGTGTTTAACACCGTACTTTTTTAGAAAGCTGCAAAACAATTCTGAAACGAATTGTTTCCCGTTGTCAGAGTGGATATATTCGGGTACACCAAACATGTGGAACACTTCTACCTCAAGATATTTTACTACCTCAGCTGCTGTTGCTCGTTTCAAGGGTTTAAGAAAAACGTACTTGCTAAAGTGGTCAAGTGCAATAAAGATATGAGTGTTTCCTGTCTTCGTCCGTGGGTATGGTCCTAAAAAGTCTATGTATAAACGTTGGAAAGGTCTTTCGGTAATTGTCTGTTGTCCCATGGGCGGCCTTGAAATTGTATTGACGGGCTTATTGCACTTACAAATATCACAGTTACTAATGTACTCTTTAACTTCGTTGGTCATATTTGGCTTTGCCGAAGTTTGGCCAAAGTTTTATGTATTCCGCCATGACCGGCAGTGAAGGAATCATGCGCTGATGCCAAAAGGCTCCTACACAACTCCTTCGGTACCCAGAGTTTCCAGGCCCTGTCCTCTTGAATAGGGTCTCCAGTTCGTCTGTCGGTCCGTTTATATACGAAGCCGTCCGAAATACAAATGTCCGGTAGTCTGTTCTTGTTTTCGTTGATTGTCTTCTTCAATTCAACGTATTCTTCTGACGCAAAATATGGTGAGTTAAAGTCAACTTCTGGCATTTCGGTTACTATCTCATCCATATGTACTCTGGAGAGAGTGTCCGGGACCACATTGAGAATTCCCTTTCTGTGCTCTATCGTGAAGTCAAAGCCTTGCAACTTTAAACTCCACCGAGCTAGCCGACCGCTCAAGTCCTTCTGTGTCCTCAGCCACTTAAGGCTTGCGTGGTCAGTTATTATGGTAAAAGGTAATCCTTCAATGTAAGCTCGGAACTTCTTTACGGACAAAACGGCCGCATAGCATTCAAGTTCCGTAACGCTGTAATTTCGCTGAGCGGAATTAAGCTTCTGGGACATGAACGCTATGGGTCGTTCGTTATTCTCTTCGTCCATCTGGAAAAGAACGCTCCCTACGCCAGAAGTTGAAGCGTCGCATTGTATGTAAAAATGTCGTGAAAAGTCTGGGTTGATCAGTATTGGTGCGGTCACTAGTGTCTTTTTCAAGTCCTCAAAAGCAGTCAAGGCTTCGCTCGTCATAACAAAGTCCTTCCCTTTCTTCAGACAGTCTGTCATTGGGGCTGATATAGACGCAAAATTTGGAATAAAGCGTCTATACCATCCCGTCATCCCTAGGAAACGACGAAGTTGTTTAGGGGTTTTTGGCACAGGAAAATCCCTCACTGCAGAAACTTTCTCTGGATCCGTTCTTAGACATCCATCACCGACGAAATAGCCTAAGTACTTGATCTCTTTATAACAGAATTTGCTTTTCTCTACATTGATTGTCAACCCCGCCTCACGCAAACATCTCGCCACCTCTTTGAGAACGCCCATGTGGGTTTCAAAGTCTGGAGAGCAAATCAAAAGGTCATCGAGATAGACAAAGACACTCTCTCTCAAACGAGCGGGAATGACCTTGTCCATCAACTTACACATTCTCTGGGCGGCGTTGCACAATCCAAACGGCATTACATCGAATTGATACAACGGTCGCCCAGGGACTGTGAAAGCCGTCTTCTCTCTTGATTTGAGCTCCAGAGGAATCTGCCAAAAGGCGTCCTTCAAATCGATGCTCGATATGTAGTGCGTGTTGTGAAGTCGACTTAGGATTCCTTCAATGTGCGGCAGAGGATAGGCAAATTTCTTCGTGGCCGCGTTAACTTTCCTCGAGTCCAGACAAAGTCTGTTTTTGCCTGGCTTACGCACCAACACAACTGGAGAACTGTAAGCGCTGTTGCTCTCTTCGATCACACCCAATTCCAGCATGCGATCGAGCTCAGCATACATCAACTTCTGCACGACAGGTGAGATTGGATAATGTCGCTGTTTGATGGGAATGGTGTCGTCTTCCATCTCGATGACATGTTCCTCAACATGGGTTTTACCCAATCCCATTGTCGCAAAGGAAGGGAATGTAAGCTTGACGCGCTCGAGTTCTTCAGTTTGTGATGCAGTAAGCTGACGCATAGGATCAGACTCTTGCCCTCCCGTCGGCGATGGAATGTCTAACGCGCTGATGACGTTTGGAGCGACCTTGAACGTCCTTCAGAAATCTACCCCCAGGTAGAGCTGTTGTGTCAAACTGGGAACGACATACAGCTCCATCTCTTGGGTGATGCCGCCCCATGTGACTTTGGTCGTAAATCGTCCATGCATGTGTTGGTTTTGTCCGTCCGCTGTTTTGATGTCAACTGTAATTCGATTCATACGTATGTTGTGTTTCTGTACGAACTCTATAGCCCCTCTTCCCATGCAACTCACTGATGCTCCACTGTCAAGTAGTCCGGTCATCTCTTCGCCGTTGATTGTGACATTGGCATAAGGCCTGTTGTCATTAGAGACCGTTAAGACCGTCGCTTCAATTTTCGATTTCGTTCTTCTGAACATTGCACATTTTTCCCTAAGCCTAGATATTTTTCTAAAATTTCTACTACTAGTTTCGTCAAATGAGATTTCTGAATTGAAAATCCGCTTTCTTGCTTCGTCATATTCTAACATGCGTTCATGTAAAGTTTTATATTGCACAGTTTTTTCATTTTTATTGTTTACTTGTTTTTCTTCGCGTTTTAAAATTTTTACTTTTCCGGGTTCATTTTCTCCGTTTGGGATACATTTGTCGGGGGAGCGAACCCGGGTGCACTTCCGACCTTCATGTTTCCCTGACATGAGGCACACTTAAAAGAAAGATTTCCTTGACCACAGCTAAAGCACGTGAGTGCATGGAAAGTCGAGGCGCAAGAGTTTGCGTTCTTGTCTTTCGTATTGTCAGTCTTTCTGTCTCTGTCATTGCTTTTGAAGGTCAAATTTCGTTTGTCCGTCTTTGCGTTCGTAGTAAGTCTGTCCGTACGGTTGTACTGTACTGCAGAAATATGTGTTTCTTGTTCGTCTTCAGAGTCAGTCACGTAATGTCTAGTCCGTACTACGTCATGGTCTTCTATTGCACTTATCTTCTTTGCTTTAAAATCTCTAGTCATCAGATGTTTTTCTGCCCGTCGGCACTCTTCTCTTAGATCTCGGATATCCTTAATAGGACATCCGAAGATCAGCGTCGCTACCTTGTCCTTGAGATTTTGTCTGACCATCGAAACTAAATCTTTCTCTTTTGGACGATTTCTCATTTGTAAGGTCAGTCCCCTAACGTCTTCGTAAAATTCGTCAAATGTTTCGTTCGGTTGCTGTCGCCTGTCCATTATTTCCCTAAGTATCTCCTCATCTCTTTTACTATTTCGGAATTGTCTTAGCAATTCCGATTTCAAGTCATAGAAGTTAAGAAACTCATCTCCTTGTCTCTCTTCCAGGAACTGCCAATACCATCTTTCGGCAGTTCCAGTCACCAAATGGTGAAAATTGGCGAAGACCTGATCATTGGTGACCCCATTCTTACTTTGCAGAGTCTCAATCCTAAAAATGAAACTCTCCACCGTCATATTTTTGGAGGTTCCATCGAACTTTATATCCAGGATATCCACCTTCTTTCCCTGGTTATTGTGGTTATTACAAGGCGGATCCTTATGGCAAATTCTATTTGTCGACAATGTTGAAGGGACCCTTGCCTGACTGACATCCGGATCAGTCACTTGACTTTTTCTTTGTTGTTCTTGTATGGCATGTAGAGTTAAGGTAGATTTTTCCACCACATTTAACCTTTCACTCATGGTTGCCATGCTACCCGTGACAGCCTGTACCATGCCTTGCAACAATTTCAGACTTCTGGCCTGCTCTGTGAGCAACGCCATGGTCTTGCTATGTGACTCATAAATTGAGCGAGAAACAGCATAATCTATGGCATTTTTCAAGCATTCCCCTCTCGTACTTCCCACACTAGTCATTTCGTTCTCTTCCTTGTCATGTAAGTCTAGGTCTTTTTGTGTTAGTAGTAAGCGTTCTCGTTCCAGTTCTTGTGTCATTCTGTCTATACTTTCCCTAGTCTCTTGTTGATCTCCTTCATGTTCATCTCCATTGTCCTCTGGAACAGTTTCCTGACCTAATCCTCTAGATATTCCTACTGCCCCTTCACCCAATTCCTCTTCTGATTCATTCCCCCTATCTTCGACCATTCCATTAAACGGATTAGACAAGGATCGGTTAACTTCAGAACCAGAAGGATCACCTAATCGGACCTGAGGGCTTTGAGCTGACATGGCACGGGTTGTCGCTGGCCTATCGCTCTCTTCCTGCTCTTGTAGTGCTGAAGTACTCTTTTTAACTGTACCAGTTTTTTTCTTCATGTTACCTTTTTTTTTCAAAAATCAACAACAAGAAAAAAAAATATAACAGAAAAAAAAACTTCTAATCGAAATCAAAAATTAAAATTTCAAAATTCAAAAAAAAAAAAAAAAAAATATAATATGGTTGAAAGAAACAAAAAAAAATAAATAAAAAAAATAAAAATGAATTCAACAACAAAAAGTTTCAAAAAAAAAAGGTCGAAAGTAGTAAAAGTATGATCACTTTTGAATTAAGAATTAAAAAATATTTCAAAAATTTAAATCCAAAAAAAAATTTTTAAATATCAAAATTCAAAAATGTTAACTAAAACTAATAAAAGCAATTTTTTTTTTTTTTTTTTTTATAATTCACAAGCACTCAAGGGGTTATTAGTACCCTTTATATGTTTATATTTAAACACAGTGCGAGCGTTAGGAAAATAGGGAAGGATTTAAAAGGAGATACCGGTGCACATTGGTCTTAAAGTTCTGAACATCAAAATGGGAGGGAAAAACAGAGTTGGCCAAAGCATTCCACATTCTCGATGTGCGATTTAAGAAAGAATCTCTATACTTGACAGTACGCCCGAAATTGAGCTCAAGGGTAAACTGATGAGCATTCCTAGAAGTGCGAGTATTACGGCTGAATAGTTTAAGGGGTGGAATACTACTGGCTAATTCAACAGAACATTGTTTGTAAAAATATCGATAAAACAACGAAAGGCATGAAACATTGCGGCGGTGTTCTAGTGATGTAAATGTTTCGATTATAGTTCTGTCGCCTATCATTTTTAAAGCCCTTTTTTGAATTCTATCCAAGAGATTTAAACATGTTTTAGGGGCACCTGCCCAGATATGCGAATTATATTCAAGCTTTGGACGGATGAAGGCTTTGTAAATTACAGCCAGATCAGAAGGGGTGAAAAATTTCTTGCATCGTCGGAGAAATCCTAAGCACCTAGCAGCATTTTTGGCGATGTCGAATATGTGATCATTCCATAAAAGGTGATCTGTGATACACATACCGAGTACTGACAGTTGATTAGTTTCCTGGATGCAAGTGCCACTCATAGATAGCGGCATCGGGGGTATGTTACGCTTTAACGACAGGAGACAGCATTGAGTTTTCGAAGCATTAAATTCTACACGGTTTTTGATTCCCCATTGGACAATGCTGTCAAGATCAGAATTTAATGAGCTTATCATACGCTGCCGTTGAAGTTCCACATCCGAAGGACAAGGATGTGAATCTAAAAACGAGTATGAAAAGCTGAGGGTACTGTCGTCGGCGAAACAGTTTAATGGATTAGAAGTGGCAGACAAGAGATCATTTATGAATAAAAGGAAGAGAGTCGGAGACAAAACGGAGCCCTGGGGGACACCAGCATTTATTTTATGAATTTCAGACTTGAAACCATCCAATACAACTTGTATTGAACGGTTAGAAAGGTAATTTCTAATCCAACGAAGAAAAGATTCATCAATACCAAAGGCACGCATTTTCGATAAGAGAGCTTGGTGCCAAACTCTATCAAATGCTTTTGAAATATCAAGTGCAATAATCTTACTTTCTCCAAAACGATGTAAAGACTTGTTCCACTGTTCGGTGAGATGAACCATGAGATCACCAGTGGACCTATTGCTACGAAAGCCATACTGTCGGTCATTAAGAAGCTTCCGTTCTTCAAGATATTTCTTAAGCTGATAATTAATCAGCGTTTCCATGACCTTGGAAAGAAGGGACGTAAGTGCAATTGGACGATAGTTTGAGGGGGAGGAGGATTCGCCTTTTTTAGGGACAGGCTGAACAAATGCAGTTTTCCATCCACTCGGGAAGAGACCTGTAGAGTAGGACAGATGGAAAAGCTTACGCAGTGGTTTTGCCAGCGTTGAAGAACACCTCTTCAGAACAATTGGGGGAATACTATCCGGGCCAGCGGATTTGTGTATGTCTAGGTCTTTCAGTACTCTTGCGACTGCACGAGTGCGAAAGAAGATTCGTCCCATAGAATCGTTTACGCTCTCAAGAACAGGAGGACTCATGACACTTTCCGATAGCGTCGAATTAACAGCAAACTGTGCTGCAAGCAAATTGGCTTTATCAATCGAGCTTACATAGAGAGTGTCATTGTGGACGAGCGTTGGAACCGAGGATGACGTGGTGTTTCGTACGTTTTTTACAAATGACCAGAAATTTTTACTACCTTTGGGACATTGTAGTATTTTTTGCCTTAATTTCTGATCATGCAAAAATTTGGTTCGTCGAATATGACCATTACAGGTCTTTCTAGCTTGTTTGAACTTATTCCGGTTTTCCTCAGTCGGGTTGGCTTTATAACAACGGAAACTTACATCTCTGAACCTAATAACCTCTTTACAGCTCGAATCAAACCATGAGTTCTCTTTGGGTTTGATAGATTTCACCCTATTCGGGATAAAATTTCTCATTCCACAAAGAATTAAATTTGTTACCATATCTGCGCTGGAATCCACGTCACTATCGAGGAAGCATAGTGACCAGTTAAAGTTCCTGAAGAATTCATTGAGACCGTCCCAGTTGGCTTTCTCATATTGCCAAACGGTTCTCGTAGGGGTTTTTTCTTTAACTGGGTTTTTTTGACATGAGAATTTTGCAGATACGATACAATGGTCTGATGTGCCTAGAGGCGGTAATACACTGATTGTGTATTTATTAGGGTCAGAGGTAAGAAACAAGTCTAGGGTGTTGGCGGATTGACCTGCAACGTCAGGGATTCGAGTTGGCTCATCGACAAGCTGAGTTAATTGATTTAACTCAGCAAAGATCTCAACATACCTTCCTTCCGGTGTTGACTGGCCAGAATAACGAAGCCAAGAAGAATTGTGTACATTGAAATCGCCCGCAATGACGATTTCAGTGTGAGGATAATGGGCAACAATTCTTTGAATGGAGTCAGACAGAGCATCAAATTCGTTAAAAGTTGAATTTCTGTCCAGATTTGGACTTCGATATAAAAAACATGTGTGGATGATGTGCTTATTTACCGTGAATTTTAACCACATAAAGTTAAAGTTTGTGTTAGAGCACAAACCATATTGTGGCTGAAGTTGGTATGCAACATCATTTCTTATATACACGGCTAATCCATGATGAGGAAAAAATAATGGCACTAAGCTATACCCATTTAGATTGAATTCCGAATGATCAGAATCTTCACCTATTTGAGTTTCACTCAATGCCAAAACAGCTGGCCTGTTTGATGCAGTGTGGACATATGTGGCATAGGAGTTCTTTCTTAAACCACGAATGTTGCTAAAATCCACCCTGAATTCACCCAACATTCTAATGTTCAAAACTAATTAAACACAATTCGGACAATTAACTATAATATATGTTTTATCTAGAATCCAATTTGAACTTTTCAGTTACAGGTTTCCACTAGTGTTATGCCTTAGTGAAAATCTGCATACTGATCCGCCCCTGGTTAACTAGATATCACATATACTAATCTATCCGAAAACACATCAACTCAATCCATGTATACACTGTATATAGCTATAAAAGAACCGTATGCAATGTCTACATCGATTGAGATAATATGACTGTGAGGGATGGAGGGAAGGGAGAGAATGGATTACCCATTGCACTGTGTTATCATTATCATTATACTTTTGCCGTTTCGTAATTGATTATTGATTTATGTTGGAGCACTAGTTTTAGGTATTGTTTTTTGTTGTTGTTTGGCTTTGGACACTGCACTTGGAAAGAAATTGTTGACACGGCGCGGGATTTATTTTATTATTTGATTATTGATTTTAATTATGACTGAAGAAAACACATATGGGCTGGACTGTTAATTGATTTTTTTTGTTTTTACGTATTGGGTTTTTATTATAAGTATTATATTTTTTTTTTTTTTTAATTTAAACAGACAACAAATATGAACAAAGGTAGACAACTAGGTACAATGAGGACAAGCAATATAGTAAAAATAAAATGGTTTAAAAAAAATTAAAAAAAACTAAAAGAAAAGCAAAAATTCAAAAATAAAAGAAATCGGTAAAAAAAATTAATAATAATAAAAACAATGATAAAAAAGTTGTAAAAAAAACTAAAAAAAGAATAAAAAAACTTATTTAAATTTTCGGTTCTTTCAATATTCATGTTGAGGTGTTTGAAGTCCCAACTGAGTATCCAAAACGAATGTGAAAAGGGGGTTATACGAGAGGTCAAAGCAGTCTGTCACTAGTCCTTCGTAACGTTCTGTTAAGTTAAGTTGCGTATAGTCTTCGTAAGTTCTGAGTATTTGTCAAATGTCAAAAGTCAGTTTTCTTTGTGACTGGGGCCTCTGAGACTTGACGAGTGTTTCAGGCTGTCACTAGTTTTCCTGCCACATCGAGCTTTCTGATGATAAACCTGAAAGGTGGCTGGCTAGGAAACAGGGACAACCCTCCACACGAGCAGAATTTCAAAACACCCCACTCACGCCACTCTATACGCCTGGCCGTGCCTAACTGTATGGATAGCGGTGAGTGAGTTGCCTTTCCACCCTACTCCGCTCTCTGCCTTGCGAAAGACTTTTTTCTACCTCACAAAAATCTACTGGTTCTAGACCTGCTAGATTGGACAGCCGAACTCCATCTATCGCTAAGCAAAGAGCCTATGCAGTCTCCAAGCTTGTGCTAAAAGGATGGGAAAGGTAAACCAAAAAAATTGTGAAAAAAGTTTAAAAGGAAGATTGTTGTGAGTCCAAGGGAATGATCTTAGAAGAAAAATCATTTCCTTGGAGTCCCAATCAATCTGAACGCCGTTCGTTCCGTTGGGCGCCATTGTTGCGAGTCAAGGGTATCACGGGGATATGTCTTTAGGAGTTGGAAAAGGGCTGTGGCATGCTTGCTCTAGCTCGGCTAAGCTCGTCAGATTGGGGCGGTTCTTGCCCTCTTCCAAAACTCCTCCCACTCAGCAAACAAAATAAAACATGCCGGAGTTAAAGGATGAGGATAGGAATAGTGGAAAAGGTGTGGAAATATGGTGTTAAAAAAAAGGAAATATGAAGGAATCGCACAAACTTAGTTACCTGTGCCACTGCATTGGTGTAAGGGTGAAGCTTAAGTAATATTCTTTGATGGACCAAAAAAAATATTTATTTGCTTAACCTAAAACTCCCGATCTAAAAACTAAACCCTTAAAATCTATTATTTATATCGATGGGATATAATTCTTTAATACTATATCTAACTAAACCTAAAAAAAATATTTTTTAATTTTTTTTTGTCCACCAATAATACACATCGGCCCCACTGTCGCACCAACACAGTGGTTCGCCAAGTCATCAAAGGCCTTGCCTGGTGTTGTTGGCAAAAGTTGGCCTTCCCACCCTTGTATCGAGGATACAACCATCGCTATTTTCTTGGCCAGTATTTTGGAGATAGCCCCTAGCGTTAACTTCCAGTCACAAATTCCACTATTGTCTAGGTCAAGTCATGTCAAGGTAAGTATCGTAGCAGTAGAGTAGGTAGAGTCGATAAGGTAAGTAGTTTGTAAGTGTAAATAGGTATCATCGGTAAAGGTAAGTGTAATCAGTAAAAGTAATAGTAAGTACGTATTGAGTCAGTACAAGGTAAGTATAAAGTCAGCGTAAGGTAAGTATAGTCAGTTTTGTAGGCGTTACGTTTGTCAAGTCGTTGTCTAACCGTACTTCGTTTTCCCTCCCTCCATCGTCGGCTCAGCCGAACCTTCACACACCTCTTTGTAGGTTTAGAACACCATCGTAAATTCAATTCTTCACTTCAAACAAAAAAAAAAGGTATTCCAATAAATTTGGATTTTTTTTATTTTTTTTTATATATATAAAGCTAATTTATTATAAAATTCATTAAAAGTTATTCTAAAAAAAAATTACTTTAAATTTAAAAGAAGAAAGCAAGAAGAAAATTCAATAAAAGAATTCAAACTATTTCATTTCAATGCAATCTATCTTTTAAATAAAACAAATGGCTATATTTAACTGTCCCGGAGTGTAAAAGGAAATTTAGAACTCCACTTGGTACAAAAAAAAGAAAAGCGGCAAAAAAAATGAAATTCAAAAACAAAAGGATAATTGGATGGATATAATCCGGAGTACCGGAGTGTAAATATTTCCTTCCTTTAATCACTTAGTGTGTACTTTATAGATATACATATTATTAAATTTATATTTTAAAAGAAAAAAAATTCAATTGACACAACTTACTCTTTTTCACGACGACGCACGTCCCTCGGTGTCCTGCCGGCAGTACTTTCCAGGATGCGTATTGGAAAAATAACTAGATGGCCCACTTTTAATCGCCAAATATTAACACTTAAGGATTGTCGTATATATATATATCTATTTTAAAGTCCGGAAATTCAAAACACTCAACACTTCACACTTTTTTTCTTGAACCTACTTATTCTTGCCTGTCTTTTAATAATTCTTTTTTTCTTTTCTTTCTTACTTTACCTCACTTCACTTTCTTCATTAATTTTTCTTCTTCTTTTCTTTAACAAAAAAACAGAATTTAAACCAAAAAAAGACGGCCAGAAGGGACCGTTAAAAAAAAATATTAAAAAAAATTAGTTTCTCCCTCGTCAGCACACTATCTTTTTTTTTTTCCTATCTACTTTTGATCCTCGAATTCACTTTAAGCTCTGGAATGAACTTCTCCTGTCTGTCAATCCGATTGCCTGTACGGTCGAAGAAGGTAGAATCCACCAAGGAACAACCAAAAAAAATACAGAGGCTCAAATCAAATCCTGGTCTATAGGTCGGTATATATATTTTTTGCTTATATATATGTATATATATATATATATATAGGTAAGCCTTCGAAAAGTGTCTATACACTATAGACTATAGCGTAATGATGTGAACCTGGGAATAAGGTGAGATATTCATAAAACTGATATTAACTCTTTTTTTTTAAACTTATGACTTTTTACCTCTGCCTATTAAGATCGCGTACCAATGTCTCCTTCAGGAGTTTTTTTCTCTTTTTTTTTTCCAGACAGTGCAACCGAGTGTCACCTTTCTATGACCTTTTTGTATTTCTCCTTGGTTTTTCTATATATAAAAAGAGTTGACCATTTTGTACATGAAATTTTCATTTATTCGTTGAATAATTTTACCTTTAATATTGAGTTTCCGAATTTAAGAATATTTTAATTTTCTTTAAATAAAAAGAAAATTTTGTACGAAACAAAAAAACTATATACTTTTTTTTTTTTTTGTATGGATTTGAATTTTGTTTCAATTTTTAATTTCCGATTACACTGTGATCGCTACAGCTGATGGTAATTGCTTTCAAATAAAACAATCATGTCAGATTCAAATTATCTAACACCTATATGGTCGTTGCTCTATGGCCTATATTTGAGAGAATCTATGTCATAATATAAGTTTGCAGACTGGAATAAGGGGTTTAGTTTCCCCAGTCAGCAATATCTATCCCCATCAAATAATATACCTACTCAGCTTCTTTACATAATTAAGTTTCTCTGTAAACATACATATGTGTGTTTATATAACAAATACTTATAACTAATATTGCACTACCCAAATAAAAATGTATTTAATAAAGCAAAAAGAAATAAATTATGACATGAAATATGAACTAAATATAATTTTTTACCATAAATAATAAACCTACCTAATACTATATTATTGCACTCAATCTATCACAGCATTTAACTCAACTCATAACCTACATTGCAATTCAGCAAAAATTCGAGCGTACTACACTTTTTCATGAGTGTGACATTTCCTGTTTAACATAACCAGTGTCAGCAGTCAGCAGCCACTGAATTGTCAAATATATTGAGTTTGCCTGTTTACATATTTCATCTCGTGTAGGTTTCGTAAAAAGTAAAAATAAAATAAGTAAAACTAAATATTATACATAAATAACCATACATTTTAATAAATAAAACAATAAACGAAAACAAACAAACATGCCTGCACAGGATTATCAAAAAAAAACTCAGGCAATACCTATTTTATAACATCATGGATTGCCATTGCTGGGTAAGAATTTCGCCTTGATGCTTCTACATTTATTTTATTTCATTTATTTACCTTATTTTCTTTCTTTTATTTTCAGGGTTGTCATAACTAACATCGTTGTCACCCACTCATCTACCTATTAGATGCAACGACTTTAAACTTTGTCATTTCTACTGTCTACGAAAGATAAGTACCTATTTTGTTTTTTTTTTTTTTTGATAAGTTATAGATATTATTCTTTCTTTCTTTTCAGGTATTTTTTTTTTCTTTAGGATAAATATCGGGATGGCTATATAGTGTAGAAAGCATATAACCGGAGGACAACAACAAAATCAACCCCAACTTTAAACAAAACAAAACAACACAGAGTTACACCGCGCATCGAATGCTTGCGCTCAGTTTTGTTATATTATTTTGTGTAATAAAAGTGGAATAAAGTGTTTAATTAAATCGTATTTAAAGGATATGGTATATCAATAACATGTATTGAAGCTATGGTGCCTCTAATTGGGCAGTGGGGTGGGAAAGATTTTTCTAGGGTAGTGTGAATCGGTCACGTAACAGGCTCGAAACATTTTGCGAGTGGTCGTGAGAAAAATGTTTTCGTAAAAAGGAAGTCGGCCGAAAATTAAATTGAAGTAATAATTTTTGCCGTTCTCAACGTGTGGCACGTCCCACTCCCTGAGCTAGTTATCGATTTCTTGTCTGGCCATAACTTTAGTAGTTATTTCAAACAATAACTTATTGAAAGTATAATACGTTAGAACTTTTTTCTTGTGTATTACTAAACAGTCTTCACCTCTCAATGTTGTAATTTATAACACAGTCAGGTACAAAAGATTTAGGCTCAAAAGGAAAATTAACGTATTATCACAGAATTAAGAAATAAATAAGTAAAAATCTATGAAAAAAAATGAAACTATAAATTAAAAATCTGTATAAATAAATAAAATCTCTATAAATAAATAAATAAACTAAAAATAAATAAATAAATAAACTCTATAAATAAATAAATAAACTCTATAAATAAATAAACACCACATCACATATATATCACAGTTCGCTAATGAAACAACAGCAGCTAAGTGCGTCATTAAGAGTGGATATCTTTTGCATGGTAAACTCCTACCACTTCGCCTCTCAGATTCCCTAATTCATAAAGGGAATTACCTACTGTTCTCAAAACTATTGATTTTAAATATTTTTGACCTAGTTTCGCGTTGTATTTGTCTATTTTATTACTTTGTTTAAAATTTTTCCTGTAAACTATTTGTCCAACCTTGTATGATATATCTCTACTTCTTGTATTGTACGTTTTTGTCGATCTTTGGTGAGCTAGATTGAGATTTTCAAAAATTTTCTTTCGAAGTATAGTTTGTTTATCACTTTTCTCTAAAATTTCGGTTTCACTATCCTTGATCAAATCAAGTTTTCGAAGCAGCTCATATGTCTCACCGTTTTGGACCATTTGAGATCCAAAAACGGCATAATATGGCTCGAACATTATAGCATCATGTAACACACTTCGCAAAGAAAAGGCTGTATTACTTACATGAAGGTCCCAATTTCGTTGGTCACTACCGATGTAGGACCGAATTTTGGTCAGGACGGACCGATTAACTCGTTCAGAGGCATTAGCCTGAGGCGAGTAAAAGGCGGTACGAACGTGTTTAACACCGTACTTTTTTAGAAAGCTGCAAAACAATTCTGAAACGAATTGTTTCCCGTTGTCAGAGTGGATATATTCGGGTACACCAAACATGTGGAACACTTCTACCTCAAGATATTTTACTACCTCAGCTGCTGTTGCTCGTTTCAAGGGTTTAAGAAAAACGTACTTGCTAAAGTGGTCAAGTGCAATAAAGATATGAGTGTTTCCTGTCTTCGTCCGTGGGTATGGTCCTAAAAAGTCTATGTATAAACATTGGAAAGGTCTTTCGGTAATTGTCTGTTGTCCCATGGGCGGCCTTGAAATTGTATTGACGGGCTTATTGCACTTACAAATATCACAGTTACTAATGTACTCTTTAACTTCGTTGGTCATATTTGGCCAGAAATACCTTTGCCGAAGTTTGGCCAAAGTTTTATGTATTCCGCCATGACCGGCAGTGAAGGAATCATGCGCTGATGCCAAAAGGCTCCTACACAACTCCTTCGGTACCCAGAGTTTCCAGGCCCTGTCCTCTTGAATAGGGTCTCCAGTTCGTCTGTCGGTCCGTTTATATACGAAGCCGTCCGAAATACAAATGTCTGGTAGTCTGTTCTTGTTTTCGTTGATTGTCTTCTTCAATTCAACGTATTCTTCTGACGCAAAATATGGTGAGTTAAAGTCAACTTCTGGCATTTCGGTTACTATCTCATCCATATGTACTCTGGAGAGAGTGTCCGGGACCACATTGAGAATTCCCTTTCTGTGCTCTATCGTGAAGTCAAAGCCTTGCAACTTTAAACTCCACCGAGCTAGCCGACCGCTCAAGTCCTTCTGTGTCATCAGCCACTTAAGGCTTGCGTGGTCAGTTATTATGGTAAAAGGTAATCCTTCAATGTAAGCTCGGAACTTCTTTACGGACAAAACGGCCGCATAGCATTCAAGTTCCGTAACGCTGTAATTTCGCTGAGCGGAATTAAGCTTCTGGGACATGAACGCTATGGGTCGTTCGTTATTCTCTTCGTCCATCTGGAAAAGAACGCTCCCTACGCCAGAAGTTGAAGCGTCGCATTGTATGTAAAAATGTCGTGAAAAGTCTGGGTTGATCAGTATTGGTGCGGTCACTAGTGTCTTTTTCAAATCCTCAAAAGCAGTCAAGGCTTCGCTCGTCATAACAAAGTCCTTCCCTTTCTTCAGACAGTCTGTCATTGGGGCTGATATAGACGCAAAATTTGGAATAAAGCGTCTATACCATCCCGTCATCCCTAGGAAACGACGAAGTTGTTTAGGGGTTTTTGGCACAGGAAAATCCCTCACTGCAGAAACTTTCTCTGGATCCGTTCTTAGACATCCATCACCGACGAAATAGCCTAAGTACTTGATCTCTTTATAACAGAATTTGCTTTTCTCTACATTGATTGTCAACCCCGCCTCACGCAAACATCTCGCCACCTCTTTGAGAACGCCCATGTGGGTTTCAAAGTCTGGAGAGCAAATCAAAAGGTCATCGAGATAGACAAAGACACTCTCTCTCAAACGAGCGGGAATGACCTTGTCCATCAACTTACACATTCTCTGGGCGGCGTTGCACAATCCAAACGGCATTACATCGAATTGATACAACGGTCGCCCAGGGACTGTGAAAGCCGTCTTCTCTCTTGATTTGAGCTCCAGAGGAATCTGCCAAAAGGCGTCCTTCAAATCGATGCTCGATATGTAGTGCGTGTTGTGAAGTCGACTTAGGATTCCTTCAATGTGCGGCAGAGGATAGGCAAATTTCTTCGTGGCCGCGTTAACTTTCCTCGAGTCCAGACAAAGTCTGTTTTTGCCTGGCTTACGCACCGACACAACTGGAGAACTGTAAGCGCTGTTGCTCTCTTCGATCACACCCAATTCCAGCATGCGATCGAGCTCAGCATACATCAACTTCTGCACGACAGGTGAGATTGGATAATGTCGCTGTTTGATGGGAATGGTGTCGTCTTCCATCTCGATGACATGTTCCTCCACATGGGTTTTACCCAATCCCATTGTCGCAAAGGAAGGGAATGTAAGCTTGACGCGCTCGAGTTCTTCAGTTTGTGATGCAGTAAGCTGACGCATAGGATCAGACTCTTGCCCTCCCGTCGGCGATGGAATGTCTAACGCGCTGATGACGTTTGGAGCGACCTTGAACGTCCTTCAGAAATCTACCCCCAGGTAGAGCTGTTGTGTCAAACTGGGAACGACATACAGCTCCATCTCTTGGGTGATGCCGCCCCATGTGACTTTGGTCGTAAATCGTCCATGCATGTGTTGGTTTTGTCCGTCCGCTGTTTTGATGTCAACTGTAATTCGAGTCATACGTATGTTGTGTTTCTGTACGAACTCTATAGCCCCTCTTCCCATGCAACTCACTGATGCTCCACTGTCAAGTAGTCCGGTCATCTCTTCGCCGTTGATTGTGACATTGGCATAAGGCCTGTTGTCATTAGAGACCGTTAAGACCGTCGCTTCAATTTTCGATTTCGTCTTTCTGAACATTGCACATTTTTCCCTAAGCCTAGATATTTTTCTAAAATTTCTACTACTAGTTTCGTCAAATGAGATTTCTGAATTGAAAATCCGCTTTCTTGCTTCGTCATATTCTAACATGCGTTCATGTAAAGTTTTATATTGCACAGTTTTTTCATTTTTATTGTTTACTTGTTTTTCTTCGCGTTTTAAAATTTTTACTTTTCCGGGTTCATTTTCTCCGTTTGGGATACATTTGTCGGGGGAGCGAACCCGGGTGCACTTCCGACCTTCATGTTTCCCTGACATGAGGCACACTTAAAAGAAAGATTTCCTTGACCACAGCTAAAGCACGTGAGTGCATGGAAAGTCGAGGCGCAAGAGTTTGCGTTCTTGTCTTTCGTATTGTCAGTCTTTCTGTCTCTGTCATTGCTTTTGAAGGTCAAATTTCGTTTGTCCGTCTTTGCGTTCGTAGTAAGTCTGTCCGTACGGTTGTACTGTACTGCAGAAATATGTGTTTCTTGTTCGTCTTCAGAGTCAGTCACGTAATGTCTAGTCCGTACTACGTCATGGTCTTCTATTGCACTTATCTTCTTTGCTTTAAAATCTCTAGTCATCAGATGTTTTTCTGCCCGTCGGCACTCTTCTCTTAGATCTCGGATATCCTTAATAGGACATCCGAAGATCAGCGTCGCTACCTTGTCCTTGAGATTTTGTCTGACCATCGAAACTAAATCTTTCTCTTTTGGACGATTTCTCATTTGTAAGGTCAGTCCCCTAACGTCTTCGTAAAATTCGTCAAATGTTTCGTTCGGTTGCTGTCGCCTGTCCATTATTTCCCTAAGTATCTCCTCATCTCTTTTACTATTTCGGAATTGTCTTAGCAATTCCGATTTCAAGTCATAGAAGTTAAGAAACTCATCTCCTTGTCTCTCTTCCAGGAACTGCCAATACCATCTTTCGGCAGTTCCAGTCACCAAATGGTGGAAATTGGCGAAGACCTGATCATTGGTGACCCCATTCTTACTTTGCAGAGTCTCAATCCTAAAAATGAAACTCTCCACCGTCATATTTTTGGAGGTTCCATCGAACTTTATATCCAGGATATCCACCTTCTTTCCCTGGTTATTGTGGTTATTACAAGGCGGATCCTTATGGCAAATTCTATTTGTCGACAATGTTGAAGGGACCCTTGCCTGACTGACATCCGGATCAGTCACTTGACTTTTTCTTTGTTGTTCTTGTATGGCATGTAGAGTTAAGGTAGATTTTTCCACCACATTTAACCTTTCACTCATGGTTGCCATGCTACCCGTGACAGCCTGTACCATGCCTTGCAACAATTTCAGACTTCTGGCCTGCTCTGTGAGCAACGCCATGGTCTTGCTATGTGACTCATAAATTGAGCGAGAAACAGCATAATCTATGGCATTTTTCAAGCATTCCCCTCTCGTACTTCCCACACTAGTCATTTCGTTCTCTTCCTTGTCATGTAAGTCTAGGTCTTTTTGTGTTAGTAGTAAGCGTTCTCGTTCCAGTTCTTGTGTCATTCTGTCTATACTTTCCCTAGTCTCTTGTTGATCTCCTTCATGTTCATCTCCATTGTCCTCTGGAGCAGTTTCCTGACCTAATCCTCTAGATATTCCTACTGCCCCTTCACCCAATTCCTCTTCTGATTCATTCCCCCTATCTTCGACCATTCCATTAAACGGATTAGACAAGGATCGGTTAACTTCAGAACCAGAAGGATCACCTAATCGGACCTGAGGGCTTTGAGCTGACATGGCACGGGTTGTCGCTGGCCTATCGCTCTCTTCCTGCTCTTGTAGTGCTGAAGTACTCTTTTTAACTGTACCAGTTTTTTTCTTCATGTTATCTTTTTTTTTTTCAAAAATCAACAACAAGAAAAAAAAATATAACAGAAAAAAAAACTTCTAATCGAAATCAAAAATTAAAATTTCAAAATTCAAAAAAAAAAAAAATATATAATATGGTTGAAAGAAACAAAAAAAAATAAATAAAAAAAATAAAAATGAATTCAACAACAAAAAGTTTCAAAAAAAAAAAGGTCGAAAGTAGTAAAAGTATGATCACTTTTGAATTAAGAATTAAAAAATATTTCAAAAATTTAAATCCAAAAAAAAATTTTTAAATATCAAAATTCAAAAATGTTAACTAAAACTAATAAAAGCAATTTTTTTTTTTTTTTTTTTTTTATAATTCACAAGCACTCAAGGGGTTATTAGTACCCTTTATATGTTTATATTTAAACACAGTGCGAGCGTTAGGAAAATAGGGAAGGATTTAAAAGGAGATACCGGTGCACATTGGTCTTAAAGTTCTGAACATCAAAATGGGAGGGAAAAACAGAGTTGGCCAAAGCATTCCACATTCTCGATGTGCGATTTAAGAAAGAATCTCTATACTTGACAGTACGCCCGAAATTGAGCTCAAGGGTAAACTGATGAGCATTCCTAGAAGTGCGAGTATTACGGCTGAATAGTTTAAGGGGTGGAATACTACTGGCTAATTCAACAGAACATTGTTTGTAAAAATATCGATAAAACAACGAAAGGCATGAAACATTGCGGCGGTGTTCTAGTGATGTAAATGTTTCGATTATAGTTCTGTCGCCTATCATTTTTAAAGCCCTTTTTTGAATTCTATCCAAGAGATTTAAACATGTTTTAGGGGCACCTGCCCAGATATGCGAATTATATTCAAGCTTTGGACGGATGAAGGCTTTGTAAATTACAGCCAGATCAGAAGGGGTGAAAAATTTCTTGCATCGTCGGAGAAATCCTAAGCACCTAGCAGCATTTTTGGCGATGTCGAATATGTGATCATTCCATAAAAGGTGATCTGTGATACACATACCGAGTACTGACAGTTGATTAGTTTCCTGGATGCAAGTGCCACTCATAGATAGCGGCATCGGGGGTATGTTACGTTTTAACGACAGGAGACAGCATTGAGTTTTCGAAGCATTAAATTCTACACGGTTTTTGATTCCCCATTGGACAATGCTGTCAAGATCAGAATTTAATGAGCTTATCATACGCTGCCGTTGAAGTTCCACATCCGAAGGACAAGGATGTGAATCTAAAAACGAGTATGAAAAGCTGAGGGTACTGTCGTCGGCGAAACAGTTTAATGGATTAGAAGTGGCAGACAAGAGATCATTTATGAATAAAAGGAAGAGAGTCGGAGACAAAACGGAGCCCTGGGGGACACCAGCATTTATTTTATGAATTTCAGACTTGAAACCATCCAATACAACTTGTATTGAACGGTTAGAAAGGTAATTTCTAATCCAACGAAGAAAAGATTCATCAATACCAAAGGCACGCATTTTCGATAAGAGAGCTTGGTGCCAAACTCTATCAAATGCTTTTGAAATATCAAGTGCAATAATCTTACTTTCTCCAAAACGATGTAAAGACTTGTTCCACTGTTCGGTGAGATGAACCATGAGATCACCAGTGGACCTATTGCTACGAAAGCCATACTGTCGGTCATTAAGAAGCTTCCGTTCTTCAAGATATTTCTTAAGCTGATAATTAATCAGCGTTTCCATGACCTTGGAAAGAAGGGACGTAAGTGCAATTGGACGATAGTTTGAGGGGGAGGAGGATTCGCCTTTTTTAGGGACAGGCTGAACAAATGCAGTTTTCCATCCACTCGGGAAGAGACCTGTAGAGTAGGACAGATGGAAAAGCTTACGCAGTGGTTTTGCCAGCGTTGAAGAACACCTCTTCAGAACAATTGGGGCAATACTATCCGGGCCAGCGGATTTGTGTATGTCTAGGTCTTTCAGTACTCTTGCGACTGCACGAGTGCGAAAGAAGATTCGTCCCATAGAATCGTTTACGCTCTCAAGAACAGGAGGACTCATGACACTTTCCGATAGCGTCGAATTAACAGCAAACTGTGCTGCAAGCAAATTGGCTTTATCAATCGAGCTTACATAGAGAGTGTCATTGTGGACGAGCGTTGGAACCGAGGATGACGTGGTGTTTCGTACGTTTTTTACAAATGACCAGAAATTTTTACTACCTTTGGGACATTGTAGTATTTTTTGCCTTAATTTCTGATCATGCAAAAATTTGGTTCGTCGAATATGACCATTACAGGTCTTTCTAGCTTGTTTGAACTTATTCCGGTTTTCCTCAGTCGGGTTGGCTTTATAACAACGGAAACTTACATCTCTGAACCTAATAACCTCTTTACAGCTCGAATCAAACCATGAGTTCTCTTTGGGTTTGATAGATTTCACCCTATTCGGGATAAAATTTCTCATTCCACAAAGAATTAAATTTGTTACCATATCTGCGCTGGAATCCACGTCACTATCGAGGAAGCATAGTGACCAGTTAAAGTTCCTGAAGAATTCATTGAGACCGTCCCAGTTGGCTTTCTCATATTGCCAAACGGTTCTCGTAGGGTTTTTTTCTTTAACTGGGTTTTTTTGACATGAGAATTTTGCAGATACGATACAATGGTCTGATGTGCCTAGAGGCGGTAATACACTGATTGTGTATTTATTAGGGTCAGAGGTAAGAAACAAGTCTAGGGTGTTGGCGGATTGACCTGCAACGTCAGGGATTCGAGTTGGCTCATCGACAAGCTGAGTTAATTGATTTAACTCAGCAAAGATCTCAACATACCTTCCTTCCGGTGTTGACTGGCCAGAATAACGAAGCCAAGAAGAATTGTGTACATTGAAATCGCCCGCAATGACGATTTCAGTGTGAGGATAATGGGCAACAATTCTTTGAATGGAGTCAGACAGAGCATCAAATTCGTTAAAAGTTGAATTTCTGTCCAGATTTGGACTTCGATATAAAAAACATGTGTGGATGGTGTGCTTATTTACCGTGAATTTTAACCACATAAAGTTAAAGTTTGTGTTAGAGCACAAACCATATTGTGGCTGAAGTTGGTATGCAACATCATTTCTTATATACACGGCTAATCCATGATGAGGAAAAAATAATGGCACTAAGCTATACCCATTTAGATTGAATTCCGAATGATCAGAATCTTCACCTATTTGAGTTTCACTCAATGCCAAAACAGCTGGCCTGTTTGATGCAGTGTGGACATATGTGGCATAGGAGTTCTTTCTTAAACCACGAATGTTGCTAAAATCCACCCTGAATTCACCCAACATTCTAATGTTCAAAACTAATTAAACACAATTCGGACAATTAACTATAATATATGTTTTATCTAGAATCCAATTTTAACTTTTCAGTTACAGGTTTCCACTAGTGTTATGCCTTAGTGAAAATCTGCATACTGATCCGCCCCTGGTTAACTAGATATCACATATACTAATCTATCCGAAAACACATCAACTCAATCCATGTATACACTGTATATAGCTATAAAAGAACCGTATGCAATGCAGGGCCGGACAAAGCATATGTGCAAGATGTGCAAATGCACAGGGCGCAGAATTCTGGGGGCGCATTGCCAGGAGCAAGAAAATGTAATCTGATCTTGCAAACAAATATGTACTACTACATATTTGCCATTCTTTAACCACAAACATTCTTAAAATAATCTCAAAAAAACATCCATCACAACTGTCCTAAGTTATCTCTTGCGCACTAAATAACATCACTTTCATTGTTGCATTCAATGAAAATTTAACTCAAGATATCGCAGAACTAAAAACTCTACCTACCTCATTTCCAAATATTTCACCCTGTTCGTACAAGAGAAAAAAAGAAAAAAATCTCAACACAAAAAAATTCCATGCAAGAGAAAAGAAGAAAAAATCTCAACACAAAAAAGTTCCATGCCACCTCATATGTGCAAGATATATTTTATGCACACCGAGTCCCAAAATTAACATAGAAGTATGACGAAGCAAAATACTTATTCATATTGAATCGTATGGGCTAGAACGTGCAGGTTTTGTATCACGCACAGTACCCTGTATGTGAGACTCACATGAGACATTTGTGAGTTCTCATCTACAAAGAAAACAACAAAAAAAATATATGCTGTTTGCTGTGTCTTTGATTTGTAGTAGAAGGTAGCCCGTAGCACAGAATACAGAAACCTACCTGCTCTCTTTTTTCAGAGACATTTTTTTGTTGTTTTCTTCGTAGATGAGAACTCACAATGTCTCATGTGAGTCTCACATACAGGGTACTGTGCGTGATACAAAACCTGCACGTTCTAGCCCATACGATTCAATATGAATAAGTATTTTGCTTCGTCATACTTCTATGTTAATTTTGGGACTCGGTGTGCGTAAAATATATCTTGCACATATGAGGTAGCATGGAACTTTTTTGTGTTGAGATTTTTTCTTTTTTTCTCTTGTATGAACAGGGTGAAATATTTGGAAATTAGGTATGTATGTAGGTAGGTAGGTATGGTCAATTGATGTGCAAGTTTTCTTTTTTGCACACTGAGTATCGAAACTAACATGGGAGATATTTAAAAAAAACTTATTCATACGGAATCATATGGGTCAGAGCGTGCAGGTTTTCTTATTGCACACACTATATATCTGTGTAAGAGTTTACAGGAGATGAAAATTTTATTAGAATGGAGAAGGAGCATAGAGTGAAAATATTAAAGAGGGATGAATCTATGTGGAGTCGAATTGTTCTTGCGCAGGCAGTTTGTTTTTTTTTTTTGTGAAAGTTAATGACTGTTGTAACGGCTACTTTTAATGTATATCTAGTCTGGTGCAGAATGCAGATTGTTGCAATTGTTTTTTCGCTTTGTTGTTAATTAATATTAAATACATAGCTATCAGTTTTTAATAGAAGTGACGTATTTTGTGACAAGACCGTAATGTGACTGACTCAGTTGATTTTAGACAAGCTTGAATTACATGAAATTTTAATAAGTATCTAACTGTCAAAGCCAAAGTTATGATAATGGTTCGAATAGGCTTCGTCTTGTTGAGTGGACGTAATTTTATAAAACTAAGAGACTGTGTCTAAGAAACAACTAATGTGCTTTACAAAAATAAACTAAATTAATATAAAATAAAAACTGTGTAGCCTGACCAATTCTAAGTCGGCAAATTAATAACAAGCTATTGAAATAACTATGTATAGTATAGGTACATAGAATAAAGAATCATAAGTGTAAAAAAAAAATCTCAATAAAGTACATCCATACATACATACATAATGGTTCGAATATAAAAGGAAAAGAAGCGAGTGTTCAGAATCGAATTCGAACCCTGGAACCAAGAGCATTTTTAGTTTCATGTTGCCCGCATTCCTAAAATTTAGTGGTTAATGATGCTGCTCGGTGCTTATTTTATGCAGTTAAATTTTTCGATACAATTCAATGTTTGTATAACTTTTTTTAAAGTTCCACAACGAGGTTGGATATTTATAAGAAAAAAATTCCAAGTCATACTTTGAAACCCCCTTCTGAGACAAGATGAGAGAGCAGGTTAGATGCATTGAGGCCTTTAAAAACAAATTAAGAAGAAATATATGAAGCCCTTTTAGAATTAAGAAATCTAGAGGCAAAAAACATTGCAGAATCGTTAGGAAATAAAACTTTTGATTTTACATTTATTTGCTGCCTGCTAATTTGGTTTGATATTTTAGAAAATATAAATTAAACTAGTAAATATTTGCAAAGTCCGTCCGTTAATCTGTCAACTGGAATACAAGTTTTAGAAAATACAAAAAACAGTTTGATTTTAATGCGTTCCGATGAAAAATTTAATGAGTAGGTACTCGTATGTTCAATTAACTGAGTGTATTGCTAGTGCCCTAGAAACACCAAATATGTTTCCTGAAGCTTCATCATAACGATCTCAACGGAGAAAAAGGCTTTATGCTGATGAATGTCCTGAAACTATATTAGACCCGAAGCAAAGATTTAAAGTAGATTTTTTTTTCAAAATACTTGATCAAGCCATTTAATCAATTACAGAAAGGTTTAAACAGCTTAATACGTATAGTATCAATTTTTCATTTATAAGTAACATAAGCGAATTTGCAGAATGTTTTAACATTAGGTAGTTTTAAAGATTTTAAAGTTAACCATGATATCGCCGCTTGTTACACCACAAAGCTCAAGTTTAGATGTGTTAAATTTTATTTTTAGTTCAAACCTTGAAGATTTTGCCCCGAATTTAGTAATTGATCTCCAAATTCTTAATACAATCCCGGTCACGAGTCACGGTAGCTTCAGGAGAACGTAGTTTTTCTAAACTTCAAATTATTAAAAATTATCTTAGGACAACCATGACTCAAGAGATATTGGTAGGTTTTTCTATAATGTCCATTGAAAAGAAATTATTAAATTCTTTAGACTTTGATGATCTCATTTCTGAATTTGCAAAATGTAAGGCCAGAAAAGTAAGTTTCCAAGTTTAAAAGTTTCCCCTCTGCTCATTTCTTCGCTGCGTTTTAGTTTAATGGTTTAGGCCTCCTGGGGATACCTCAATAAAAAAAACGCATTGAAAGTCTACCTCCTGGGTAATCTGGGAAAGGCTTATGCTTGTGTATCAGTTTATGTGTAAAAAAAATATAAAAAAGGGGCGCTTTCTACAAATCTTGCACAGGGCGCAAGTTTGGCTGGGGCCGGCGCTGATGCAATGTCTACATCGATTGAGATAATATGACTGTGAGGGATGGAGGGAAGGGAGAGAATGGATTACCCATTGCACTGTGTTATCATTATCATTATACTTTTGCCGTTTCGTAATTGATTATTGATTTATGTTGGAGCACTAGTTTTAGGTATTGTTTTTTGTTGTTGTTTGGCTTTGGACACTGCACTTGGAAAGAAATTGTTGACACGGCGCGGGATTTATTTTATTATTTGATTATTGATTTTAATTATGACTGAAGAAAACACATATGGGCTGGAGTGTTAATTGATTTTTTTTGTTTTTACGTATTGGGTTTTTATTATAAGTATTATATTTTTTTTTTTTTTTTAATTTAAACAGACAACAAATATGAACAAAGGTAGACAACTAGGTACAATGAGGACAAGCAATATAGTAAAAATAAAATGGTTTAAAAAAAATTAAAAAAAACTAAAAGAAAAGCAAAAATTCAAAAATAAAAGAAATCGGTAAAAAAAATTAATAATAATAAAAACAATGATAAAAAAGTTGTAAAAAAAACTAAAAAAAGAATAAAAAAACTTATTTAAATTTTCGGTTCTTTCAATATTCATGTTGAGGTGTGTGAAGTCCCAACTGAGTATCCAAAACGAATGTGAAAAGGGGGTTATACGAGAGGTCAAAGCAGTCTGTCACTAGTCCTTCGTAACGTTCTGTTAAGTTAAGTTGCGTATAGTCTTCGTAAGTTCTGAGTATTTGTCAAATGTCAAAAGTCAGTTTTCTTTGTGACTGGGGCCTCTGAGACTTGACGAGTGTTTCAGGCTGTCACTAGTTTTCCTGCCACATCGAGCTTTCTGATGATAAACCTGAAAGGTGGCTGGCTAGGAAACAGGGACAACCCTCCACACGAGCAGAATTTCAAAACACCCCACTCACGCCACTCTATACGCCTGGCCGTGCCTAACTGTATGGATAGCGGTGAGTGAGTTGCCTTTGCACCCTACTCCGCTCTCTGCCTTGCGAAAGACTTTTTTCTACCTCACAAAAATCTACTGGTTCTAGACCTGCTAGATTGGACAGCCGAACTCCATCTATCGCTAAGCAAAGAGCCTATGCAGTCTCCAAGCTTGTGCTAAAAGGATGGGAAAGGTAAACCAAAAAAATTGTGAAAAAAGTTTAAAAGGAAGATTGTTGTGAGTCCAAGGGAATGATCTTAGAAGAAAAATCATTTCCTTGGAGTCCCAATCAATCTGAAAGCCGTTCGTTCCGTTGGGCGCCATTGTTGCGAGTCAAGGGTATCACGGGGATATGTCTTTAGGAGTTGGAAAAGGGCTGTGGCATGCTTGCTCTAGCTCGGCTAAGCTCGTCAGATTGGGGCGGTTCTTGCCCTCTTCCAAAACTCCTCCCACTCAGCAAACAAAATAAAACATGCCGGAGTTAAAGGATGAGGATAGGAATAGTGGAAAAGGTGTGGAAATATGGTGTTAAAAAAAGGAAATATGAAGGAATCGCACAAACTTAGTTACCTGTGCCACTGCATTGGTGTAAGGGTGAAGCTTAACCTTCCGACCACAAGACTTTTAAAATATACATACACCACAACAGGGGTGGCATAGCACCCCAGCCAAGAAAATATATAAAAAAAGTACTTTAAAGATCAACATACAATTTTTATTTAAACATAACAATTAATATGATTTATTGAAAACATAAAAAAACTTAATTCATGAAAAAGTAAATATTTTTACGAAAAACGGTAGAAAAAAGAATGAACCAAAATCAAAATTACATTTAAAATAAAAATGCCTGGGGTGTTATAGCACCCCTGTTGTGGTCGGAAGGTTAAGTAATATTCTTTGATGGACCAAAAAAAATATTTATTTGCTTAACCTAAAACTCCCGATCTAAAAACTAAACCCTTAAAATCTATTATTTATATCGATGGGATATAATTCTTTAATACTATATCTACCTAAACCTAAAAAAAATATTTTTTAATTTTTTTTTTGTCCACCAATAATACACATCGGCCCCACTGTCGCACCAACACAGTGGTTCGCCAAGTCATCAAAGGCCTTGCCTGGTGTTGTTGGCAAAAGTTGGCCTGCCCACCCTTGTATCGAGGATACAACCATCGCTATTTCCTTGGCCAGTATTTTGGAGATAGCCCCTAGCGTTAACTTCCAGTCACAAATTCCACTATTGTCTAGGTCAAGTCATGTCAAGGTAAGTATCGTAGCAGTAGAGTAGGTAGAGTCGATAAGGTAAGTAGTTTGTAAGTGTAAATAGGTATCATCGGTAAAGGTAAGTGTAATCAGTAAAAGTAATAGTAAGTACGTATTGAGTCAGTACAAGGTAAGTATAAAGTCAGCGTAAGGTAAGTATAGTCAGTTTTGTAGGCGTTACGTTTGTCAAGTCGTTGTCTAACCGTACTTCGTTTTCCCTCCCTCCATCGTCGGCTCAGCCGAACCTTCACACACCTCTTTGTAGGTTTAGAACACCATCGTAAATTCAATTCTTCACTTCAAACAAAAAAAAAAGGTATTCCAATAAATTTGGATTTTTTTTATTTTTTTTTATATATATAAAGCTAATTTATTATAAAATTCATTAAAAGTTATTCTAAAAAAAAATTACTTTAAATTTAAAAGAAGAAAGCAAGAAGAAAATTCAATAAAAGAATTCAAACTACTTCATTTCAATGCAATCTATCTTTTAAATAAAACAAATGGCTATATTTAACTGTCCCGGAGTGTAAAAGGAAATTTAGAACTCCACTTGGTACAAAAAAAAGAAAAGCGTCAAAAAAAATGAAATTCAAAAACAAAAGGATAATTGGATGGATATAATCCGGAGTACCGGAGTGTAAATATTTCCTTCCTTTAATCACTTAGTGTGTACTTTATAGATATACATATATATTAAATTTATATTTTAAAAGAAAAAAATTCAATTGACACAACTTACTCTTTTTCACGACGACGTCCCTCGGTGTCCTGCCGGCAGTACTTTCCAGGATGCGTATTGGAAAAATATCTAGATGGCCCACTTTTAATCGCCAAATATTAACACTTAAGGATTGTCGTATATATATATATATCTATTTTAAAGTCCGGAAATTCAAAACACTCAACACTTCACACTTTTTTTCTTGAACCTACTTATTCTTGCCTGTCTTTTAATAATTCTGTTTTTCTTTTCTTTCTTACTTTACCTCACTTCACTTTCTTCATTAATTTTTCTTCTTCTTTTCTTTAACAAAAAAACAGAATTTAAACCAAAAAAAGACGGCCCAGAAGGGACCGTTAAAAAAAAATATTAAAAAAAATTAGTTTCTCCCTCCTCAGCACACTATCTTTTTTTTCCTATCTACTTTTGATCCTCGAATTCACTTTAAGCTCTGGAATGAACTTCTCCTGTCTGTCAATTCGATTGCCTGTACGGTCGAAGAAGGTAGAATCCACCAAGGAACAACCAAAAAAAATACAGAGGCTCAAATCAAATCCTGGTCTATAGGTCGGTATATATATGTTTTGCTTATATATATGTATATATATATATATATATATAGGTAAGCCTTCGAAAAGTGTCTATACACTATAGACTATAGCGTAATGATATGAACCTGGGAATAAGGTGAGATATCCATAAAACTGATATTAACTCTTTTTTTTAAACTTATGACTTTTTACCTCTGCCTATTAAGATCGCGTACCAATGTCTCCTTCAGGAGTTTTTTTCTCTTTTTTTTTCCCAGACAGTGCAACCGAGTGTCACCTTTCTATGACCTTTTTGTATTTCTCCTTGGTTTTTCTATATATAAAAAGAGTTGACCATTTTGTACATGAAATTTTCATTTATTCGTTGAATAATTTTACCTTTACTATTGAGTTTCCGAATTTAAGAATATTTTAATTTTCTTTAAATAAAAAGAAAATTTTGTACGAAACAAAAAAACTATATACTTTTTTTTTTTTTTGTGTGGATTTGAATTTTGTTTCAATTTTTAATTTCCGATTACACTGTGATCGCTACAGCTGATGGTAATTGCTTTCAAATAAAACAATCATGTCAGATTCAAATTATCTAACACCTATATGGTCGTTGCTCTATGGCCTATATTTGAGAGAATCTATGTCATAATATAAGTTTGCAGACTGGAATAAGGGGTTTAGTTTCCCCAGTCAGCAATATCTATCCCCATCAAATAAAAACCTACTCAGCTTCTTTACATAATTAAGTTTCTCTGTAAACATACATATGTGTGTTTATATAACAAATACTTATAACTAATATTGCACTACCCAAATAAAAATGTATTTAATAAAGCAAAAAGAAATAAATTATGACATGAAATATGAACTAAATATAATTTTTTACCATAAATAATAAACCTACCTAATACTATATTATTGCACTCAATCTATCACAGCATTTAACTCAACTAATAACCTACATTGCAATTCAGCAAAAATTCGAGCGTACTACACTTTTTCATGAGTGTGACATTTCCTGTTTAACATAACCAGTGTCAGCAGTCAGCAGCCACTGAATTGTCAAATATATTGAGTTTGCCTGTTTACATATTTCATCTCGTGTAGGTTTCGTAAAAAGTAAAAATAAAATAAGTAAAACTAAATATTATACATAAATAACCATACATTTTAATAAATAAAACAATAAACGAAAACAAACAAACATGCCTGCACAGGATTATCAAAAAAAAACTCAGGCAATACCTATTTTATAACATCATGGATTGCCATTGCTGGGTAAGAATTTCGCCTTGATGCTTCTACATTTATTTTATTTCATTTATTTACCTTATTTTCTTTCTTTTATTTTCAGGGTTGTCATAACTAACATCGTTGTCACCCACTCATCTACCTATTAGATGCAACGACTTTAAACTTTGTCATTTCTACTGTCTACGAAAGATAAGTACCTATTTTTTTTTTTTTTTTTTTTTGATAAGTTACAGATATTATTCTTTCTTTCTTTTCAGGTATTTTTTTTTTCTTTAGGATAAATATCGGGATGGCTATATAGTGTAGAAAGCATATAACCGGAGGACAACAACAAAATTAACCCCAACTTTAAACAAAACAAAACAACACAGAGTTACACCGCGCATCGAATGCTTGCGCTCAGTTTTGTTATATTATTTTGTGTAATAAAAGTGGAATAAAGTGTTTAATTAAATCGTATTTAAAGGATATGGTATATCAATAACATGTATTGAAGCTATGGTGCCTCTAATTGGGCAGTGGGGTGGGAAAGATTTTTCTAGGGTAGTGTGAATCGGTCACGTAACAGTTTCACCAACGCCCTAGCGAGAGAACTTCGTTCGAGTGACATAGCCCCACCAAACAACAGAAACCTGACAAATACAGAAATTGACCAACATTTACAACAGATGGACGAAACAATAAAACGAACAATGGAACAGACAATACCAAAGTACAAAGAACGGGACCAAATGGACGCTTACAGAAACGCGACTATTGACGCACTACGTAAGCACAAGAGTGGCTTACTGACAAGACTCAAAAACTTGTACAGACGACTTACAGACCCACACGACTTGGAGGTTAGGACACTGAAGTCGTCAATAAAAAATGTCAATCTGTTGATTAAGGAGAACTACAGGTTATCGATTAACAAGTACTGGGACCGCAAGATCCGGTCAGTTAATTCCAGTGACCCTAGTATGTTCCCTAAAATCAACAAGATATTCAGGAAAAAGAACGACAATGACCTTCCGTGTCTGAAACTTCAAAGAACTGACGAGAACACAGACGTACTCAGGACAGCGCAAATAGATCCAGAAGAAGCCATCTTTGACGATGACTTTTTTATAATTGAAGATCCGAAGAAAAAAGTGGAGGCGATGAGCGCTGCTTTCGAGCAAGTGTACAAGGTTAATGTTAGCATTCGCCCCAACCACGACCTGGAAAACAGAGCCCTACTTTATCACTTTTACCTTCGAAATGATATAACACATTGGCGATCTGAGAACCGCGGTTTTATGCGGTTCGATGACGATTCCTTGGCAAATGCCATAGTCGCCGAGCAAACGGGACCAAGTCCCTTGTTAGTGACGAAGGTTGAGCTTCTGCTCATCTTCAACTCAATAAAAAATAAAAAGTCAGCAGGTGTCGATGGTATATCCAACGTTGTACTAAGACATTTACCGATGGAGGCAATTGACATTTACACCACAGTCTTCAATAATGCACTGAATAATGCATATTATCCAGTGCATTGGAAGACCGCTGTGGTTCATCCTCTCCCGAAAAAGGGAAAGGACAACTCCAACCCGTCAAATCTTCGGTCGATAAGTCTTCTTCCGAGCATCAGCAAAGTCTTCGAAAAAATCATTAATAGGGCTCTGACTAAGTGGGCTGCGGACAACAAAATAATTCCGGATAAACAGTTCGGGTTCAAGGCGGGTCATGACACAATTCATGCTGCGTCTAAACTCGTTTCTGATATTCAATGGAATAAATCAAAATAACAATGCACAGGTGCTGTTTTGGTTGATTTGGAAAAGGCCTTTGACACCGTATGGTTAGAGGGTCTTTACCTAAAACTGAGCACGCTTGGCATAAGCAAGCCATTGTTGTATATACTTTATGATATGCTTAACGGTAGAAAGTTTGTTGTCAAAAGTGGCAATGTAACTTCTACCACAACATTCTTAATTAAAAATGGTCTTCAACAGGGAGCGGTGAATTCGCCGATTCTCTTCAGCATTTACACCAGCGATCTGATAGGTAGTCTTACAAAGGCAATTGCGTACGCCGACGATCTTATTGCGTACAGAACGGCCCGAAAGGTTGAGGTTATTAGAATTCTCTTGCAGCGTGATTTCGACAAGATTCAGCGATATTGCGACGACTGGAAACTGAAAATAAATGTCCAGAAGTCGGAGACAATTCTGTTCCGGACGCCGTTGGCTACGGCCACGAGGGATACGTGCAAGAATTGGCACAAGATGGTCATCGTTGATCTTCACGGGCAGCGATTAGCGAGCAAAAGTGTAGTGAAGTACCTCGGTATCTGGTTAGATCAGTATTTATATTTCGACAGACATATAAATGCTGCTCTGACCAGGGCCAGAGGAGTCTTCGTTCTGACGAAACGGCTATTTTTTAGCAGTCGGCTTGACCCCAGAGTGAAGGTAATTTGCTACATGGCCCTCATACGGCCGATGATCGTTTATGGTTGTCCTGTGTGGTTCAACGTTGCCCCTTCCCAGATGGAGAAGTTTCGGATGTTCGAGCGGCAGTGTTTACGACGCTGTACCGGCTTATACAGAACAGCCGAATCTTCTTATGTGCACTACTATTCCAACGAGGTCCTATACAACGGGGCTCGAATCAACAGAATTGACAATTTCGTGATAAAACTCGTCCGAGGTCACATTGCAAGAGCTATGTCTTCGACCAACAATTTAATTTTCGGGGCGTTCTATCCGAACGACGGATATTTTGAGAGTACACGCTTAAGCGGCTTCATTCCACCAGAGGCATTCCTCTTTTTAGACAGTTGCGGTCTGATACAGGATAGATTGGCAGTTCCGCTAATCTACCACGTCAGACGACGAACCGTGGATAGGCGACTCCTGTACAATAGGGACGTCATGGCACAAGGCGGAGCAGAGCTCCTTCGGTTCAGTAGGGCTGTGTCCGAACGGGACCGAACTGATAGGGTGAAGCAGGAGAACCAGTTTTGGTGGCTTCAATCGGCACTTGATAGTGGGTAGTCAGGATGGGGTTTAAAGCCTTGGCCGGCTTACATACTTGTTTTATAGTTTAAGGGTTTAGTTTTAAGTAGAATAGGCATGGTGGCACAAAAAAATAAAAAAAAAATACAAAAAAAAAACAAAAAAGAAAAATACAAAAAATACAAAAAAAAATTTAAAAAAAACATGGAAACAATAAAAAAAAAGACAACAAAATATGAAAAACAAAAAACGTTAGATAGTTAGATTTGCTGCTGTGGTTTAATTGAAGTTAAATAGATTTTAGGGCCGAAAGGCATTAGCATTAAATATTATTGTTTAACTTAGAGTGTCCGTATGGGACCAGTAAGTTAGTTGTAAGTTATGGTTAATTAGGCTAGTTTTATGAATTTTTGTCTAGCTTTAAGATAGATTTAAGATTGAATTAAAAGAAAAAAAAAAAAAAAAAGTGGCGTCGGAACACAGCTCCAAGGGTCGTGGGTTCGAATCCCGTGTGGAGTGCACTAAAAATATAGAAGCTTTTTTTCACAATCGTGAAATCGTAGATTTTATAGATTGGGAAAAAAAGCAAATGGTAAAGGAGAGGAAAGCAGGGGTATCGAAAGATACCTCTGCCAATACATCAGGTGATGTTACTGTGGTGCCAGCAGCGGTACAAAAAATCATCGAAACAATATCGGACCATTCAACGGACCAGTGGGCAACAATAAAGAGGAAGATGCAAACTCCCAATTTGGTGGAGCTAAGCGGAACGCTAATAAAAAAATGCAACAAAAAACCAAAGGTGTTACGTCAGAACACGAAACATCAGAGAGTGACGACTCTGGGAGCCCAGATTACGTCTCAGAGGGTGGGGAAGGGTAGTTTAGGTCTCCGAAATATAGAAATACAAAACCGTCAACAAATAAAACGTTGGAGGGGGAGGTGGACCAAATCCTCCAAGAAGAGAACCAACTGATGGAGGCACTGCGAAGTAAACAGGCCGACATCAGTAAATATGAAGATAGCCTGAAAAAACTAAAGGAGGAGATGGAGCCACTACTCAGCCAACTTAAGCTAAAGCAGGAAGCGCGCCGACAACAAGAGGCAGCGCAACGGCAACTGCAACAAAAACAACAGCAGCAAAAACAACAGCAACAACAACTACAGCAGCAAAAACAACCACAACCCAAGCCCGCTCCCAAAAACACAGGAGCGGAGCAAAAGAAAAAACCGACATCAGCAGTGACAGGCCCAAATGTTGAGGGCCCATCGACCTCAACTAAAGTAATGCAGCAGCAACAACAGCAGCAGCAACAACAACAGCAGCAGCAACAACAGCAGCAGAAACAGCAGCAGCAGAAACAGCAGCAGCAGCAACACCAAAAACAACCACAACACAAGAAGGAGAAGGTGTCACCAATTAGGACCTACCGGGTTGACCTGCAGGACTTGAAACAGGTATGTAAGTCGGCCACTAAGGGCAAATTTTTAATAAATATTTTGAACGAAAAAGAAAAGCGGTATTCGGTGCAGTGCTTCTCACTGGCCGAATACAATTTACTTAAAGGAGTGCTAAAACAGGCCACCGCTGAGTTCTTCAGCTACACTCCTAAAAGCGAGAAATTTAAGACAGTCCTTCCGAAGGGCATAAGTTCCTGCACGGAACCGGAGGCGCTCTTAGCTGAGCTCCGTGAAAAAGCCACCGACGATCTCGATTTTTTCGGGGTCAAGCCTTTCACTACGGTGAAGTCCAGGCGAGGGGGTTATAGGCTGCCAATGTTCCTCGTAACATTATCGCCCCAAAGTAGTCTTGAGAGTCTGAGGAAAATCGAATCCCTCGACTATCAAACTGTACAATGGGACACATTAAAAAGGCAATGAAGGAGAATGCAAGCTGGGGAATGAGCGGGTTGAGGATTTAACCCAGCTCAAGTGTGTCCTTTGTGGAAACCAAGGGCACCCGGCTAGCTATAGGGGTTGCCCTAAGGTCCAAGAAATGAAACAGAAAGAGGCCAGTTAAAAAGCCGAAAGAAGTCGAACAGTTCGACAGGCTCCAATACAAAAATTCGTGGATCCCAAATTTTCCTACGCCCAAATGGTGTCAGGGAATGGGAATACGAGACAGGCTCCACCAACGGTTGCCCCAAAGGCCCCTGTGCCTAAGGCACCAGAGGTGCAGCCTGACATTGTAGCCTTGCTGTTGAGCATTCAGGGTCAACTAACAGGGCTGCAAAGTCAGATAAAGGAGCAAGGCAAAAGGGTAGATCATCTCTACTCTTTGTTGCCTGGCCTGGCGCAATTTAGACCATAATGGGCGCGCTGCCGGAGACGCGCCTAAAAGTCCTAGCTGTGAATGTAAATTCACTGATTAGGATTGAACGAAGAGCCAATATGTTCCAATTGTTGAAAGACTACAGTCCCGATGTGTTTATGGCTAGCGAAACTAAGCTAAACCACAAGCACAAATTGACTCATAAAAATTACAATATCGTAAGAAGAGACCGGCCCGACTCCACTCAAGGGGGCGGTGTCGCTCTCTTTATACGAAAAGGCATTAATTATAAAGTCATATACAACAATGAATTGCGAAAGCTCAAGACGCTAGAAGTTTGCGTTGTATGCATCTCTCTCACTCAAGGGAAGCGGATGTATATGATTGCGGCTTATGCGGCTGGAGCTCCGCAGGTTACTTACTTTGCTTCAGAACTCGAGATTCTTTTTAGGGAACTGAAACTGAGCTTGGAAGAAAACTATTTCATCTTGGCCGGTGATTAAAACGCAAAACATGAAGATTGGGGAAATCAACATTGTAATCCCAGAGGTAACCATCTTTTTAATTTGATGAATCTTTACAGCGTTGAATATGGCGTCGACCTGCTGGGTACTGAAAAGCCATCGGATCCAAGAAGCGGTTCCTTTCTGGATCTTTTGCTGTACGACACAAGATTGACAGTTACAGACAAAGTGGGTAATCACCCTCGAAACTGCTTACAGACAGTCGAGTACGACAGTGATCACTGCGGACTGGCTACTGTAATGCAGATTCCGAACGAACGCGTGGAGTTGGAGGAATACGTTGCAACGCATTCTTACAATTACAGTAAGATGCGCTGGCCTCGTTTCACCAACGCCTTAGCGAGAGAACTTCGTTCGAGTGACATAACCCCACCAAACAACAGAAACCTGACATATACAGAAATTGACCAACATTTACAACAGATGGACGAAACAATAAAACGAACAATGGAACAGACAATACCAAAGTACAAAGAACGGGACCAAATGGACGCTTACAGAAACGCGACTATTGACGCACTACGTAAGCACAAGAGTGGCATACTGACAAGACTCAAAAACTTGTACAGACGACTTACAGACCCACACGACTTGGAGGTTAGGACACTGAAGTCGTCAATAAAAAATGTCAATCTGTTGATTAAGGAGAACTACAGGTTATCGATTAACAAGTACTGGGACCGCAAGATCCGGTCAGTTAATTCCAGTGACCCTAGTATGTTCCCTAAAATCAACAAGATATTCAGGAAAAAGAACGACAATGACCTTCCGTGTCTGAAACTTCAAAGAACTGACGAGAACACAGACGTACTCAGGACAGCGCAAATAGATCCAGAAGAAGCCATCTTTGACGATGACTTTTTTATAATTGAAGATCCGAAGGAAAAAGTGGAGGCGATGGGAGCTGCTTTCCAGCAAGTGTACAAGGTGAATGTTAGCATTCGCCCCAACCACGACCTGGAAAACAGAGCCCTACTTAATCACTTTTACCTTCGAAATGATATAACACATTGGCGATCTGAGAACCGCGGTTTTATGCGGTTCGATGACGATTCCTTGGCAAATGCCATAATCGCCGAGCAAACGGGACCAAGTCCCTTGTTAGTGACGAAGGTTGAGTTTCAGCTCATCTTCAACTCAATAAAAAATAAAAAGTCAGCAGGTGTCGATGGTATATACAACGTTGTACTAAGACATTTACCGATGGAGGCAATTGACATTTACACCACACTCTTCAATAATGCACTGAATAATGCATATTATCCAGTGCATTGGAAGACCGCTATGGTTCATCCTCTCCCGAAAAAGGGAAAGGACAACTCCAACCCGTCAAATCTTCGGTCAATAAGTCTTCTTCCGAGCATCAGCAAAGTTTTCGAAAAAATCATTAATAGGGCTCTGACTAAGTGACTGCGGACAACAAAATAATTCCGGATAAACAGTTGGGGTTCAAGGCGGGTCATGACACAATTCATGCTGCGTCTAAACTCGTTTCTGATATCCAATGGAATAAATCAAAATAACAATGCACAGGTGCTGTTTTGGTTGATTTGGAAAAGGCCTTTGACACCGTATGGTTAGAGGGTCTTTACCTAAAACTGAGCACGCTTGGCATAAGCAAGCCATTGTTGTATATACTTTATGATATGCTTAACGGTAGAAAGTTTGTTGTCAAAAGTGGCAATGTAACTTCTACCACAACATTCTTAATTAAAAATGGTTTTCAACAGGGAGCTGTGAATTCGCCGATTCTCTTCAGCATTTACACCAGCGATCTGATAGGTAGTCTTACAAAGGCAATTGCGTACGCCGACGATCTTATTGCGTACAGAACGGCCCGAAAGGTTGAGGTTATTAGAATTCTCTTGCAGCGTGATTTCGACAAGATTCAGCGATATTGCGACGACTGGAAACTGAAAATAAATGTCCAAAAGTCGGAGACAATTCTGTTCCGGACTCCGTTGGCTGGGGCCACGAGGGATACGTGCAAAAATTGGCGCAAGATGGTCATCGTTGATCTTCACGGGCAGCCATTAGCGAGCAAAAGTGTAGTGAAGTACCTCGGTATCTGGTTAGATCAGTATTTATATTTCGACAGACATATAAATGCTGCTCTGACCAGGGCCAGAGGAGCCTTCGCTCTGACGAAACGGTTGTTTTTTAGCAGTCGGCTTGACCCCAGAGTGAAGGTAATTTGCTACATGGCCCTCATACGGCCGATGATCGTTTATGGTTGTCATGTGTGGTTCAACGTTGCCTCTTCCCAGATGGAGAAGTTTCGGGTGTTCGAGCGGCAGTGTTTACGACGCTGTACCGGCTTATATCGAAAGACGAATCTTCTTACGTGCACTACTACTCCAACGAGGTCCTATACAACGGGGCTCGAATCAACAGAATTGACAATTTCGCGATAAAACTTATCCGAGGTCACATTGCAAGAGCTATGTCTTCGACCAACAATTTAATTTTCGGGGCGTTCTATCCGAACGACGGATATTTTGAGAGTGCACGCTTGAGCGGCTTCATTCCACCAGAGGCATTCCTCGTTTTAGATAGATGCGGTCGGATACAGGATAGATTGGCAGTTCCGCTAATCTACCATGTCAGAAGTCGTACCGTGGATAGGCGCCTCCTGTACAATCGGGACGTCATGGCACAACACGGAGCAGAGCTCCTTCGGTTCAGTAGGGCTGTGTCCGAACGGGACCGAACTGATAGGGTGAAGTAGGAGAACCAGTTTTGGTGGCTTTAATCGGCACTTGATAGTGGGTAGTCGGGATGGATATTGATATTAGTTTTTTCTAAATTTTCTAATGAATACAAAAATAAATAAAATGAATTAAAGTTAAATAGATCTTAGGGCCGAAATGCATTAGCATTAAGTATTATTGATTAACTTAGAGTGTCCGTATGGGACCTGTACGAATGTACAAGGAATGCATATTTCATTACAATAATTAAAAACGAACATAATTTAGAGTTGTGAAAAATACGTTCCACATTCCACAATCTAAAAGTAAAAAGAGAATACAAAAATGACCTTCAAACTGATCTAAAGGATATTATAATTAATAATAAAAATTTCTATCAAACAAAGAGGTGGTGTAATTTTTAATTTATTCTTTTGTGCCCTTTGTTGAAATATACATATATATATATATAGACTTTAACATTATTCAATTCCAAAACTATTTAATTTATCTGGAATCATTGGTCCTTCGAGCCTTTAAATACGAACTTATAAACTTTAAAAGAACAATACAATATTTGTGCGGTGTGTGCCCCGATATTAAAATAAAATAAAAACAGAATTTACGATTCGTACAAAAATAGATACGTGATATAAATTGTGCATTGAACAAATTGTTTTTTAATCACGAATTGGTATTACAAATTACATAACTTAAAACTAATTAATTTAACTTAAATTTAGCTTAAAACTAATTTATGAACAAAGTGTCCAGCAAAGACACTAACAAATCTACATTATCAACGATCGTGACGTCGTCGACAGCAGCAGTAGCAGCAGCAGCAGCAGCAGCAGCAGCAGCAGCAGCATCAGCATCAGCATCAGCATCAGCATCAGCATCAGCATCAGCATCAGCATCAGCATCAGCATCAGCATCAGCATCAGCATCAGCATCAGCATCAGCATCAGCATCAGCATCAGCATCAGCATCAGCATCAGCATCAGCATCAGCATCAGCATCAGCATCAGCATCAGCATCAGCATCAGCATCAGCATCAGCATCAGCATCAGCATCAGCATCAGCATCAGCATCAGCATCAGCATCAGCATCAGCATCAGCATCAGCATCAGCATCAGCATCAGCATCAGCATCAGCATCAGCATCAGCATCAGCATCAGCATCAGCATCAGCATCAGCATCAGCATCAGCATCAGCACCAGCATCAGCATCAGCATCAGCATCAGCATCAGCATCAGCATCAGCATCAGCATCAGCATCAGCATCAGCATCAGCATCAGCATCAGCATCAGCATCAGCATCAGCATCAGCATCAGCATCAGCATCAGCATCAGCATCAGCATCAGCATCAGCATCAGCATCAGCATCAGCATCAGCATCAGCATCAGCATCAGCATCAGCATCAGCATCAGCATCAGCATCAGCATCAGCATCAGCATCAGCATCAGCATCAGCATCAGCATCAGCATCAGCATCAGCATCAGCATCAGCATCAGCATCAGCATCAGCATCAGCATCAGCATCAGCATCAGCATCAGCATCAGCATCAGCATCAGCATCAGCATCAGCATCAGCATCAGCATCAGCATCAGCATCAGCATCAGCATCAGCATCAGCATCAGCATCAGCATCAGCATCAGCATCAGCATCAGCATCAGCATCAGCATCAGCATCAGCATCAGCATCAGCATCAGCATCAGCATCAGCATCAGCATCAGCATCAGCATCAGCATCAGCATCAGCATCAGCATCAGCATCAGCATCAGCATCAGCATCAGCATCAGCATCAGCATCAGCATCAGCATCAGCATCAGCATCAGCATCAGCATCAGCATCAGCATCAGCATCAGCATCAGCATCAGCATCAGCATCAGCATCAGCATCAGCATCAGCATCAGCATCAGCATCAGCATCAGCATCAGCATCAGCATCAGCATCAGCATCAGCATCAGCATCAGCATCAGCATCAGCATCAGCATCAGCATCAGCATCAGCATCAGCATCAGCATCAGCATCAGCATCAGGAGCAGTTGCAGACAAGCAGTAAGTCTTGCTTTGTGTGTTGTAAACTTGTCCATTTGTTTTTTTCGTCATTTCTGTTTATTTTAAAAGAAAATTAAAGATTATTATGGCTGAAACCAAAAATTTCAAATATGGGGAGCTACAAAAAGATCTTTTAGCTAAGGTAATAAGGGATCTTGCTAATTTTAAAAAGTCTCCAAAAGACCGTAAGGTAAAAGCCTATGCTTCAGCTCGTCTAAGCAAGTTAGAAGAAGATGTTTTTTCGGCAAAAACTTATAATGAAGCCATCATTGGGGGTGGTATGCTGGAAGAAGGAATGAAAGTTGAAGAGTTAAAGGTAGTATATGAGCAAATCAACGAAATATACCTCGAATATCGCACAGAGCTGGTGGAAACAATCGAAAAATCGTCATCATTCGTTGCTCCGCCCAGTAATACATCGACGTATTTGGGGATAAGACTTCCACGAATCGATTTGCCAAAATTCGATGGTTCATATACTACCTGGCGTGCATTCCACGACAGGTTTCAGGCTCTTATCCACAATAACAAGAGTATTGAAGACATCGATAAGCTTCATTTCTTGCAGTCGTGCTTGACTGGTGATGCAAATCGGTTTTTGCAGAATTTTTTTAGTGGAGGCTGCCAGTTACGATAAGGCTTGGGATTTGTTGAAGGATCGATACGATCATAAGCGCATTCTTGTACATACTCAAATGCAAACGCTTTTTGGTCAATCTTCTTTATCTCGTGAGACTGCTGCGGGCCTGAAGGAACTTCTGTACACAACAAAAGAATGTTTTCATGCACTTGAAAAAATGGATGTACCTGTTTTCAGTTGGGACACCGTGCTTATATGGTTCCTTTATCAGATCTTCCACACTCTTGTCAAAAACTATGGGAAGAAAAATTAGGTAATAGAAAAGATTTGCCTACATTTAAGGAATTTACCGAGTTTTTAGAGATCCGTTTTCGAACTCTTGAAGTTATTGGTCAACAGGAGCATGAAGCAGCATTCCGGACTAAAGAGGAGCCATATTTAAAAACAAGGCCACGCGTACAACCAGCTAAGACAAAAGTCATGCATGCAAAGCAGATCGTCAAACAGCCATCCCAAAAGGCTGTGTAAGCTGTGCAGTCAAGGCAAATATACATTGAGAAAATGCCAACAATTCCTCAACATGGATGTCAAAGGTCGACAAGAAGTTGTTTCCAGTCTCAAGATATGTGAAAATTGTTTGTCCTACGGGCATCTTGTGGCAACGTGCTACAGTTTCACATCGTGTTATTTTTGTCAAAAAAGACACCATTCGTTGCTACATGACAAGCAGCAGCATGCAAGTGGAAGCAACACACACATGCAACAGCAATGTTCAAGCAACACACAGATACAACAATTTCCTGCAACTAGTGCTTCATCTCAGGCGAAAACATTCCAGACTTCAATAAATCCGAATGCTCCTGTGTTTCAACCATCGGTTGAACAACAACTGCAGTCAACACAAGGACAGTCATTTAACTACCACGCGTCGCAAAGTGGTTACGCACATCAGGTCCTCATGGCGACAGCGGTAGTAAAGGTACGGGCAGCAGATGGTAAGTTACGTCTTCTACGTGCTCTCATCGATACAGGGTCAGAAAGGTCCTTCATCACTGAAGCAGCAGCACAACTTCTGAAATTAGAAAGAAAGCGTACAAATGTTGAGGTATCCGGGTTAGGGTTGGTCAACAACGGCACTGCGCAATACTCCGTCGAAGTAAGATTTGCTTCACGCCACTCGACGTTCGAGACTGCCATCCAGGCGTTGGTCTTCAAGTCGTTGACTGGCCATCTCCCGACCCATCGAGTGATACCTGGCATTTGGAAACATTTGAAAGGTCTTTCTTTAGCTGATCCTCATCTCTATGAGCCTGCACCCATAGATTTACTGCTCGGTAGTGAAGTTTGCGCCGAAATACTCCTTCCTGAAATAAGACGTTCGGAAAATGGAGATGGACCAATAGCACAAAACACAGAACTGGGGTGGGTTGTGTTCGGGAAAGTTTCAGCCGAAATTCCTGAGCAAGTTCGAAGCTTTGTTCAAATTACTGACCTGAGTTCGCAGTTGGAGAAGTTTTGGGAGATGGAGGAGATGCCTTTTCAGAAGCAAGAAACTGAAGAAAACACTGCTTGCGACAATCATTTTGAGCGACACACAACACGCTTACCTAACGGGCGTTACGAGGTGAAGTTACCGTTTAAAGGTGAAAGGCATCCAGCAATGGGATCTAGTAGAGAAAACGCTTTTCGACGATTTCTACATCTTGAAAAGAGGCTAGATTCGAATCCAAAGCTGGCTGAAGCCTACAAAAACTGCATCGAAGAATATGCAGAGCTTGGTCATATGGAAGAGGTAGATGTCAATGATGCGGTGCTTCAATCCCCATTCCACTATTTCTTACCACACCATGCGGTTTTCAAAGAAGCAAGTACTACAACCAAACTGAGGGTAGTATTCCGATGGCAAATCTCTCAACGATTGGTTGCTTGTGGGTCCAAAAAACTCTACCTCGTCTTGAACTTTGCGGCGCAGTAGTGTTGGCAGAGTTGTTACAACACACCAAGGAAGTTCTAGAAATTCCAGATGTGAAGATGTACGCATGGACAGATTCCACAATTGCACTGGCCTGGATACGTGCCACTCCCGCCAAATGGACCACATTCGTATCCAACCGTGTGTCGGAAATCCAGCGGTTAGTGGGGATCGATTGCTGGGGACATGTCGCAACGCTTCATAACCCAGCCGATCTGGCGTCCAGGGGTGTATATCCATCGGAACTGGAGTCACTTACGTCGTGGTGGAATGGTCCAGAGCTTCTACGAAAAAATTGGGTATTCGATCTTCCAGATCAACCCACCGAAATAGACGTTGTAGAAGAACAACGTTCAATAAAGGCATTCAGTATACATGCGATAAAAAGTGATAGCATATTACAAACTATCTACAACTTTTCGAGTCTTCTCAAGGTTATTAGAATTATCGCCACCTGTTATCGTTTCATAACAAAATGTCGACCCAAGTTGGGACCTAATACAGGATCACTTAAACCAAAAGAGTTGGAAATTGCCCTCCTATTCATTGTCAAGGCAGCACAAAAGGAAATGTTTGAAACCGAAATTCAACTAATTCGTGAAAACAAAACACCAAAGGCCTTACGGGCGTTAAACGTGTTCATCGATGCTAACGGGGTCTTACGAGTTGGGGGACGTTTGGAGAACTCCCTGCTTCCCTACGAATCTCAACATCCAATATTGCTCCAAAACAACCATCACTTTACGAGTCTGGTTGTCCGAGATGCTCATAAGAACACATTTCATGGCGGTATCCAACAAATGATAAGCTACATTCGACAACGATACTGGATTGGACAAATACGAAGAAGCGTTAAATACCAACTGCATAGATGCTCTTCATGCTATCGCCAAAAGGCATCCGAAATGCAGCAGTTAATGGGAAATTTGCCTGCAGCGAGAGTACGTATGTCTCGACCGTTTAGTCATACCGGCGTTGACTATGCAGGTCCAATTGATATCAAGTCCTGGAAGGCACGCGGTGCAAAAATCCTTAAAAGTTACTTTGCAATTTTTATCTGCTTAGCAACTAAGGCTATTCACTTAGAATTTGTTTCAGATCTCACAACACAAGCGTTTTTAGCAGCATTTAAGAGATTTACTGCCAGAAGAGGAAGCTGTGTGAAGGCATATAGTGATTGCGGAACTAATTTTGTCGGTGCTCATAACGAATTAGCAAAAATGTTGAAAGAAGCACAACATGATTGGAAGGAAATTGCGGAAGAATTAACAAATCACGGTACAGATTGGCATTTTATTCCCCCAGCTTCTCCACACTTCGGTGGGTTATGGGAAGCCCGCGCTCACGCCCGCGCACTTCCTAGTCGGCGAATCATTACACGCTATACCACAAGGCGAACTCGATAACAACATCACGCATAATGATCGATGCAAACGCGTCCAAGCTCTATCAGAAGGATTTTGGCGAAAATGGAATTCCGAATATCTCGCAAGGCTTCAGCAACGACCAAAATGGACACAAGACAAAGAACCGCCGAAAATAGGAGACTTAGTTCTTCTTAAAGATGAACGACTTCCATCGACCTACTGGAATCTTGCAAGAATAGAAGGAACCCATACCGGATCGGACGGATTGATACGCGTCGTGACTGTAAAAACACAAAACGGGCAATTGAAACGGCCAATAACAAAAATCTGCCTGCTACCATCGAATAAAACTGCAGAACAAATAGCCATCGTATGAAATCACTCCAGTAAAATTAATATACCGAATGAAAATTAAAAGATGTATTTAATTAATTCATCAATTAAAATGTTAATATTTATTAATAAATCAAAATCAATATAACAAAATTAAATCAATTTAACACAACCATGATTGTCACAAATAAAATCAAACTTTGAAATAATTGCAAATTAAACTGTGGAAATTAATGATAATTGTATTTCACCTTAGTACAAAACCAATATAATTTTTTTGTTTGGTTTTGTTTTTGTAATTTTCACAAATCACTTTAACTCGAATTCAAATGTAAACAAACTTCCCGCAATCAATGGAAACCAAATTCGTTCCAACTGGAAACCAAAAACACTCTAATGAAGATATAAATCCTTCGTACGTATCACCCTCCAAAACCCATTTGTTTACATTGTTGTATTTGTAATTTTGACATTATGTCCATGAATAAATGTGAAATCCAACAACAACTCACCACGCACCGGACCTCATTAATTGTGTCTTAGTGTGCGTGTTTTCACGCACACTAAGAAATACTTACTGAGGTCAGTTTCCGGTTTAGCTTGTAGGCAAACCAATATAGCTACCGAGGATTTATATCTTTACTAGAGTGTTTTTGCTAAAAACAATCAATTTTTGGTTGTTATATACTTACTTGTATATAAGCAACCCACGCCGCGATTCACACAATTATGTACATATACAGTCAATATTAACTATATATATTTAATTTTAAAATTAACGGCATCATAAGCCAATTATATAATACGAACATATTTCAAAATAAATCAATTAATATTGAAAACTAAAAAATACACCACATATCACATACCAGCCATACAAACATATAAACATACAACGCGGTCGCCACCAACTTACGCCGCCGTACGAATAAACGCGCGATATCGGCAATGGATTTTGCGAAATCCATTTACATACATATATACATATCACGCACAATTCACTCATCAAACTTACCTGAATTAATATAATAGATGACTTGATTAATCAACGAACGATTTAATTTAATTTTCAATTAAAACAACACGAACAAAATGATCACCACCGCGCACAAAAATCAACCATGATGGATACACAATAACAATACACATTTACTTACTACAAATCGAAAACAACCCGATGCACCATGAATGAAATCAACAACAACAAATCTCATGAATAAAAGGAATAAAAAACTACCTACAAATTTCTCCTATTTGTTTTTGCATTCTCTGTAGTTGACTTTGTCTTTTGTATTTGTTTAAATGTCAAAATATATTTACTAATAGTCTGTCTCTTTTCATGTACGAATGAGATAAGAGGGAAAGTGGTGAATGACAACATCGAAAATGAGCCATGCCGATAATGCAGTCCGATAATGCAGTTCGTTATCAAATAATGATGCCAAGTTGTTGTAATTTAATCGTTTACACTGGATATTTGATGGAGCAGAATTCACATCATCATTCTATCGTGGGGTGAGAATGTACGAATGTACAAGGAATGCATATTTCATTACAATAATTAAAAACGAACATAACTTGGAGTTGTGAAAAATACGTTCCACATTCCACAATCTAAAAGTAAAAAGAGAATACAAAAATGACTTTCAAACTGATCTAAAGGACATTATAATTAATAATAAAAATTTCTATCAAACAAAGAGGTGGTGTAATTTTTAATTTATTCTTTTGTGCCCTTTGTTGAAATATACATATATATATAGACTTTAACATTATTCAATTCCAAAACTATTTAATTTATCTGGAATCAGGACCAGTAAGTTAGTTGTAAGTTATGGATAATTAGGCTAGTTTTATGAATTTTTGTCTAGCTTTAAGATAGTCTTAAGAATGAATTAATAAAAATGAATTTGGAAAAAAAAAGTGCGTTGGACTGTCATGCGAGAGGTCTTGGGTTCGATCCCTGCCTATGTCATCTAAAGTTTTTTTCACGGGTACTGCCTCTTGCGAGAAATTGAAAAATTCTCCAAGAGTATTGCTTGTCATAAAAAGTGCTTTCTCAAATTTGCCGTTCGAAATCGGCTTAAAACTGTAGGTCCTCTCCAACCCTGACAACAGTACTCGCACATAGGAATGGTTGAGAGTTGTAAGTCACTAGGCCCTAGTTCTCAACGGACTGTTGCGCCACCCAATTTATTTTTTATTTAAACCTGAATTCCGTTCTTTATTTGTTTTTAATCTCTCGGTGAGTTCTTAAGTTTTTAACTATTTCACTTGCGTTGGCAGTTTTAATTGCGAAAACGATTTATAGTTGAAATAACTCGTTTTAATAAGATTTTTTTTTGTAAGTGCGTTTGCTGAGGCATGAGCGCTAAGGCAAGATTTGAAGCCTTCTTTCAAAGGTTCAGGAATAGAATAGATCGATTTGACCTTAACAATTCTTTTAGTTATTCCGAGAACTTAAATTCAATAGTTTCCGAATTGACCGACAGCATGCTGAATGAATTGGATAGGTCGACCAATGAGGTTGAAAATGTAAATGCTCCACCTACTGGTGGAGCTAATACTTTACCAATCGACCAAACTGCTGAATTAGCGGCTCGGATAGGAAGAACCATGATGATGAACCAAATAAAGTTGTTCGAAACTTTCGACGTCTTCATGGGGAACGTTATCCAGAAGCTGGAGTCGCTTGGGAAACAACAATAATCCCAACCTGGCGGATCGAATAGCAATCCGTTCAATAACGGGGCGCATCAACGACAGGGTGAAGTCCGTCAGTCAACACCGGATGTTAGGCTTTCTACAGCTCCTTCTTTAGCTTCCAGTGGTTCTACCATCTGCCGATTAGATCGCTGGGACATATCTTACAATGGCAACGAAAATGTAAGCGACTTTTTCTTTAAGGTTGATCGAAAGAGAGCATCCTCGCCTTACACTGATGAACAAATTGTCGACAATTTTCACGTTTTGTTGAAGGAAAGGCCGTGCAAATGGTATTGGGCCTTTCTACGTAAGAATCCTAATGTTTCGCTTTCGGACCTTAAAACCGCGATGAAGAAAGAATTTGGTAGGTTAGAAAGCGATGTGGAGATTTATATGAGGGTACTCACTAGAAAGCAAGGAGTTAAGGAGTCGTTCGACGACTATTATAATGCTATCGGGAGCATGAACAATCGGTTGAAAGAGCCTTTCGAAGATCGGAAGATGATCGACATTATCCGAAATAATGCCAAGGACAAAATAGGTGAGATTTTATTGGCAGCAGACTTAAAGAGCCTCGAACAAGCTCGAAATAAGGCTCGAGAAGCAGAGCGATTTTTGGCGAAGCGCACTTCTGCTCCAAAAACTGTCTATGAGATCGCAGCCGGTGAAAATCAAAGTGCGATTTTCCCGGATGGAGAAGAAGTCTCCGCAATAGCCTACAATCGAAAATCGACTTCCACGGCTAATTATGTCTGCTGGAATTGTGGCCAAAAAGGTCATGCTTACCATTTTTGTCCGTCCAATATACGGACATTATTTTGTTTCCTTTGCGGGGAAAAAGGGGTCAACACTGTTGACTGTGGCAAGCACTCGGGAAACCAACCAGGGAACGAACGGAAGAGTGGCGAAATTCGTTCCACCAGGGATGCTTTGAACCACTCCCAAAAGTAAGTGAAGATTCCAAATTCTCCACTAAAACTACTGACGCGGATGTTCCAACCAAGATTTTGGAACGAACAACAAATGTGAGTCCGGTAGATGTTGAGGCTCATCCTATTAAAACCCATACACTTAAATCGCTTCACGAACGGAAAATTCAATACTACAAAACTCGTCAACGAATTTTCGGAACTAGCCATACGAGTAATATAGCTAGTTTGCATATTCAAAAGTGTCGAAGTCGTTTTCGAAAACGAAGAAAATTTCGAAAACAAATTTTAGAATCCATAATTTCTTCAAATACAGATGGAAGAATGTACGCTTGCGTTCAATTAAACGGCGAATCTGTCTTTGGGTTGTTGGATAGTGGAGCTTCAATATCGGTATTGGGTAACGACTGTTGGGAATTGGTTAGGAAGATTGGTTCGGAAGTAAGGCCATATAAAAATGTTGTGCGAACAGCTGATGGTAAATCGCACAATATAGTCGGCTACTGCGAAATTGAAATTTCGTATAATGGTCTTACCAAACAACTTTCTTTCTACCTAATTCCCAACCTAACCCAGAAGCTTTATTTAGGGATGAATTTTTGGAGAGAATTCCACCTCATGCCACAAATATCTGAAATCCAAGCTGACCTCACATTTGATGAAGATGAGGTGAATATAAAAGTCGAGGCTGAGCTGATAGATCTTTCTCCAGAACAAAACCTAGAACTGGAAAGAGTCAAAAACTTATTTCCTAACTTCGTAGTGTTAGGATTAGGAAAAACCAATCTTGGGTGTCATGTTGTTGACACCGAGAATGCCGCTCCTATAAAGTCTCATCACTAGCCTTTGTCTCCAGTTCGCCAAGAGGAAGTGTATAAAGAATTAGACAGCATGCTAGAGCTTGATAATATCGAGGTTAGTAATTCGCCATGGGGTAGTCCAGTGGTTTTAGTGAGGAAACCAGGCAAGGTTCGTCTCTGCTTGGATTTTCGCAAAGTCAATGCAGTTACCGTTAAGGATGCGTATCCGTTACCACATGTGGAGGGGTTAGTCAGCCGGATCAAAGACACGAGATTTATAACCGGTATAGAATTAAAGGATGCTTATTGGCAAATTCCTCTCGATGAGAAATCTCGCGAGAAGACCGCATTCACAGTTCCGGGTAGGCCTCTTTATCACTTCAAGGTGATACCTTTTGGGTTGAGCAATGCGGGCCAAACGATGTGTCGTGTGATCGATCAAGTCATACCCGGTTCTCTCCGTGAAAATGTTTTCGTCTAGGTTTAGGTTAGGTTAGGTTGTAAGGGGTGTGCACAGCAAGAAGCTGTTGCGTACACGGGGGCCTATTGGTCCATTGTGATCCCCTGTAAAAGTAAAAATTTAGCATCGATGCTCTCAGTTCAATTCAACTCTGTCGATTAGCGTAGACTGGCTCGTTAACGAACCAGCCTGTGCTATCTATAAATTTCCTCATGCTCGCCATTGAGACCTGTGCTATATCATCCAGTTCTCCAACAAACCTGTTTCCGAAATGACGGAGTCGGCTGGTTTGGAGGTTCGGACAGTCGCAGAGCAGGTGTTTAATGGTTTCCATTTCCTCCTCATCCTGACAGCTCCTACAAAAATCGGGTGCAAATGCCCCTATTCTATTAGCCATTGTGCCAATGGCGCAATGACCTGTTAGTACACCTATCAAGATTTTAATGTTCTTTTTACTCAGCGATAGAATATACCGAGTTTCTTTTTCATTTGTGTTAGGCCATAAACTTCTAGAGATTGCACAATCGTTCCTGGATTTCCAGGAGATATTGGTTTTCTCTTTTAGTTTAAGGTCTATCTTCCTCTTGAGTACCCCAATCGGGACGAATAGTCCCCTAACTGAATGGTCGCTACTACTTGTGTCTGATTCTGACCCTTTCCTGGCTAGTTCATCTACTATATCATTCCCTTCTATATTGCTATGTCCAGGAACCCAGCAGAGCTTTACCTGGTTAGTGTGGCAGATTTTGTTTAATTCCTTCCTACAGTTTAAAACTGCTTTTGATCTAATAGTCTCACTGGCTAAGGCTTTGATAGCAGCCTGGCTGTCCACGAAAAAAGTAATCTCCGAAGAGCTTAGCTTTTCGTGATGTGCCAATCCAGCTGCTTTTCCAATGGCAAAGACCTCGGCCTGAAAGACACTACAGTCAGCCGGGAGTGTATATGACGCTCTGATGTTGAGAGATTGGCAAAACACTCCAGCACCTGTTCCTGATTCCATTTTTGAACCGTCAGTGTAGAAAGGGATACCCTGTTTACTTATAAGTGAATTAGGATCCCAACCCTGTCTTTCTGGTATGAAAATAGAATATTTCCTGTCGAAATCTAGTAAAGGGGGGATGTAATCGGTGGTCTCTCTCAGTCCTGGGATCGTGTCATATCTTTGTAAGATTGACCCGTGGCCATAAGTGCTATGCCTCCAAAAACTCAGTTCTCTTAAACGAATTGCAGTTTTGGCTGCCGTGCACTTTATGAACTCATCCAGAGCCGGGAGGTCCAAGATCATTTCCAATCCAGCTTGTGGTGTGGATCTTTGAGCCCCTGTTATTCCTATACAGGCTAGTCTCTGTACCTTATTCAGGTTCTTGAGATAGCTTGATTTTTCCACCGCCTTCCACCATACAATAGAGCCATAGGTAAGAATGGGTCTGACAATCGCTGTGTACATCCATTGGATGACTTGCGGTCGCATACCCCAACGTACACCGAAGGTCTTTTTGCATGTGTAGAATGCACATAGTGCTTTTTTCATTCTTTCCTCAGTATTACACTTCCATGTAAGCTTGGAGTCAAGGATTACTCCTAGAAATTTAGCTTTCTTAGAAGGTTTTAGAGGAATGCCATTTAGTTTGGGAGGGTTGAAGCCCTCCAGTTTCCTTTTCCTCGTGAACAAAACTAGCTCTGTCTTGGTGGGGTTGACCCCGAGACCGTTCTTAGTTGCCCAAGAAGATAAATCCTTTAATGCATTTTCCATAATGTTTTCGATGATGGTAAGAAACTTGCCTGTTATCAAAACCACTATGTCATCTGCATACGCAACTATTTTAATGCCCTGATCTTTGAACTTTGTGAGAATTTTGTTGACTACGAGGATCCAGAGCAGGGGTGAGATGACTCCTCCCTGTGGTGTGCCTCTAGTAACTGTTTGCTCAATAGTGCTAGCTCCTATTTGAGAGTTGATAATTCTGCCATTTAACATGGTGAAGATCCAATCGACAATGACAGATTCAACCCCAACTTCAACTAAGGCAGTCTTGATCGACTCCGTTTTAACGTTATTAAACGCACCCTCGATATCAAGAAATGCTGCCAGGGTATATTCTTTATGTTCAAGACTTTTCTCAATATGTGAAACTACTTCATGCAAGGCAGTCTCCACTGATTTACCTTTAAGGTAGGCGTGTTGGTAGTTGCACAAGTTGTGTTCGTTGAGAAGTTCTCTAACATGTAGATCAATTATCCTCTCTAGTGTCTTAAGAAGAAACGAAGAGAGACTTATTGGTCTATAATCCTGAGCGGTCGAGTCGGTTTCCCTGCTTTTGGGATAAAGACTACCTTGACCTTTTTCCAGCTATTAGGGACGTATCTAAGTTTGATACAACTTATGAAGATTACCCTAAGCCACGGAGTTATTACTTTGAGAGCGTTTTGAAGGAGAGCTGGGAAAATCTCCGGTCCCGCTGATTTATAGGGTTTGAACGAGTTTATTGCCCAGATAATCTTCTGCTCAGTAATAACCCGATTTAGTTCTACCTTTGATTCCGTGTGAGTAAAATCCAGCGTGTTCGATTGCAAGCAATGGGAACTTTCTGGGTTTTTACAACCGGGGAAATGAGTTTCCATGAAGAGTTCAAGCGTCTCTAGGCTCGAGTTCGACCATGTTCCATCAGGGTGTTTTATGTACCCCGGGATCGTGGGATTAAGGGCCAGGGTTCTACGGAGCCTTGCCGCCTCGCTTGTTTTTTCAATGGATTCACAATGTTTAGCCCACGAATCCTTTTTGGCCTTCCTTAACTCCTTGGTGTAAGTGTTAAGTGCGGCTCTATAAGACTTTAAATCCTCTTCTAATTTACTCAGTTTAGCTTTATTGAAAAGTTTTCTGACCTCTGTTCTGCGTTTCTTTGGTACACCATTCCACCAGGGTGGTTTAGTGGAGTTATTGGAACGAGATAAAGGGCAGTGTTTTTCAAAAGACATTCTCATTTTGCTAGACAAGTTATGGACAACAGTGTCAATGGTTGAAGTACTTAGACTTGTATTGTCCTCTGGTGGATCAATACAGTCTTTCAGCCATTTTTCGTACTCTGTCCAATTCGTTCTAGTTGGGTTCCTGTAAGGTTTCTTTTCAGTAAAGTTCCTGTCTATAGAGAAGAGTATCCTAAAGTGATCCGAAAAAGATTCTTTAGGTGAGACTCTCCAGTCCTCAACCGAAATTTTACTATTATTGCTAATAAGAGTCAAATCTATGATTTCCTCCCTGTTTTTGTTTCGAAAGGTAGGGTGATTGCCCCTATTACATATCAATAAATTAGAACAGAGAATATATTCAAAAATTGACTCACCCCTTTTATTGATGTCCTTAGAGCCCCATTGAGTGTGGTGAGCGTTGGCATCACCTCCCAACACCAAAGGTGTACCGCTTGCTGTGGCATGGACCACCAGATCGCGGACTGTTTTTGATGGTGGGCTCTCCTCCTCGTACGGCATGTACGTCGACGCTTGAATGAAGTTTCCTTCATTCGATTCGACACTGATTGCCGTGTTGTCCTTGTTGCTGTACCTAGATAGGAAGAAAGCGTTAATTGATTTTTTCACTAGGATACAACTTCTAATATTACCTTCATCTGACGTGGAATGGAAAAGGTTGTAATGTTTTGACCTCAACCCACGGATTCGGTTTTTGCCTAACCATGGTTCCTGGATCAAGGCCACATCCACGTTCTCGTGAGACATGTAGAGCGTAAGGTCGTACGTTGCTGCTTTAGCGTGGTGCAGGTTTATTTGCACCACTAGCAACTTTTGACTCCCCTTTGCCCTCATGCCTCTTAACCTTTACGGTTCCGAGACCATACCTCAACACGTCTTTTCTCTCTTTCAGCAGAAGGTCAGATTTCTTGTCTGCCACAAACAAGAGGTCCTTCCCTTCGCCTCCATGACTCTTTCTTGAGTGTTGGAGCTTCCATTCTAAAATGGGAAGCTCTTTGTTCTGTTTCGCCAACAGCTTTATAATGGCTGCGTCCTCATGTTCTGCAGGAGGGGGGATCCATATGCTAAACTGCTGGTGGAGTGGTAGAGCTGCGACGGGTAAAATCTCAAGGGAGGAACCTTCCCATAGTTCGCCAATGTTGGTGATTGTGTGGTTCAGAAACTCCCGTGATTTCTGGTCACCGCAGCAGACCACTTTAACTCCTCGCTGCCATCCGGCACCATCAAAGATATAGTTTTCAGAACTATCGTTCTCTGATGCTGCCATCATAGCTTTGAGGATCTCATTTTCTACAAGAAGCCAGTTTTTTGCCGAGATTTTCCCATCTGGGTCGTCACGGCTTATAATGGCAATTTGTAGGTCGATCGGGGTGGTGTCGAAGCTGTTGGTTCTAAGTTTCTTAGCACCGTCTAGCTTGACTGTCTCCTCCGATCTTTGTCTCTTGGACGTTCCTGGTTTCATTCCAGAAGAGGTGCCTGCCGGTGCTTGGTCTTTCCTAGCGTTGGCTGGCTGTTTATTGCTGGAAGTCGCCTGAACTTTTCTCTTGTCGTTCCGAGCGGTCGAGTTATTGCCAGCCTGTTCACAGTTTGCCTTTTTAGGGACAGACCTAGATTTGGCAGCATCTACTCCTTTGCTCTCCGACTCTTCGGCATTCACTTGCCTTGTTATTCCCCTGGGTGCAGTGGCAGTCTCTGCCAGCTGCCGCTCGAAGTTCTTAACCAGCTTCCTGTGCTTTTTTAGGAGAGCTTTATCAACTCGGTCTTTTCCACGAATCTTTTAGAGGATCTGTAGTTGCTGCGTTGCCTCGAAGCTTTGAGGGGTGCAGCAGACTTCAGCATAGTCTCTTCTTGACTCGGTTCCATCAATAGCTCGTCCTCGGTTTGACTACCTATGGAAGGAGGTCTGTCCGAGGTCTCCGTACTTTTGATAGTTAAACTATCTAAGTCGGGAAGGAGATCTACTGAGAGAAAGACCGGTTGTCTTTTTAACTCTCTTTTTCCTTCTTTGAAGTTTACTTCTGTCACTGGCGACTTAGCTTCTTGCGAAGCCAAGTCCTCGCCGGCAGCCGTGACCTCTGCCGACTTTTGAACGTATATCCCCGTTCGATTTTTTTCCTTTTGTAAACTTTTGTCCATGGTTCATTATTTAGATTGACATCTCTGCTTTTGTTGGTTTTCTTAGTTGCCCTACTCCGCAGCTGGATTGCTGAAGATTAAGACGTAAGCCCCCTCGCCACAACAAGGCGAAAACCGTGAGGGGGATGTTTTCGTCTATCTAGACGATCTTTTGATCTGCACTTCCGATTTTGAGTCCCACATGCGCATCCTTAGCGAAGTAGCTGCTTGTCTACGTCGAGCGAATCTCACTATTAACCTCGATAAAAGCAAGTTCTGCATGCGAGAAATTAAATTTTTAGGTTTCATAGTTGGTCAGGGTACATTACAAACTAATCCTGACAAAATCGAGGCTATGGTCAATTTCCCAGTACCTACTAGCGTCCGACAAGTTAGGAGATTTTTGGGAATGACCGGATGGTACAGGCGGTTCATACGAAATTATGCCGACTTGACAGCACCGCTTACAGACTGCTTAAAAAAGAAAGCAAAATTTGAATTGACGCCCGAAGCCTTAGAGGCATTTCACAAGTTGAAAACGGCACTTTCGTCTGCACCAGTGTTAGCGCAGCCTGATTTCAAAAAACCATTCACGATCCAGTGTGATGCTTCTTCAGAGGGTGTGGGAGGTGTTCTCTTTCAGTTGGAAGAGAACGACAACGAAAAACCGATAGCATACATGTCGAAGAAGCTAAACAAGTCACAGAAGAATTATACGGTTACCGAGCAGGAATGCCTTGCAGCCGTCCTGAGTATACGCAAATTTAGGCCCTATGTTGACGGATTACCTTTCACCGTAATAACGGACCTTTCTAGTCTAAAATGGCTAATGTCAATGAAAGAACTCAGCGGCAGATTAGCTAGATGGAGCTTGGAACTCCAAGGTTACAATTTTAAAATTGAACACCGAAAGGGATCCCTCAATATAGTGCCTGACTCGCTATCCAGGATGGATATGGAAGAGATTGCTGCAAAAGTAACCGTAGAAGATGAAACTGTGATGTGTGGTGAAATTGACCTGAATTCGGTTGAGTTTGATTCGACGCAATATTCACTGCTGACAGAGAACATCAACTCTAATCAGTCTGAACTTCCTGATTTAGTGGTATCGGGAAAATTTGTTTATAAAAGGGTTAGGTTTAGGACCGGTGAAGTAGACGAGGAGGACTCGTTATGGCGACTTTGGGTACCCGAAGCACTAAGGCGACAATGCATCGAACTGGCACACGACACTAAGTTGAGCTGTCATAGCGGTTTTTCGAAAACCTATGCTCGCATCAAAGCCAAATTCTATTGGCCTAAAATGTTCAAAGACGTGAAAAATTATGTGAATGAGTGCGATGTTTGTAAAATGGTGAAAGTTCCAAACAGAACTCTTCGTCCACCTATCACAACCCAAACAGTTACTGAAAGACCTATGCAACGTTTATATGTAGATTTCCTCGTACAAAACGAGGTAATGTTTATGTCTTTATTGTAGTGGATCATTTCACGAAATTTACCTTTCTTAAGGCGATGTCAAAAGCAACATCTTCTAGAATCATCCAGTTTCTAGAAGTTGATATATTTCATACTTTCGGCACTGAAAAGATTCACTCTGACAACGGACGTCAGTTCGTATCCAAAGAATTCAAAAAATTCTTGGCGAACTACGGCATACAGCATGTGCGAACGGCTTTGTATTCTCCACAGGCTAACATTTCCGAGCGGGTCAACCGAAGCGTACTAAGCAAACTCAGGGTCCAAATATCGAAAGAGCAAAACGACTGGGATACACACCTATCCAGTATAGCGTGTGCTCTCAGATCCGATATCCATGATTCCTTAGGTTGTCAACCATACTTCGCCCTTTTTGGCCAGAATATGGTGAATTATGGCTCGTCCTACAAAATTCTGCGTGAATTCAAAGCTTAAGGAGACCCGGAGATGTTAGTCCTGCCGAACGCACTGAAAACCGCGCTTGCCAGACAGTCGATGTCAGAGAATCTTTTCAGGGCACACGTTAAGTCCAAAAATACTTATAACTCTAGAGCAAAGCATGTAACTTACCGCGAAGGACAAGAAGTTTTTCACAGGAATTTTGCTCAGAGTAAGTTTTCTTCGGGAATCAACGCCAAACTACTTCCCAAGTTTGTAAAATGCCGAATCCGGAAGGTCATTGGCAACTGCATGTAAGAGTTGGAAAGTAGAACTGGGAAAGCCATCGACATCTTCCACGCGAAAGACATACGCCAGTAAAATCCTGGAATTAAAATAAAACATACCACAAAGTATCTTGTCGTGTCATATATTGTTTAAAAAAAAATACTTATCTGACTAAATTGCATGTTTTTATGCCCGGCTAGATGATCCTTAAGTGGGTTCGCGTCCCACGTTGGTTCAATATTGACGAAGATAAATATCCGATTTTTCTTGACTATGTATATTTTCGAAAATTAGACATTTTTCACAAAACACACATCTGACTATTCACTAAGACTAGATTTGACTTATTTAATATTTTTTTATTTTATCACTTGATGATAATATACACTGGAACACTATATTTGACTTATTTACTATTTTTTTTTATCATTTGACGATTTTATACGGACACAAAACCATTATGACAAACAAATGACTATATATTTAATTATTTATTTATTTATTTTAATTGACGATCGACTTAATCGAAAACATATTTTTTTTAAATGACTTTCAATTTGATTCGTGCAATAACTTTATTTGACTTTCATATTTTTTTCCGTGCAATACATTAGTGACTTTAAATTTTCGTTATTTTATTTATTCAATTTATCTTGACTTTTCATTCCTATTCGTGCAATAATAAAATAAGCAATATTACACAAAACCATTTTTATAACAACAACACTCAACTCGCAATGACAATATCCCGACGGAAAAACGCAATTTTCATTTTATTCGATTCCAAGGTTATTGATCTCTGTAAATTTCGCGATTTGTAAACAGAAAAACGAGCGGATTTTTTTTTATTTATTATTTGTATATTCGTGTTGTATGTCGGCTATGTACAGATGTTAAATTAACGGAGCAACCATAGGGTTGTCTCCTTCACACTTCCGTTACCCCGTTTTGATGTATTAAATTAGTTTTGTTTACATTTTGATTTGTTTTTTTTTTTTGTCACATTTTTGTTGCAATTGATTGCAAAATAATTAAATAATTATAGCCGTATTTTATTGGTAATTATTAGCTTGTGCAGTAATGGAAAGTAAGTGCAGTAATGGAAAGAGTGAATAAAACATATGTACACTATTATATGCACTCTTATTTTAAATCTCCAAGTTGGTATCTGTGCAATCATACTTATGTCAAAATCAGCTGTCAACCAGTTTTGAAAATACGTACTCAAGGGATGTGTTGAAAAAGTATTGTTGTTTTTATGTAAAGTTGAATAAGAGTTCAAGTTACTGTGTACATGCAGGTCCAGTCAGAATAGAGTTGAGTATGAATTGAAAGATTGAAATGACATAAGAGTGCCTGTCCACATTACATTTTTAATGTTAGGTGCAAGCAGTGAGACAGGTAGATTATATGTGAGTGAAAAAGAGAAAGATGGGTAGATTACAGCCCAAATGCAAACAATATTCTTGGATTCAACATGAAAGATTTTGTATTGTATGAGTGAAAGATAGATAGATTTCAAGGGTGTGAGATAGGGATGTGCAGATTGATTTTCTCTTCATCGTATGGACACAACGAACATACCTAATAAAGGTTAGGTTAAGGTTAGGTTAAAGTGGCTGTTGGTTGGGACATCCAACACACTTAGACCAAAGTATGGTCCATTGTGATACCACATGGATCAGTTAATCAGCTTAACTCGTTGAACCAATTGGAGCTTCGAATGAAGCGTAGGAGACAAGTAATGTCTGAATTTTTTAGATCGCTGGTATCGTTAAAGTAGTAGTCTCCAAGGTGGATTCTACGTCTGTGTGATAAGGCAGGGCATGTGCACAGAAGATGAGAGATTGTCTCCTCTTCTTCTTCGTCCAAGCAACTCCTACAAAAATCATTTGCAGGGGCTCCAAGTCGAATAGCATGCCTTCCTATTAAGCAGTGCCCAGTCAGGACACCTATAACGTAGCTAATGTGCAATCTACTCAGAGAGATTAATTGTTTTGAGCTGGCGCTAAGAATAGGCCAAATTAGTTTTGTTGCGACACAGGTGGTGGTGTTATTCCACCTGAGGTTTGTTTTCTCTATGGTATCTTGCTTTAGCATAAGTTTACATGTAGCTAGAGGGATACCTATGTTAGCATTATGAGCCAGCAGAGGTAAAGTTGTTCCGCTTTTTGCAAGTTCGTCAGCTTTGCAATTTCCTGGAATGTCTCTATGGCCCGGCATCCAGAGAAGGTGAATGTTGAACTGTGTAGCCATCTCCGTAAGAGATGATCGACAATTTAGGGCTGTTAATGAGTTTGTGGAGACAGAGTCTAGGACTTTAACGCGGCTTGGCTATCCGAGAAGATGCGTATATCATTAGTTGATATAACGTTTTCTCTAAGCCAGGATAGGACTTCTTTTATAGCCAGGATTTCAGCTTGGAACACGCTACAATGATCGGGTAGATCGATTGGCAACCCTGGCTATACAAGTGAAAGTTGTGTTTATTTTGAGCTCCTTAATTTAAAAGTTTTTTTTTTTCTACATTAATATAATAAATAATTAAAAAGAAACCATCGCAAAAGTGTTAAAATAGCTATCTAAAATTTCAAACATCACAAAAAAAAAAAGATCACTAGGTGAGTCTGCCTATTTGTCTTAAACAATAAAACAATCTGCCATTAATATGCAAAGAACACCGGTAAAAGTCAATGACAACTATATGGAACAACAAAGTAAACGAAAACTAATTGATCTGTCTCCGGAGGATTGCCACAAAAATGCATCATCTTCGAACCAAGGAGTAGTTGTAGGAAATATGTCTGTTTTAGATCTTGAACATATCATTCAGAGAGCCATGTCTCCTATATTGGATGAGAAACTGAAGGATCTACCTAAGAAAGCAGATTTAGAGGGTTTAAGTGCTAGGCTTCATTCGCTGCAAGAAAGCAACCAAGAACTTAAGGCGCAGTTGAAGACGGTTGAAAACCGATGTAATGCTTTGGAACGTCAAGTTGAATTCTTGGAGATGAAAGCTAATGAACAAAATATTATGATTCAAATGCCGACGGTAGAAGGAGAAAATGCTACAGAGCAAGCTAGAAGCCTTTGTATGGATCTGCTGCAAACATCAGATACAGGCACAATATCATCAGTGCGGGCACTTCGTTCAAACAACAACCAAAGAACCAACTTAATTGTGAAGCTAACAAAAAGGGAGGATGTTGGGCGCATTTTAACAGCGAACTAACTAACTAACTAAGCTAAAAGGCACTGGAATTTCCATACGTCGAGACTACCCAGCTGCATCTAGAGCAAGAAGGAGGCGATTGCAAGAGTTGAAATCCGACATTAATATTAAAAACAAATCCCTAAAAACAGCAATTCGTGGTCAATTTTTGTTCGTAAATGAAAAAAAGTTTTATTTTGACAGCAATTTGACTTTACAATGTGACGGCGAATGTGGATTGACATTATTGCAGCAGCTGATTGATGACAGTACGGCAAATAGCGTTCCTGGTTGTAGCCAAAATTCAGTGGTGCATAATATGAACACGTTACGTTACGTTACCCCACCGCCTCAAAAAAGTATTTAATTGTAATGCCGTCTGCCCCCAAACTGTTTTTAAGAATATAAGTTGCTTATATAAAAAAGAATTTAAAATTTTATCCTACAATGTCTCAGGATTAAGTAATAAATCTATTTTTACTAATTTTTATAATTTTATATGTATATTTGATATTATTTTCCTATACGAAACATTTATCACCGAGTTAAATATTGATATGTACGAAAATAAATTTACCAACTACGAACTTAGGTCAATACCAGCAACCAGAACTCACACGAGAGGAAGAGCAAGTGGAGGACATATCATATCACAAACATGGAACTCCTCCCAAAGATAGTTTGGCATAGTAGCAAAGAACACTCCTATAAAGCGAATTTAGATGAGGCCCTACAAAATCATGAAGTTGCGAATTTCAACGATCTAGAGGAAATAATTAAGCAAGCAAATCCATACAGCAGGTTGAAGAAAAAACGCATAGCATTCAAGGAGCGCTGGTTTGATGAAAGCTGTAAAAAAGCAAGAGATGTGTCCTATGCCTGGCTAAAACTATTCCGTAAAGGCAGTACCAGAGATTTAAAAACCTATGTAAAGAAAAAAAGAAACAGTTTTTCGAATCTGAGGCGCTTAAACTCACTCTCGCTATGAACTCTTCAGAGTTTTGGACCTTAGCTCGCAATTTAAATGGTACTAAATATTTTATTGAAAACAACTTAAGCCCGCAAGTTTTGCAGAACCATTTTCAGCAACTTTTAAATCCAACATCAAACGAGATATCCAAGTACCACTACGCCCCACCTAACTTTCAAGAGCCTATTATAGATTCACCTATCACTATGCAAGAGGTTTCTTCTATCGTCAATGGACTCAAGGATGGCAAAGCAGCTGGATCGGATAGGATACCTGTAGAATTTTACAAGTACGGATCGAATAATCTAATTCAGACGCTAACCGGCCTAATGAACAGCGTCATGGAAAATGGTGTAATACCTGAACAGTTTAAGGAAGCTTTAGTGTTCCCCATTTACAAGAAAGGTTGTGCAATGAATCCTGCGAATTACAGAGGTATTCCCTTTCTAAATGCCTCCTATAAAATTTTCACCTCAGTACTTCAGAATCGGCTCAAAATGTGGATTTCATCAAAAAATCTCTTAAGTGAATTTCAGGCGGGCTTCAGATCGGGCTACTCTACTATTGATCACATTTTCGTATTCAAAAGTATTGCTGACTCATACCTTGCAAGAAGTAAAAAGTTATATGTCATCTTCGTGGATTTTAGAGCAGCGTTCGACACGGTCGACCGGGATGCCCTAATGTACAAGCTGTACGGCCTTGGAATGTCCTTAAAATTTGGTCAACTCATTCAAAATATCTATCGAGATACGAAATCGTCAGTTTGGAATGGTGCTAATAGATCAGAGTGGTTTGCAACCAAAACAGGAGTCAGACAAGGCTGTCCTCTTAGCCCCGATCTATTTGCACTTTTTATAAACGACTTGGTCTATTGTCTACCTGGTGGCATAGAATTTGCGGGACTGCAAATTAAAGCCCTTCTTTTTGCAGATGATGTAGTGATGATGGCAAACTCACCTGAAACTCTACAGTTAATGTTAAATAAGCTCCATGAATTCTGTAAGTTGTGGAATCTTATGGTTAATCCGGATAAGTCCAAAGTTATGGTAATTCGAAAGGGAGGAGGCAGAACTAGCGCAAACGAGAAATGGTTTTACGAAGGGAATCCTGTTGAGGTTGTAAAAGAATACTGTAATGTGTATACACTCTTTATCTCTTTCAATAATAAGGGGCAACATATAGTGGTAGTAATAGGAGAACTCGCTTCTTTAAGCATCGAGAAACCTCTAGTGGCTAATAGGAGAACTCGCTTCTTAAGCATCGAGAAACATCTAGTGGCTTAGAGGGGAACTCATTCAGCGCATACAAGAACCTCGAAAGGGGTAAGCATCTAGTGATAAAGTGGAGAACTTCGTTAAGCATCGAGAACAACCTCGTAGATTCTCGAACCGATTGGAGGTATATAAATAGGCGCTTGGAAGCGAAGCGGTTCATTATGGATTGTGAATTGCTGTAAAGTAAAGACTGTGTTTGAAAAGTAAAGACTGTGTTTGAAACGTAATAATTGAGTGTTCAATAAATAAGTTTATATCGATTTAAATAAAGAAAATTTTTGTTTTTATTTACGAAGTGTGAATAAGTTTTAATTATCGGACCAAGCCGAATATTACATTGGTGTCAGAATAAGGGATTAAAACTTATTGAGAATAAAAACAGTGAGCAGTGATTGAACTATTTTGTGTGAAGTAGTGAAGTTAAAAAAAAAATAAAAAATGAGTAAAGTTTTGAAAGACTTAACTGTCCCTGAGCTAAAGGCCGAACTAAGCAAACGTGGCTTAAGTGGGACAGGCGTAAAAACCGAACTCGTTAAACGGCTGCAGGAATATCTGGAGCAGCAAAATGAAGACCCACATACGTTTGCTTTCGAATTAGAAGCAAAAGTGGAAGAGGTAAATGCAAATGTTGCCTTATCTAACATGGTGTCAGTTCTTTTAGCCAAATTTGAAGAAAATAAAAATGATGTCCTGAAACAACTAGAAGCCCAAAGAAGCGACCAAAAGCAAGAACAGCAGAATGTCCTAAAACAACTAGAAGCCCAAAGAAGCGACCAAAAGCAAGAACAGCAGAATATTCTAGAGCGGTTCGACGAACAGAGAAACCTTTTAGAAGGCAGGTTTTCGGTCTTCGAAGGAAAAATCAATACTCTTGACGAGCGCGTCGAGCGTGTCGAAAAACAAAACGCACGTATCGAGAAAATGGACGAACGAATCGAAACCATTACAAATGAACTTGAAAAAGTGCGAAAGATGAAAGCTCGAGAACCTTCTGGTGAGTGCTCAAGGAAAAGAGAAGTAAATCCTCCAAGCTTTGATAGCAGATTCCGTGGTCAATCTACAAGAAACAGTTTGAAGCAGCAGCGTTAACAAACGGCTGGGACGATCACGAAAAATACATTGCTCTTACGCTTGCTTTAAGAGGATCTGCTGCTGAACTGCTACAAACCATACCACCGGAGAAGAGTGGCGACTTCACAGTTCTGGTAAATGCAATCGAACAGCGGTTTGTGAATAGCCACATGGCAGAAATCTTCCGAGTTCAGCTTAACAATAGGACACAGAAAAGAGGTGAAACTCTGCAGCAACTTCAGGCAGATATCGAGCGATTGGTTCACCTGGCATATCCAACAGCTGGTAACGAGATAATAAATCAACTTGCTGTTAAAGCCTTTGTGAGAGCTGTGGGCGATATAAATCTCCAGAGGGCTATCCGCACTGCCGGAAAGCGAACACTACCAGAAGCATTGGCTTTCGCTCTGACGATGGAAGCTGCAGAACAAGCTTCCCAAAACGTGCATCGCGTAAGAAAATTAGAAGCTCAAGAATGCTCTTGTCAGAAGGCTACTGTGGAAAGGAGTCAGCGAGGCGGAGTAGCACGATGCTGGAACTGCAATAAGACTGGGCATCTACAGCGACAGTGCAGATTACCGCGAAGAGGAACCGCATGGCAACACTTTGGAAACAGAAGTAATTTTACGGCTCAAAGTAACATTAACAACGAAGTTGATTCCCACCCGGGAAAACGAATAAGAACCAACTTTAAGGGGCAGAAGCTGATTTGTGGTATCGATGGCCCCGGGAACGACATCCAGGTTTATCAAACGAAACGTGACAACAAGAACAGACCATGTAAACAAGACTGTAAGCATTGTAGACGACAAGAAGAAAAAGAAGTGGTTACTGTCCAACGAACCAGAGCCGATCCCATTTATGGCTGGAGTAACGACGAGTTGAGGAAGGCTCAACAAGAAGACTCAGATATCGAACCCATCCTCGCATGGAAGGAACACCAAGAAAAACCAGAATGGACTGATATCTCCGATAGAAGTCCGACTCTGAAGGCCTATTGGGCACAGTGGGACTCGTTTCATGTCCAAGAGGGTGTCCTTCGACGTAAATGGGAATCAGCAGATGGAAAGTCTTATATAATGCAGCTAGTCTACCGAGATCGAAGGTTATGGATGTTCTGCGAGAGATGCATGGTGGAGTTTCGGGAGGTCATCTAGGAGTGAACAAGACGCTAGAAAATGTTCGACAACGATTTTACTGGCTACATGCAAGGAAAGATGTCGAGAAGTGGTGCCGAAAATGTGATACCTGTGCTGCCACCAAAGGCCCGAACAAAAAGAACCACAGCCAAATGCAGCAGTATAATGTCGGAGCACCCTTCGAAAGGATTGCAGTAGACGTGGCGGGTCCATTTCCGGAAACAAATAATGGAAATCGTTATATTCTGGTCGTCATGGATTACTTCAGCAAGTGGCCTGAAGCATACGCCATTCCAAATCAAGAAGCCAAAACAGTCGCAGACCAAATTGTCTTCAACTGGGTGAGCAGATTCGGCGTTCCATTAGAACTGCATTCCGACCAGGGAAGGAATTTTGAATCAAACATATTTCAGGAAGTTTGTGGGCTTCTTGACATCAAGAAGACAAGAACAACACCACTTCACCCACAATCTGATGGCATGGTCGAACGATTCAACCGAACCCTGAAGGAACATCTTTGCAAAGTTGTGGACGACAACCAGCGAGATTGGGATCGACACATTCCACTGTTTTTGATGGCGTATCGAAGTGCAAGACATAGCTCAACTGGCCATACACCGTCTGAGATTTTGATGGGAAGGAACATCAGACTGCCGAGCGAAATAAAATTTGGATGCCCCACATCGGAACCGCAAGCCGAGGATGACTACATTGATGACCTCAGAGAAAGACTCCTTCAGATCCACGACAATACCAGGTTGAAAATAAAGATGTTCAGTGACCGAATGAAGACACGCTACGATATACGAGCGACAACAACAGAGTTCCAAGCAGGGGATCGGGTGTGGCTTTACAATCCCCATCGACAAAAAGGATTGTCACCGAAACTTCAACGGGACTGGGAAGGTCCATATACAGTCATTACAAAAATCAACGATGTCGTGTTCCGGATACAAAAGGGAGTCAGAGGAAAACCTAAAGTTGTACATCGCGACCGGCTACATCGCTACAGTGGTGATGAGAACGATGGATTTGTTCGGGACGATCAATCCTAAGGAGGGGGCAATGTAATGTGTATACACTCTTTATCTCTTTCAATAATAAGGGGCAACATCTAGTGGTAGTAATAGGAGAACTCGCTTCTTTAAGCATCGAGAAACCTCTAGTGGCTAATAGGAGAACTCGCTTCTTAAGCATCGAGAAACATCTAGTGGCTTAGAGGGGAACTCATTCAGCGCATACAAGAACCTCGAAAGGGGTAAGCATCTAGTGATAAAGTGGAGAACTTCGTTAAGCATCGAGAACAACCTCGTAGATTCTCGAAACGATTGGAGGTATATAAATAGGCGCTTGGAAGCGAAGCGGTTCATTATGGATTGTGAATTGCTGTAAAGTAAAGACTGTGTTTGAAAAGTAAAGACTGTGTTTGAAACGTAATAATTGAGTATTCAATAAATAAGTTTATATCGATTTAAATAAAGAAAATTTGTGTTTTTATTTACGAAGTGTGAATAAGTTTTAATTATCGGACCAAGCCGAATATTACAATACAAATATCTTGGTGTACTTTTCACACAAAATATGAAAATGGATAAGCAATTAAAAGATAAATTATCTAAGGCGAAAACTGCATTAAACGCTACTTGGAAAAATTGCTTCAACAACAAATTCATAAGGCACAGTAGTAAATATCGGGTCTTTGAAACTGTAGCGGAATCAATCATCTTTTATGCTGCACAGGTATGGGGAGGTTCAGAATATGAATCGGTTGAGAAACTTTTGAGGTACTACCTGAAACGAGCATTTCATCTCCCCCCCAACGCACCGAACTATATGCTTATGATTGAGACTGGATTGCCTCCGTTACTAATTAAAACACTCAAACTAGAAGTTGACTATGTTCTCCGTGTCATGCAATTGCCTGATCACCGGCTCCCTAAGATGGTCGCCATTCAAGTGGTGCGAAGCAAAAGAGGATTTTATAAAGAATGGGAATGTTTAGCTGAAGAGTGTGGATTTGTACTTGATATAAATATAGATGATCCAAGTACTGCGAGACCCTTATTGTACGATCTTATAAAAAAAGTAGACCTTAGATATAGGGAAAAACACGAGGAAGAAGCAGCAGGATCTCTTCACCGAACTATATATAATCGCCTGGATTACACTTTCAACGAAAACAACTACTTCAAAGATGAAAATAATACAAGCACAATTTCAATGATGTTCCGATTACGAGGCGAATTGCTGCAACTCAATTACATACCACATAGAAGTGAATTACCGATTTTATGCGATTTATGCAACCGACGGGAACGTGAAGACATCATTCATTTCTTGGGAATGTGTCCAGTTTTGCGTGAAATAAGAAGAAACTTATTTGGAAATGATACCTTAACCGAAGAATATTGTATTTTCTTATTAAATCAAATGAATGTTGATTTATTGTATGATTTCCTAAAAATTGCTCTTAGTTATAGGAACAGAATTAAAAACGGTGATTTTTGAAATTAGAACTTACCTACAGTTAAAAAAAAAAAAAAAAATATGCAAACGGAATCTTAATCCTTAATTAAAATAAAGTATGAACTTTTAAATTAAAAATGTAATTTTATCAAACACATATATTGAGTTTATATTGTATTGTCAATCTGGCAGACGGCAAACGCCATGCTCAAACGATTTTATGTATCTTAAATATTGTATTCAATCTCTAAAAAGAAAAAAATATGAACCAATAAAAATCTAATCTAATCTAAAAAAAAAAAAATCTAATCTGATCGGGTAGACGAAAGGAGAGACTTAAGTTTAGTCTATCTGAGTATACGCCTCCACCAACCCCATCCTCCGTTTTTGATCCGTCTGTATAGAAGTTTATAGGACCATCGTTCAAAAATGATGTATTCTCCCAAGAAGACCTGGGAGGTATAGTCACTTTGAAGCTATAGTTATTAAACTGAGGATGGGGTATGGTGTAGTCAATATTACTGTTTATAGTTCTGAACGAGTTCAAAATAGCGGTGTGGCCAATTCCATTATTGATCCACAGAGAGGAGGCTTGAAGCCGCATGGCAGTGTTAGCGGCTGTTTGCTTGCTGAAAATGTCCAGCGGTATTAGATGGAACAGAACATCTAGTGAGGCGGAGGGGGTGGAGCGAAGTGCTCCTCCCATACACAGGCAGGCTGTTCGTTGGACTTTGCTGAGTTTATCGCGATTTGTCGCTGTATCTAGCGCCGTCCACCATACCGCTACTCCATAAGTAAGGATCGGTCTTATGACCGAGATGTATAGCCAGTGTGTAATGCGGGGCTGTAGGCCCCATTTATTACCAATGGCCTTTTTACAGGAGAACAGGGCTACTGTGGCCTTGTTTATTCTCTCTTGAATATTAGGTTTCCAACTTAATTTCTTATCTAAAATGAGACCCAAGTATTTTGCTTGTTCAGAGAATTTAAGTGGTACACCGTTTATGAGGGGAGGGTCAATGTGTGGGACTTTGTATTTCCTTGTGAAGAGGACAAGGTCGGTTTTTTGTGGGTTAACGCCTAGTCCACACCGATTAGCCCATCTGGTGAGCTTATTTAAAGCGTATTGTAAGAGGTCTTTTAGTATATTGGGGTGTTTACCCGTTACCGCAATAGCAACATCGTCCGCATAGGCAAACACTCTGTATCCCTCTCTTTCTAGAGTAATTAGTAATTCATTTATTACTAAGTTCCAGAGGAGAGGGGATAGGACACCACCTTGTGGCGTACCTCTACTGACACCCCTTTGTGTAGTAAAATCGCCCAGCTTTGAATTGTGTAGTGTATATGTGTTTAGGTGTTTAGAAAGGTCCCTAAGGTATTTTAAGCGTACCACGCTATTAGTATTTAAGCGTACTACGCTGAATTGGAAAGGCGATTACTCGCCGTCAAGTTTGAAAGTGAAAAGATCAATATGAATGTTCTTTAGACTCTGTTTTATTTTTATTGAATTCGTTCCTTAAATACTATTGTCTTAACTGTTATACTTATTTTCTATCTTACTTCTATACATTGAATTTCATATTCAAAATTATTCTATTTTTCTATTGGCTAAATTATATTAATAAGGATCTTATTACTATTGAGTGACAATCAATGCAGTCGAGTGGAATGTTGATGTTATGATATGACTAACATACTCGATTTGCATTTTACATGTTTTGTTACTCATTTATTGAATGGGCAGTGGCGGCGCATATGTGGATACACTACACCCTCACCCTTAAGAAAAATTTTAGTGGTAAAATTATATTTTGGAAATTATTGTATTATACACATAATTTGATAAATTTAGTTTTACAAGCTAAAATTTGTTATTTTAATAAGCTATTTGTATTTTTGTTATTAAATTTAGATTTTGTTCAATGATAAAATATACATATAATATTTACATAAATTTTAATTATTATTATTATTAGATTTTTTTTTTGTTTTTATACATATTCATTTGGTTTATAAGGCTTAAGCAAGTTATTGTGTACTTCCTTATTTATTCCATTTTTGTCAATTACTGAATTGACTCCTTTTCTTTCTACTATTTTGTATGGCCCAATATAAGGTGCTTGATTTTTCTTTCTATTTCCTGATTTTAATAGTACTAAATCGCCTATATCTAAATCTAATTTATGTGTATATTTTTTATTTTCTGTCTCCGTTCTTTTTTCTTTAATTTTTATAGTCATTTCTTTTGCTTTACTGAGTGCATATTGTAATCTAGTTTTCAATTCGTTGGCATAATTGTCGTAGTCATAAATTTTTGTTTTATTAATGAATGTATCAGTCGGTAAGCAGGGCAGTTTCCCATAAATGAGCTCATAAGGTGAATAACCAGTGTCTATATGTGGTGTTGTATTGTAAGCGAACGTAAAATATGGAACCCATTTGTCCCATTCATTGTCTTTGACATTTGATAGTAAGAATTCATTAAGTCTCCGATGATTTCTTTCAAGGGCACCTATAGTTTGGTGGTGATATGGAGAAGAGAACGTTTGTCTTATTTTTAATAGCGAACATATGTTGTTCATAAGTTCGTTATTAAATTCTGTACCTTTATCTGATTTTAGAATCTTAAAGTGTCCATATCTAAGAATAAATTCTTCCACTAAAGTCTTTGCTGTTGTTGTTGCGTCTTTTGATGTCATAGGGTATGCGACGACACATTTAGTAAGCTCACATTGCATGGTTAAGATATATCTTTTTTCGTTTGATATTCGTAATGGTCCGACTGTGTCAATTGATACTACTTCAAAACTGTTGCTTGGAGTGTCTGTAATCGTTTGTGGTTCAATTGTGTTTTTTGTTTGTTTATTTCTTGCACATGAATCACAATTTTGTATGAATTGTTTTACCATTTGATTCATCTTTCGCCATATGTATCTTTGTTTTAATTTTATTAAAGTTTTTCGTATACCTAAATGTCCTCCGTGTGCAGAGTTATGAAATTCGTCGATTAGTTTGTATTTAGTTAAATCATCAATTATTTGTTTTGGGGCGTTATATATTATTATTTTTAGCTTAGGATTCTGGCCATTTATTTTTATATTTGCATATGTTTCTTTGAATTTATCTTTTTCAAAATGCTTAAATATTTCATCATTGTTCATAAGGGCTAGCTCGTTTATTTTTTCTTTATTCATTCTGGATGCTAATTTCTTCAGTGTCGACTCTAGTGTCGCTGAATTATCGTTAGATCCCGTATATGTATACATATTATCTTTATTTATATCTGATGCAAGCTTCATCAGGTTCGAATCTGGATTCGCCGATTTATCGCTACATCGCACGTGCACAAAATTTTCATCAATACTTATTTTTGAATTCCTAGCATTTTTATCTATATGAAATTTTAATTTCTTTATATTCTTGACGTCATTAATGGATATGCATTCCCAGATTTGAAGTTGATCAGGCTTCTCTTGAGAGTTGCATTTCTCCTTGTTACTGTCCATATTCATTTTATTGGACATCCCCCTTGTGATAACTAATGTTCTTTTGACGGTTTCATCGATTTCTGTCGGTATCATTTGTTTTAATAAGTCTGAGTCGATTTTTATTCTAGATAGAGCGTCTGCGTTTGTATTCATTTTTCCCTTTTTGTATATTATGTCAAAATCATAGTCGCTTAAGTCTAGTATTATTCTAGTCATTTTTTGTGTGATCGTCTTCGCGATTGTTTTTTATTTTTTTTCATTATTTTCTTAAAACGATCGTCATTGTTTTTGTTTTTATTTGTATATGTCAGTATGTCATAATTTTTAAGTGGTTCTGTGTCTAAGGTAACATTATTTAAAATTACTTCATTGTCGTTCATGTTGAGCGATTTTGTTGGAGCTCAAATCATCATAAATTACTTTATTTTTGAATTAAATTTTGAATAATTAACTTACTCTTAAATTGAATAAATTCTACTACTTTTATTACATTTATTTTTGAATTTGGCGCTTCATTTATACCATTCGCCATAATAACTTATTGTTGAATTCGCCTTAAAAATGTTACTTAAAAATAACGTAATTTCTCTCTCTAAAAATCTGCAATAAAATGTATGTATAAATAGAAGCTTTCAACTTTAATAAACTTCTTTTCTTGTTCAAAACCCTTAGGGGAAAAATCGCTGCATTTTCATTTCGTCGTTCGCTACAAGTTTATAGTTTAGCTTTTATAGTATATCGGCTATAATATAGTAATTTAAAAGTTATAGGATCTAAAGTAATTTCGCTTAATTTATCTCAACCAGGATCTACCTATCTTTTTCATAGAAAAGACAAAATAGAGTTCCCAGGTTGACGGTCAAAGTTGTTTGATCGTACATTTTTGGCGCCCAAACGTGTTTAAAGTGGTAATCCACATAAATTCCTATACAAAATTTAAAAACAAATAAATTCTGTGTGAAAACTTATATATCTTGCACTAAAAGTGACTATAAAAACTATAAACTTAATCAAAAAACTATAAATTAGTGCATTAAAAGTGAAAATTTCATCGGTTACGTCGCGCTATCGGTTTCGTGTCGCGAGTGCATGGTGTTGGTGCTAAAATCCAGGAGAAAGGAGAACAAAATCCAAGGAGAAAACTCTCATCAATCATCCCAGAAGAAGACGAACCAGCAGGTTAAAAAGCCAGAGAAAATTGTGGGAAATAAGTAGAAAAATTCCCACCCAGGTATGTCCGGTCTGAATTTTATTCAAATGTGCGTTGTTCCAGCATCATAATTCATAATTTTAAAGCTAATTACAACATAAAAGCTAAATACAAAAAAAAAAAAAAAAAACGCACATTCGACATACAAAAAAGACCATTAACTTGCTATTACCTAAATCTTCAAATGTACATTATATATATATCTAAACTATATACATACATAAAATATATTCTAACTATATTTAAATAAAACTATGAACAACATATCCTGCTTTATAAATAAATTTCATAAATAAATATTTAAATATAAAACTACATAAACTAAATAACATATATCGAACATAAATTCATTCGCTAACCATAATCAGCATCCGCATAATTTATGGTGCTTTCATCACGTAAAAATTGATAAAATCCACAAAAGTGTAATTACGATCCACTTTTGGGCGAAACACACACACACATTCACACAATATTAAAAAGCTTTCGTTTCCAACATATTTTCGAAAACTAACCCATTGACGCACTCACCACACCATTGCATAATATCGTTTCGCTCTATTCGCTCGTTCTCTCGTTACTTACAATCCACAAATAGGATCCATAGTATACACACCTGATTTCGATTTCAGTGCACAGATCAACATTTCGGCACACAACATTATTGATTTCATTTATCGCTTTGCTCTATTCGCTCGTACTCTCTTATCGTAGCCACATAACATCTCCATGGTATACACACCTGATTCGATTTCAACTTGATATCAGTGCATCGATCTTCATTTCGCCAATACATCATCACCCAGGTCGTCAACGTTGTCTTCATCGTCATCATCGCCATCATCGTCGTCGTCGGGGGAGATTTTTGCTTCATGATCAATTCACTGATAGAGCTTTTTTGAATAGCATTTTTTTTGTCGTTGAAATGCATTAAACAACTTTTGCCTTTTCGTAGGTTTAACCTTCAATGCTTTGAAAAGAAATTCTTAGTACAGAATAAATTCGCTTGTTAAAATTGGATTTTGGATTAATCTCAATTCTCACAATCTATCTTTGAATTCAACTCGCCGTGAGATTTTATTTGTTGGGACAGTTTTTTGTTGGGAAATTTTATTCTTTACAACAGGGTTGCCACCTAGCATTTTTGATTTGTTGAATAAATTTAATTGAATTTTCAATAAATTATAATCGTTTTTGTTTTTACTGTCGCTGTTTAAAGAATAATAGAAAATTAAAAATCTAAAATGGCTGAACCAACACTTGATGAATTAAAACAACAACGAGCTTCTACTAAAGGAAGTATATCTCGGATAAAGAATATCGTGGAATCCAATTCTAACGCCCTAACTTCAACTGAACTTGAATGTCGTCTAGGAATTTTGGAGTCGTATTTTAAACAAATATTAGCATATCAAACCAAAATAGAAGTTTTATTACCAACAGATACTAGTAGAGGTGAAATAGAAGATTTGTACATCACCGCAAAAACTAAAATTCTTTCGCTTTTGGGTACTGGTAGACGAAGTAGTATCGCAGACATGACAGTTTCTACTGTCCCACATACAATTAGTCATCTTCCAAAACAACGTTTACCAAAGTTTAGTGGAAGATATTCAGACTATAAAAATTTTATAAATTCGTACAACAATTTGGTAGAAAATGATTTAAGTTTGACAAAAATAGAAAAATTTAATTACTTGCTTTCTTGTTTGAGTGATCAAGCTCTTGGCACAGTTAAGGCTTTTCAAGTCACGGAAGCCAATTATCCCAAGGCACTTCTTAGTTTGAAAGAGCGCTATGATAATGATTGCCTCATTTTCTTAGAATATATCTCACAGCTGATCGAATTACCTAAGGTTCAAAAAGCTTCTTCTGTTTCTCTACGGAGCTTGGTAGACAATATTTCGGCGTTGATTAGTTCGCTACTTTCTATAGGATCGCATGAGAATATTTGTAACGCAATAATAATTCATATTGCGATGTCGAAGGTTGACACAGATACACAATCGAAGTGGGATGAACAACTGGACTATAAGAAGTTGCCGGATTGGAAGGATTGTGCAAGCATACTCAATAAACGGTGCCAATATTTGGAAGCAAGAGATAGCAAGCAGATTCGTTCGGAACAATGCGTGAAGACATTCAACAAACATTCATCAACAAAGCCAACAATAGTAAATCCTCATCGCCCACAAACTTCGCTTGCTGCAAACCAACGATCCTGTATCTTATGTCGAGACCTTAACCATTCAATTACAAATTGTAAAAAATTTCTTGAGCTTTCGGTTATGGATAGATTTTGGAAAACCAAAAAACTAGGCTTGTGTCTGAATTGTTTAGGGAAGGGTCATAGTGTATTAAGATGTCCATCGTCTTATAAGTGCAAGACTTGCAAACAAGCACATCATAGCCTTTTGCATAGGACTCAACCTGCAGACACCAATTCTGGTATTAATCCTCCCTCAGATACATCTGGTCAAAGCACATCAGCTGCAACTCATTCCGCAATGGAAAAAGAGCAAGTTCCTGAAGCACAAGTTATTTTAGCAACAGCATTAGTTCTTATCAAGGACTCATCGGAAGGCTTTCAACTCGGTAGGGTTCTACTAGATTCTGGTTCACAAGTCAATTTTATTAATGAAAAGTTCGCCAATTCACTTGGTCTAAGGAAACATCGTAAGAATGTTGACATCGTCGGAATAGGAGTGACTGAAACAAAAACAAAATATCAAACTCAATCAACAATCCGTTCACGATATAGCAACTTTGAAATTTCTCTCGAGTTTTTAGTTGCACCTTCCATCACTGGGTATCAGCCTGAAGCATCTCTCAATGTAAGCAGTTGGAATCTACCTTCTAATTTAGAGCTTGCTGATGAGAATTTTAATCAACCGTCACAAATCGATTTATTATTAGGGGCTGAAGCTTTCTTCGATTTATTAGAATCAGGTCAGATAAAACTCGGAGAGGGTCTTCCATCATTGCAACAAACTGCATTAGGATGGATTGTATCTGGAAGATACAAATCAAAATACAACACTACAAAGAAAGCATCGTGCGTAGCCAATACACTTGAAGTTGGTCTTGATAAATATTTTGAAAAATTCTTTGAATTTGAAGAAATTCAAGGTCTACGGTCAATATGGTCTGAAGAGCAGAATGAATGCGAAAAGCATTTCATAGACACAATTAAGGTGCTTCCTAGCGGTCGGCTTATGGTACAACTACCTTTCAAAAAACATCCTAGCTGTCTTGGAGGCTCTTACGATATTGCTTTTAGAAGATTTTTGTCGCTTGAGCATAGGTTATCCAAAAATGCATCAATAAAAAGTCAATATTCTGATTTCTTAAAAGAATACGAACGTTTAGGTCACATGTCTCTAGTTCCCAATCCAAACCTTGATGAAGATCATTATTATCTTCCGCATCAATATGTATTAAGGCCTGATAGCGTATCAACAAAGTTACGTGTAGTCTTCGACGCATCTTGCCGCACATCATCACAAATTTCTTTAAATGGAATACTAATGGTGGGTCCTACTATACAGGATGAGCTTTTGATTATTTTGCTACGTTTTAGACTTTATCGATACGCGCTAACTGCAGATATCGTTAAGATGTATAGGCAATTCCTTGTGCATCCATCGGATAGGAAATTCCAATTCATCTTATGGAGAGAAAACGAACATACCCCAATACAAACTTACCAGCTCAATACCATAACTTACGGCACATCATCTGCACCCTTTTTAGCAATTCGCTGTCTTCAGTATTTGGCTGAAATTAACGTCGAACGTTTTAGTCAAGGTGCTGCTGTTCTTAAGTCGGACTTTTACGTTGATGACATGCTAACTGGGGCAGACGACTTGGATACTCTTTGTCAAAAACGGAATGAAGTCGTTTCAATTTTGAGTACAGCTGGCTTAGAACTTTCGAAGTGGAACAGCAATCATATCGCTTTAATTGAAGAAGCTACACCAAAGGACATCAAATTGACTGAATCCAATCTCACCAGTACGTTAGGTATTTCTTGGAACCCTCGTGCTGATGAATTCATTTTTTCATACAAACCTAATCGGGTCTATACAAAATACACAAAAAGATCTATTCTCTCGCTTTCGTCGTCTCTTTTTGATCCAATGGGCTTGCTTAGTCCAATAATTATCCGGGCTAAGATACTGCTACAACAGCTTTGGATAGAAAAATTCGATTGGGACGAAAATATTTCTCCAAATCTCGAGACAGAGTGGCGTCAATTCATGACAGATCTCAACTCAATTCAAAATCTTCCAATTCCTCGATACGTTTTTCTAGAAAACAATATCAGATTCCAGATACATGGGTTCGCAGACGCATCTATGAAAGGGTATGGCTGCTGCATTTATCTGCGGAGCATTGACAATAGTGGGTCCGTAGGAGTGAAACTTTTAGTCGCCAAATCCAGAGTTGCTCCTGCAAAGAAGAGAACACTTCCCCGCCTAGAGCTCTGCGCAGCACATCTCTTATCCAAACTTTGGGTAACAATACAAAGGGTCATCGTCAAGCACTACAATGAAACTTACTTTTGGACTGATTCGTCAATAGTTCTGCACTGGATATCCACACATTCTTCGAAGCTAAATACTTTCGTTGGTAATAGAGTAGCTGAAATCCAGGACACAACAAAGGAGGTGGTCTGGAAACATGTTCCAACTTCTGACAATCCAGCAGATATAGTTTCTCGAGGATGTACAGCGGAAGAGCTTAAAAGTTCAATTTGGTTCAGGGGTCCAGATTTCTTGATCGAGGATGAAGAAAGGTGGCCATGTTCATTAGGAGCTTCTCCTCCTCCAGAAGATTTATTGCTAGAACACAGGAAAACTGTTTTAGTTTGTCAAAAAGACAAAAACTATTATCTCAATTTAATTGAAAAGGTTAGCTCGTACACCAAAGTTTTGAGAATCTTTGCTTACGTAAAAAGATATCTCAATTTACGATTACTGAGGATTCCATTCCCAGGTCGATACCTTACAGCTGGGGAGTTAGATTATTCGTTACTCACCATAGTTAATGTCATACAAATGGAGTATTTTGCGAAGGAGATCCAGGCAGTAAAATCAAACTCAAAACTTCAAGGATCGACAAAATGGTTATGTCCTTTTATCGAGGACAGAAATGGTCTTTTGTTGTTGAGAGTAGGTGGCAGATTGAAACATGCTGACATTCCAGAGGAAAACAAACATCCGATGTTGCTTCCAAAAGATTGCAATTTCAGCAAAGAACTTATTCGACATTTGCACTATTCTAACTACCATGCAGGTCCAAAGGCTCTTGTGGCGCTAACGAGACAAAGATTTTGGATCATCAATGTTCGACAGTTGGCACGCAGCGTTATTCGAAGGTGCACTCATTGTGCAAGATATCGACCGAAGTTATATGACCAAGTAATGGGAGATTTGCCTGCAGAAAGATTAACATCTTCACGTCCATTTTTATGCTGTGGGGTTGATTTCTGTGGTCCTATTTACACATACTACAAAATTAGGGGGAAGGTGCCTTATAAAACCTATGTGGCAGTTTTTGTCTGCTTCGCTTCGAAAGCGGTTCACTTAGAAGCTGTATCAGACCTTTCAGCAGACGCTTTTATAGGAGCATTAAAAAGAATGATAGGTCGTAGAGGTATTCCCAAAGACATCCACTGTGACAACGCGACAAATTTTGTTGGCGCACAGTCAAAACTAAGCGAGTTGCGAGATATGTTGTTCAAAAAATCCAACCAAGAAAATCTCATTAATTATTGTACTAATTCCAATATAAATTTTCATTTTATACCCCCCAGGGCACCCAATTTTGGTGGAATTTGGGAAGCTGCAGTTAAAGTCGCTAAGGGTCATTTGTATCGCAGCCTTGGAAACGCCAAATTGTCATTCGAAGAGCTGTCAACTGCACTTGTCGAGATTGAGGCCATCATGAATTCGAGGCCTATTACTTCTATATCAACAGATCCAAACGACTTCGAAGCCCTAACACCAGCACATCTCCTGATCGGGTCCTCTCTCAAGGCGATTCCCGAACTATTGACTGAGGTATCCGACATAAGCTATCTCGAAAGGTGGCGGCGAATTAACGCTGTCAAAACTCATTTCTGGAAGCGATGGTCCAACGAGTACGTCACTGAACTGCAAGGTCGTGGAAAGTGGACAACATCAAGTCCAAATATCGCTATCGGCAGCTTGGTCATCATTCACGAAGACAATTTACCACCCCAAAAATGGCTCTTGGGAAGAGTCACCAAAGTCATCGAAGGTCCTGATGGGCGAGTAAGAGTCGCCGATGTTAAAACTCAACGAGGAACATTTCGAAGACCTATTCGCAAATTGGCGGCGATTCCGTCTTGAAAGGTGATCCTTTCAAAGGGGGCGGAATGTTGGAGCTCAAATCATCATAAATTACTTTATTTTTGAATTAAATTTTGAATAATTAACTTACTCTTAAATTGAATAAATTCTACTACTTTTATTACATTTATTTTTGAATTTGGCGCTTCATTTATACCATTCGCCATAATAACTTATTGTTGAATTCGCCTTAAAAATGTTACTTAAAAATAACGTAATTTCTCTCTCTAAAAATCTGCAATAAAATGTATGTATAAATAGAAGCTTTCAACTTTAATAAACTTCTTTTCTTGTTCAAAACCCTTAGGGGAAAAATCGCTGCATTTTCATTTCGTCGTTCGCTACAAGTTTATAGTTTAGCTTTTATAGTATATCGGCTATAATATAGTAATTTAAAAGTTATAGGATCTAAAGTAATTTCGCTTAATTTATCTCAACCAGGATCTACCTATCTTTTTCATAGAAAAGACAAAATAGAGTTCCCAGGTTGACGGTCAAAGTTGTTTGATCGTACAGATTTGATATTTGCCATGCCAGATTTTGGAACTATTGTGTTACTTATAAATACACCTGGCGCTATTTCTTTATTTGTAATTAGAGTGTCATGAATTAAATGAAGTTTTAGTGGCTGAATCATTTCTGTTCTTGCAGGTATTTTTTTTAGTGGCTGTTTTTTTTTGGTTTTAGTGGCTGAATCATTTCTGTTCTTGCAGGTATTTTTATTCTTAGTGCATGTAGGATTGTAGGGGTTTTGATTGTATTGGCAAAATTATTGTTTTTTCTTTATCGCTTAATGATAACGTATTTTCATTTTTCTTCTGGGTCATATTCTTCATTATCTAGCTTACTTGATATTTTGCATATAGATATGTCTGCACCGTTGTCTATTAAAAACGTCTTATTTTTATTTTTGTGTTTTGCAACAATAAAATTTGTGTTGCTATCCGATATTCTATATACCATTAATTTTGGCTGTCTGGAATATTTGTGTATTCCATGCCCTGTTCGTTTCCCTCTTGTCGTTCCTCATTTAATAATCGTATTTGCTGTCTCGTATTTCTGAATTGGTATTGATGATCCCCTTGTCTATTGTTTATTAGAGTGTTTTGGTTTCGGTTATTGTTCCAGTTATTTTGTCTGTAAGAGTTAAAGTTGCGGTTGTAATTTTGATTTTGCATGTTATTGTTATATCGATTTTGATTCATGTTTCTTTGAAATCGGTTGCGGTCATTGGCGTTTTGGTTGAAGTTTTGTCTATTACGTGTTCTGCCTGTAGTACATGAGTGCGTTAGAATTTGTTTTTTTTTTTCTCATCTTCTTCTTCCTCCACGTTTTCTTCATCAAACATTTCATCCTCGTTGTCATCGTCATCATCGTCATTCTCATCTTCGGGCTGAACTTCAATGTCAGGTACCAGATAATATTGCAATGGATTTGGCAGGATCGCCATGTAGTGTTTATGTGTTTTTGTTTTTAGCTTGTTATTTTCTTATGATTTTCTTTTTCTTTTTAAAGGTATAAAATTGATATTGTCTAAATGCTATTTTAATTCATATGGAATACTGGAAAACATATAACGCTGTGTAGTTATGAAGCATTCAAACGCAAGGTTCGACATAATTTCCTGGAAATAGGCCGGTAACTCCGTCTATCACGCCCTATACACTACAATTGATAATCCTGCTTATCAGCATTTGATTAATCAATTCGCTGATCGACTTATCTACCTTCAGAAATGTCAATACACGTGCAATTGCAGATGTGTCGACATTGTTAAATGCACCTTCTATATCTAAGAAGGCAACTAAGGTGTACTCTTTATGATGGAGGGAATATTCGATTGTACGTACTATACTGTGTAGAGCCGTTTCAACTGATTTCCCTTTGTTGTAGGCGTGTTGAGCCTTTGAAAGGAGGGACTTATCAATACTTGCCCTTAAGTGGATATCGATCAAACGTTCAAAAGTTTTGGGATGATGATAAGCTGATAGGTCTTAGGTCTTTAGGGTTAACGTGGCTGGATTTTCCGGCTTTTGGAATAAAAACAACTTTAACTTGTCTCCAAGACATCGGGATGTATGCCAATTTAAGGCATCCCTTGAAGATGTTTTCTAGGATGGGTATTAGAAAACTTGCATTTTCTTGCAGTTCGGCTGGAATTACACCATCCGGACCAGCAGATTTATATGGCTTAAAGCTGTTAATAGCCCATTTGAGTTTTTCCCTAGTGACTAGACCTTGTGGGGGATGTAATATATTGTCACCATTATTAGGTGCAATGTTATTAGTAATATTAGAGCTACCAGGAAAGTGAACGTCTAGTAGCAAGTTGAGCGATTCTTCGCTTGAATTGGTCCAGAGACCAGAGGCGTTTTCAAGCAGCTTGGCATGATTGGATTTTTGGAGAGGATTTTGCGCAGCCTGGATGCTTCGGAGCAATCTTCCACGTTGCTACAGAAGTTTCTCCAAGACGATCGTTTGGTTTTCCTCAGTTCTTTTTTATAAATCTTCAGTGATTCTTTATATGAATCCCAGTCTGACATGTCTCTAGAAGCTTTCGCTCTGTTAAAGAGTTTTCTGCATTCTTTTCGAAGTGGATCCAGCCCTGAGTTCCACCAGTGTGGCTTCTTTTTACCTCTTACTTGTATTAGAGGGAATGCAGCATCTAGAGCTTTGTTTAGGGCTAATGTTAGATTATTGACTTTGTCGTCAAGATCATCAATGTTGGAGGGAGTATTAAAAAGTTCAGGTTTTACTAAACTATTTAACCTTCTCTTGTATTTTGGCCAATTTGTTCTTTTCAGATTTCGAAAGATCGGTTGGCAAGGTGATTCATTTATAAAGTCAAACTGGATGTATCTTTGATCAGAAAAGGAGTGATCTTTAGATACCTTCCAGTTCAAAATATTATTATTAATGAAGTCGGAGACAAGAGTTATATCTAAAACTTCTTGTCGATTTTTAGTAATAAAGGTTGGCTCATTACCAACGTTACTTACGAGTAGGTTAGTGTTTAGAATATAGTCGAAAAGAGACTCACCTCTGTCGTTTATATCCGTGCTACCCCATACTGTATGGTGGGCGTTAGCGTCACTACCGATGATGAGGCCGATGTTGAGCCTTTGTGCTTCAGTTATCAATCTCTCCAGAGTGTCACCCGGGAGAGGGCCAAGATGGTCGTGGCCAAGATACGCCGACGCCAGCCAGAACGTTCCTCTGGCTGTTTCCAGACTTGCGGCGGTGATATCTCGATCGCTGAAATTAGGGAGTAAATATACATTTAGGCCGCGTTTTACTAATATGCAAGATCTGGGTTCATCCTCACCTGATGCATACAGCACGCAGTATCTGGGAGTCCTGATTCCTCGAACAATGGATTTAACAATCCAGGGTTCTTGAATCAGGACAATATCTTCATCGCTGCTGGATAGGCGAAGAAGAAGGGAGGCCGAAGCCTTTATGGAGTGTTGGAGGTTAATCTGGAGTAACCGCAGCATTTTTGCTACTGCACTCCCGATCAGCCTCCAACACAGTAATGTCGGAGTCATCCATATCAGAGGACGATTCTAAAAGAATGTCCTCATCTCCGCTGTCGTAGACCTCGGCCTCCATTGCGGAAAAACCTTGGTCGGTGTTAGGAGCTTCCTCTGTTACTGGGGATACCTGAGATGCATCGTCCTCCAATGAAGGAAGTGTGACCGATGCACCCGGTTCCTCAGCAGCAGTTTCCGCTTGTGTGGGTGGGGGAGGGGGAGGGGGAATGGTTTGTACCTCGACCCCATCTTTTTTATAGACCCTCAGCGTAATTTCATCGAACCCAAACCTAATCACACCTTTTGATTGCGCCAGAGGAGAAAGGGACTCTGCATTGATGATTACAATAGCACCCTTGTAGGGTCCCTTTGGATCCTCCAATTTCGCAACCTTCCAGTTGTGAGTAGGAAGGGTTGGATTGGAGAGCCGGATTACCTTCAGAACGTGGTCAGCTTCCTTGAATATGGCCGGAACCGTGATGCGAGCTCTTGGTCTGCAAGGAATGTCCTCCTTTGCTACAACCTCGAGCTTAGCACCAGGCCAGACCTTTCCAAGTCGGCTGACCGCCAGCGTCAGTAGGTCGCACGACCTCTGATCATCACAGACCATCAACTTGATGTGTCCCTGATGCCAACCGCCATCTTTTGTGATGGGCGGTGGTCCCGGATTGTCAGACATTATCTCGACAAAACTGAAGGCCATCTGTCCTTTGGCCAATGTCCAGTTCTCGGCAGAGATCGTGCCATCTACATCACTTCTGTCGATAATCGCGACTATCTTTTTGTCCTTTAGAACGTCACTTAAGGACATTTTTTCCTTGCGAGGGTCAAGAGGAGTGCTGGTGTTTAGCACTTTGGGGCGTTTAGGTAGTGAAACACTACCTTCCATAGACCTTTGTCGCTTCGACGTTGAGTCTTGGCTGGTCTTCAAATTATTTTTGGCCAGGAAATTCTTGGCCCATTTTATCTTGACGTCATGCTGAGAGTTTCCTCCAGCGCCTAGTTGTTCACCAAACGTCTGGAGAATCCTCTTAGCATAACGCATGTCCCTGTAGTAGGCCTTGGAGGGTCTGAGCTTACGCCCATCTCCCCCAGGACCTTCTTTAGGATTATTTGCTTTAGAGGTAGAAGGACCTGGCACCAGAGCCCTACTACCTCCGACAGGCGGTGTAGAAGAGACGAGAGGTTTACTCTCTGTGGTAGTAGAGGAGCCGTTCTTCACAACTGCCTCACTACAGGAAGAAGGTGATGTTACCTGTTTGTCCGATATTCCACTGGCGACAACAGGGCTGTGAGTGTCCACAGCCTTGTCGGCACCAGTGGAAGAGGGATGAACAGCAGACAACTTTGCCGTCGTACTGCTGGCCGGTTTGGTCTTTTGATTTTGTTTTTGTTTTGTTTTAAAAAAGTTCATTTTGAATCCCACGAGTAGCGGATAAGGGGTGGTCCATCCAGCCCAATTGGGAAGTTTAAAGGAAGGATATGTTTTGGAAAAGGAGAGACGAACAGCATTTAAGTCATAAGCGTCCCAGGAAGGAAACTAGGCATTGACAGACAGTTATATACCATACAGTCAGGGGATCAGGAGACGTCAGCCAGCATAATAGCACAGAGCTGACGAAGGTGGGGGTAAAGGATTAGGAAGGGGAGGGGGCGAGCGACCTTTGGTTTCAGGACTCTTCCTGGGAAATAATTCCCGAGAATCATTGACCTTACTCAGCTTCTACAACTCGACAAGTTCGACGCTCAGGTAGAAGATACCTAATAAAACCCAGCATAAAAAATCCAATGTAGACAGGCACTAAAAGCCAAAAGAAGTTTGTGAGGGGACATTTTGTCCTTCCCCGTAAGCCCGTCTTGCCTACAAGCTCCCAGTTGCTGGCAACTCAGTTTTCCTGGGTGAAAGGGGACAAATCAACGCGAAACATTCAGCGCCACAATTAAACTTTCTCTTCTCAAAATAAACTTACACTGCGATAACTGACGCGAAGCAAATCAGGGCGAATCATTCACAATGATAACAAAAATGACAAATAAACAATTCCGCGTTGGCGAATGTGCCACTTTCGCGTTGGTTTGGGAGAGCCTTTAAACCCGACCAATGACGAAAATTTTGTTTTCGCATCAAATGTTTCGCTTTGGTTTTGGGCGAGTCCTAACACACATCACACGTCAATAAATGTAGAGATAGCACTGTGATTATTGATGATTTTTGGGTGATATCAAGTAGTCAACGCATTGAATATTTACGTTGACAGTCTAATCGTAGATTAATATTTCAAACCAATTTATTTTTATTCTAGTGAAAACAGAGCACAAGAAAAATACGAACGCATCCCCAAATAATAAAATCCTGCCAACCTTTAAGTAAAAAATATTTCTGGAACTGGATGAAGTGTCATTCTATTCCAAGCATTCCAAAACTTTATATGAACTATTTTTGCTGCCTTATTTATCCGCACTATTTCTTTGTTGTTGTTTAGTGTGTTTTGCTGCGCTGCGTATACATTTACCAATAAAAAACGCCTTATAAAGATAATTTCGCACTTAAACCACTTCGACTTTAACTTGTATAAAATGACGAACGACATACAATCCAATTTGATATAGACGATCGACTCGATAGTTCGCTAATATACTGTAACGCGCCGCGCGCCGCTGCCGTTGCCGACCGAACGACTTAGCCAAATCACGATGGACACGTACGTGGGTTCATTTGCATATTTCTGGTAATATTCTCACCAGAAAAAAGCAAAGCCCTGTTACAGAAATATGTTATATATATATATATATATTTTTCTAAAAGAAAAGACGGTACACGACACTTACGACGACTAGAGCAGACACACTAATGTTTATGTTTTGTATTTGTTTTTTTTTTTTAGGATGACTATATTAGGTACATCAGTATGTTTATAAACATTGGGTAGCAAGAATGAGTGAGATAGTTGCATGACCGAGTTGAGAGAAAATATATGTATATAAGAATTAAAAACTTAGTATTAAAGTAAATTTTTCATTCCTAAGCTTAAGAGTGCGTTCCGAGCAGCAACTCAAAGAGTCAAAGAGAGGGTATTGCATAGAATTCTTGATCTTGACTGGTCGAATTAAGTAGAAACTCGAGTTATGTGAATTTTTAAAAAGCTTAAGCTCAAATTATGAAATATTAATATCAATGATCCTGGAAAGAGGGGAATTGCAGGATTTTCTTTTGTTGGATGGCTGCAAAGCGTAAGGAGAGAGAAAATAAGAACAAAGGCGTAGGTAATTTATTAACTCCTAAGCATTTAAAGTGATTAAACGTTCGGCTAGCGCAATTTTGTTCAAAACTACTAATCTATCCTAAACAAAGAAAGTCTCAATTATCTTTGTCGGCAGTACATACGATTTTCTTTTATTTGAAAAGTTTAATAATCACGTATTGTAATTTTTATAAAAAGTTAAAAATTTCCTTGGGAAAAATCCTGAAAGGTGTAACAAAGAAGGATTTGCAATCCAAGAATTGCATATATGTAAGCATTGTTAAGCAAAATTTTAGGTAAGAATAAATTAATATGTTTTTTTTGTGAAATGGTTAGTGATTTTTCTTTTTAAATAGAATTTAAATTGGCAGCCGGAAATAACGGCTGCCCGATATACCTATTCATCCCGGTTCCCGGAAAAATTATTTAAAAATTTTAAAAACCAGTCGATACCAGGAGAACAAAGAAAAAGCAGGCAGCAATAACAGTTTGAGCAGTTCTGGAACTTAGCCCCATATCCAGCTTTAGAATAGCATTTGTAGGGATTTGGGAGGTCACCTAAGTACTGAGTTTGGCTTTTCGAATTTATATAGCCACCTTAGTTCAGAGGTTTTTTTTTTTTTTTGATTCGTTCTTTGACTTCCAGCGAGTGATGAAGTGTTAATGAGTGATTGCCAGTTTATTTTAAATTTAAAAAGGAAAGTAAAGTGCATTTGTAGGGATTTGCATTTAAGACGGCAGTGTACCACTATTACTAGCAAGTAATCGGTAGCCCTGTGGAGGTGGCGTCCGAAGAAGTCAGTCGTTCTTTGACTTCTAAAGAGAAAACAAGTGTGTACAAGTGATTCTAGTTTATTTTAAATAAAAGTACATTTGTAGGGTTTTAAATTAAGAAGGCAGTTAGCCACAGTTTAAAATAACTATTCGGTAGCCTAGTAGAGGTGGCGTCGGAACACAGCTCCAAGGGTCGTGGGCAGAGAGAAAAAACTAAATGAGAGAACCAAATTTCCTCGTCTCCGTCTCTTCGAAACCTCTGACTCACATTTTTTATAGCGTGTTGAATTCGTATCGGTGTATACATGTTTTCACCTCGGAGAAGAGTACACAAAAAAACATCATTTCCGGGAAATGCGACATTTCTCATTTTTGTTTATTGGTAGCCAAGAAGGCTATGTTTTTTAAAGCCTCATTATAATATTTGTAATTCTCATGCATTTTTTTTTTTAATTTTGCTAACATCTTGTCGTTTTTATATCTACAAAAATATTCCTATAATTCAAATTAATTCTAGCAAAACATTTTTGTTTGTCAATAAATAACGGAAGAAGTTATACCGGTAGTTCGTGGTGAATTTGTTTTCTCTTCTTTTTCTATAAGTTACAGATAGATGGCAGGAACAACCAAAACAAGAAAGGATGTGTGCAGAAAGTGTTAAACAAGGTTAAGGTTTTTTAGACTAGACTTTATTTGTATATATGAACGAGTACACGTTTTTTATAAATGAATGTTATGTTTATTTCAATAGTATTACCTTAACTATTAATTTAACTACTGTATTATCTAAAATATACTGCATTGAATTCTTTTACATTGAATTGTAAAAGGCGGAAATAATAAAGTTCAACAGTTTACCGGGAATATTTTTATAAAATATCCATATCTTCTGCAATTGCCGTAGCATTTATTTGTCATGAATCACTTTTTTAGCTTTTTATACACCAAAAAATCAATGATGAAATTTGGCTGCGATAATAACTACTTGAACACAGCATTTTCATTGTTTATAGTTATTCAGGTTTAGCCCTTAACTTTGATTCGCATTTATTTATGAATAGCCTAAAACGTTTAGCAAACATCTATGAATAAGCCACAATGCACTTTCAGAAAAACTGTAGTTAGAACTTTCCCTCACAGATTTTTCCTTGTCGCTATATAACTGAAAGATAATATATAAATAGTTAGAACTGGAAAACTTATAAAAATGATGCATAAGACTTAAATTTTTGTTGAAGAACAAATTTGTACATATATTCTTTTCACAAAACCACTGACCTAGCGAGAATACAAATATTTTAACTTTTGTACAAAAGTACTTTTCGGCTTATGTAGTTAAGCCTTTAAAAGCAACACACTACCTTAGGGGAAAGCAGTAAGAATAGCTTATCACCTATTCACAAATCTTATGCAATGAAAATTGGCAACAGAAGTAACAAGTTGACGGTCTTTTTATTTAGTGTCTACTTAAATCACTTATTTTCGGCATATTGGAAATGTCGTGAGTAATGTAAAGAAAATAAACAACGAGTACACACAAATAAAATAGGAATGGAAAAAAGAGATGAGTATATAAAAATGTTTTCAATGTTCCATGTTTACATTCTGTAACTCTCGTTTTCAATGTTCCTGCAACTCTCACATCGACAAAATTAAGTCGATAAACTCTGAAAATTGAAACAAATCTGAGTTTTTTTGCATCTTTCAACGGTCTGAGCGAAAATTAAACGCATAAACGCAGCTAATAATACAAATAATAGTTGTAGTGCTTTCAGAGTTTTATGTTTCTAGGTCCTAATTCTCATTGGACTGTTGCACCACCTAATTTATTTTACTTACTTAATGATTAAAACTGGCTTCAAATAACTAACTAATATTTATCTAAATGCGTAATTTAGAATTGTTTCTAAATCTTCATTGTTCTGGCACCTAACAAGAGTAATTAATTTCACTTTATATTCGAATGATATTACTCTCAAACGAACACAATGAGAGTACCAAAAAGTTGTTCATACACAATTTTTAATTTTTTTTGAACACCTCTGAACAGCTGACTACATCCGCCATTTTTCAAAGGTGCTCGCCATTTTTCGAAGGTGGTCGCCATTTTTAAAAGGTGGTGAGCAGTGAGAAAAGAGAGAAACGTTTTTTCTCTCTCGTGGTGAGTATGTACATAAACTTGCATAAGGATTTGTTCCCCACATTTTTTTTATATGGAGTTAATACATATGCAAGTTGGTGGCCAAATCACAGTTTGTAGGCAAAAAGAGAGCAACCGTCGAAGTTGGTTCTCTGTATTAGTTCTTTCTCGATGGTCGTGGGTTCGAATCCCGTGTGGAGTGCACTAAAAATATAGAAGCTTTTTTTCACAATCGTGAAATCGTAGATTTTATAGATTGGGAAAAAAAGCAAATGGTGAAGGAGAGGAAAGCAGGGGTATCGAAAGATACCTCTGCCAATACATCAGGTGATGTTACTGTGGTGCCAGCAGCGGTACAAAAAGTCACCGAAACAACATCTGACCATTCAACGGACCAGTGGGCAACAATAAAGAGGAAGAGGCAAACCCCCAATTTGGTGGAGCGAACCAATCCAGCTAAGCGGAACGCTAATAAAAAAAAATGCAACAAAAAACCAAAGGTGTGACGTCAGAACACGAAACATCAGAGAGTGACGACTCTGGGAGCCCAGATTACGTCTCAGAGGATGGAGAAGGGCAGTTTAGGTCTCCGAAATATAGAAATACAGAACCGTCAACAAATAAAACGTTGGAGGGGGAGGTGGACCAAATCCTGCAAGAAGAGAACCAACTAATGGAGGCACTGCAAAGTAAACAGGCCGACATCAGTAAATATGAAGATAGCCTGAAAAAACTAAAGGAGGAAATGGAGCCACTCCTCAGCCAACTTAAGCTAAAGCAGGAAGCGCGCCGACAACAAGAGGCAGCGCAACGGCAACTGCAACAAAAACAACAGCAGCAAAAACAACAGCAACAACAACCACAGCAGCAAAAACAACCACAACCCAAGCCTGCTCCCAAAAACACAGGAGCGGAGCAAAAGAAAAAACCGTCATCAGCAGTGACAGGCCCAAATGTTGAGGGCCCATCGACCTCAACTAAAGTAATGCAGCAGCAACAACAGCAGCAGCAACAACAACAGCAACAACATCAGCAGAAACAGCAGCAACACCAGAAACAACCACAGCCCAAGAAGGAGAAGGTGCCACCAATTAGGACCTACCGGGTTGACCTGCAGGACTTGAAACAGGTATGTAAGTCGGCCACTAAGGGCAAATTTTTAATAAATATTTTGAACGAAAAAGAAAAGCGGTATTCGGTGCAGTGCTTTTCACTGGCCGAATACAATTTACTTAAAGGAGTGCTAAAACAGGCCACCGCTGAGTTCTTCAGCTACACTCCTAAAAGCGAAAAATTTAAGACAGTCCTTCTGAAGGGCATAAGTTCCTGCACGGAACCGGAGGCGCTCTTAGCTGAGCTCCGTGAAAAAGCCACTGACGATCTCGATTTTATCGGGGTCAAGCCTTTTACTACGGTGAAGTCCAGGCGAGGGGGTTATAGGCTGCCAATGTTCCTCATAACATTATCGCCCCAAAGTAGTCTTGAGAGTCTGAGGAAAATCGAATCCCTCGACTATCAAACTGTACACTGGGACACATTAAAAAGGCACGACGACATTTTACAATGTACGAAGTGCCAGAGGTTCGGCCATGCCGGAGCCAACTGCAATATGCAGTTGCGCTGCGTCAGGTGCTCAGAAACCCACAATGAAGGAGAATGCAAGCTGGGGAATGAGCGGGTTGAGGATTTAACCCAGCTCAAGTGTGTCCTTTGTGGAAACCAAGGGCACCCGGCTAGCTATAGGGGTTGCCCTAAGGTCCAAGAAATGAAACAGAAACAGGCCAGTCAAAAAGCCGAAAGAAGTCGAACAGTTCGACAGGCTCCAATACAAAAATTCGTGGATCCCAAATTTTCCTACGCCCAAATGGTGTCAGGGAACGGGAATACGAGACAGGCTCCACCAACGGTTGACCCAAAGGCCCCTGTGCCTAAGGCACCAGAGGGGCAGCCTGACATTGTAGCCTTGTTGTTGAGCATTCAAGGTCAACTAACAGGGCTGCAAAGTCAGATAAAGGAGCAAGGCAAAAGGGTAGATCATCTCTACTCTTTGTTGCCTGGCCTGGCGCAATCTAGACCATAATGGGCGCGCTGCCGGAGACGCGCCTAAAAGTCCTAGCTGTGAATGTAAACTCACTGATTAGGATTGAACGAAGAGCCAATATGTTCCAATTGTTGAAAGACTACAGTCCCGATGTGTTTATGGCTAGCGAAACTAAGCTAAACCACAAACACAAATTGACTCATAAAAATTACAATATCGTAAGAAGAGACCGGCCCGACTCCACTCAAGGGGGCGGTGTCGCTCTCTTTATACGAAAAGGCATTAATTATAAAGTCATATACAACAATGAATTGCGAAAGCTCAAGACGCTAGAAATTTGCGTTGTATGCATCTCTCTCACTCAAGCGAAGCGGATGTATATGATTGCGGCTTATGCGGCTGGAGCTCCACAGGTTACTTACTTTGCTTCAGAACTCGAGATTCTTTTTAGGGAACTGAAACTGAGCTTGGAAGAAAACTATTTCATCTTGGCCGGTGATTTGAACGCAAAACATGAAGATTGGGGAAATCAACATAGTAATCCCAGAGGTAACCATCTTTTTAATTTGATGAATCTTTACAGCGTTGAATATGGCGTCGACCTGCTGGCTACTGAAAAGCCATCGTATCCAAGAAGCGACTCCTTTCTGGATCTTTTGCTGTACGACACAAGACTGACAGTTACAGACAAAGTGGGTAATCACCCTCGAAACTGCTTACAGACAGTCGAGTACGACAGTGATCACTGCGGACTGGCTGCTGTAATGCAGATTCCGAATGAACGCGTGGAGTTGGAGGAATACGTTGCAACGCATTCTTACAATTACAGTAAGATGCGCTGGCCTCGTTTCACCAACGCCCTAGCGAGAGAACTTCGTTCGAGTGACATAGCCCCACCAAACAACAGAAACCTGACAAATACAGAAATTGACCAAAATTTACAACAGATGGACGAAACAATAAAACGAACAATGGAACGGACAATACCAAAGTACAAAGAACGGGACCAAATGGACGCTTACAGAAACGCGACTATTGACGCACTACGTAGGCACAAGAGTGGTTTACTGACAAGACTCAAAAACTTGTACAGACGACTCACAGACCCACACGACTTAGAGGTTAGGACACTGAAGTCGTCAATAAAAAATGTCAATCTGTTGATTAAGGAGAACTACAGGTTATCAATTAACAAGTACTGGGACCGTAAGATCCGGTCAGTTAATTTCAGTGACCCTAGTATGTTCCCTAAAATCAACAAGATATTCAGGAAAAAAAACGACAATGACCTTCCGTGTCTGAAACTCCAAAGAACTGAAGAGAACAGAGACGTACTCATGACAGCGCAAATAGATCCAGAAGAAGCCATCTTTGACGATGACCTTTTTATAATTGAAGATCCGAAGGAAAAAGTGGAGGCGGTGGGAGCTGCTTTCCAGCAAGTGTACAAGGTGAATGTTAGCATTCGCCCCAACCACGACCTGGAAAACAGAGCCCTACTTAATCACTTTTACCTTCGAAATGATATAACACAATGGCGATCTGAGTACCGCGGTTTTATGCGGTTCGATGACGATTCCTTGGCAAATGCCATAATCGCCGAGCAAACGGGACCAAGTCCCTTGTTAGTGACGAAGGTTGAGCTTCAGCTCATCTTCAACTCAATAAAAAATAAAAAGTCAGCAGGTGTCGATGGTATATCCAACGTTGTACTAAGACATTTACCGATGGAGGCAATTGACATTTACACCACACTCTTCAATAATGCACTGAATAATGCATATTATCCAGTGCATTGGAAGACCGCTGTGGTTCATCCTCTCCCGAAAAAGGGAAAGGACAACTCCAACCCGTCAAATCTTCGGTCGATAAGTCTTCTTCCGAGCATCAGCAAAGTTTTCGAAAAAGTCATTAATAGGGCTCTGACTAAGTGGGCTGCGGACAACAAAATAATTCCGTATAAACAGTTCGGGTTCAAGGCGGGTCATGACACAATTCATGCTGCGTCTAAACTCGTTTCTGATATTCAATGGAATAAAACAAAACAACAATGCACAGGTGCTGTTTTGGTTGATTTGGAAAAGGCCTTTGACACCGTATGGTTAGAGGGTTTTTACCTAAAACTGAGCAGGCTTGGCATAAGCAAGCCATTGTTGTATATACTTTATGATATGCTTAACGGTAGAAAGTTTGTTGTCAAAAGTGGCAATGTAACTTCTACCACAACATTCTTAATTAAAAATGTTCTTCAACAGGGAGCGGTGAATTCGCCGATTCTCTTCAGCATTTACACCAGCGATCTGATAGGTAGTCTTACAAAGGCAATTGCGTACGCCGACGATCTTATTGCGTACAGAACGGCCCGAAAGGTTGAGGTTATTAGAATTCTCTTGCAGCGTGATTTCGACAGGATTCAGCGATATTGCGACGACTGAAAACTGAAAATAAATGTCCAGAAGTCGGAGACAATTCTGTTCCGGACGCCGTTGGCTAGGGCCACGAGGGATACGTGCAAGAATTGGCGCAAGATGGTCATCGTTGATCTTCACGGGCAGCGATTAGCGAGCAAAAGTGTAGTGAAGTACCTCGGTATCTGGTTAGATCAGTATTTATATTTCGACAGACATATAAATGCTGGTCTGACCAGGGCCAGAGGAGCCTTCGCTCTGACGAAACGGCTGTTTTTTAGCAGTCGGCTTGACCCCAGAGTGAAGGTAATTTGCTACATGGCCCTCATACGGCCGATGATCGTTTATGGTTGTCATGTGTGGTTCAACGTTGCCCCTTCCCAGATGGAGAAGTTTCGGATGTTCGAGCGGCAGTGTTTACGACGCTGTACCGGCTTATATAGAACAGCCGAATCTTCTTATGTGCATTACTATTCCAACGAGGTCCTATACAACGGGGCTCGAATCAACAGAATTGACAATTTCGTGATAAAACTCGTCCGAGGTCACATTGCAAGAGCTATGTCTTCGACCAACAATTTAATTTTCGGGGCGTTCTATCCGAACGACGAGTATTTTGAGAGTGCACGCTTGAGCGGCTTCATTCCACCAGAGGCATTCCTCTTTTTAGACAGATGCGGTCTGATACAGGATAGATTGGCAGTTCCGCTAATCTACCACGTCAGACGACGAACCGTGGATAGGCGACTCCTGTACAATCGGGACGTCATGGCACACGACGGAGCAGAGCTCCTTCGGTTCAGTAGGGCTGTGTCCGAACGGGACCGAACTGATAGGGTGAAGCAGGAGGCAGTTTTGGTGGCTTCAATCGGCACTTGATAGTGAGTAGTCGGGATGGGGTTTTAAGCCTTGGCCGGCTTACATACTTGTTTTATAGTTTTAGGATTTAGTTTTAAGTAGAATAGGCATGGTGGCACAAAAAAAACATAAAAAAAATACAAAAAACAAAAATACAAAAAAAAAATTAAAAAAAAATCATGGAATAATCAAAAAAAAATAAAAAAAAGACATAATATTAAAAACAAAAAAAGTTAGATAGTTAGATTTGCTGCTGTGGTTGTTCTAGTTTTAAGTAGTTTATAGGTAGAATAGGTAGTTTTAGTTAGCTTTAAGTTTTATATTAAGGACCTTATTTTAAGTAGTTTTTAAGTAAAAATAAAAAAGGATATTGACATTAGTTTTTGCTAAATTTTCTAATGAATACACAAATAAATAAAATAAATTGAAGTTAAATAGATCTTAGGGCCGAAAGGCATTAGCATTAAGTATTATTGTTTAACTTAGAGTTTCCGTATGGGACCAGGAAGTTAGTTGTAAGGTATGGTTAATACGTCTTGTTTTATGAATTTTTGTCTAGCTTTAAGATAGTTTTAAGAATGAGTTAATAAAAATGAATTTAAAAAAAAAAAAAAAAAGTTCAGAGGTTTAAGCCGTCGCTCCATTTAAAGCCATAAAGAAGAGATCCAGGGTTCGAGTCTCCACCAGAATCAACATTTTTTTGTATTCATCTTTTTATCTTATTTAACGTAAATTAATTTTTTTTACCTTAAAATTTGAAGTTTGTAAAGCGCCTCTAAAATTGGTAATTCGGAGTATGAAAAATTAACGTTTAATTCAGAGTATCGCCGCGCGAAACGTACTATAAGTTTAAATTAATTCGCGGAAGTGAAATATATATATATGTGAATAAATACCTATCTACAACAAAAAAAAAAAGGAAAAGACAACGACATCGAGTGCATATAAAGATTGCACAAGGCTCAACAATACCTTCTATTCAACAGCAGTGGCTTCTCGAGGAATACAAGGGTGAGTTTGCTTATATCTGTTTAAATTCATTTGAAGGTTATTTAACCTTTGTTTTGCATATACATATATGTATATATATAAAAAAGAAACATTTTTTTTTTGAATACTTACGCTAATTAACGGGGAGGTTTTGAAAAAGGGGAATTAAGAATATAAAGTAAAGAAAAGCAAAAGAAAAAAGGAAGTAAAATCCAAGACCTTGTAATAAGCCGAAGACGCGGATATACTTTTGAATTATAAATATTAAGATTTTAAGCTTCGCGTCACCAACAGAGCTTGATTTATTTTAGTTTCTTATTTCACTTGAGTAAAATACAGAAAATTAATTTAATAAATTTTGTATTAACATTTAAATTCAAATAAATTATATAACTTTGAAATATGAAATAGTTTTACAAAATAAAATTTTCCTAATTAAATTTGTCAAAATGGTTGAACAAAAAAAGCACAATTATTTTTATTTATGAAGGATAATTTCATAATCATGGAGTAAACTTTTTAGAATAAAGGATGAGAGGGTGATGATGAGAAGGGTGATGGCTTGAGAGAGGAAGAAGCCGTTCTAAGGGGTTGTCCTGGCGAGGTAGACAATCAAGGCAGGGTGGGTGGAGGCGACATTCTCGAGCGTCAATCAAGACCTTGACACAGGCCGGAAAATAAAATTTTTTTTGTAATCAACTCTAGGTTCAAGAGCCCATTGCCGAGCTAGCCAAAGGGGTATCTTTCCGGCATACAGAACCGTTGGAAAAAGTAGTTGGTTACAAAGTCCTCCGACAGGTTCTTGTTGAGGTCCTATATTTGTTTTGTATTTTTATTAAATCTGCTTTAAAACAAAAGCAAACGTGTTTTTCTTGCATCTGGCCTTCACCCATACTATCGGGTGATTTTTTTGAGGTTAGGATTTTCATGCATTAGTATTTCACACTTCTACTCTGAACGTCGAACTTGTCGAGTTGTAGAAGCTGAGTAAGGTCAATGATTCTCGAGAATTTTCTCCAGATGAGTCCTGAAACTAAAGGACGTTCTTATCCCTCTACCTTCCCAGAATCATCATCCACTCCCACATAAACAAGGCATACCAACCTACGTTTATGTCACCAACTCCCATCCCACCTCCCACGTTGTAATGGCGAAAAAGCTAGACAGCGCTCCTATCTCCTATGCTCCTTCTCACTCTAGGTAAATAAGCTGAATTGCTGTTACCGAATCCCAATCTTTTCCTCACATATCAGAATGATGAATTAACATCAACTGATTCCTCACCCTATCTCTTCCTTCCCTACCACCTCTCATCTTTATTGGGCTGGATCCAAGGTGTTAAACGAACCGTGCCGATGATCAGCCTGGCTGGGGGCCCAATTCAAAAATAGCCCAGTCTCTAACGGAGTATCCGGATACCTGGCGACCTCCGGATTAACTAGCCTTATCTGTACATGCGAATCTCTGTGCAGACGGACCTCTTTTCTTCGCAACTCGTGGGATTAAGATGAATACAAAAAATAAAAATGTAAAGGATGATGAGACCGGTATCTCTTCAGGACCGGGCGGCAGTTTGGCGTCAAAGCCTGTTGCCGTATCTCTTGCGGCCAACACAGAGAAGGGAGTAGTGGCTAACCATGGACCCTCCTCTGCAGTTGGTAGCAACGAGGATAAGAAGGTAGCGATACCTAATTTCAGTAGTGGCAGGGTTGTGAAAAATGGCCCTACCACTACTAATGAGAGAAAGGGGAAACTCTCTAAAAGCCAATATAGACAAAGGCGGCAAGCGGCGAAAATCCTAAAGGCCTCTGGTGCATCATCGGGGGCTGAAAGGACACCGCAGCAAACCGCTAGCGTCGGATGGGCTAAAAGCATACTTGCTACAACAAAGACCAATAAGGACTCTACGTCCAAACGGGAAAGGTCTCGTGAGGGGGCCGTACCGACACCAAAACGGCCTCGGGTGCACAACACCAGCACTCCCCTCAATCCCATCAAGAAAGCCAGTTTCAGTGACGTCGCGAAGGGCAAAGTCGTGGTTGCGGTCATTGACAGGAGCGATGATGATGGAACAATATCGGCTGATCGTTGGCAGTTGGTCAAGGTTAAGCTCTCGGGTGGCTTTTTAAGCATTTTGAGGGAGCTTCCAGGACCACTTCCTTCCATAAGCGATGGGGGTTGGCATCAAGGCCATGTCAAACTCATGGTTTGTGGCGATCAGAGGTCTTGTGACTTATACAAGCTCGCTGTCAGCCGGTTAGGTGAAGTTTGGCCAGGAGGTTGTCGCTAAGGAAGACATTCCTAGCAGACCTAGAGCCCGCATTTGGATCCCAATGGAACCTGCTGGTATCGAGGACATTCTCGAGATGATCAGAGTTTGTAACCCGTCCCTTCCGACTCATAACTGGAAGATAGCCAAGCTAGAGGAGGTGAAGAATCTTTATAGGAGCGCCATTTTGGTACTCAATAAGGAATCTTTGGCTCCTCTAGCCATAAACGAGGGCTCCATAAACTATGGCTTCGAAACAATAAAAATTCGAGTCTATAAAAAAGATGAGGTTAACGCGGAAAGCGGGCCTCCAAAAACAATCGAAGGTGAACTAGCGGTTGGTGGGCCTGGGACATCGTCTTCTCTCTTAACAGAGGGTGTCGATGCACCCATGCCCTCTCCAATAGCGACATCACCCTCTACAAAAGTCGTAGACAGTCCATCCTCAATGGAGACTGAGGACGACCTCAACATGATCCGTTTGAGCGAGGACGAACTCTTGGGTTCATCCTCAGACTCAGAGGATCAGAACAAAACCGTGGTGGAGGTTGATCTGCCTAATTGTAGCCAAAATGCTGCAGTTAGTACAGATTAATCTCCAGCACTCCGTAAAGGCCTCGGCCTCACTTCTTCTCCGGCTGGCAAGAAACGGGGAAGACATTGTCCTGATCCAAGAGCCATGGATTGTGAGATCCGTTGTTCGAGGACTCAGGACTCCTGGGTACTACACACTGTGTGTGACAGATAAAGGTGAACCTAGATCTTGCATACTAGTGAAACGTAGCATTAATGTATTTTTACTCCATCATTTCAGTGACAAAGATACCACCGTAGCTAGGCTGGAAACAACCAAAGGAAGTTTCTGGCTAGTGTCGGCGTATTTTGGCCATGACCACCTTGGCCCTCTCCCTGGAAAAACCCTGGAGAAAGTCGTCGCTGAAGCGGTAAGGCAAAGGATCCGCCTAATTATTGGGAGCGATGCTAACGCTCATCATACGGTATGGGGAAGTACCAATATCGACGACAGAGGTGAGTCTCTTTTTGATTATATTCTTGGTACTAACCTCTTAGTAAGTAATGTTGGAAATGAACCAACCTTCATAACTAAAACTCGACAAGAAGTCTTAGACATAACTCTTGTCTCAGATACTATACACCATATGATCTTGGACTGGAAAGTATCCAAAGAACACTCGTTCTCTGATCATAGATATATCCAGTTCAATATCAATGTGGATGATAACCCGAGTCCATTGACTTTTCGAAATTATCGGAAAACTGATTGGGCTTCATACAGGAACTCATTACAGAGTTTACTAAAACCTGGACTATCTTGTCCTTCCTCTAACGCTAATTAACTTGACAACAAAGTCAATGAACTTACCTCAGCTATGAACAGATCGCTAGAAATTGCTTGTCCACTTATACACATAAGAGGAAACCACAATGGTGGGCCTCAGAGCTTGACTCGCTCAGGAAAGAATGCAGGAAACTTTTCAACCGAGCCAAAGCCGCAAGACTAGCCTCTCACTGGGATTCTTACAAAGAATCCCTAAGAATTTACAAGAAGGCACTAAGGAAATCTACACGATCTTCTTGGAGATCCTTCTGTGGCACGATAGAAGAAACTTCTGAAGCCTCTAGGTTACGGACAATTCTTTCAACTAATCCAGCGATGCCAAGCTGCTTGAAAAATGCAGACGGCTCCTGGACAAATTCAAGTAATGAATCGCTGAACTTACTACTGGATACTCATTTTCCTGGAAGTTCTCTTACCGAGACTTGCAACGGTTATATACGTTCAAGTCCCAATACAACATATCCACAAGGTCTGATCACAAGGGACAAGCTACAATGGGCTCTCAACAGCTTCAAACCATTTAAATCTGCAGGACCAGATGGAATAATACCAGCCGAGCTACAAAAGACTTCTGACATAATTGCACCAATCCTTGAGGCTATTTTTACCAGCTGTCTTTACCTGGTCCATGTTCCCTCGGCATGGCGAGAAGTTAAAGTTGTTTTTATACCCAAGGCAGGTAAATGCTCGCAAGTTAATCCTAAAGATCTACGACCTATAAGTCTATCATCATTCCTTCTTAAGACCTTGGAAAGATTGATTGATATCCATTTAAGGGCAAGTATTGATACAAGACTTCTGTCTTCGTCTCAACATGCCTACTGTAAAGGTAAATCGGTGGAAACAGCGTTACACACCTTAGTACGCACCGTCGAATATTTCCTCCATCATAAAGAGTTCACTATGGTTGCTTTCCTTGACATCGAAGGTGCCTTTAACAACGTGGACACATCTACAATCACATCTGTACTAACATCTCTAAATGTAGAGAGTTCGCTTCGGGAGTTAATTCATTTAATGCTTACTAGCAGGATAATTAACTCAAAACTGGGCAACTCGTCTGGCAGACGATTCGTTAGTAGAGGGACACCGCAAGGTGGTGTTCTATCCCCTCTCCTCTGGAACCTAGTGGTGAATGAAATCCTAACTAGTCTGGATGCGGAGGGTTTCAGAGTGATAGCCTATGCGGACGACGTTGCTATAGCAGTTTCAGGAAAGCATCTTAACACGTTAAAAGAACTCTTACAAAATGCCTTAGACAGACTAATACTTTGGGCTGATTTGTGTGGACTGGGTGTTAACCCACACAAAACCGATTTGGTCTTATTTTCGAGGAGATACAAAATTCCATTTGTCAACCCTCCCCATATTAAAGGAATCCAATTAAAATTCTCAGACGAGGCTAAATACCTGGGTCTTGTCTTAGATAAAAAACTAAATTGGAAACGCAACGTAGAGGAAAGAGTCAAAAAAGCTACTGTAGCTCTCTTTTCTTGCAAAAAAGCCATCGGTAATAAATGGGGCTTACAACCCAGAATCACGCATTGGCTATACACATCGGTAATAAGACCGATTTTAATATACGGTATGGCAGTATGGTGGACTGCTTTAGAAAAAGGTATAAACCGAGATAAATTAAATAAAGTCCAACGTTCAGCTTGCCTATGTATAAGTGGATCGCTTCGCACGACCCCATCTGCGGCACTGGACACCTTACTCTACCTAACACCTCTTGACATTTTTAGCAAACAAATAGCTGCAAGCTCTGCTATTCGCCTCAAAGCTTCGTCGCAGTGGACTAACAACAACATTGGCCACTCCGTAATTCTTAGTTATTTAGAATCAATTCCAAAGCACACAGACTACACCATCCCCCAACTGCAATTCGACAGAAATTTCCAGATTTCTATACCTCCCAGATCTTTTTGGGAGGATAGGACATTCCTGGAAGATGAGTCGATCCATTTCTATACAGATGGGTCAAAAACAAAAGAAGGGGTTGGTGGAGGTGTGTACTCTGAACGACTGAAATTAAGTCTCTCTTTCCGCCTTCCCAATCATTGTAGCGTGTTCCAGGCGGAACTTTTGGCGATAAAAGAAGTCTTGTCCTGGCTTAAAGAAAACGTGATATCAACATCTGATATCCGTATCTTCTCAGATAGTCAGGCCGCTATCAAATCTCTGGACTCTGTCTCTACAAACTCTATAACAGTCCAGAACTGTCGATCATCTCTAATGGAGATGGCACAACAGTTTAATATTCACCTTTGCTGGGTGCCGGGCCATAGAGACATTCCAGGTAACTGTAAGGCAGATGAACTCGCCAGGAACGGCACAGTACAGCCCATCCTACCACGTTTGGCACGTACTGGCATCCCAATCGCTACTTGTAAACTTTTGCTAATGCAAGACACTGTGAGGAGGGCAGGCACCAGGTGGAACAACATCACCACGTGTCAAGTCACAAAAAACATCTGGCCAACACTGGATTTAAAACGTTCAAGGTGCTTGCTCTTTCTAAGCAGATCGCATATAAGCTCGATAATAGGTGTCATAACCGGACAGGGACACTGTCTAATAGGAAAGCACGCCACGAGATTAGGCGTATTCTCAAATGATTTCTGCAGAAGCTGTATGGACGAGGAAGAGGAAGAAACAATTCTTCATCTTCTCTGCACATGCCCTGCTCTGGCTCGAAAGCGCAAAAATTACCTAGGAGAATTCTTCTTTAACGATCTAAACGATCTAAATCATATCGGCATAATCAGCCTCTCACGTTTCGTAAGAGACTCAAACTGGTTCCATTGAGCTTAGGAAGTAACCTCAAGATTCATGTGGTATCACAATGGGCCATTAAACTGGCCTAAGTGTGTCCGTTTCCATCTTGGACAGCCACTATAACCTAACCTAGTATTTGACAGATCACGCGGGATTTCAGACATGGTGTCAAAGAGAAAGATGCTCAGTATGATTTGACATTTCATCATGAATAGACTTACTAACGAGCAACGCTTGCAAATCATTGAATTTTTCATTCAAAAAAAAATAAATTAGTAAAGCATATTCTTTTTTAGAATTACTCAGACTTTTATATCATTAAACTATAGTTTTATTTCGCTCTTATTTTGATTATTATTTTTAATTGTTTTTGCCATACAAATTAATTATAAATTGTGTTTTTTTCTAAACTTGACATTGTAATTGACTCATTTATTGATTAATTAAATTTAATTTAAATTAAACAAATAACTTATAAACTGAGCCGATAACAATCAAAGTCAAAGTGATCTTCTTGCCTACATAGTGCATTCAACACAGTTGCTGCTTTCAGTAATTTTATTTGGCATCGTCAAAAGTATCGACTAAACCCCTTTCCTGGTGAGTGACATTTTTGTATATGTTCTGCCTTGAAGCATGTGAGACTGCATTATATCCGAAGCCGTACAATTTTGATGTCGTTTCATGTTGAATCCAATATTTTCCACCTGGGCTATTGATTTTGATGTGCCGGCTGCCGATTGCATTAATTGGATAAGTTTCCAGATGATTGTGACAGTGACAGCGTTGTTTTGATAAGTACAACAACAACAACTCATTAATATTTTTGACAACAAAAACAAATATCATTCAACGACTACCTTACCGACGACACTATATTATATTATTGGTTTGTATACACACTAAAAGGTAAACTACAATTTCTGAGTACACTAAGAATCGAAATTTTTCAAACTAAAATTGAAAATAAATAAAATTTTCAAATAAATTAAACAAAATGTCTGACTGCGGAAAATGCCTTCAATTATGCGATTATATGATTGACTCGATAATGTGCTATGGCAATTGTCACAGAACTTTTCATGTCCATTGCATAAATGCCAACTTTAGTTCAATCAAAGTTTTTAACAAAAATAAAGGATTTTATTATTTTTGCGACGATTGCGATCCATTCGCTGATAAAAATATTACCCGTGACCTTTTATCCAACACAACGATGATACAGAACCTACAAAAGCAGTTGAATCAACTTATTGATAAAGTAGACGATTTTTCAAATTATTCGCTTGTACAGCGTAAACAAACAAGGAGCGTTACGTCGAATGCAGGCAAACGTAAGAGTAATGAGTTGGACATGACATTGGCTCATCCTTCAAAAAAGATAAACTCAGAGACAGAGGTACAAAATGTACTAAGCCTAATGGACTCTGCTGATGCAAATAAATCCCCTTCAGAAACTCCAGTGAATACTGAAACACTAAATTCACCACAAATTGAAACTGACTCTGTAACACTCCAAGTCATTCCTCCTACTGCTTCCTCATCGTCATCATCGTCATTATCATCATCATCAACAACATCAACATCATTATCATTGTCGTCATCGATTTTACCAACAGAAACTACAACATCTTCTTTTGAGTCATCATCTTCTAGTTCCATATTTCCATCATCTCGAACCACACACACTCAACACTATAATGTATCACCTATTGTATCAGGTCTTAAAGTAGTTGAAGGTCAAAAAATTATTTTTATTTCTAAGCTTGATCCTGCAACAAATGCTTTAGATATCAAGAACTTTATCAAAGCCAAAATTGGTACATTGGATCATGTACTTGTGGAAAAAATGTTCCACAGAAATTATTCTAAATACTCGTCATTTAAGGTTAGATGTCCGGATTCTGTCTTTCATCTACTTAGTTCTATTTCTTTTTGGCCCACCGGAATTATTATGCATGAGTTTGAGAACAGAAATTCCAAAAAACAATCACGCCATTTTCCACAACCACTGACAAAGTATGCCTACCGCTTCAACAACAGCAAAAACTGATGATTTATTATCAGAATGTAAACGGACTACGAACTAAAACTAATAAGTTCTATATAAATGTAAACAACTTACCTCACGACGTAATTGTGTTAACTGAAACCTGGCTATGTAACTCAATTGCTGACACAGAACTCTTTGACAAGAACTTTCAAGTTTTTCGGCGTGATCGATATTCAATTGACGAATCTACAAGAGTTGGAGGAGGATTATTAATAGCTGCTAAAAACTCTTTTATAAGTTCGTTGGTAAATGATTTCCAACAATTTGACTTCGAAATGATGAGCATAAAAATAAAAATGGATTTCGGTAGCCTATATATAGTTGCTGTCTATATACCACCAAGTTCCAACTACAATATATACAAACAAATCTATGACAATTTGGAAAATTTATTTGAAAATATAAATGCTGAAGATGAAATCTGCGTATTAGGTGACTTCAATTTACCTAATCTTGATTGGTCCAAGAATGACAATAACGAAGAATATTTTCCAACCAACCCATCTACTGATATCGAATTTTGCACAGTCGACACAATGGCCTCTCTAGGACTCATTCAGCTGAACTCAATCAAAAACCACAATAACAAAATACTGGACCTTATTTATATTTCTGACATCGTAAATGCTGACACTGCTGTTATTCAAAGCGACATAAAACTTTTAAGAGAAGACCGACATCATCCTGCGTTGACAATATCCTTAAATTTAAATATGTGTAATCTTGATACCTCTTGTGATAAGCAAATCGAATTTGACTTCAAAAAATGTGATTTCAATCAACTTTTTACCGACTTAAATCATTTGGACTGGGATTCAATATTTATAAATTTGAACTTAGATGATATGGTATTGAAATTCTATAAAATATTATTTAATTGCTTTCTAGAGAGCGTACCTCTTCGTAAAATTAAAGCCAAAGATAATAATCCGCCATGGTTTGATCGGCATCTTAAATGCTTAAAAAATAAAAGGAATAAGGCGTGGGTAAAATATAACGAATCACATACTGATGTTGATTATGGTATCTACCAAGAAATCAGAAATGATTTTGTTAACTATTCAAATTGTCTTTATAACGAGTTTGTTGCAAATACTGAACGGGAACTTAAGACGAATTCACGAAATTTTTGGAAATATGTTGACTGTAAGCGAAAATTTGACGGGTACCCTCCAAACATGACATATAGAGACAAAACAAGCCATGATCCTCTAGAACTTTCGAATATGTTTGCAAATTTTTTTAAAAGTGCGTATGAAGATTCTTTTTCTACAAATCACAGCTCAATAGATTTAACAAATACTTCTCAGTTTCCTCACTTGGCTCAGATAAATCTAACAATCTCGGAATCTACTATACAAGACAAAATTCTAAAACTTGACGAAAGTCTTAGTCCAGGCCCTGACGGACTGCCTTCATTTATGCTAAAAAAGTGCGTTAAATATATTTCGCACCCATTGTGTATTCTGTTTAACCAATCATTTAATTGTTCCCATTTTCCACTCTTATGGAAATATGCATTTCTAAAACCAACGTATAAGAAGGGTCCCAAGCATCTTATATGCAACTATCGTCCTATAGCTAAGCTGTCTGTTATACCAAAATTGTTTGAAGCCATTGTTTGTGATATTCTTTCCTTTAACTGTTCTTCTGTTTTTTGTGACAATCAACATGGTTTTGTGAAAAAAAAATCGACCGTTACAAATCTACTCGAATTTACAACATATTGTATTGACACTTTCGAAATTAAACAACGAGTTGACTGTGTATTTACAGACTTTAGCAAAGCATTTGACAAACTTAGCCATAAAGTACTTTTAGGGAAATTAGAAAAAATTGGACTAAATGATAAACTAATAGCATGGATATCTTCTTACCTAACAAACAGATATTATTGTGTTGTGTTCAAAAACGACTATTCCAATCCGTTTATTGTCAATTCTGGTGTACCTCAGGGTAGCCACCTTGGTCCATTGTTATTTGTTCTGTTTATAAATGATCTCCCATCTATCTTAAGAAATTCTATGACGCTAATATACGCTGATGACGTGAAAATATTTCGAAAAATTAATTCCTTAACGGACTGCGAACTATTACAAGATGACCTACTTCGTCTATGGGAATGGTGCAATACAAATCGTTTATTGTTAAACATTGATAAGTGTAAAACGATGAGTTTTACACGTAAACACAGTATTTTTGACTATAACTATAGGTTAAATTCTTCAAACCTCGAAAAACTGACTCACTTCTCAGACTTAGGTATCATTTTGGACACAAAACTGTCTTTTACTGACCATTTCAACCACATTGTGAAAAAAGCTAATAAGACACTAGGCTTTATAAAAAGATTTGGCAGGGAATTCCGAGATCCTTATGTCCTTAAAACTCTGTATGTATCGTTTATCAGATCAGTCCTTGAATACGGTTGTATAGTTTGGGCCCCTTATTACTCGAATCATATCCATAGACTTGAAGGTGTTCAAAGAAGATTCCTAAGATTTATTTTACGATTTCTCCCACAGACACATGAATTAGCTTTGCCTTCCTATTCCGTTAGGCAACAACTTATAGGTCTTCCATCGCTTACTAGTCACCGTAAGTATTTGCAACTCTGCTTTATTGTTGGAATTCTGAATGGATCCATTTCATCTCCATCAGTTCTGTGTCGATTCCACTTTAATGTAAGCCGAAATTACTTCAGAAATCGAGTGCCAATTCGAGCAAATCTTAGCCGATCAAACTATGGTTCTAAAAGTCCAATTAACCAGTTAATAAGCATATATAATGAAAATAATTTTCTTTTAAATTCTATTAATCAAAATATCAAATCAGATAGCTTCAAAATACATTTTTTCTCTCACTATTTAAATAATTCTTAGCTTTATGTGTCATATTATTATTAGTAATGTTTAAAGTATATTTTAATGTATAGAATATATTTATATATATAATTTTTTTTTTTTTTTTAGAAATAAGTTTTCTTGTAAACCTAGCGTTAGTATTTAACGTAATTGAATAAATAAATTTTATTACCAAAATCAGTGTTCGGTTCGAAATGTGTTTCGCGCTTTACGCAAATTTTATGCGTTTTTTTTTTTTAAAGTTCTCAAGCTCTTAAAAAATCACCCATTATATTAAACAATGTCCTCTTTTCAATGGAGGACAATAAATACATAATGGGTTATTTTTAAGAGCCTGAGAACTTTTTAAAAAAAAAAAAAACGCATAAAATTTGCGTAAAGCGCGAAACACATTTCGAACCGAACACTGATTTTGGTAATAAAATTCAATGAAAAAATCACCCGATATTATTGAGTTCAATAAGCTATCTCCATTTCAAAGCCTTCGAGGGTTGCCGTAGTTATCATTATACATCGGCATAATTGTCTTAAATTTTATGAACAGAAACACGTAGATCGTAATTCTCACTTAGTTTCTACCAAGAGCATACCTTGTAGCTCATCCATTAACTGTACTAAGATCAATAAACCAAATAGCTTTGTTTCTTCTTTTAAATTAGTAACAAATCCCACGTTCTTCGATTCAATTTGCAATAGAAATATATGGCCCGCAGAGACTTTAGTCAAAGAATTTACACAAAGTCAAAAACGAGGTGTTTCTTTGAAAACCAAGCCAAAAAACTCAACAGGCTTGCCCTCTTCTACCAAAACGTAAGAGGACTTCGTAGTAAGACTGCTGAAATTTTTCTCAACTCCCAATCATTTCCACATGATGTATTCGTTTTGACAGAAACTTGGCTTAATTTAAGCTTTTCCGACACAGAACTTTTCAGCCGAGAGTTTGAAGTTTACAGAAATGATCGTCATGTTGGTAATGCAAAGGATTTAGGTGGAGGTGATCTCATAGCGGTCAAAAATACATATTTCTCTTCTTTTGTATCTTTTCCATTTGAATTATCAATTGAACTGGTATGTGTAAAGATAATGGTACAGACTAAGACTATTTTCATTTTAAACGTTTATATTCCTCCAAAAAGTTTAGAGTCTGTTTATAGCGAACTCTCCTTAGCATTAGACTTTGTTATCCGTTTGTCCTGCGCTGACACCAATATTTTACTTCTAGGTGATTTTAATTTACCACACATTGACTGGATTCCATCGGAAGACGAATCTTGGCTTGAAGCCTCTCTCTCTTCTTCACAATTGGAACTATCTTTTCTCGATAAAATCCTTCTTACTGACTTACAGCAAACAAGCTGTATTAAAAACTCAAAAAATCGAATTCTCGATTTAGTATTTTCTTCTGACGCTATTCGTACTCTTGTTCTAGAATCTACATAGATCAGGAATTACTAATATTGATAAATATCACCCCCCCTTGGACATTTTTCTTGACTTAAGCAATCACCTTACTGAACACAGTAATTCCTTTGATTGCTTATATAATTTTGACTTCAGAAGAGCTAATTTCCAGTTGTTGTCTGAAGATTTAACCATTTCTGGAATTGCTGATACTTTAGCATTTTCTAATATTGACTAAGCAGTTTCATTTTTTTATAAGATCCTTAATAATTGTTTAGAAAAAAAATCTACCTTTTAAGAAATCAAGAAATACAAACTTTAGCCACCCTTGTTACACGAAAGAATTGCGATTACTTCGTAACAAAAGAAATAAGGCATGGGAAACTTATCTCAAAACTCTGTCTCCAATCAACTTCTCTGTTTATGTTGAATTCTTTAATAAATTTAAGTCTCTTTCTAATTTTTTATACGCTAGTTATGTTACTGATATGGGCACCTCTTTGAAAGAAAATCCTAAAAAATTTTGGAAACTTGTAAACTTAAAGGAAAAATCAGATGGCTTTCCAGTTAACTTCACTTACAAGAAGCTTTCGTTAGATAAAACTGTTGATATCTGTAACGCTTTCGCAAACAAATTTCCTTGAGTCATTTGTTAATAGCCCTCAAGAAGTTGATGAAGTATATTTTCATAATCTTCACTCCTTTTCGCAAACTAGCTGTAGTCACATCCCTGTGCTACAGAGTACGGTTCATAGAGGAAATATATTATCTAGAGTCCCGACTTAATGGGTTTGCTCTCTTTCGGCCTACAAGCTAAATTGAGAGGATTTTGTCCATAAGGATAAGCATGTGTTAGTTGTCCCGTGCATTTCTTATGGGGACCAAGCCATTATGAATGTAGTTGTAATGGAATTTGTGCCCATATTGCTCAACCGCGGGGGAAAAAACTATGAGGTGAACTCAGCCGTTCAAAAAAGAAATCCGTTGAATTCAAAAATTGAAAAATTAATGCAATATTTAAAGAAAAATTAATTTTGCAACTTCCTTTCAGTGAAAACTGTGCTAAAAAATAATATTTGACTGCTTTTGGCAAACAAATTCTATGATTTTTATGAAAAGTTTCGCTAAAAACAGAAAAAATCATGCAGAAAGTATAGGCGCGCCCTAGAACTGTAATGAGAACGTAGCCCAATTTGATTTCGACTCAGTTTTGACAGATTAACAACGAGGTGAGAATTTTGACAACTCAACAAAATGTAAACAAAACAAAATTCATTCCCAGTAATGCAAATGAAGGTAAAACAATTAAAATCGAAAATATCAATTTATTTAAATAAAAATATATAATGAATTTGTACTTAATTTAATCCTCAGATAAAGAAGAAACCAAGGAGATAGTTGCAACAAAAGAAGTGGAATTCCCCCAGAAGGAAGCCAACATATCTATTCTGGAACGAAAAATCCACAGCCACGAAGAGGTACAAATTCAAGGTAAGTGCGTTCGTCACATTCATTTAAAACTCAAATTATATGAATATTGTTTTGTTTTTTTAGTTGGAATTACACTTGATGACAAGATGTTGCTCCTATCAATCAAATCACTCTATTCTGATAGGTTCTTATGTCCTCAATTGCAGAAGACTGAAGAAAAGCTTCGCGATGAAACCGGTCTGACATGCTTTTTTCGTTGAGAAGGATATACATGTCAAAAATGTGGCTATGAAGTTAAGGGATCGCTGAATCAATTGAAGCATTTGATAGCAATAGCACACGGATGTCATGACGTGTCACCATCTGTGCAATGCAAAGTACTTCTTTCAGCCTGGAATCTGGAACCGATAACACGAAGAGAAAGCATTGGGCAGGTTCAGACAACATAAGGGACTTCATTTGCAGTCAACTTCATTCTTTGAACGTAAATTTTGACCAAGGCAACTAGTTAGTTTTTTAAGTGTCATGAATTTAAAATTCAGAACTTTACTTCACAAACCTCTACTTCAAGTTCATAGTACAAAAACTACCAAAATCATTATTTTCTACAAAACACTCCTCAGGCAAGCTACAAGTCCATCACGATTTGTATTTTGTATTGTAAAGAAATATTACTTATTTCTTTTCCAAATTTACAAGGAACATTTTTACAGAAAGCATTAAATGAAGTTGTGCAGAAATTAAATAAATCATTGAGTAATAAAGTTCAGCTTTTAGTTGAATGAAAAAACATGATCAATTGTCATTTTGACATAAATTGACTTGACTTGATAGTTAGGGAGATTTTTCTTGACAAACTTTCCAGTCAACTTTCCAATAAAGTTGCCTTAATTGGAAGGCAAATTTTTGGCAGCTGGCCAATCAGATGCTAGAAACTTGCCTTACTTTCAAGTCCCTTATGTCGGCTGAACCTGCCCATTGTGTTACAAGTTGTTCCGGTTGAGGTGAGAGATTGTATTTTTTAAAATTATCTACTTATAACTTTTCTTATCTTCAGGATCTTCAAAATCTAGTGGTCTTGGTTCGGATACATCGTCATCCCCATCTCGTCACAGTCAAGAGGAACTACTCAAATGAAACGTACATATGCGCACAGCTGATAAAATAGCTAATAAAATAAACATTAAGCAGTGAAAAAGAGTGAGCATATTTAAAGAGTTCTCTAAACTAAACACATTTCTAAATAATGTTCTTTCAGAGGAAACTGTTACAAGGCGATAAACAATTTTGATTCAAATCAAAAAATAAGCTACGGTTAGAGCATCAGCATTAACATCACCCACCATTTCAAACTCATCAGACAAACCAGAAGGCAAAGACATAAAGAAGAAGAGAATCGAAGATTTACTTAAGCAGCTAAGAGCAGTCGAAGACGCCACTGCCAAAAAAGATCCAAATCGACCGGAAAAATTTAAGTAGGTAGCACACTACCATTATGTATTACAAATCGTACTTAAACATCACAAACAATATATCAATTTTTCAAAAATATTTCGTTTCTTAATCAACAACAGTGACACAGCGTTACCGGGAAAACCCCAAGCCGTTCAACTGTGGATTTTTGCTATGTTCGTCCAAATCATATTGCTGCTGTTAATGCTTTGTTGCAGCTTAACTTTGGGCTTAGAAGTAAGTAAGTTTACTATTACGTTTTTCTAGTTGTTAATTTCTCATTTTTTCTTTTGTTCATAGTGTCCGAATGCTGATGTGGCTTCAATAAAGCATACATATCGATTTCGAAGATGCCAAGAAGAAGAAGGAAAATGCTGAAAATTCCAATGGCTTTCCCCAGACGATTTTGAGAAAGACAACTACTATATGAAGGACAGAGCTACACCATCAGAAGTAAGTTTATTTAAAATCCAAAATTAATTTTAATTGATTAATATTCATTTAAAGGTTGTTCCAAAATATCCAAGACATCATAATTATCATGAACCAATCGGTCTAATTCCACCTCCGCGCTTTGCCCGAGGATCACTACAAACCTACGATGATTTAGATCCTTATGGACATTTAATTTTACATTTATTATAAGTCCTTAGCTATAATACTGTATTCTTTTTTTGTGATAAGGAATTATTTTAATCATCAAACATTTAGATTCCTTGGTTTGTTAATAATGTTTATTTTTTGAAAAATAAAATGGAATGGCACTCAACCTTATAATTAGTGACATAATATACATACATATACATACATGTATAAAGCTTTTCGAGGTTATCAAAATTCATGGAGTAGATTTTTTTCAAAAAAACAACTTGTGATGATTTTCCAAATCTGCATTATTTTTCTTCAATATTCCGTTTAAAAATTTTAAAAAATTCAGGTAGAGTCAAATGGAGGCATGAATCTTCTCATAACTAATGAAAAATTACGAAAATTAAGTGAAATACTAAAATGATTAAAGCTGTAGCTAAAAGGTAAAGATATGTACTTTACAAAATCATCTTGCTATTTAAGGTTAAGGGGGATACGTTGTTTTAACTCTGATGCAAGATGAAGATACTGAATTTCTAACTAATGCTGTTGGCGTGATGAACCAAAACATAAGAAGAATAAGGATTACAAATATTTTATTTTTAATTTTGTTGTATTTAACATATGCCTCAATTAAAACAAGATAAGATCTACTTAGTAGTACCCGTGGCATGATGGTTAGTGCCAGTGTTGCCGGAGAAAAATATAAGAAGGGAGTACTGAGCCCAGAAAAGGGGAGTATTTTGAAAAAAATAGGAGTACATCATTTTTATTCTTCAAAAATAGCTTCGCGCACATTTTTGTATATTTATTTAAACGAAATCATCAATAAGAATAAAATCATAAATACAGAAAAAAATCAATAAAAATTCACTTGAATAAAAAACAAAACATAAATAAATAAATTTCAATTCTAATAAAAATAAATAATAATAATAAAGCTGTCCTTTGGCAGATATGTATGTACGTAGCTTAATTCATAGTTATGTATATTGTTTTAAGAACTACAATCAGGCACTTATAGTCAATAGAAAATATGTATTAAATATAAGTAGGTTTGCAAAAAGCAAGGTATTTTGATTCATATTTTATGGTAAGTCTAACAAAAATATAAAAAAACAATAACTATTTTTTATATGATTTCACAAGCTGTTTGGAAGGATTCCATTTGCAGCAATCAACTCCATTTAATAATTCCTTGCAACTCATAATTGCATGCAACGTATTTACCTCCAATCTGTTCCGTTTTTTATCTTTAATGAGAAAAAGTTGGGAAAAAACTCGTTCTGCTGCTGCACTACTGTGAGGAAGACTTAACAAAGCACTTACAAATTTTTTTGTCAGAGGGAAAAGTGTTTTGTTAAGAACATTTTTTAATAAAAATATTTCCGACCAAAACGTTTCTATTTCCAAGGTTTTAGGAACCATTGTTTGGTTTAGTAGTGTTCGCCACTCGATGTCAAGATTTTCAATTTCGTTTTCATTGATCAAATCCGGAATCGATGATATAATTGTGGTTGCACTTTCTGCTAAATTTAAAGGGTCAATGCCTTGAATACATTTCAAAATTTCGCAATCAAAATCGATACGTTGTGAAATTTGCACACATAGGGTTTTATAATATTCTCGACAAACAACTTTAAATTCAAGTACTTGTCTTACTTCAATTTTATTTACTTTAATAAAAAGTTCAGCCTTAGCCCCAACGTATACAGATTCAATGTTTTTTAAATATTCATCAGAAAAATTCGGATTAGAAAGAAAATCGTCGCTTAAAAACTCCGATTTAAGAAAATTTTGTAAGATAGTCTTGTAAAAAGTTTTAATATATGGTAAGAATTTATGAATCCGGACAGACTGAGTTTGAAATTCTAAGTTAAGTTGTTTAGTTAATTTAAGAACATAGGCTAAAAATAATAAGTACAATTTTGTTGTATCGTTTAGCTCTTCTTGAATCTTGTGAACAAGATCTAGGTTGCTGTCAGCAGATTCGAAAGAATATTCCAAAAAATAATGAAGTAAAGCAGGCCACTGTTCTATTGTTCTTGCCACAACCTGTTCAAGAGCTAGCCACCTGGTGAAAGAAGTTTTAAGAATTTTATGTTTTGCAACGTTAAAATATTCTTGAAACTCTTTGAATTGGACTTGCTTTTTTGGACTATGTGAAAAGTAAACATAGATGTTTCTTAGGAAGACCTCAATATTTTGTGGAATTTTCTTAGCTGCGGCTGAGGAGCAAAGATGTAACGAGTGGCACATACACCCTAGTGTAAACATATTTGGGTTTTCCTTTAAAAACAGAGAACGAACTCCACTTTTCTTTCCAACCATCACAGCAGCATTGTCAGAAGCAAAACCAATACAATTTTTAAACGGTATTTGAAGATCATTAAAGCACTTAAATACTACGTTGAAAATATATTTAGCATCAAACTCAAATAGCTCAATCAAGGAAAAAAATCGATCTCTTACTTTACCATAATTGAAATCAAAATACCTTACCATGACACAAAGACACTTTGAGGAACTAACATCTGTTGTTTCATCAATTATAACCGAAAACTTGTGTTTTCTTAAAACGTCCACTATTTCGCGATTCGCCTCTTCCAATAAACTTGATGTTATTGTATCCTTCAGTTTCGTTCTACCAAGTTTCATATCTTTAATCGTATCACTGTCAATGCTCTTCATTAAGTCAATCAGAGGTTCAATCAAAGACATGGCTAGATTGTATTGTATAATGAACATTATAATTTTAAGTTCAGATATTTTTGCATTTTCATGCTTTTTATTTGATTCAGGTTTAATATTATTTATTTTTGGTTGTTGCTTGAGAGATTTGAGTATTAATTGATGATTTTTTGATTGTTCATGTCTTATAATATGTTGTTTATTATTTGTGAGTTTTGTTTTACAATATGAACAAAACGGTTTTTTGTCGATTTCTTTAAGAAAATCAAAATCACTTAACCATCCTTGACGGAACATTTGCTTCCGATTTATGATTTTATTTGAAGAATTGGAAATTTTCTTAACTTCACCATCACCAACAGCCTCAAACATTTCAATGTCATCAGTTCTTTCCGTAGAGGATTTAAGTGATTCTTCCACAACAACAGGAACAGCAGCAGACTCAATTGGCTTTGTAGCCGCAACAGGAGACATATGGATGTTAGCCGCAGTATCTGTGTTTGTCTTTACCGATTTTGTTTTGGCCTCAAAGGCATCCAATTTCAGTAAATATCTGTAATATGTATAAGTTGTTGAATTTTGGATTATTCTTAAAAGCAAAACAATATTTTAACCATTTATTTAACAAACCTTTTCATATTATTAAACTACACAACTTAAATATCTTTCCTGATAAGAACAAATAAAAAACACACAGATGAGACAGAGTGAAGCAAACGAAAAACAAGAAAGGGAAATTCCCTTTTAGATGATGAGAGTACTGCCAAATTTGCCAACGAAAAACAAGAAAGGGAAATTCCCTTTTAGATAATGAGAGTACTGCCAAATTTGCATTAAATCTAAAATGAATTAAATATGTTTCGGTTGAGACACTTGACATTACAGCTTGCTGCGAGTATAGGATATTTTAAGACTTTAAAAAATAGGAGTACGAATGTGAAAGGAGGAGTACGGGAGTACGCAGCTGTTGAAAGTAGTACAATACTCCTATGGGAGTACTTTTGGCAACACTGGTTAGTGCCTTGGACTGTCATGCGAGAGGTCTTGGGTTCGATCCCTGCCTATGTCATCTAAAGTTTTTTTTCACGGGTACTGCCTCTTGCGAGGAATTGACAAATTCTCCCAGAGTATTGCTTGTCATGAAAAGTGCTTTGTCAAATTTGCCGTTCGGATTCGGCTTAAAGCTGTAGGTCCTCTCCATCCCTGACAACAGTACTCGCACACAGGAATGGTTGAGAGTTGTAAGTCACTAGGCCCTAGTTCTCAACGGACTGTTGCGCCACCCAATTTATTTTATTTTAAGATCTACTTAATAAATAATAATTGACCTGAGCAGATCAAGTTTAGTAAAACCAAAAAGAAGTGTTTTTCTTGGAAAAAAGTATGTACATTCAATATTTTTTTTAATTATTTAAAAACTGATACATTTCAAAACCTATAATCTTTAAATAATGGCATTCAATTTAAAAAACAAAAATTATACTAAATTACATACAATTTTGAAAAATTACAACTTCGTTTAAAAACTAGCTACACCACGACGAATCTTGACTAATCATGGATGAGATTCTAAGCATATCGTTGAATCAAGTGAACGGCAGAGTAAAATCGACATCCAAGCTCCGTTTTGATTTCCTGCTGAAAAAAAAAGTCAATTAGTGCTTTCAAGTTTTATGACATATGTAAAACTTACATACTTTGAAGCAGTCTTGCCATCATGAGCCTTCTGGTCAGTAAGCCCTCAATGAAATTGTTAAAAATTGATGTGTTATAATTATACAATTTCTGAAATAGGGCTCGTAATTCAATACATTGATTGAAAATGTGTGGCTTCTTAAGTCGTTTGCGTTGACTTTCTTTTACGAGGCAAATTCCAAAATCCCAATCAAACATTATCACCAGGTGAAGGTTGTCGGCTCGCGACTCTTTGCGCAGCAACTCTTGGAACATCATTAGGGCAGTTTGTAGGTGCATTCCTATGTCCATTCCAGTTAGTTCTAAGCAGAATGCACTTAGCTTCGGTGATACAATAGGCATTATGAATTCATGGAATTCAGCTTCTATTTTGTCAGTCTTTAAGTTTACAAAAATTGCAGGAAATTCTATAATAGTACATGCAAAACTGATTGTTTTTATTCAATTTATTTTTTAAGAAGGCTTACCAATCATTTCCGATTCCCGTCATTTATGAGGTTCTATATTGTCCCAACAAGTTGCTTCTAAATTGGAATTCGGTTCAGCTACCTCTTCTATGTATGTCGTATGTGTCAGCCTCAGCGGCAGCAGTAGCCGCTGCTTCAGCCATCTAAGTGTCCCTGTAGTCCTTTATTGGCAGCGAGATAGTGAGACATTTGGCACTATAAGCCTGGATTTAGACCTAAAAGACAAAGGTTAAGCGAGTTAATCATGATATAAATGTTTCGATTCGCACTTACACAACTGGTCTCCGCTGTTGTTGTATTTTGTGGAACCAGAATATGTTGCTTTTGTTGCCACTGCAAAAGTCGTTTTTTTTTTTAGCATGTTGGAAGCCCTAAAGAATCATAATTTAAAATATTTCTGTTTGGGTCACTCACAAGTTAATTAACTAACCTGAATTGCCTGCTTACTCTGCAGTCGCTGTTACTGCTGTTAAGTCGTTCCAGCACCAAACCTCAGCTGCTAGAAGGGCGTTAGCGGTCGGCTACACTGAATGTTGAAATGCCTACTTGCATCATTGACTTGGTGGTGTTGCTGCAGTTTGTTAGAAGTAAGTAAGTTTACTATTATGTTTTTCTAGTTGTTAATTTCTCATTTTTTGTTGCATTGAAAGCATTTGACTTTTGGTAGAGATGGTGACACCTCCACCGTCAACGCCTGCGGCAGCTATGGCCGCTGAGATGGAAGCAGATATCACCAAACACCAAAAACGTTGATATTATTTTGTTAAGAGAAATATAATATAAAAAAATGTACCTGTAAATCAGCGCCTTGTTTGCTTTGTCTTCCAGATTTCTTGAGGGAAGTTGCTTTTTGCATTATGGTATGTAATAGGCAGCCTCTAAAATGAAAACACAGGCTATAAAAAAAAGTGAGCCGTCAAAAAAAAAAGTGAGCCGTCATGGGACGCCTGGCAGATGTGAAACATTGGGCAGGTTCAGCCGACATAAGGGACTTGAAAGTTAGGCAAGTTTCTATTATCTGATTGGCCAGCTGCCAAAAAATGACCTTCCAATTAAGGCAACTTTAATGGAAAGTTGACTGGAAAGTTAGTCAAGAAAAATCTCCCTTACTATCAAGTCAAGTCTACTTCTGTCAAAAGAACAATTGATGATGTTTTTTTCATTCAACTGAAAGCTGAACTTTATTACTCTATGATTTATTTATTTTCTGCACAACTTCATTTAATGTTTTCTGTAAAACGATTCCTTGTCAATTTGGAAAAGAAATAACTAATATTTCTTTACAATACAAAATACAAATCGTGATGGACTTGTAGCTTGCCTGAGGAATATTTTGTAGACGATAATTTTGTTGGTACTTTTTGTACTATGAACTTAAAGTAAAGGTTTGCGAAGTAAAGTTCTGAATTTTGAAATTCATGAGACTTGAAAAACTAACTAGGTACCTTGGTCAAAATGTACGTTCAAAGAATGAAGTTGACTGCAAATGAAGTCCCTTATGTTGTCTGAACCTGCCCATTGTGTGTGTATAAGTAATATGCATAAAAGATAATATATTTACAGGAATTAAATATAGCCTAATGAAAAAATGAAGTATTACGAATTTCTTACAGAAAATGGTAGCTTTATTTAATAAACATTTATTTACATGTGATAAAAATTCGATATTAATATCAAGTGGCCACAATTTAAATATTTTCATCTGCGACTTCAGTAATAGTTATATTCGATGTTTCCTTTGCCGGTATTACTGTGACGATTGGTCGATGATAACTAAAGTATGTTACAAAAGTATTGGATGAAACATTATCAAGATATCTCACAAATACAGCATCTATTGTTGTTCCATATTTGGTAGTAGATTCTCTTGGATTGTTGTTAATTTGCAATTGAAATTCTTTTTGAAGAAATGTCATTAATGGCATTGATTCAGCTTTTGCAAAATTTACATTAAAATCTCCAGCTAAAATTAATGGTAGCTTATGTTTATTCGTTTTAAAAATTATTGAACCTCTTTGACTATAAGAAAATAACCTTTCATGTAAAAATGAAATTATATGATCCATTTTGTTATTAGGTGAAATGTATATTACAATCATAATTAATTCACTTCCGTCTTCTAGTTTAACATGTGAAGCACACATATCACCAATAGATGTAGATCACCTACCAATTGATATCTATCTACAAAAAAAAATCTTTAAAGCTCAAACAAATCTAATTTTCAAATATTGAAGAAAAACTTAATGCCAAAGAAAAGCAAAATACCCACTCGCCAAAATATACATAACTTTAACCAAACGTATAACTACCCCTATATTCTTCTTCTTCACAAAGATCTGCACGACAAAAATTGCATCGTAGCTTTGTATACATAATACAAACCATTGTTCATATATGTACATACAAGGATCGTACACAAGGAGAAGCAGACTTATGAATGTACATAAATAAAAATAAAAATCGGTACAAGATCCTGAACAGCTGATATAAGCATACACAAATTTCATTCATCCCCTTATTAGACACAATATTGACACATTGCCGTTTTCCATATAAAAGTGCATTGATATAAAGAAAATACAAAAACACATTTATCGACCTTCATATGGAAGCTTTGTATATGAAAACATATACAAGGATAGACTCAAATAGAATGAAGGAAAATGTGTTGACTTTTTGGCTGCAAAATTAACTGTCTCCCTTATTCTGCTGGCTGCTTATGGGAATGGAAATAATATTTTTCTCTCGCTCCCCCGAAATGTCTCACTTTTCGATACTACCGCCAACGAGACGGCGCGCGTCCGGTCGCCCTAAAAATGTCTGCTCATTAGAGTACTATGGTTTTCATATACAAAGACCATACACTCTACTACATATAAAATATGTATATATATATATATATATATATATATGTATACGTCAGTTCAGTATACCCGTCGCCACACCGTACACTTTACTACACATAAAATATATATATGCAAACCTTAGTATACCGACCCGTCGCCACGGCAGCAAGCGTCGCCAAGCCAACAATTCGGTTTACAAGTGTGAAAAGTAAGTAAAGTAAGGAAAGTAATAGAGGATAGAGAGAAGGATAGAAGAAAGAGAAAAAGAAAAAGAAAATAACGATGTGCATACGACCGGCTAAGGACCGGCCGCAGTGCTGGCACTCCTCGCTGTCACTGCGGATGTCAGTGCAGTGACAGTTCTTCTTAGGCTGGAAGGAAAGATTTGACAGATGTCAGAAACAATAAATAGAACAGAGGGAGAAAAGGAGAAATGGATAAAGACCCGTAAAAGACGACGGATTAGAAAGAAAATGGAAAAAGAGAAAGAAAGGATAGATAAAGAAAGAAGGCCTAAGACGATTGGAGAGAATGCGCAGCCGTCCGCTGCGAGGGTCGCGGCATGCTTGCTGTGCTCGGCTGAGCTCGCCGGAATGGGGGGGATCTTGCCCTCGCGAACGGACCTCCTCCTATTTCAAAAAAACATAAATCATGCCTGGAGAGATCGAAAACCTAAAATGCGATACCACCACTGAAGATCCACCACACTTGAGGGCTGCAGGTGACGGCGCAGCTTGGCCTATTATTCCCACCCCTCCGTGGAATCCGGCAGGCCGTTGGAAGTCCGGATTCCCCTTGACTGTAAATCCGCTAAATGGTCATCATCAAACCTGAAAACGTCATTTTCGCCACTTCCCCTAGCTTACCTTTAATCACCCCCTAGAGTAACCTTTCAACACTCCATTGAGCTATCGCTCAACCCAAAAATCACAAAAATTCGATTTTTTTCGACATAAAAAGTCATCAGAATTAATCATTTATTGATGCATGAATTCATAAAAGCGAGATTTGTTTCAATACGTCAAAAGACAATTTAATTAAACAAGAAAAGTTGGATATTTAAATTAACATTTGAATATAATAAAAAAGATCAAACAAATTTTAAGAAATTATAATAAAAAAAATGGTTTTTAAACAATAATCAAAAAGCATTAACAAGATATTAAAACACTCAAAAAAAATCTGGAAAATCTACCCTCCCTAAAGGTCTCGCAATTACTTGTTTGGTGGATTAATTCACACAAAAAAAAAAGAACAAGGCGAACACCCTTCGTATCCTACCTACAGATAGAGCTCTATATGTGGTTCGTATCTAGGGGCAAAATCTTGCTTCCCACGAACGAGATTGGAGAGAATTCCCTCCACGGATTCTTATCAAATTGCCGGTATAAATATTTTCCACACTCTTTCGTGGCACGCAAAAAAAAATTTAAAAATTTAGACAGTAACTTTAAATATTATATAAGTAAAATTTATAAAAATGATGGACTCTAATATTTCGCTGGACCAATTGAACTTTTAACACAAGAAAATTGTATATATATATAGGAAGGCTTTGAACGCTCTTGCGCGTCGCTCCGCTCTACCCCGCACTCTTGGCTTAGGTTCGCCGCGCTTTTGAAGGGGTGTTGAGCTTCTTGCTTGAGTTCTGGAACTTTTTCTTGAAAATTTGAGTCAGAAGAATTTTTTTGCTTAAGTGGCTTCGGTGGTCGTACGTAGCAGCTTTCTGTACGATGCGTCGTGTGAATCGGTATAACTCCGGCCGAAATCGGCTCGGCCTTCGAAATGAAGTGGTCTCTCAAAAATTAGGGTTTGTACCACAAAGAAAACTATATGTATAAATACAACCGAAAAAAAACCCTGAAAGGGGTGTCTTTCTGCGGCACGCCGCCGCCGGCACTTGGCACCCGGGGACTCACGGGCTATATGCTCGCTTTCTTTCTGGGCCAAACTGCCTCAGTCCCACGCTTATCGTTGGCTGCTCGCTCGTCGTCGTCGACAAAATTTCCACCCCTTTCTATTTCCTAAATCGTTTAAGAGTTAACAGGACTTAATTCCAAATTCCTTGGGCACAACTGTTATGAAACACTTTAAAGATTCTTTGTTCCTCCGAACAACTTTTCTCTACTTCTTTACCGCACGACTATCGATCTTCAAATGTCCTCTAAGTTTAACAAAAACTTCCACAGACCTTCATTATAATCGTTTCTTTGTTTCTTTCATTCTTCAACCACCGAAAACTGCTTTGTCATGTCCGCAATAATTCTTAAGCCGCCGGCGCCGCAGTTGTTTTAGCCTGTTCGCTGGCTAAAACATCGCGCCGGTGTATACACATTCTATCTCACCACGGTCGGCGTTCGTCCAGCCCAAAACAATTAAAGTTTGAGTAATTTTTTTCAGTCCTGTTGTCAAAATACCTATTTATTCGCGTTCGTCACATTTGTTATTGTAGGTTTAAATAAATAATATCATTAGTTATATTATCATTATGTTAGTCATTTTGTATTGTTGTCACCTATCTTTTACTGTCACTATATTTTTCTAAACTTATGAACATACATGTAAAACACAAACAAAAACCATGAAAACACTAATAAACTATACAGCCTAACATAAAAACCAACATATCTCAATTGTCGTCATTTACATTCTTTCAACACTTTCAACCTGACTTTACAATATCACATTCTCAAACCTTACAACAAAACCAAAAACGATCACTCTAACCTAATCATCACACCCACGACTATTGCACATTACCCTTAACCTTTTAGTACTCCCTATTCCAATCATCCTTCCAGGAAGACTTTCCAATTGTTTGTCGTCACTGTTTCCTTTACTTACAGCCATTTGTATTTTTCTATCAATGGAGCCGGCAGCAACTACAACGAGGTAAGTCAACAAAAAAAACAACAAAATCGCCTAACGGATTAGGTAGTAAGAGTAAGGAATTTCTCATTAATATTCTTTTTGTTTTATTTTCAGCTAATCCACCAATTGCGGTCCCACCTCGATCATCATCTACTATCTAAGCCAGGCAACGAGTAAACAAAATCGTAAGTAAACCTATGATTGCTTACTTTTTTCATTTATTTGTTTCATTTCTATTATTTTTCATTTATAGATCATTCCTCCGCGCTCAAGACGCCTCAGTTGCCGACGGGGTGTGACGCTCAGGACATTTTTGGTTCGGCAAGGAGCACCAATATCGTAAGTACATTTTCATAGGTGTGTTAATTTCCTACAATGTTGTTCATTTCGTTTCAGGTCATTTTCATAGCGCCGACGACGCCTCGCTTGCCGAAAGCGTGAACCAGTGACGGTGGTGGCGGCCGCTCATACTGTTCGGTGGGGAATAACCCACGTCTCAGCCTGGCAACGAGTAAAAATATCGTGAGTAAACGCCGGATTACTCACTTTATTTACCTTACACTGAAGACGCCTCAGTTTGCTGATAGTGTGCGACGCGCAGGACATACTTGGTTCGGCAAGGAGCAACAATATCGTAAGTACATTTTCATAGGGGTGTTAAATTACCTACAATGTTGTTCATTTCTTTTCAGGTCATTTTCATAGCGCCGACGACGCCTCGCTTGCCGAAAGCGTGAACCAGTGATGGTGGTGGCGGCCGCTCATACTGTTCGGTGGGGAATAACCCACGTCTCAGCCTGGCAACGAGTAAAAATATCGTAAGTAAACGATTACTTACTTTTATTTTTCATTTAAATAAATAATTCATTTGTTTTCTTTTCAATTTTAGATCTTTCTTCCGCGCTGAAGACGCCGCAGTATGCCGACGGTTCCTCCAACCGCACCAGCAGCCTTAACAAATTTCCGGCGCTGTTCGGGGGTTTCACATGAAACAGAGACGGTGAGACGGCTGCCTCTTTCAGTGGGGAAGAACCCACGTCTCCGACCTGGCAACGAGTAAAAATATCGTAAGTAAACGATTACTTACTTTTATTTTTCATTTAAATAAATAATTCATTTGTTTTCTTTTCAATTTTAGATCTTTCTTCCGCGCTGAAGACGCCGCAGTATGCCGACGGTTCCTCCAACCGCACCAGCAGCCTTAACAAAATTCCGGCGCTGTTCGGGGGTTTCACATGAAACAGAGACGGTGACGGCTGCCTCTTTCAGTGGGGAAGAACCCACGTCTCCGACCGGCAACGATTATAAATATCGTAAGTAAACGATTACTTACTTTTATTTTTCATTTAAATAAATAATGCATTTGTTTTCTTTTCAATTTTAGATCTTTCTTCCGCGCTGAAGACGCCGCAGTATGCCGACGGTTCCTCCAACCGCACCAGCAGCCTTAACAAGTGATCCTATAGATCAGTGTTGCCGAATCTCATAATTTATCATGATTCTCATGATTTTTCACCCCCATCTCATGATCTCATGAATTTATTGAAAATCTCATGATTTTTCAAATCTTCCTTCAAAAAAGAATAAGAAAACCAATAATTTGTTGAAAACTTAATTTTAAAAATATAGATTATATAAAGTAGCGTGAAAGTAGCGCTTTTTTGGAAAATTTTCGTTGTGCCGTTGTTCGTCCTTCTTAGTTGAAGGTACTAAGCAAATATATATTCCAGATTCAACTTCAACAACAGTGTCTTCATAGATATGGAATCTTTGTCAATAACAAATGTTGTAAACAAAAATTTTCAGTCAATTTTTCCTCTTATTAAACATTTTCCAAATCTAGAGTCTGAAGATTGTTATCAAGAGATATATCAAATTGGCGGATGATAGCTTGGCATATCCACTCTTGTCTTAATTTGTTTTTGTGGTATTCTCACTGTCACATTCTTCAGCCAACACTGAAAGAATATTTTCATTAACATTACTCAAAACGAAAATCAGGAACAGACTTGAAGAGGATGCAATAATTGGACTTATTCATTCCAATGACCTTACTAAAAATGATTGAAGTTGTTTTGATTTCATAGTCACAAAACCATTAATCGACACATATTTTAGTAAAGTTTATAACAAATAGTAATGTACATATGTAATGTATATTTTCACATATTGAAATGCCTTCACCTATTAAGTAAATAGGTCATTTTCACCACACTTCTTGCTGTCTGTAAAGCAAACAGCAAGAGTGTTTCAGAGACTGTTGTTTAATCTCTTTCCAATATAATCTTCTGAAGAAGAAAATACTGGAGAGATCAATTAATATCGTAAGCATAGATCCTAAAGTATTGTATGTAAATTAGTTCTTAAGATTATTTAAGTTAGTCGACTTTGTGTGTTCTTTATGTCAAGTATTATAACTCGCTTTACATTTAAAAATTTAAATAAGTGAATAAAAGTTCTAAAATAATTAAATGTGTGTTTCATTTAAATAACATAAATTGAAACCACATAACTGGCGCAGTCGGTTAACAAAAAAATCGGGTTGAGTAATAAAAAAAAAAGAAAGACTTATTAAAAAATAAAAAATAGTTTCTGAAAATTAACCGAAAAATGTTACCGCGTCACGAGGAAACTGTACCTAAACATATTTGAAATTATATTTATACCCGTTTAATTTAAACTAAAAAATCAATAACAATAAATAAAAAAGCATAAAGCATAAAAAAAGGGAAAAAAACAAATATTATTGTAATATATTATTACGTACGTGATTTCAAAAAAAAAAATATTATAAATCGAAAGTACAGTCATTAAAAAGTGACGCTAGCATTTGAAAAACAACAACCCGTTATACATCGCGTCCCATTTCGCAAAGCTTGTTTGAATTGCATACACAACAAAAAAATACATCAATGTTCGATAACAAGTGCATCAAACCAAGGCATCAAAAACTTTTAAACAAAATCTAAATCAAACTTAGAAAAAAAAACAAGTTTTAAAATCAACGAACACTTATATAAGAAAACCAAACTCATAATAAAGTCTTTATTGAAAAAAAAAACAATTAAAATTACAAACCAAAAATCATTACAAACATTAAATAAAAAAAAAATATATAACTAAATATTATTCAAAAATACAATAAATTAAAACAATAGTGGAAAGAAAAGTTGAAGAACTATTAATTCATAAATAAAAACAAAAAAACGACAACTTAATCTATAAGAAGAGAAGACAACGGAGAGAAGCAGAATACAAAAACTGAACGAAAGTACACCAGCTGCTCTAGTGAGTTATATTTAAGCTTTATAATGGATAACTTTAATAATGTAGATAAGTTCAAAATAGTTTTAGATTTAATAAATAAAATTCCAGAATTCAATGGAAATTCAAGTGGTCTTGTTCATTTTCTAGACAGAGTGGATTCACTAGCACCTATTTTGTCGACATTTGACGAAGGTTCCTTAATTATTATATTAGGGTTTCTCAGGGATAAAATTGTTGGAAAAGCTAGAATTGAGCTTCAGAAGCATGGTAGAGTCAGTGATTGGACACAGGTTAAGGAAATTTTAAAAAATAATTTTGGAGAAAGACTTTCCACAGACAAATTATTAGACAAAATAAGATCAGCAAGAGTTACAACAAATATAGGAGATTTTTACAATACTATTAATTATTTGTTAAGTAGAATTAATAATGCTCTTCTACTTAACAATCAAAATGACGAGCTAATTATTGCTTCTAATAATAGAATTGCTTTAGATTCATTTAAAAATAATTTGCCCGAACCCACGAAATCTATCGTACTGAGTCGAAATCCAAAGTCGCTAAACCAAGCCTATAAAATAATTTTAGAAATAGATCATAAACATTTTGGACACACAAATTATTTTCAAAACCTTCCAAACATTTCTAGACAGGGCAATAACTATAATCAAACTTTTAGTAACGCAAACAACAACCAAAATTACTTAAGAAACAACAATAATACAAACAATAGCAATTATAGAAATTATAACAACAACAATAACTATTCAAACTTAAGAAACAATACTAATACATATCAACAATTATAGAAACAATAGCAATAACAATAATTATTCAAACTTTGGACACAATAATAATGCAAACAATAACAATAATAATGCACATAGTTCGTATTGGCAAAACAATCAAACATCACGACAAAACAGAAATAATAGTAATAATAGGTTCCAACAAAATCAAAATGACACCAGAAGTGACCAAACTATACGTAGTAATAATAATGCACAAAGTGGTCAATCTGGTAGATCAATAGGTATAGACCTCAAAATTCTAACACTGAACCCATGGACGTTACCCTAAATCAAAACCAAAATGATAGTTCGAATCAAAACCGGACAAATTTTTCAACAAACCGCCAAAACAATTACCCTATATAATCATAAAAAACCATTTAAGACCATTAAAATTTATTATTGACTGTGGTGCAGAGTACAGTATAATTAATAAAAATGTATGCAATCCAAAATGGAAAATTTCATCTGCAAATCATACTTTAAAAGTACTTAACCGCAAAGTCAATGTAAATGTTCAATATAGAATTCCCCTATTTAGCGAATTTAATAAAAACAATTATTTTGTAAATTTGGAATTTCAATTTCATGAAAACTTTGACGGATTAATTGGGAATAATATTCTCATGGACCTAAACCCAATAATAGATTTTAAAAAAAGATTGCTTATTACTGAAAATGCTAGCATTCCTATATATTTCAACAAAGAAGAAGAGATATACGCAAATCATGTTTATCAAAACGAAGAAGTTTTGAATGTTTTTTGTAGTGAAAGCTTGATATCAGAAATTCCCAAAAATCTTTTCGCAGATCATTTAAATGACACTGACGTTTCAAAATTAAAATCATTGTTTAACAGTTTTAAATCCATTATTTATAAAGAAGGAGATGTATTATCATTCACAAATGAAATAAGGCACAAAATAATAACAAAGAATGACATACCCATTTAAAGCAAATTGTATCGTTATCCACAGATTCATTCAAATGAAGTAGATAGTCAGATTTCTGAGATGTTGAGGCAAAAAATAATTGTTCCTAGCAGTAGTCCCTATAATTCGCCCATTTGGGTAGTCCCTAAGAAGGATGACAGAATTGGACAAAAACAATGGCGAATTGTTGTTGACTACAGGAAATTGAATGCACAGACCATAGAGGATAGATTTCCTATGCCTAACATCGACGATCTTTTTGACAAACTGGGAAAATGCAACTATTTTTCTACGATCGACCTGGTGAAAGGTTTTCACCAAATCGAAGTTGACCCAAATGATAGAGCAAAAACTGCATTTTCAACCAAAAGTGGACACTACGAGTTTCTGAGAATGCCGTTTGGCCTAAAGAATGCCCCAGCGACATTTCAGAGACTCATGAATCATGTTTTGCGAGATTTTATAAATAAAATTTGTGTCGTCTATTTGGACGATATTCTCGTTTTTTCAACAAGTTTCGATGAACATTTACAATCCCTTAAAAATATTTTTCAGAAGCTCAAAGATAGTAATTTAAAAGTACAAATAAACAAATGTATTTTTGCTGACTTATCAACTAACTATTTAGGTCACGTTATAGTAATGGAATAAAACCAAATGAAAATAAAGTTAAATCTATAACAGAAATGAAACTTCCTTCAAATATAAAAGGTATAAAACAATTTCTTGGTATAACCGGTTATTACCGGAAATTCATTAAGGATTATGCTAAAGTCGCATATCCAATGATCAAGTACCTAAAGAAGTCTGAGAGATTAAAAATTACTGACCCTCAATACGTAAAATCATTTAACACATTAAAAATCTTACTAACGTCTGATCCTGTCTTAAGGAGTCCTGATTTTTCAAAAAAATTCGTTCTCACCACAGATGCCTCTAGTTATGCTCTTGGAGCTGTACTAAGCCAAGACAACCACCCAATTTGTTATGCTTCTCGCACCCTCAATCAACACGAGTTAAATTATTCCGCTATGGAAAAGGAGCTACTGGCAGTAGTGTGGTCTATAAAATATTTTCGGACATATTTGTATGGCAGACGTTTCATTGTTCAAACAGACCATAAGCCTCTAGTATGGCTCAATGGTATAAAAGAACCCAATATGAAACTCCAGCGTTGGAAGATCATACTCAATGAATACGATTTCGATATTGAATACCTAAAAGGTAAAGAAAATTGTGTAGCAGATGGGTTGAGTAGGTACATTGACAAGCAAGATACAGAAGATAGGTCGAAAGCTAATGACGAAGTTAGTTTAGTAGACCTCTTCAATAATGAAATAAACATAAGTGAAAATCACGATGACGAAGATGTTATCTCTCCAGTTTCTTTGGATAATAACGAAGAAGTTATATCCACTGGTGCTACAGTCCATAGTGCAATGGAATATGAAACACGTCACATTTATATAACGGACAAACCTGTAAATCTTTTTAAAAACCAAATTTATTTGTCGTATGGCAACCACGAAAAAGTTTCTATGAAAATAGTTCACAAAAAAATTCAAAATATTGTCCAAATAAAAAAACAAAATACTGATTTACTAGAAATAATGAAAAGGTTTCTTATACAAAAGGGTATCATGTGCATATTTTGCGAAGATTTGTCGCTGTTTCTTCATTTTCAAAATTTGTATGTCAAGTACTTTTCAATGAATAAAAATCTTAGAATTTTAAAATCCAGCAATAAATTGATAGACATCTTAGACAAAAATGACTTATTGAATAAAATTAAAGACGAACACCTGAGTAAAAATCATCGCGGTATTAATGAAACGTTTATGGAACTGAAAGCTTTGTATTTTTATCCCAAGTTACAAGTTGAAATTCAAAAGTTCATCAACAATTGCGAAATTTGTAACCTTGCAAAATACAAATGCAAATAACAGAAACTCCTAAACATTTCAACGACATAATACACATGGACATATGGTTTCCCGAACGAGGAAAATTATATCTTACAACCATGGATAAATTTTCTAAGTATGCTACCATCCACACTTTGAACGATAGAAATTGGATCGCAATCTTAAATGCAATAAAACAGAGAATCCAATTTCTTTGTAAACCAAATAAAATTGTCTCAGATGGTGATACATGTATATTACATTCAGCTGTCGAACAATTTTTGAAGGAAAACAAAATCGTCTTTCACAAAACTACAGCATCCCTTAAAACAGGCAATTCGGACGTCGAAAGGTTACATGGTACTTTAAACGAGCACTTGCGAATCATGAACGCAGCTAAGGACAATTCCGAATTAAATGACAAACTGTACAAAATAATTTCAATTTATAACAACACCATTCATTCGATGACTAAACTGAAACCAATAGATTTTATTTTAAAAAATATTAGTAAGCAAGACATAGCATCACTAGTTGATCGGTTTCAAAAACAGAAAGAGATTAGGATAAATAATAGAAATAAAAATATAGAACCTTCTACTACCGAAAACCAATGTTCAAACATTGTTCAAAATAGGGTTATCTTCAAAAGTATACCAAAGTATAAAAAGCTAAACCAATTTGAACAAGATGGTAATTATGTTGTTGATAGATCTACAAAACGAAACACTAAATACCATTAAAAACAATTAAAGAGAAAATATAAACATCAACACAAGTAAATTTATACAAATTTTCCCATGCATACTTCAAACGTGAAGATTAGTTCTTTTTATTGAATAAGAATGTACGGTCATTGAATTGAACATCTAATGATGCGATCCCGGCATACCTGTATGTAATTTTGTATCAGAACATTTCATTGATCTCGGAATAAAACGGAAAACCTTTTACTAAGTTTTCTTATCCGAAAGTGTCCATTAGAATAAAAAAAAAAAACAATTACTAAGCAAAACCAAACATATATTTATATTTACCAAGATGTTTCAACCCAAATTACTCACATAATGTTTGCAGTTTCTTCGAATCTACAAGTTTTGTATCCAGAAACTCTTTGAGTATTGAGTATAATCGTACAAAGTTATCTCCATGCGTTTTAGTTATTTATAATTACTCCAGAAAATTATTCCTTTTTTCTTTTAAGTTTTTTGTATTGAACATATAATTTTTATCTTTATGCAGAGTGGAATTTTTTGGGCTTGATGTTCAGAGAAAAATGAATGCAATCAAATAAAAATAAAAAGTTAATCCATTCTTTTCCCAACGTTTCTCCGGTTGTTTTCCGGCATCATCAGGGGTTTTGAATTTTATTAAACCTTATGAAATACAATAATACTTTGACAATGTGAGGATTATTGACAAGGAGAGACGAATGGGGATCCCCTACACGCTAGAGAGTCTTCATATCCAAAAGACCATGAACCACAAAGAAGACAGTGATAATATAAGTGCAATATATAGTGTTGCCATAAGAAATAAGTAGTCTGTGATATTAGTTTTATTTTTATTTTGCTAGTTTGTTTTTCTTTTTGTCAAATAAGTGTTATTTATTTAAGTGTTATTTATTGAATTGTGTTATGTAAAACTGTAAAAAATTATGTCTATTTATTTATTAATTTACATTCAAAAATCTAATATAATTATTGTATTTCATAAGGTTTAATAAAATTCAAAACCCCTGATGATGCCGGAAAACAACCGGAGAAACGTTGGGAAAAGAATGGATTAACTTTTTATTTTTATTTGATTGCATTCATTTTTCTCTGAACATCAAGCCCAAAAAATTCCACTCTGCATTCCTTTTTTCTTCAAAACAAATACGTATTTGTAGACTAAATTAGTTAAAAACAATTCATAACGGTTGTCCATCTTGCTTATTTTGTTTAAATTATTATTTCCGTCCTCCATTGTTCATATTCATTCAAAAATAATAAACAAATAGCAATACAAAGCTGAAATGTCATTTCGGTATGCATTTCATGTCATAGCTGCCCTTCTCCCAGCAGCTGAGTGTTGGTGTTGGAACGATTTAACAGCAGTAACAGAAACTGCCAACTCGACCTATTCATCAGCTGCCAAGAAATATAATGCAAGCCGCTCAAATTAACGACGCAACAGGGCGCGGAGATCAGTTATGTAAGTACGAATCGATGCATTCATATTGTGGTCAACTCACTTAATCTTAATTATCTAGATGTAAATCCAAGCTTGTAGCAACAAATGTCTCACTATCTTGTTGCCATTGAAGGACAACAGGGATACTTAGCTGGCTGACACAGATGACGTAGATGAGGTAGCTGAACAGAATGTCGATTTTGAAGCAACCTGCTGAGATAATAAACTTTACTTACTTACTTAAGGTGGCGCTACAGTCCTGTGTGAACTAGGGCCTCACCCAACAAACTTCTCCATCTAGCTCGGTCCCTACCTAGATGTCTCCAGTTAGTTTCGCGCTCCGAGTTGGGTGAGGTCACCTTCCACTTGTGCGCGCCACCTGATTCGCGGTCTTCCTCTACTGCGCTGTCCTGTGGGTGTGGATTCGAAGACTTTCCGGGCCGGAGCATTGGTTTCCATGCGCTCTACGTGACCTAGCCATCTTAGTCGTTGGACTTTTACCCTTCTGGCTAAGTCTACGTCGCTGTACAGCCCGTACAGCTCGTCGTTCAATCTTCTCCTCCACTCCCCTTCGATGCATACGGGACCGTAGATCACACGAAGAATCTTTCTCTCGAAACGACCCAAGGTGCTTTCATCCGCTTTTGTCATAGTCCATGCTTCTGCACCGTATAGCAGGACGGGGATGATAAGGGTCTTATATAGCGACACTTTGGTCCTTCGAGAGAGAATTTTTCCACTCAATTGCTTTCTTAACCCAAAGAAACAGCGGTTAGCAAGAGTTATTCTTCCTTTGATCTCAGCGCTGGTGTTGTTTTCTGCGTTTACAGCGGAGCCTAGGTAGACGAAGTCCTTGACTACCTTAAAGTTACGTCTGTCGATGGTGACGTTTTGACCAAGACATCGGTGTTGTAGGTCCTTTCTTGATGACAGCATGTACTTTGTTTTGCCCTCATTAACCGTTAAACCCATTTTTGCCACCTCTGCCTCAATACTCACAAAAGACCCATTGACATCACGCTGAGTTCTTCCGATTATGTCAATGTCATCAGCATATGCTAGTAATTGGACAGACTTTTGAAAGATAATAAAGCACCTTCTAAATGACGGCAGTCGAAAATCATTGGTAAGTCTTCCGAATGGAAATTCAAAAAATAATTTCATCATTTTTGTATGTACTATTTTAGAATTCCCTGCAGTTTTGGTAAACTTAAGGACTGGCAATATATTCCCTGAATTTGTTATGCATATTGCAAAGGACTTAATAAGCCACAATTTTTCAATCTATGGATCGACTTACGAGCCCTCTTCTGGGAATGGTACAATTATAATCTAATCCATTTCATTGTCCGTTCGTTAACCAGAAGGTTCATGATGGCGATACTACTTCAAAGTAAGTTTTACATAAACCTCAAACTTTGAAAGCACTAATTAATATTTTTTTAGCAACCAAACAAAACGAAGCGGTATTGCAACAAGTCATACAATTTGATCCGACCACATGCTTAGAATCTCATTTCTCATTCATTGATAATCACTTTTGATGTGGCGCAGCTAGTTTTTAAATAAATTTGAATTTTTTTTTTCAAAATTGTATGTAATTTAGTATATAATTTTTGTTTTCAAAATTCAATGCTATTATTTATTTTGAATAAAAAAAAAAACAGAAAATTAGATGTTTAAATGTATCTTAGTTTTTGAGTACATTATATCTACTCAAGTCAAATATTAAATTAGTGAATTATAACTTCTTAGTTGTATTGAATTTTTGGCAAATAATAAAAAAAAAAAAAACGAATAAGCTGTATAAAATATATTTTTCTTTATTGAGGCGTTAAAAACATAATATTTGTAATTCTTATTCTTCTTATGTTTTGGTTCATCACGTCCGTGTGTAATCTTTCACGATTTCATTTGGTTAACAGACTCATGAGTCTTCATTTGACTCTACCTAAAGTTTTGAATTGTAATACTTTTATGGTTTCACCTAGTTCGTTTAACAGTTCATTTTTGATGCTGATTACGAATACGAACTTCGATCTTAGCTACAAAACTATTTTTCAACATTATTTTTGTATATATTTAGTTTACTACAGGAACTTGATTTTTTAACCTAAGACTACAAATTCGTAATAAAAAGTACGAAACAAATTTAAACGGAATATTGAGGAATGATATTGTAGGTTTGGAAAAACATCACACATTTTTTTTTGAAAAAAGCTATTTCATGAATTTAGATAGCCTCGAAAAGCATTATAATGTATTATAAGGTTGGGTGCCGAATAAAATTTAAAAACATATTTTTATTAATTCCACTTTATTTTAAAAACAAATAATCATGATTAACAAATCAAAAAGTCTACATGTTTAATGATTTAAACAATTCCTTATCACAGAAAAAGAATACAATATTATTGTTAAGGACTTTTAACTAATGTGGATATAATCTAAACAAATTGTTTTTATTCATATACTCATCCTTGCCAACAAAAAAAAGACATTTAACATTTTGAGCGGATCGATTCCAAATCGATATGTATGCTTTATTGAAACCACACCAGACATTCGGACACTATGAACAAAAGAAAACATAAGAAATATTAACAACTTGAAAATCGTAATAGTAAACTTACTTACTTCTAAGCCCGAAGTTAAGCTACAAAGCATTAACAGCAGCAATATGATTTGGACGAACACAGTTGATCGGTTTCACGTGTTGGACGCACTCCTCTCTCGTACTCATAATGAGGACTTCTATGTGCTGGCAGTCCTTTTTATCTAGCACTGCGGTCATAAGGATCTAAATCTTCGTAGATATGTAGTGGTGTTCTTCAGGAAGTGAAATCAGACTGGTTGTTTGTTGATGATTCTGATGTTTTGGATATTGTGAAACAACCTTTAAATGAGTAAATAAATTAATGCAAATTTGTTTTGGATTTTAAATAAACTTACAGCTGGTGGTGTAGCTCCGTCCTTGAAGTAGTGGTTGTTATTTTCAGAATCATCTAAGAGCAGCCATCGGAATTTTCATCATCTTCCTTTTTCTTCTCTACATCTTCGAAGTTGATTTTATCCTGTTCCTCTGTGCTCCCTTCAAATTTTCAAATTTAGGACATCCTCATCATGCTTCAAGCTTCGTAAACTTTATCGTGAACTTACGACCGGTTGGTTCTTGGTTATTCTGATGTTTTGGATATTGGATATTGTGGGACAACCTTTAAATGAGTAATATAATGAATTCAAATTCGTTTTGGATCTTAAATTAACTTACTTCTGGTGTTGTAGCTGTTATTGATATAGTAGTTGTCTTTTCCAATTTGTTAGCATCTTCCTTCTTCTTCTTGGCATCTTCGAGATCGATTTTATCATGTTCCTCTTTACTCACTTCAAGGCGATCCCCTGCTTCGGCTTCAAAATCTCGTCATATTTCTTAGATTGTTCAATCCATTTCGCTAATATCACCCAGGTCTTCGTGGCTCATGTTAATAGCACTGTATTCGCGGTTATCATCTAGGCTTGATCCAGCACTGGACACACCAGAGTTCCTTTAACTTCGTGATTAACTTTTCTTGAACTTCGCGATTTACGTCTGGCAGGTGGAATGGATGGATTGCGAAATACCGGGCCTGGCCTCTGTGCACTACTCTTTCCGCTGCTAGATAAAGCATGTTTGCTGGCCGACTTATTGTTATATTTGGTGCTTCAAGCTTCGTCAACTTTATCGCTTGATGATGAGGACGAAGACGATGAGGAAATGAGTTCGAATTGGATGATGACTTGATGAATGTGAACTTACGCGCGACGAACGCGATACTGCTCGTATCATACATTACATAAGCTAAGTGTACACGATTGCCAGATCTGCAAATATTGCCAGATCTGTCACTGAAAAATTTGTCTCGAATGGCTGACAATCGTGTACACACCAAATTAATTTGCAGACAAATGGTTTGGCTCCTAATTTGCAGACAAATATCTGCCAATTAATTTGTAGATATCTGGCAATCGTGTACAAGCAAGCTGACAACCGTCTACACACCAAATTGATTTGCAGAAAAATTTGTTCATCAATCATTTTGAAGACAAATTAATTTGCAGATGTGACAATCGTGTGTACACAAAATTCATTGGGAGATCACCAAATTTTTTTCATTTTCTGACGTTTCTGCAAACGTCTGACAATGAATAAATTTGCAGATGCCGTTTGAGGAACATTTGCAAATTTATTCATTGGCAGACAAATTTTCTGACTGATGCGATGTGTGACAATGAGCTGAAAATAAATTTGCAGATCCAAAATTTGATTTGGTGTGTACACGGTTGGCAGAAAATCTACAAATGTTTGCAAATCTATTGCTAGCTATTTGGCCAAATTAGTTTGTCGACATTGTCAGACAAATATTTGGCAACAGATTTGCAGATGTTTGTAGATATCTGCAAACCGTGTACACACAAATTAAAATTTTCAGCTCATTGTCAGCTCATTTTCACACATTGTCAGACGTTTGCAGATCTGACAATGATTGTCAGACCTGGCAATCGTGTACACTAAGCTATATGCTCAACTCGATTGGGACTGGGACTGTCAAAACTGGGAACAACTCAAATTGGGCCACGTTCGCATTGCAGTTCTATGGTGCGTCTATACTTTCTTCATGATTTGTTCTGTTTTTATCAAAAATTTTAATAAAAATCATAGAATTTGTTTGCCAAAAGCAGACAAATATTATTTTTAGCACAGTTTACACTGAAAAGGAACCATAAAATTAATTTTTCTTTAATTATTGCATTCATTTTTCAATTTTTGAATGCAACGGATCACTTTTTTGAACGGCTGAGTTCACCTCATATTTTTTCCCCCGCGGTTGAGCAATATGGGCACAAATTCCATTACAACTACATTCATAATGGCTTGTTCCCATAAGAAATGTACGGGACAACTAACACATGCTTATCCTTATGGACAAAATCCTCTCAATTTAGCTTGTAGGCCGAAAGAGAGCAAACCCATTAAGTCGGGAATCTAGATAATATATAGGGTGTCCCAAAATTAACGCAAGATTTCTTGCGTTAATTTTGGGTGTCCCAAAATTAACGCAAGAAATCTTGCGTTAATTTCAAACAAGTTGATATATGTACATATTTATTTAGAAACGAAATCTCATCAAATGGTAACCTTTTTGGATTGATTAAGTGTTTAAAAAAATACTTGTCTTTATAAAGGGTATCCCAAAATTAACGCAAGAAATCTTGTGTTAATTTTGGGACACCCTATATTTTCTCTATGATTTAGGCCTTGCTCAGAAAACCAGATTTCCTGGTGAAATAGGATGCATCGATGGAACTCATGTTCGAATCATAACACCAAAAAAAAATCTTCAACATCTCTATATAAATAGAAAAGGTTACTACAGTCTGAATGTCATGATTGTAAGTGTATGTTTCTGCTGATGAATCAACCTCTCAAATTGGGCAGGTTTTGTCATTTTTTGTCTAAAAAAAATATTTTCTTACAAACGTTTATGTTATTTAAAAGTTTTAGTCAAATTAATCACTAAATTTAAGCCGGTTTGTGGTCAGTTTATATAAACGTTTGAAAATTCGATTCCTTATAGACCGCAAAATTCATAAATAAAAATACTCAATTTACATTAAGCAAACAAAGAATATATTTATTAAATTATAGTATGCATTTCGGTCCACAACTGGGGAACCATCATCAGCGAGCGTCAATATACACTAAACAAGATTACAAAAGAAGCAGTGCAAGACAAAATGAAAATGGAAAAAAAAAAACAATTACATACATAGTAAAGTTACATTTATATTGATAACATGAAAAAATTATTTCTTATTTTGTTATTGTTTTTAAACAACCAAACAAAGGTGATTGAATTGCTCCTGGTTCAAGATTCATCAGGTTGTCATTTATATGTATATATAACGATTCATAGGCATCAAGCTTTGAAGTAACCAAAAATATATACATAGGTCAAACAAGAACAGCATTACAAACTAGGTTCAATGAACACCTTCGTGCAGTTAAATGCAAGAAACTTGAGAATGCAATCGCCTCCCACGCATATGATGTTAACCACGAAGTACCGCACAACAAATTTGGTATTGAAAATGTTCGCCTCTTAAAATCAATCAGCAGACCTTCAAAGCTTGATGCCTATGAATCGTTATATTATTATTATTATTATTATTATTATTATTATTATTATTATTATTATTATTATTATTATTATTATTATTATTATTATTATTATTATTATTATTATTATTATTATTATTATTATTATTATTATTATTATTATTATTATTATTATTATTATTATTATTATTATTATTATTATTATTATTATTATTATTATTATTATTATTATTATTATTATTATTATTATTATTATTATAAGCTTTTTATTGCCTTAAGTTTGATATATATACATTAATTGATACCTATTACATTTAATTTTCATTTAGATTTTACTTAACATAAAATTACATCTAATATTACATACATATATACTTTTAAGTTAAAATTGAATCGCAATTAAAATATAATAAATTAAAGTTAATAAATTAAAGTTTAATAAATAAATTGAAATCAAAAAGTTTATTATGTCGGTCGAATATTGGCATAAGCCTCCCCCAGGGCTGCCCATGTATCTCTATTTTTGGCCTCGTTGTACCAATTTGTTGTTAAATGGGATAAATCGTCACTCCATCTTTTATTGGGTCGTCCTGCTGGTCTCTTGTTATCTGGTTTCCATTTCGTCGTTAGTTTTGTCCATCTTTGATCCGGAAGTCTAGATAAATGTCCTGCCCAACTCTATTTCAGTCTTCTTGTTCTATTTATGACGTCTATAATTCCAGTTATTGTGCGGATATCTTTATTTCTAATCCTATCTCGCGGTCGTATGTTTAGAATTTTCCTTTCCATTTTGGTTTGGCATATTCTAAGCTGGTCAAGTGTTTTTGTAGTAAAGCTCATTGTTTGTAGTCCATAAGTTAGAATCGGCAGAATAGCAGAGTCGAAGATATTTTTCCTTGTGTCTGCACTTTGGTCCAATTGTAAGATTTCTGCACAAGCTAGTTAGTTCGGTCAACATTTTTTGAATATGTAAAGATTTTGTAGAAATAAGAACTATATCGTCTGCAAATCTTAAATTGTTAAGGACCTGTCCACATATCGTTATTCCATAGTTCTTCCAGTTAGTTTTTTGAAAAATGTCTTCCAGGACAGCATTAAATAGAGGTGGTGAAAGTGGATCTCCTTGTCTGACTCCTCTTGTTATGTTAAATTTTCGTCCAATTTTCTCTGTTTTTATTCGTGCTGTGTTATTTTTGTATATGTTTTTAACTGTTTCTATTAAATCTGGGTTTATGTTATGATATCTTAGGGCGGACCATATCATTTCATGTTCAACGGAGTCAAAAGCTTTACTAAAGTCAATAAAAAGAAAACAAACAGGTTGTTTAAATTCGTTGCACTTTTCTATTAGCTGATTCATTGTCTGTAGGTGGTCTGTTGTGGAGAATCCTTCTCTAAATCCAGCCTGTTCTCTTGGTTGTTTGTCCTTTATGGTCCTGTAAAGTGCTTTGGAGAACAGCTTGTAAATTGTCGAAATGTTACTTATTGGTCTATAGTTGTTGATATCGTCCTTATTTCCTTTTTTATGTATTAGTGTTATTGTTGTTTCTTTCCATTGTTCAGGGATTTGTTTTGTTAGAACGATTTCGTTGAATATGTTTGTAAGAATGTTGGATAGTGAGATTTTTGCGTATATTAACATTTCCGCTGATATTCCGTCATTTCCAGTGCATTTATCTTTCTTCAGATCGTCTTTCGATAGTTTCTTTGCTGAATATATGGGTTTGTGTCGATATTGAATCATTGTTCTCTATTGTTTCTTCTTCTGTGTTGATTTTAGTCGAGGTGAACAGTTTTTCAAAAAATAATGTAGCGTTTTCATTTATGTCTCTTCGGTTTGTTATATTAACTACATTTTGATCCTTCATATTTACTATCCATTCTTGTTTATTATTCAAATATCGTTTTGCTTTGTTTATTGATTTTGTTTGTCTTAGTGTATCTTTTATAATTTTTTCATTATATGCACGAATATCATTCGTTATTTTAGATTTTATTGTTTTCCTGAGTTCACTTAGTTCTGTTTTTTCTTGGTTGAGTAGTTGTGTTTTTGTTCTTAAATGTTCTCTTCTTGATATAAGGGCTTTGGTTTCGTCTGATATTTTTTCTTTGGAAGTCTTAATGTTCGTTATTGAGATTTTTGCTGTAGTCTTTATGATATTTTCTAACTTGTCATATGTATTTTGAAGGTTGTTATTTGACGGTTCTAAAAGTTGGTTGATCTTTGTCTTTATTGTTTCGTTGTAGTTGATAAATTTTTGTTCTGGTATTATTTTAGGGATCTAATAGATTTGTCGATTTCTTCTTAATGTTTTATGGTTTATTTTTATCTTTATTCTTACTAGTCTGTGATCGCTGTCAAAATTTACATTATAAGGGCAGTAATGTCTTGGATAGTTTCAATTTTGTTTGTGAGTATGAGGTCATTTCTTTTTTTGTCTTTCTATTTGGTGAGATCCACGTCCATTTTCTGCTATCTTTCTTTTTGAAGAATGAGTTCCCAAATTTTAAGTTCATTTCTTCCAGCCACTTGACGAGTCTCTCCCCTCTTTCATTTCTTAGTCCATATCCATGAGGTCCTAAAACTGAGTTTTCTTCTTCATTTAATCTTTTTCCAAGTCTTGCGTTAAAATCTCCTATCACGTACATTAGTTCTGTTTTTTGGTTGTTGAATGTTTCTTCAAGATTATCGTAGAATTTTATCATTTCTTCTTCCTCAGCTTTTTCTGTAGGTGCATATACTTGTATTATAGTCATTTTTGTGTTTTGAATTTTAAGTTGTATGCTACATATCATCTCATTATGGAATCGGATATTAATTATTTTGTCTTTTAATTCTTTTTTAATTAGAAATCCAACTCCATATAGTCCTTTTGTTTCACCAATGTAGCAGAAGATATCATTATCATTATTAATTATTCTTTGTCCAAGCAATCTTACTTCAGCTAGTCCTATTATATCCCAATTTATGTCTTTTAATGCTAGTCTTGATTCCTCCTGTTTTTCGTCCGAAGGACACTGACGTTGAAAGTACAGATTTTTAATGTATTTTGTTGTTTTTTGAGTGTTTTGTTCTCTGTTCGCTTATTTTTATATGGGGGGGTTTGATCTACTCTTCCCACGGTGATCAGCCGGGTTGGGAAGGATTTTTGTTGTATTATAGTTGAATGTGGGTTTTGGTTATGTCCGATATTTAATGTTGATGCATGGTCTTCATATTTCGTCTGGTCATTGTTAAGTAGGATTTGCTATTTGTTATTATATGCTTTGTTTTGTTGTTTCAAGGTTTGTGGGTCATTGTTTTTTCTAAAAATTCGTTAGCGGTTTTTGTAACAAGAAATTTTCTTATTGGATTTTTCGGTTGTTTCTTGGGGTTCATTTCGGTTGATCCTATTATAACAGATTTTGTCTTATTATTGTTTATTTCTTTGTTCTTTGGTTGTTCTGGTGGTGAGCTTTCATTCGATCGTATTCTTTTCCTTGGATTTTCTTGTTCGTTTCCTGTCCAAACTTTTCCATCTACAACGAGTTCGTTAAATTTAAAGTAAGCCCTCTTTCCTTCTCTCTTAAACTCTAGCAGTTTTGGGATAAGAGGTTTCCGAGCTTCAACCATTGATTTTGGAAGATCTTCCGTCATAGTAAAATTTGCCCCCAGCTTTTTTCCCAATAAAACTTGTTGTTTTTTCTCAAAGTTTTTAAAAACTAGCCTGATTGGTCTTACTTTTCCTTCGCTTTTTTTGCCTAAGCGAAAGCAGCTTGCAATGTCCGTTTCTTCAACTTTGAACTGGTCATTCGATTTATTTATTTGGTCAAGTATCATTGATAAAAGTTCTTCTGAGGTCCGTTCACTCTCTTCTAACTTGAAAATTATCAAATTATTTTTTCTCATAGTCAATTCTAGTTGAGTTATTTGCTTTTCTTGTCTAGCACAGGTAGCTTCTTGTTGCTCAATTATTGATCCTTGCGTCTCAACGATTTTTTCGAGCTTTTCAACTTTCTCAGAGAGGATTCCCACCTTTTCGTCTGTGTTTTTTATGACTCTGTCCGAAGCTTCGTTAATATTTTTAAAAATGTCGTTTTTTGTTCTTCTAATAAAAGTTTTAAAGTTTCTAGTGTGACAGCCATTATTTCGGAATACAGCCCTGGTATAATGTTGTTACTTACGTAAGGTTGTTGAATTTGCTAAATATCAAGAGGTTGTGGGATAAGATACTGGAATAATGTCTGTGCTTTATTGGGAATTGAGTGGTTTGTCAAGTAAATAGCTATGAGTTGTTTTGGTTATTTATTTTGGTGAGAGTTGAAAATTTACTCAACGTTATAGTTCTACTGAGCATGCGCAGACAAAATTGCAAGCGTGAGAAATGCCTTTGTTTCTTCGATTGCGGTGTATTATACTATATGTATTTGATTGTTATCAATGTAGTAAAAATGTTCTACTCACACAAGTATGTTAAGACTCAAGCAGGAAGAAAGCACTCAATTCAAATTTGTATATTCTTTGAGTTCAATAATTAAATATATTATTGCAATTTTATGCACTAAGATTTAGTTTTGTAATATTTTTTTTAAGCACAGTGATTGCCACCTTCAAATTACAATGACTTGGCACAGACTTTATTTTTTTACATAAATCTTTAATGACTTTGAATTCAAAATCTTCTAAGAGCAAAATTTAACACATCTACTCACTAAGCTAGAGTTGCCACTGATGAATCTTGAACCAGGAGCAATTCAATCACCTTTGTTTGGTTGTTTAAAAACAATAACAAAATAAGAAATAATTTCTTCATGTTATCAATATAAATGTAACTTTACTATGTATGTAATTGTTTTTGTTTTTGTTTTTTTTTACATTTTCATTTTGTCTTGCACTGCTTCTTTTGTAATCTTGTTTAGTGTATATTGACGCTCGCTGATGATGGTTCCCCAGTTGTGGACCAAAATGCATACTATAATTTAATAAATATATTCTTTGTTTGCTTAATGTAAATTGAGTATTTTTATTTATGAATTTTGCAGTCTATAAGGAATAGAATTTTCAAACGTTTATGTTATTATTTGTAAAACATACATTTTGTTCTCCATTTTCTTAATAAAATTGCTTTTAAATTCGCTTTCGGTGCGTACCGATATTTTTTTGTACACACAAATGCACTACACAACCGGTAAATAGCAGTTGTTGTTGAATTTTTATAACAATCACAACTGAGAGACAACTCAACTGGCTTACATAATACCACCAAACACACTTAAAAAGTCAACCATTTCTCAGTTGACTACTGGTTGACTTGTGACAGTCAACTATAGTTGTGATCGGTAATACCGGATTACAACTCAACTTTGTTCTTAGTTGCCTTACATAATAGGCCCCTACTCTTAAAATCCGAAACCCATTGTTTTGTTTTGCAAAATTGATTGTCATTTTTGACAGGTCACAAAAATTCCATAAGTTTCTTTTTAGCCCAATACCCCATTTTGCTTTTTTTTCTCCACTCACATGTATTCACCGATAGCGAATTTGAGAGAGTTCACCTTGAATAAAATTTGAGGGTGTTTCAGGTAGGACGGGTACCGGTCGGGACTCTAGATAATTTATTTCCTCTATGGTACGGTCCTTGATCTTTTATCCGCGTTGAATGATGACTGCTCAGCCGGTCCCGATGGTATTCCCCCAATAGTATTAAAAAAGTGTAGTAATGCTTTAGTTGAACCCCTTATGTTCTTATTCAAACTTTCTCTTAAAACAGGCAAATTTCCCACTATATGGAAGAAGTCATTTCTAACACCAATTTTCAAGAAAGGTAACAGGGTGGATATAACAAACTACAGGCCCATTGCAAAGCTTTCTTGCATCCCTATATTGTTTGAACAAGTTGTTTGTGAAAGTGTAGCATTTTTTAGTAAAAATCTCTTTTGCGAACAGCAACATGGTTTTGTGAGAAAAATATCAACCGTTACAAATCTCCTAACATTCTCAAACATATGTTCAAACGCTTTAAAACAAGGTTATGAAGTTGACTGTGTATACACTGGCTTTTCTAAAGCTTTTGACCAACTTAGCCACGGAATTTTTTTATTTAAACTTAAAGCTCTTGGTTTCCACCATTTTTCGTTGCTTGGATCAAATCATACCTTGAAAACAGATCCTATGAGGTAAAATTTAGAAATTGTCATTCTGAACCTTTTGTTGCTCAATCTGGTGTTCCCCAGGGAAGCCATCTGGGCCCTTTTCTATTCATCCTGTCTATTAACGACGTATCGTCATGTCTGCGCTCAAGTGAAGTTCTTATTTTTGCTGATGACATGAACATTTTTAAGTTAATAAAGTCCACCCAAGATCGTATCCTTTTACAAGCCGACATTGATACTTTCACATTTTGGTGTGGCAAAAATAGCCTTACCCTTAACCCTTTAAAATGCCAGACGATAACTTTTACTAAAAAACGAATCGGTAGTGTATTTGATTATTGTATATCACAGCAAAAACTCTTTCGCGTCTCCACATTTAAAGATTTAGGTGTTCATTTCTGTTCCAACTTAGAATTTACACATCACATTAATTTGATTGTTAATAAAGCAAGTTCTATGCTTGGTTTTATAAAACGCTGGGCAAAGGAGTTCAATGATCCATATGTTACTCTTTCTTTGTATAATTGCCATGTTCGTCCTCATCTTGAATATGCTTCGCAGGTATGGACTCCCTATTACGAAATTCATAGAAAACGTATCGAATCAATTCAACATAACTTCATTCGCTTTGCCTTAAAGGGTCTTCCTTGGGATGATCCTTATGATCTCCCTCCCTATGAGCATCGTATTCTGCTTCTTCAAATGCAATCTCTTCATCAAAGGCGTGTTAATAATGACTTAGTATTTTTTCATCAACTCATTAATGGTGAAATTGATGCACCTTATTTGCTATCTTGTGTACATTTGAATTACCGAGGCGGAACTCATCACCTGCGTAGTGCGTACATTTGATTTTATACATATTGACTTCCATAGAACTAACTATGGAAAGAATAAAGCTTTAAGTCGAATGAGCATTTTATATAACCTAAACTGTTCATCGATAGATTTAAATTTAAATAAGGTGGGATTAAAATCATTGTTTAGAACCAGTGCTCTACTATCATAAACGTCTTTATTTTATTTTTTGTTGTTCTGTAATAATTCATGTTAAATGTTAATTATGTTTTGTAGATTTTTTAGATTAGATTGATTTTTATTTAGTTCTTTTCTGAATTTAACCTTAAACACATACATAAGTTTACAAAAATCTTTATGACATGGCATTTGCCGTCTGCCAGAATGACAACTATTTTAATTTGTTTGTATCATATTGTTAACAAAGCATAATAAAACATTTTAGAACAAATTTATTAAAAGAACATAAGAATACATAAAAGAACGAGAGGCATACATTTAATGTGTTTGTTTATCAAAAATTTTTGTTAATTATTCTTTCCCTATACCTTAGTGCAATTACATAGTATTTATAAAGTCTTTCTACGTTCATTTCGTTCAATTCCGTTAAAACTTGGACTTCTGATAAATAATCACTTCCAAAAACGCTTCTTCTCGATTCTCTTAGAGTTGGGCATCGTCCTAGAAAATGAATGATGTCTTCCCTTTCCCTTCGGTTACAAATACTGCATTCCAGAGGTAGATCAGGTCTGTATGGGATATAATTCAAATTCAGGAGTTCGCTGCGTAGCCTGACCTTTACTTTATTGGTATCTCTGAAGTAGTTTTTGTTGGGGTAGGTTGTGGTTTAACCTGCTGTAGATTGATCTGTACAGCAACTGGAAGCTTCAGCTGTGTATTCTGCTCTGCATTTCTCGTCGATTTTTGCTATTACGTTGTAGAAGAGCACCTTACAATTACTTATATCTTCGATGTTTAAAACAAAACTTATATTACACACCTCCGCAAGTTCTGACCATTCTCTGTACCAGCTATTTTGATCACGTATACCCTTGATAGCAACCTTCCTTACTAATCTGAATTCCGGCAGTCTGAAGACACTCAGAAGAAAATCAGCTTTTGTTTCAAGATCTTTATGAATAACGGTGATAATCCGGTCTCAAGCATAAGCACGTAGTTTGGCGTGTTGATTGGTAGGTTGAATATCCGTTTTAAGTAGTGAGTTAAGAGCTTTTCTACCGTAAGAAACTTCTTGCACCCCCATACTTGAGCGCCATATAACAGGATACTCTCTGACACCGCTTCGAAAATTTTATTCTTGCTGCTATGCGCGATATTCCTGTTGATGAAGCAAGTTTTCCAGGCGATATTAATCGCCGTTTTCGCTTTTTCTAGCTTTTCGTTGAAGTGCTTCTCCATGCTTAAATTTCTCGAAAACGTTACACCAAGGTACTTATACTCGTTGACTCACTCTAAAGTTTCATCGTTAAATGACCATTTTTCATGAAAGCTATTTCTGCCACCACCTTTTTTGAAGATCATCACTTTGGACTTTTGGGTATTAACAGTTAAATTCCATACACAACAGTAGTCATATAGTCTATTTATCATCAGCTGTAAGGATTCTGGGGAATACGCGAACATGACAATATCGTCCGCAAACAACAAGGCCTTAATGTGTTAGGTTGGAGTGGCTGTCCAGATGTCATCGACTCACTTAGACCGCAAGGGTCCATTGTGATACCACTAATGAGGTTACTCATGGGGGAGTAATGAAAATTAAACAAACCATTTTGTGCTTTTAATAAAGTTAGAGAGACACTTTGTGTCAATCGTTGCCAGTTCACTGGTATTGTCGAAGAAGGGATTGCCAAGAAAGTTATTCCTTCTAATGGAGAGTGCTGGACATGTACATAGAAGGTGTTGGACTGTTTCCTCTTCCTCCTCGTCCATGCAGCTTCTACAAAAGTCATTTGTGTAGACCCCTAGCCTCAGAGCATGTCTTCCTATGAGGCAGTGTCCTGTTATTACTCCAATTGTAGAGCTTATATTTTGTCTGCTCAGGGATATCAAGCCTTTTGACCGATTTAAATCTATGCTTGGCCATATTTGCTTGGTTGCTAGGCAGGTGGTACTCTGTGACCATCTAGCATTTGTTGCTTCTAGAGCATATTGTTTGAGAAGATATTTGCATGTAGCAAGTGGTGTTCCTATGTTATGTTTTTGTCTAACATTAGGCAGAAGTGTTCCGTTTTTGGCGAGCTCATCGGCTTTACAATTTCCCGGAATGTCTCTGTGGCCCGGCACCCAAATGAGGTGAATATTAAACTGTTCTGTCATCTCATTCAGAGATGATCGACAATCGTGGACTACTTGTGAGTTTGTGGAGACAGACGCGAGAGATTTAAGAGCAGCCTGGCTGTCCGAGAAGATTCGTATATCCTTGCAAGATATAACGTTTTCTCTGAGCCAGGATAGTGCCTCTTTAATCGCCATTACTTCTGCCTGGAATACACTACATTGATTGGGAAGTCTATATGATAGACTTAGATTCAGTTGTTCCGAATAGATACCACTTCCAACTCCGTAATCGGTCTTTGAACCGTCTGTATAGAAGTGTATCGCATTGTCTTCCAGGGGTCTCTCTTCTTCCCAGGAGGATCTTGAAGGGATGGACACATGGAAGTTTTTACCGAATACCATTTTAGGGGTGGTATAGTCTAAGCGATCTGGGATAGATCTGAAATTGTCTAGAATGATAGTATGTCCAGTATTGTTACTGTTCCATTGAGAGGTGGCTCTAAGCCTCACACATGAGTTGGCTGCCACCATTTTGGAGAAGATGTCAAGAGGTGTTAGGTTTAAAAGCACATCCAGGGCTGCAGTTGGTGTTGAGCGAAGTGCTCCTGTGATGCACATACCTGCTGACCGCTGGACCTTGATGAACTTATTTAGATTTACCATCTTGTCCAGTGCGGTCCACCATACGACAACTCCATAAGTGAGTATCGGTCTAATTACCGAAGTGTATAGCCAGTGGGTTATTTTTGGGGAGAAGCCCCATTTTGATCCTATGGCCTTTTTACAAGTAAAAAGCGCTACAGTAGCCTTTTTTACTCTTTCATCAATATTTGCCTTCCAATTTAGTTTTTTGTCTAAAATGAGGCCTAAATATTTAGCTTGGTCGGAAAACCTTAATGGTATTCCTTTAATCTTGGGTGGGCTGAGCTGAGGAATTTTGTACCTTCTTGAAAAGAGTACTAGTTCTGTTTTATGTGGATTGACGTCCAGGCCACATTGCTTAGCCCATTTTGTTAGCCTGTTCAAGGCATTTTGTAGGAGTTCCGCGAGAACTTGGGAGTGTTTTCCAGATACAGATATTGCAACGTCGTCAGCATAGGCAATCACCCTGAAACCCTCTGCTTCTAATGATGTTAGAAGGTCGTTTACTACCATGTTCCATAAGAGAGGCGAAAGGACCCCTCCTTGGGGGGTACCTTGATGCACCGATCTGGTGGTAGTAAAGCTTCTCATGCTTGAAGTTATTGTCCTGCTTTTGAGCATGAGACTAATAAAATCTATGAGTGGTTTCTTTAATTGCAGCTTTTCCATTGCTGTCGTGATCGCCTGGTAACTGACGTTGTTGAAAGCTCCTTCAATATCTAGGAAAGCTACTAGGTTATATTCTTTGTATACGAGGGAGTATTCAATACTGCGAACCAGCGAATGAAGTGCTGTTTCTACTGATTTTCCCTTAGAGTAAGCATGTTGAGCTGTGGAAATGAGACATGGTCTTAGGTTATGTCTGATGTAAATTTCAATCAATCTTTCCAAGGTTTTAAGAAGGAAGGATGATAGGCTGATTGGTCGTAGATCTTTAGGGTTAACGTGGGAGGGTTTCCCTGCTTTAGGAATAAAGACTACTTTTGCCATTCTCCAGGCTTTGGGAATATATCTCAGCCTTAAACAGCTTGTCAGAATGATTTCCAATGGTGGAATGATCATGTCTGAGCATTTTTGTAGTTCGGCCGGGATGATTCCGTCTGGTCCTGGAGATTTATATGGATCAAAGCTATCTATGGCCCATTGCAGTTTTTCCCGCGTTATTAGATCAACTAAATCGCTTGTAGAAGCTTGAGACTCTGATGTTAAGTCGTTAAGTAAGTTAGAGCTACCTGGAAAGTGGGTGTCTAATAGCAGATTAAGAGATTCTTCATCTGTGGTAGTCCATGTGCCTGCATCTGTCTTTAAAGCACTGGGTATTGTTGGACTTTTTGAGAGAATTTTTCTGAGTCTTGAGGCTTCTGAAGTATTTTCTATTTTGCCACAGAAGTTTCTCCAAGAAGACCTCTTACTCTTCCTTAATTCTTTTTTATATTGCTTTAGAGCTTGTTTGTATAAGTCCCAGTCAGAAGGAGATCTAGTGTATTTAGATCTATTGAAGAGTTTGCGACAACTCTTTCTGAATGGTTCTAGTTCTTTACGCCACCAATGAGGTTTCTTTTTTCCCTTTGAAATGGTTATAGGGCATGAAATTCTCATTGATTCATTGAAGGCTTCAGTGAGATGATTCACAGAAAGATCTAGTTCATCTTTACTGGAGGAGCTTTTAAGAAGGTTGTAATCAAGTAATTGTGTTAGTACCTCCCTATATCGTTCCCAGTTTGTATTCCGGTGATTGCGAAAACCCGTAGATATGTTTGCCACATCTCTGAGCTCAAACTGAATGTACTTGTGGTCAGAGAAGGAATTTTCTTTTGAGACATGCCAGTTTGAAATCAGATTGTAGATCGAGTCAGAGGTAAGTGTAATATCAAGTACCTCTTTCCTATTCTTGGTTACAAAAGTGGGTTCATTACCAATATTACTTATGAGTAGGTTAGTGCTTAGTAAGTAATCAAATAAGGACTCACCTCTCTCATTTATGTCAGAGCTACCCCATACCGTGTGATGAGCGTTAGCGTCCGATCCAATTAGGAGACCAACTTTTTTCGACTGCGCGTCCGCAATTGCCTTCCTCAAGGTGTCACCTGGAATTGGACTGTCGTGGCCAAGATAGGAGGATATGAGCCAGTAGGTGGCTTTATCCGTTGTTAAGACAGCGGTGGTTGTGTCCTTGTCGCTGTAATTGGGGAGTAAAAATACATTTAAGTCATTTTTTACTAACAAACATGACCTTGGTTCACCTTTCTCCGATGCATACAGTAGCTTGTAACCAGGAGTCCTGAGGCCTCTGATGATGGAATTTGAGACCCACGGCTCCTGTATCAAGACGATGTCATCCTTGTTTGTGTGCAGTCGGAGTGTTAGGTTGTTTGTGGCCATGATGGCGTGATGGAGATTAATCTGTACTAATCGCAGCATTGCTACTATTAGTCAGATTAACCTCCACCACTGTTTTATCGGCGTTTTCATCGTCTGAGGAGGAGTGAAGTAGGTCTTCCTCACTCAGAGTGGTGCCTAAGGTGGCGTCTTCAGTCTCCATGTCGGAGTTACTGTCGACTGTAGGTTTAGCCTCCACGTCGGATGGCTTGTTTGGGGCTGTGGAGGTCGATGGTTCCACTTGTGGTGTTGCATCGACCTCCATTATTGGTGGTAATGAAGCGTTTCCTTCCACTGAAGGGGCTTCTGTCGGGGGCGTGTTAAGCAAATCTTCGTCTTTTTTGTATATACGGATCACGATTTCATCGAAACCATACCTAATCACGCCTTTGGTCGCGGCCAGTGGATCCAGTGATTCCCTATTGATCAACACGAGAGCTGATCTATAGTGACCCACTGTCTCCTTCTCAACCTTTGGGACTTTCCAGTCGTGCGTAGGCAGGTTTGGATTACTTGTTTTGATCAATTTCATGATCATATCTGGGCAGTTGTGTAGAGCCGGGACCATTATACGTGCTCTTGGCCGGCAAGGAATATTCTCCCTTGCAACAACCTCGAGCTTGGCACCCGGCCAGACTTCTGGCAAGCCATTGACAGCAGCTCTGTATAGATCCAAAGATCTCTGATCACCACAGGCGATGAGTTTGATACGATTTTGGTACCATCCTGCATCGGCTGTGTCTGGGAGAGGTCCCGGATTCTCCTCGATGACAGATAAAAATCTGAAACCGAGGTGAGCCCTGACGTTTGCCCATTGATCATGAGAGATGTTGCCATCCACATGACCCCTGTCAATGACCGCTGCTATGATCTTACCTTTTAGCGCGTCGCTAAAGGAAAGATCCTTATTGAAGGCTGTTGTGCTGTTTGAATGCACCTTCTGCCTTTTTGGTTCGGGCTTGTCGCCCTCGAAAGACCTATTGCGCTTTGATGTTGAGTCGCTGCAGGTCTGTTTGGTGATATTGCTAAGAAAGCCACTAGCCCACTCGAGTTTACGCGTTTGCTCCGGGGTTCTTTCCGCCGCCGGTATGACACCGACTGCGGCTAGAATCCTCTCAGCATTGCGTTGGTCTCGTTTGGCTAGTGACTTCCTGGACTTCTTGCTGGCCGCCCCAGAGCTATGTCCGTGTGACACAGTTGTGGGTCCACCATCAGAATTCGTCGCTACCGATACCAATCGGGGTGTGCCCCCACCTTTTGAGACAATTCGACATGTCGCAGATTTTGTCTCTCCGGATGGGGTGTCCTTAATGTGTACTCCTGCAAAATCTACACCGCCGCCGGGGAGATAATCGATGAGATCGTTAATAAATAGCGAAAACAAAGTGGGGCTCAATGTGCACCCCTGTCTTACTCCTGATGAGGTTGCAAACCATTCCGACAACGCCGTTCCATTCCATACAGCTGCTTGCGTGTTTTTGTAGATTTTCTAGCGCACGTCCAAACTTCAGAGATAATCCTGCGTTATATAACTTATAGAATAAGGCACCTCTGTTAACTGTGTCAAATGCTGCTTTGAAGTCAATAAAGAATACATACAATTTCTTTTTTTGATAGCAGAAATTCTCTGCAAGATTCTGCAGTACAAATATGTTATGAGTTGTCGAATAACCTGACCTAAAGCCAGCTTGGAACTCCTTCATTATGTTCTGCGAGTTAATCCACCTATTGAGTCTTTTCTGCATCATTGTTGTAAGAATCTTATAGGTTGCGTTCAGAAAGGAGATGCCCCTATAGTTAGCCACATCGGAATAAGACCCTTTTTATGTATAGGGAATATGATCGCATCTTGAAATTATTTCACTATCATGTCCCCATCAAATACTTTATTGAAGAGCATTAAAAGCTGATCGTTAAGTACGGAAGTTCCATACTTGTAAAATTCGACTGAAATACCGTTGGCGCCAGGTGCTTTTCCATCTTTCAACTACTCTAAAGCTGGTTGTAGTTCTTGTGTGGTAAACTGTGAATCCAATATTTCGCTTGTAAATCGCGGTGTTGCATAATGCCAAATTAATGGTGTCGTGGCTGGGTTAAGGAGTTGTCTGAAGTGTGTGGCTAAAACGTTTGCCTCTATATTTCTGTGTAGACCTGGTTTTTTACCATTCAATTCCCATGCAAGTTTCCAAAATTCTGAAGCATTATTACTGTTGGCCAGTTTAACCGCTTGACGTTCATCATACTCCCGTTTTTTAGATTAACACAATTCCTTATATTTTTTATTGGCTTCGATGTATCTGTTTCTGAATAAACCTAGGGATGAATTTCTGAAGTTTCTGAGCCATGCGAATGATATTTTTCGGGCTTTCTGGCATTCATGATCGAACCATGGCTCATTCCACTTTTTGCTCCGTAAAGTGCCGAACTGATGCCGCAGGTATGACGTCTTAACGACATGTTCTAAGCTCAGGAAGTCTTCAATTTGGTGGCGGTTGAGCATTATGTCCAGGTGCTGTCTGTATAAAGAGGCTTTTGCGGATTTCCAGTTAAGTCTAGGCATCAATAGTTCGTTTTTATTCTCATCGCTTGTCAACTCCATTATTTGAAAGGTTAAGACAACTGGTAAATGGTCCGAGTAAGGCAATTCTCGTATCTCAAAATCCGTCACAAATGATTCCCAATTTTCACATATCATTGAATAATCGATTGTTGATTTTCCTTGTCCCCCAATAAATGTGTAATTCCCCGCAATGTCACTAGCGCTTGTTTCATTTAGTACTCGCAGTCCAAAAGAATCGCACAGTTCCACTAATCTCTTTCCTCTTGAATTGCAGATCAAGTCTTTCGATTGTCTATTTATCCCTTTTGCATCGTTCATAACTCCCGCAACTTGGCCAATTCTCGCGTTCAGGTCCCCTATCAGCATCACTTTAGATGATTTAACCGTATTAAACACATCGTTAAGTTTTTCGAAGTCATCATCCCAATTATTGCAGTTCAAGTACAAAGGGAGTATCAGAAGTGATTTGTTGCTGATTTCCAAATTAACGTACGTTAGCTGGTTTAGATTGCGAAACTTACATTTTAAGCTGACTAACTCTTTTTTAAATCCAAAATAGCATCCACCACTGGCTCTACCTCTCGCATGATTACGAATTGCTGGAATCCACTTGAAGTTATAATCTATTAATTTGTTTTCTAAACTAGTATAATTGTTCTCGGTTACAAATGTTTCAAATAAAAATATAAAGTCAAAATTGTTTACAAATTTATAAAAATCACTAAATAGAGCTTTATTGGTCAGACCTGACACATTATACGATAATATTTTAACTTTTTTTGGTTTACTTGTTAAATTACTTGAACTTATTTTATTAAAACTAGGGCATATGGCATCACTACTAAATACTACAATTTCTACTCCCAGCTGCTGCACTGGTTCCAGACATACAGACTGCACTACCGACATTTATGGATGATTGCGCTGTTTCTGTCAAATTGTTGCTGTCATTGCGATTGCATGCTGCCATAATTTTGTTCAATAATGTCATTCCAATTTCACCTTCCTCGACACATTTGAGAATATTTTCATGGTCCAAATAAAAAGATTTATTTTCGCAAATAAGTGTTTGTCCTGGAATAATTACTTTCATGTTATTGTTGTTTGTCTGAATGTTTGTTTTTATTTGTAAAAGGCGTCTTCGTTTCTCGCGAGCAGCTCGAGTATAATCCCGATGGATAGAGATTCCGGTATCCCGCATCTTGAATGCCGAACTCAAAATACGCGATACATCATCACTGTGCTGCATTTCAACAATAACATTCGCAACTCTGTTGTTCCTGGAGCGAATAACTTTAATCCTAGTTATTTTAGTTGGATTATTCTCTTGCAAAAGATCTAAGTATACATTCTTAGATTTTTCAATCACATGCTGATCATCCTCTTGCGTCGGAATATGCAGTACCACATTCTTTTCGTTTGATTTCTTTTCAAGAAAATCAATTTGCCGTTCTAACACCTGACATCTATTCTCCACCATTTGCAGTTTCTTTTGAAGCGACACATTGCTACGTTCCAGATTTTCCATTTTTGTCTTTACTTCCATCAAGTCGGATTTAGTGGCTAAGCTTTTCAGGCGGTCATCAAGAATCGCTGCTAGAGATCGTTCTACTGTCTTAATGTCCACAACTTGCATATTAACGATTTGAGGGCCTTCTTGTGCTTGGCGAAAGGTCAAAACACGGACGTTTTTGCGATTGATTGCCATACACTTGTTTATTATTGGGTATTTGAGCGTTGTTGTTGCTCTTATTTGGCGGGGTTCTTTGTAAACCATTCATTTTGCAAACTTAAATATGTGTATAAATAAGCGAATATTAGTTCACCTCTTGATATTTAGGTGCTTAAATAGGTTTGAATTTGACTTTTACACAATTTTTTATGATTTTAACTGTCTATTTTCACTCAATTTATCGAAAATTTCACGGAGCTTATTATCAATAACAACCAAACTATATTAGCCAGAGTTGCCATTCTATTATTATGTTTTGTATTTTGTGCGTGTGTTAGGCTTTAATTGTATTATTATCTTACTAACAACTAACACATGCACTTATGATGAGCCTCTGATCGTAGTTTGAAGCTTGCTATAAGCTAACTACTTTCTGAAAATTCTGAAGTGTAAAATATTTATTTACGAGATTATCTTTTTTTTAATTTCCATGGACACAAAAACTTTTTAATACTTAAAAACTGAAGATAGAATGAAATAATAAACCGAGCTTCGTCACAAACCAGCTCAAAGAGAGCTTTAAATGAAAATAGCAAAGTAATATTTGTATAGCTGCATTTTAACCATGGTGAGATGTACATACGTGGGCTTATGGAATATTACAAAAAAAAAATTAATATAGCTCAGGGGTTCGGTTTTTATTTCAGTGGCAATTTCTTAATTTAAGTGATATGAAAACGTCAGCAGGCAGTGGGCACCAGTGTGTTTGAAAAGGCTTTGTCATAAGGATTGAACAGGGCATAGGAATATCCTCATAATGTAAAGCTATGTCGAAAAATGTTTTAAGGTAGCATTCTTAAAAAAATCATATTTGAGTCGATCTTCACTTCTTTTCCAGACTATTTACAGCATTTTAAAGCACAGATTGTTTAAAACAAAATATGTTTGAGCATAAGGTATATTAACCAATTTACTTTGAAAAACAATTTAAGACCATAACATGCATTAATAGTCTTTGAATAAATGTGAATTTTGTGTGTTCCTTAAAAGTTGTAAGTTTTTCAATTTGAGTGACTTTTTCATAAACATATCAACATGTTGACTTTTTGTTTTTCTTTTAGAAATATTTTTTTTTAAATTTTTATAATACTAATTTAATGCAATGTTCATAAGCTTTTTATGAAATTCTGATAAAACACTTGTTCTGGCTTTCAAAAAAATAATACTTTTAACCAAGTGCTGGTTTTGTTTTCCTACAGATAGTTTAAAACCAGAATTATCAAAAACAAACTTATTAACGATAATAGTATTTTACAATAGTATTTTGAAACACAGAATTTAATGCAAAAATAATTATGACCAAAAAGTTTTCATATAACATTTTGAAAAACAGTATTTTGACCCGCCCCCACATTTTCCCCACTGAAGGGCATTCCTAGAAGTGCGAGCATTACGGTTGAAAGGAATGCAACGTTAAAAAAGGTTTAGACAAGAAACTTTATAACAATGTTCGAGAGACGTAATTGAGTTTTTTTACTAACGCCAATCATTTTAAAGTCCAAAGCTGTTTTAATGTCTTTAGTAAGTTACTGGAGTATCAGCCCAGAGATGGGAGTTATAGGGTGTATTCATAAACGTCAGCCTAACTAAGAACTGCATTATCTGCATTCATAAAGTCAGATTTCCGATCGAACTAACCTAGTCGAACTGCAGTACCTACCGTTCATAAACGTCAGACTGTCGTCAGCGTCGGGCAGATTGTGCAGCTGAATTTGTTTGGCTGCAGAAAGAGCGAGAATTATTAAAATAATTTTTACAACAACAAGAAGTAATAAGTAAATAATAATGAGTAATGGCAAATATTTTAATTTTGTGATAACAATAATTTAAATTATTGTTTCGTTATAATTTTCTTTCTATTAGTTCTTTGCAAGATATTTGTGCCAATTATAATTTTCTTTTCTTTTTCGGTAAGCAAATCAAAAATCAAGTTCAACAAAATTTGTTTGGCAGCCATTTTTCTCTGACGTTTATGAACTCTGTTTACATACAAATCGGACTAAGTCAGACCTTTTTGTTTACTACAGACATTCTGCATTGGGAGTGCGTTCACAAATGCATCAGAAAAGAAATGCGATTGTACTAGCGCAGATTTTCTATGTTTATGAATACACCCATACTCAAGTTTTGGGCCTAGTAATTATTTCCTTCGTTACTTATTCTTAAACCTAGATCATCACTTATTTCAAGTCAACCACGCATTCTACTTTATTTCACTTGCTTTTTAAAGTGTAACGTATGACATGTGAGGAACCTTTAGTAATAATTAAACTATGTCATGTGTCTTGTAAGCTATTCTTGGGAATTTAGGTTGGTCTCCAGTTTAATTGCACAACACATTAAATACAAGTCGGTTTCTTATTCCACATTTTAGATGTTGTGTAGGTCGGAATTTAATGAGCTCAACATATTTTGTAGTTGCAGTTCCACATCAGAAAAAAAACGAATATAAAAAACTTAGAGTACTATTTGGATCATAAATTACGGACAGGAGATGGTTAATAAAAATAAGAAAGAGAGTCGGAGACAAAACAGCTTTTATAAACTAGTTAAAATAAGAGTAATTATAATTGAAAACATCACAATGAAGCATTTACCTGCAAATTCCTTAAAACAGTTAGTAAAACCATTGAATAATTACAAATAGAAGTGGACACCGAACATTGCTCAAACGAGCAATGTTCGGTGCGACCATTGTATATATATTTCTTATAGTACTCCTATGGAACGAAATTTTTTATTTCATCTCCACGACGTCAATGGCGCTGCGTGTATCAAAAAGCTTGGTGTAGAGTTAAGAATGAGGAGAAAATGACTGTATAAAAAGAATGAGAGGAGTGTATTTGTTTAAGTTGCATAAACATATATGTCTGAGGGAGTTCGCTGAGTTTGCCAAAATACAAATGTGAAACCAAGAAGGAATAATATTTGTTTACTTTTTTTTTGCTTTCACGTGGCAATGCAGAGGAGATATGTATATACACACATATGTTTGTAGCTATGTATACTTTAACGTTGTAGGTATTTTGAATTTAAAAATTCTCGTTTGATTTTAAATTTTCAATTTTCAATTTTTGTGCAAATGAAATGTTGCCAAATTTGGCATATACAAATACATATGTTTGTAGCTATGTATACTTTAACGCTGGTTGTAGGCATTTTGAATTTAATAATTCTCGTTTGATTCTAAATTTTCAATTTTCAATTTTCAATTTTTGTGAAAAATGAAATGTTGCCATATTTGGCATATGATGCATTGAAGATTTTAAATATATTCAATTGTTTTGTTGTTGTTATTATTGCGTATTATTTGTTATTTGTACGTATCAAGTACAAACACAATCAAAATTGCACACATTTAAAGGTATATTCAAAAGTATGTCGTTTTTTGTTGTTTTTTTTTTTTAACGGCTTAACAGAATGTACTGAATTGAATTTTTAATTTCCGTATACAAACTTCAAGCAATGAAAAAATTGGGCACGAGTACGATAACTTTGGCGCCAAGATATAATAACGGTTTTTGGTAGAGGGTCTTAATACAAGCATTTTTTACTATGGGAGGGGGGGTCTATCTCCCCCCGTTTAGGCGGGAGGGGCAATTTAAAAAAGTTATTATTTAAAATGGAAACAATATTTTCTGTGAAATAATAATAAGTTTGAAGCCAATATTTTTAATTTTTGAAAAGCTATTTGAGCCGAAAATTAATTTTTACCAACTTTTATTAATTTTTTTGTTTAGGTTTTTATTTTTTGTAAAAAAAACTGTCAATTCTATTTTTTTCAAAATTTGACTGAATGTTGAAAACAATATTTTTTGAAAGATAAAAGTAGTTTAAAGCCAATATCTCAAAGTCTTGAAAAGATATTTGAGTCAAAACTCAATTTTTACCAACTTTTTTTTTTTTTGTTTAGGTTATTATTTTTTGTAAAAAAAACTGTCAATTCAATTTTTCTCAAAATTTTATCAGATGTCAAAAACATTATTCTTCGTTGCACAAAATTGTTTTGGAGATGAAATCATATTTTAGTCGTAAAATTTTCGAAGTGACAAATTTTTTTTTTCAGTTTTTTTGATTTATAAAAAAACCGTTAATTGGATTTTTTTCCAAAAATATACTTGTTTGGTATCACGTTACAATATATAACATAAAATTTAATTCAAGTCTCTAGCGTCATTGGTTCATGAGATATTTAGGGTTAACCAAAATTGTCACCTTTTTTTTAAACTGCTATGGTAAAAAAACCACCCACGCAATTTTCTTGAGAGCCCTTTCTGTATCTTTCTGCCTTATTATCTGTATAACAAAATTTAGCATTGGTAATTAATTTCAAAAAAGTAATAACTTTTTTTACTACCAACCGCAAAAAGTACTATTGCAACCCTTTTTTGCTTCGTTTCTATTTTGGTTTACATTTTTTCTATTTCTAGCCAAAGCATAACCGTAAAATCATTCCTTTTCAAGTATAATATGCATACACACAAATAATGTCAAAATGTTGTTTCTATTATCTCCCTCGATCTCCTAATACATTTGTATATGTTCTTCTCTATTTTCTATTCTTTAATTATCGTTGATTATTTTTAAATTTTCCCTCATTCTTAACTCTACAACTATTGAGGGGTACACAAATAAAAGGGATCAAAAGGGATCAAATTCTTTCATCTCCACCTCGCTCAGATGTCGCTTCGTTCGTTCCTCTTCATAATAGTACTATAAGAAATATATATACAATGGTGCGACTTATGAGCACCCAGTGAGTACTATTAGTAGCTTGAATATCATTTTCATGATATTGGTTTTTGTATATGCTAATTTGTATTCTCAAAAGGGAATAAAAAAGTCCTTTTGGGATCTTTTTTGAAAACGAACTATATGAATATTTATATATATATTTATATATATATATTTATATATATATATTTATATATATATATTTCATATACAAAGCTGAAGACAATAATATGTACGCGTTAAATGGGATAATGTTTTTGTGTCGCCACAAAAAAAGGAATAGGTATACCTACTTACATCTTAATATGTTAGGTAGGTATTTGAAAAGATACTATTGATTTTTCGTGTGTAAAAAAAATTGCCATTTTCTTACTATTTTTATTTTGTTTTGAAAATTTGGTTAAACTGATTTACCAAATCGTTTACTTGGAGGTTTGTTGTTCCAAATAAAAAAAATTGCAACTAGGTACTTTTTCATGAATTTTTTTATCGGTACTGGCAGATATACCATTTTACGAATACATAGTTTTGTGAATGTTAGTACGATATGGCCAAGTGCATGTTGTATATTAACTCAAAAAATAAATTTCTTCAGTAGGTAAGGCCATTTGATGGTTTTTAAATAAACTGAAACACATATAATTTATTTAATACATAGTACTTATATATGCACATAAATAATGCATTAGTATTTCTTGAAACTTTTTTTACAATTTGCAATGTCTAACTTAAATCAAATAAATTATTTTGTCTTAATTTTGTTAAGCAGACGTTGAAAATAATATGAAATAAATGAAAATGACAATAAAATGTCCTTAACATAGGTATTTTGTAGGATATATTGCAAAATCTGTGTGACTGATTTATGCAAATTGTTTATGGACAAAAGCAAATGTCAAAACAAAGACACTCCATATATAGTGTCCTTGTGTCAAAATAAGTATGAAACAAGGGAACATTTAATAAAATTTCGTCAATTCGAAAATAAGATTAATGGAGGCTTGTCAATTCCCACAAGAGAATTCGTAAGTCATGTAAAAACTACTGTGCAATGTTTTGTAGAAGAGTGCTTCAAAAGTACACTTTTCTCAGAATTCAAACACAACAACACTTAATTATGAAACTTATGTTAAAATTAAATGATGAACAATCAAAATCTTATATCAATCAAAATTCTAGCAGCAGTTTTTCATAACGTAGCTTGGTCTTGATCATTTAGTTTCAATCTTAGTTTCATACTTAATTTAACTCGATCGAGGTTAAATTTTAAAGGAAGTGTTTTTTTCATTGTAATGTATGTACATACATAACATGTACCAGTATACATACCTATCTGATCTTATTAATAATATATTCATCTACATTATCTTTTTAACGCTGTTTTTATTTTATTTAAGAGTTTTGGTAAAGTGTTGCAACTATAATTTGATGTGGTTTGTTTAATTTAGTTTTTTTTTCAAGCAAAACAAAAATTACTTAAAATCGTCTGCTTTACCTACAAAATATTTGAAGTTAATCAAAACATTGATAAACAACGTAAATCGGCGAAGGTTCAACAAGATACCTTAGGTATATGTTAGTACCTTACTTACTGAACTCAAGAAAAAACTCAAAACTGTATGTACCTATCATGCCTAATTTAATTTTTCTCAGTTGAATATAACATAATATAACACCATAATATTATGTACCTTATGTAAATTGCATACATAGGTATTAACTAGAACCTAGATATACATACATATGTATGTATGTACATAGGTAGGTAAATACTATTTTTGAGTTTCAAAGACCAAACCAAATTTTCCACTTGTCAAATTGAAATCTAATGAACCTACTTACCTTACCTACGATAACCTTCATCTATTCAACTGGTATTTATTATTATTATTATTATTATCTTTATTTTTCCAACATATAAAGTACAAATGTTTTAATATAAAAGATTTACGAGCATGGCTTAAAAGCCGTCTGCCGATTATATCTAAAATTATTACATTAAAATTTACATTTATAAAAATTTTAGACACATCAAGAGAATTGAAAATGAAAAAGTGTAGAGTATTTTAACATTATGTAAGTATAATTTTGCCAGTTAACATAGACATATTTTAACAAAAATATCATTTGAGTTTAAGACTTTATTTTAAACAAATCCAATTGAAACTAATATAAACATATTTCAAAAGTTACATTTTTTAAACAAAAGGAACAAATTTAAACTAGTGCATATAAATTTAAAAAAGTTGATAAATTAATCGATTAAAGAGTAATAGTAGATTAAGGGATTCAATATTAACTGAAAGATGGGCTTTTAGTTAAGCTAAAACAAAATAATAGATTGATTCTAAAAAAGATTTACATAAGTATTTCTGTAAGCGATAGCTTCAGTAACAAACCGGATAAGAACTTTCCAACCACACTCACCATTTAGAATTGAGTAACTCTCTTCTGTAGAAAGAAAGCTTTTCTTAAAGTATAAACGTCGAATTTCTTGGAGTATTGGACATCAACTGGTATTTAAAGTAGACATATTGTGATATGAATCTACAAAGAAGGTATACCTAACTCCCTCAATATTTGTGTTCAAAATGTTTCCAAAGGTAGATCTACCTAGGTAAGGTACAAATACAATTTTACTCAGGTACTGCCTTGAAAATTAGGTACGTAAATATTTTTCCGAAGGTAGGTTAACTTTCATAGATACCTTTGTAAATTTCATTTAATTAAAACAAATAAATATAACTATGTCTTGTTCAAGTTTGGCGCAACACATTCACCCCTATTACCGATGTCGTAAACGACAGCAAAATATACGACACGACACAATCTGCATTCCATAAGTCGTTTTCAACTTTTGTCACTCGTTTTGTTGTCGTGTGTAAACGTCAAGTGTGTTGAACGCTTTAATTCAGCATTCTGTAAGACGAAAGGAAACGACGACAATGAAAAAAACGACGGTATCTCTCGTTTGAAAATTTGCTCACGACGAAGAAATGGAAGTTCGCAAAACTGTAAGTTTCCTTGTTAAATAATTTTAATTTTATGGAATTTATTAGTACTCTATTTGCGATAAATAAAAAATAAATATTTTTGCACATTTTCAGTTAAAATTAACAAACCAAAAACCAATTCGAGGCGCTTGTCCGGCTGATGGAAAGCAACGAGCAGTTGGCTAGGGGATTTTTGAAATTAAGTTGTAGCTGATAAACTCAACAAGAAAAGTCCTCCAATAAAAGATGGTGATGGTTGGCAAAAGGTTTGAATCAGTTTATTCTATTTATGTACATTAACACATTTTTAATATTTGCTTTTTCAGGTTTTATGCTGACTTTGAATTTAAAGTACAAAAAAATTGTTCAGAACAACAAAAAAGAAGTGAAAGGAAATGGAGGGGGCCAAACCAATTGCACATCCTATCTGCGCTTGAGGATGCTGTTGCAAATCTACTTAAACATAAACAAATGGTTAAGCCCGAGTGGAAATGCAATTGGTGTATCGCAGCTCCCAACCACTTCAACGTCTTCATCATCCGGACATACATAAGTCAAAGCAAGTTCAGGCTACAAATGCAGATGCCGACGCTTCACTGTCCTTTTTGTACAATTAATTGTGCCTTTGCAATATTTCGTTCTCTACCTTCTTCATCATTGTCACTATCGCTGCTTGCGTTGTAATACATTTCAACACTTATCATTTTAATAATTTATTTATTTGGTAATAATTTAATAAAAACACATTTGTTGAATATCGAGTAATGAAATGATTTAGAATTTGATTTCAGTTTGACAGATCTCTGATACATTTTCATCGTTTAAAAATCTGCTACAAAATAGTCGCGTCGAAAAAGTTATAGAATGCCACTTAAAAAACGACACGACAAAGAAAACGAGAGTCGTCGAAAAAACGAGACGACATCGGTAATAGGCATGATTATTACAAAAAGAGGCTACGATGCGACCCACACTGATAACTTCCCATCCCGTCTGCCGATTTGTCTTGCTAAAAAAGTTTGTATTTTTTCGTGTTTTGGTAAAAAAGTTGTTGAATTATTTCTAAAAATTTAAAAATTTCCAACAATATTTTGCATATAATGAAAAAGTTTGATTTCAAAGTCGAAAATCAATTTTTCTGAACATTTAATCATTTTTTTTAGGTTTTTATTTTTTATAAAAAAAAACGGTCAATTTTACCAGATGTCAAAAACGTTATTCTTCGTTGCACAAAATTATTTTGGAGATAAAATCATTTTTTGTTCGTAAAATATTCGAGGAGACAAATATTTTTTTTCAGTGTTTTTTGATTTATAAAAAACATTTAACTGGATTTGTTTCAAAAATATATTTGTTTGGTATCACGTTACAATATAAAATTCAATTAAAGTATCTAGAGTTATTGGTTCGTGAGATATTTTGGGTAAACCAACATTTTCATTTTATTTTTTAAATTGCTTAAATTGGTAAAAAAAACACCCACACAATTTTGTTGAGAGTCCTTCTGCATCATTCTGCATTTTTGTCTGTATAACAAAATGTATTTGAAGTCGAAATCTCTACTGGTTCTTGAGGTATATGGACGACGAAACTTCGTGAACGTACGGACGTCCGAACGTATGTACGTACATACAAACGCACGCACAGACATCTCTCTAAAAATCTTTTATTTCGACTCTAGGGACCTTGAAACGTCGAGAAACGTCGACGAAATTTTTAATTCGACAAATCGGACAATAACTTCCTATGGAAAGTTAAAAATAAAGCGAAAAAAGGGATGTATGTATAAAAGGAAGAAAATTTCTTTACCACTGACATGCGACTACAAAAACTGGAAAAAGTGAAAACTACTTCCATGCAACCGGCAACCTAAAGCAAAACAATATCTCAAATAAATACGTAAAAGCAAAAACAAAGTAGGTATAAAAATAATTCTTAAAGCCATATACATACCTACCTACTACAAAATGTATACCTATACAAAAATTCTTAGCAGGAGGAATGTGGAATTCCGTGATCACTGATTTTGAGGTGGAGCAAGTACCGTTTTCAGATCACATGCCAATTGTCATCTATTTTAACACTGGAACATCTGAAAACGAGGAAAGTGTGAACCTACAATTGATGCCCAAACTGCAGTGGAATGACGCAAAGGCAACTGCCTACAGAAATCAATTGGATATATGTCTAAGAACACAAGAAAGCAGTGATCTTACAACCGTCAAAGAGTGTATAAGGAGAGCGACTCCGGTACTTAAGAAGCACAGTCGAAGTGGTGAGTTTAAAGAGTACTGGTTTGACTCAGAGTGCATGGTAGCAAGGAAGCAATCCTACGCGGCACTTAAGCGGTTCAGGCGAGCCAACGATGAGTTTGAAAAAAGGAATTACCTTCTACTGAACCGAAAATTTAAAACATTGTGCAAGGAGAAAAAATTATCTCACTATGAAAATGAAGCTAAAAGCCTAGTTACTTGTAAGACCACGAGTGAGTTCTGGAAGAAAGTGCAAAAAATAAATGGCAAGGTTTATGTTATCAATAGAAATCTCAATTGTGAGACTCTAAAAATGCATTATTTCGGACTGCTCAATCACTTGTCTACGAGCAGTGATACGATTCATTTTGCACAACCAGCTTTTAACGAGGAACTTTTAGACGGAACAATCCAGAGGGATGAGGTAAATGCTTCCATTAAAGGGCTCAAGGATGGGAAAGCTGCTGGTTCCGATAGAATACCTTCGGAATTCTACAAGTATGGGTCGGACGAGCTGATCAACAAGATAACGGACATATTTAACAACATCATGGATCACGGAATAATACCACAGGAATTTAAGGAAGCGCTAATTTTTCCCATCCACAAAAAAGGTAGTACAATGGACCCTGCCAACTATAGAGGAATTTCTTTCTTGAATGCATCATACAAAATATTTACTTCGGTTTTGCACAGTCGACTTAAAACGTGGATTGACTCATACAAGCTATTGAAGGAATTTCAAGCTGGATTTAGACAAGGTTATTCCACCGTAGACAACATTTTTGTTCTACGTAGTATCGCTGATTTCTTTTTGGACCGAAACAAGAAACTATATGTTTTTTTCGTTGATTTTAAGGCAGCTTTCGACACAATAGACCGAAATGCTTTGATGTATAAGTTGTATAGAATGGGAATGTCATATAAGTTTGGACGCGTACTGCAAAACATCTATATGGATACCAAAGCAGCTGTATGGGATGGAGAAAACGTTTCAGATTGGTTTGAAACGATGACAGGTGTGAGACAAGGGTGTATGTTAAGTCCAAGCTTATTTGCACTTTTTATCGACGATATCACCGATTGTTTGCCGGGAGGAGTGGAATATGCTGGAACTATCATCAAGGCCCTTCTTTTTGCGGATGACATAGTGTTGTTTGCGTACTCACCACAATCGCTGCAACTAATGATTAATAAACTTAGTGAGTATTGCAGAACGTGGAAATTAGTTGTCAATCTAGAGAAGTCGAAGATTATGGTTTTTCGGAAAGGTGGAGGAAGATTAGGTGGGCAAGAGCGGTGGACATTTAACAATGAGAGAATCGAAGTCGTTAACGAATATAAATATTTAGGGATCATTATCACAAAAAATAACAATATGGAAAGACATCTTACCGAAAAACTACAAAAAGCCAAAAATACAATTAATATTGCTTGGAGAAACATCTTTACCAATAAACACATAGCTCACAGCAGTAAATACAAAGTATTTGAATCGGTAGCTGAGTCAACATTGATGTATGCAGCCCAAGTGTGGGGTAGTAAGAAATATGATACCGCAGAAAAACTTCTCCGATTTTATATCAAAAGAATATTTCGACTACCACCTAATGCTCCGAACTACAAGCTTATGCTGGAAACCGGTATATCGCCACTATTTATTAAAACCCTTAAAATTCAAGTTGACTACATATGTAATGTCCTTAAAATGTCTGATGAGCGTCTCCCTAAAAAAGCAGCACTGCAGGCGATAAATAGCAGATCAAGTTGGTTTAGAGATTGGATAGAGCTAGCGGAAGAATCCAATATAGATCTTGCACCTGATGATTACCTAATGTGGAAACCCTCTCTGTATCAGCTAATTTCTATTATAGATGATCGATTAAGATGTGAGTTCGCAGCTGAAGCAGAAGAATCCATCTACAGAAACACATATAGCAAGCTAAATTACAATCTAAACCACAAAAACTACTTCCGTGATGACTACACGACAGATCAAATATCAATGATATTTAGATTAAGAGGTGAACTCCTTAATCTTAACTTCATTCCGCATCGGGAAGAGTTGCCCTTGCTGTGCGAATTGTGTAATATGGGCGAAAGAGAGAACATTTTTCATTTTATGGGTAGATGTCCTGTTCTTCGAGAAACAAGAAGAAATATCTTTGGGTTTGATTATCTATCAGAAGAGGTTATGATTCATCATCTTAATGAAATTGATGTTCCTATACTTTACAAATATTGTAAAATAGCGTTAGCTTATAGAAACAGAATTATAAAAGAATGTTTTTAAAAATAAAGAATAATATGATTATATAAATTAAAAGAAAGTTGTCAATCAGGCAGACGGCAAATAGCCATGCTTTATTATTGTAAAATATGTACATACTTATGTTATATTATAATGTAAAGAAATAAAATCTAATCTAATCTAAAAAAAAAAAAAAATCTACAAAAATTCAACAATGCGAGAAAAAATTGTATGTTATTTGTGTACGCACAGTGCACTGGTGAATGTTAACATGATCCAAACAGGCTTTAAGAATCCTTTTTTACTCCACTTTGATTAGGTATATCTTTTTTTCTTCACTCGACAATATTTTTTAAAGCAAAGAAATCTGCCTAAAATACCTACTACTAAAATAATTGAATAATGTAATAGGTACGCCCCCAACTTATGTTATACATATATGTACAGTGTCGGACAAAACTAAAGCACGAAATCATTTTATTTTGAAAAAAGTCAAATAAAACTACAAATTAAGATATAAAATTAATTTTTTTTTATTTATTTTAAATAATAATATTATTGTCTTAATTTAACAGTATTTAGATTTGCTATAATTATTTACATATTTAAAATATTACAAAATATTTAGAATTCTTATGAAAAACGATTGGACAAAACTAAAGCACATGTACCCTATTTTAAAATAACTCATCTTTATGGTCTATATTTTACAGTTATTTAATGAGAACTGTTTTTTTCTTGTGTTTTTTTTCCATTGCTACTAAGAAAAGTTAATTGTTCACCATTCCGCGTCATCTGTTGTAAGCATTGAATCGAGATTTTAAAATGGCTCGCGATAAGTACTCCGACGAATTAAAAAAAAAAATTGTGTCTGATTTCAATAATGGTGAATCAGTTACATTCATAAGCAAAAAATATGGTATGAATCATTCAGTGATTTCCCGAGTAATTTTTCGTTTTCGTGCTCGAGGAACAGTGCAAACTATTCATAGTGGTGGTAGACCGCGAAAAACTTCAAATCGCGAAGACAGAAAAATCGTCAGGGTTATTAAAAAAGATCCTTTCAAATCATCGGAAATCATTAAAAAAGAATTGGGTTTAAAAACATCAAGCAGGATTATCCGGAGAAGAGCGGTTGATGTTGGCCTCCGATCATATCGAACAGCGAAAAAACCATTTATTTCTGCGAAGAACAGACGTGCCAGACTTGAATTTGCAAAAGCACATTTGAACTGGAATGCGGCGAAATGGAGGACGGTCCTCTTCTCTGATGAATCGAAGTTCAATTTGAAAGGATCCGACGGATTTCATACAGTACGCAGGCGAGAAGGTAAACGTTTAAATCCTCGCTATTCAAAAGGAACAATAAAACACGGTGGGGGTAGTATTATGGTCTGGGGATGTTTTTCCAGTGAAGGAGTCGGACCGATCCACAGAATTAGAGGTATAATGGATCGTTTCATGTATAGAGATATCCTTCAAAATGTCATATATCCTTATACAGAAGAAAACATGCCATTGAGATGGATATTTCAACATGACAACGATCCTAAACATGCTGCTAAAGTTGTGAAGGATTGGTTTAATCAAAATAATGTTAAAGTAATGCAATGGCCAGCACAATCCCCTGATCTCAACCCCATAGAGAATCTATGGGGAATTGTAGATCAGAGGATTGATCGCTCCAATTGCAAAAACCAAGACTCACTTTTTCAACAGGCTCAAAGTGCTTGGAATAATATCCCCAGCCAATACATAGAAAACCTTATCAACTGCATGGCGCATTGATGTGCTGCCGTCATAAAAAATAAAGGATATGCGACTAAATATTGAAATTTAAATAGTTTTAAAGATTGTGTTTGAGAAATGTGCTTTAGTTTTGTCCAATCGTTTTTCATAAGAATTCTAAATATTTTGTAATATTTTAAATATGTAAATAATTATAGCAAATCTAAATACTGTAAAATTAAGACAATAATATTATTATTTAAAATAAATAAAAAAAAATTAATTTTATATCTTAATTTGTATATTTATTTGACTTTTTTCAAAATGAAACGATTTCGTGCTTTAGTTTTGACCGACACTGTATGTATATATATGTACCTCCATACATATGTTCCTACTAACCTCCATTTGTGCATATGAATACCTACCTACATAGGTATATGTAATTACTAATTACCTACGTACCTAACATTAGCCTAAACAATATACCTACCTATGCTTATGTATGTATGTACATTTGCAATGTATACTTTGTAGTAAAGTATGATTCGTCCACTAACCCTATTTTCAGAAAAAAAAAAGAAATTTAAAAATAAACCTACAACCCATATCAAACTAATAACGAAATTGAAGAAAAATTCACCGAAACTCACAAATCATCATCATGTCGAATGCACCGAAAAGCACCAAAATCATTTTCGTTTTATGAATGAGAACGAAATTTAAAAAAGAAAAACGAACCTTCAAAATACATTTTCTGCAGCGAACGTGATTTGGCCACACTTTAACAGACATATGTACCTACACAGTTGTTATTGTTGTTTTTTATTCTAAATAACAATATTCCGTTATCTTTCTCGACCATAAATTGTGAGTAAATTTCCCATAAGGACCAACATTTGTAAAATTGGGTGTTGTATTTGATAGAATGATACAATAACTCGCCGTGCGATACTAGCGACTTATGAGCATTTGAAAAATAAGTGTCGCCATCTAGGTCAGGATTTGCCCGGTGTCCCTTCTATTTGTAATTATTCAATGGTAAAACTTTTTCAATTATTGTAAATAAAAAATAATAAGATCGCATCAGGACATAGTTTTTTATAAGTCTTTTTTTTTCACACAATACATATTAGCAAACAAAATACGTCACAAAATTATTCTGAAGCAAAAAATTATAAACTTAACAAACACTACTTCGAAGTCTTTGCTGTCTTCTGATTAACTGTTCTTGTGACTGCAGACACACCTTCTTCAAACTTTGTTCTAAACAATACATTAGCATTGTTAAACATACCATCTTTGAGAGAAACTATTATAAATTGAGAACTAGTGAAATGAGCTTTCAGCATGTTTCCAATGTTTTGAGTATGAGACATATCTAATGCCGCATCGACTTCATCCAAAATGTACAAAGGCGCTGGGGAGAACTTTAACATGGCCAGTACAAGTGATAATGCAACAAGAGATCGCTGACCGCCACTTAATTCACCTAACGAATCTTTCCACACTCCATTAAATCCTACTTTAATTTCCAAACCAAGAAGACTGTTATTTTGCATGACGGGGTTAAGGCGGGCTTGTGCGCCTTGCAACAATGTACTAAAAATACTGCTAAAATTTTCATCGACCACTTTCCAAGCCTTTTCCACCTTTTCTTTTTTTTTCTCATCCATCTTGCATATTATATGTTGAATCTTTTGTTTGTCTTGTTCAACAATTTTTTTTCGTCGCAGTGTCTCTTGATATTGCTCTTCTTCCCGATCGAGAAGCATCATCGCCTTAAGGTTAATATTTCGTTCCATTCTGTCTTTTTGGTCTCGCATAACATTTAATTTAACGCCGGCTTCAACTGGGTCTTCCTTTGAATAATCGTACCGTGTATTTTTAGTGCCGAAGAAATCTTTATCCTCTTTAATCCAGCCGTATTTTTGTTCCAATGCTTCAATTTTGTTAAAACTATCTTTGTTCTCGTTTCGTACCTTATTGACTTCATTTTCTTTTTTTTTTATTTCAAGATTCATCTCTTGGGTTTGCTTTCCCAATTTTTCCTTCTTGACATAAACAAGTTTCAACTCTTTATTTTGTAAGTTGATTCTCTCTTTTTGTTCTTTTATTTTTTTTTTAATATCGTTAACAGCTTCAACTAAACCAGAAGACTCATTTTTGAGCATATCTAAATCGCTTTTAAGCTTATTAAGTGTAGCAATCATTTCTTCAAGCTGTTGATGTGAAGTTTCAGTACTCTTTTTCAATTCATCAATTTCTAGCTGCAGTGTGTCGAATTGTTGTTCATGCTTTTTCCAGTTATTTCGACTTTGCTCACTCTTAATTTTGGCGGCTTTCATTTCTTCTGCGGCCTTTTTCAGTTCTCTTTCGCGAAAACCTTTTGCATCTGCCAACTTGTCTTCTATATCTTTGACTTTAGCTGAAGAAACCTTTCGAATTTCAACAGCTTTTGAAAGATTCTCTTTTAGCATATCTGAGAAAAAAATACAAAGTATTAGGTAATGAATTATAACAAAAAGGTTGTTTTAATTATTTTACAATGAAAACTGAGCTAACTTATGATTAAACTTTCGTTTGAATTTTCTATGGTTAGCTTAGGGGAGAACATTACATTACATTTTCTTACATTTCTCAAAAATAGGAGTTTAAAAAAGCGGAAGAAAAGAAAAACACATTTTAGGAAGTTAAACAAATCCAGAGAAAAATTAAATAAAAAACTAAATATTTCACAGAGATATTTACATTGTGTTTAAAGTTGAGTCGCTAAGAAAGTTATTTAATTTTTTTTTACAGAAGTGTTGAAACTTAATAACATATTGTTAATGTTAATGGCATATTGTTAGTGATAAATAGGTAAGTCAACAAAACATTTTTTTTGTATTTGTTTTGTTTCTGGGTCTACAAATGGTTGAATTTTTCATAACTATCGGAAAGTGAGACGAAAATTTAAAAGATTTGGGAATTGAAAGAAACAGTACAAAATGCTTCCACAGAAACATTGTTTAGAGATTTCGACTTTCAAAGTCTACCACATTAATGGTGCTTGATCTAATTAATGACCGCTAATGCATATACAGAAAGGTGTCAGCATTGGATCACTTGTCTTCAAAAATGAAACTGGGAAAAACATTTCGGTCCACAGCTATGTTGTACTGAAATTGAAGGCATGAATTTGTGCCAAAGCCAATCGATCTTTAACGCATAAAATTCCTAAACCAGATATCAACCCTCCTAGCGGTGTCTTCGGACTTTTTTTAGAATTATGGAAAATAATGATTTCAAATTAATAACAAAATTATTCAAGTCTGTAATGGATTTCCCAACTTTATGACTTGATTTGAAAGCTACACAAGTGATTCAACTCAATAGTTAGTCAACTGCGGAACAAGTTACTAAAGAGCTAAGAAAACGGTTCTAAGTGTGCTGAGCTGATCTGTATTTGAGGTGAGTTAGAGGTGAGCTAAATCGAGCTGTTGAGTGGTAGAACGGATTTGAATTAAGGCCATCTAAATCATTTAAAAAAGTATTGTTTTGTTTGTAGGACAGAATAAAATCGTAATTTTGTCGACCAGTGTAATGTATGTATGTTATTATTATTTATCTATTATAAGTTGCATTATAAATTGGGTGGCGCAACAGTCCGTTGAGAACTAGGGCCTAGTGACTTACAACCAGCGTTGCAAAAGCTTAATTCACTTTTAACTTAACTCATGGCTTTAATTCACAGTTCACCAACTGACTTACGAATTAAACAAAATTTAATTCACAAGTCACCAACTGACTTATGAATTAAATAAATTCAATTCACAAATCACCAACTGACTTATGAATTAAAAAAATTTAAATCGCAAGCCATCAACTGACTTATGAATTAAATAAATTCAATTCACAAATCACCAACTGACTTATGAATTAAAAAAATTGAATTCACAAATCATCAACTGACTTATGCATTAAAAAGAATTAAATCGCAAGCCACCAACTGACTTATGAATTAAATCGCAAGCCACCAACTGACTTATATGCATACTTTATTTTATAAGTACCTTGGGTTAACTAATTTTATTTAAAAGTGTAAAATGGTAAGTTTTTTTGTATGAACTATTTCTTAGAAACGCCAAGGTGCATATATTTTTTTTATAACTTCACCACATTAATAATAATTTATCTAACTGTGTTTATTACACATAAATTCAGTTTAGAAAAGTGCATATTTGGCTAAAGAAATTTTTAGAAAATGCTAAACGAGGAAGTTCATAGTACCCATTTTCATGTCAAGGAATTTTTCACAGTAACTTTTTGAGAATAAGTATTTCTTTGTGAGAGGTTACGATATATTATATATCAATTTTAAGGCCTTAAATATTTCTTTAAGATAATACAAAGAAAATGTATGTATGTCATCACTGATATCTTTGAAATATAGATGGTTAAAGGGTAAGTTAAAAACACTTGGTTTCCAAGAAGTTAATACTAAATATTTAAGTATATTTTATTGTTAGAAAAATAATATTGATTTTATTTGAAAGATTTTGTTTGATAGCAAAGTTTTATTCCTACAGCAGTTTAAACAACAAATTAGTAAAATTCTTTTTCTGTTTTAATCATCTTCAAACCCAAATATCTAAAAAACGCCACCAACTATGTTGGTAATATTTGACAAACATAACGTGATAAATCTCACCTTTTATTTGATACCACTTTCATTATTGAACCTACTGATTGCATGCTCCATACAAAAATAGGCAACCTCCTTTTTTAATTCATAAATCAGTAGGTAGATGATTTGTGAATTAATTCTTTTTAATTCATAAGTCAGTTGGTGGTTTGCGATTTAATTCTTTTTAATTCATAAGTCAGTTGATGATTTGTGAATTGAATTTATTTAATTCATAAGTCAGTTGGTGATTTGTGAATTGAATTTATTTAATTCATAAGTCAGTTGGTTGTTTGTGAATTGAATTTATTTAATTCATAAGTCATTTGGTGATTTGTGAATTGAATTTATTTAATTCATAAGTCAGTTGATGATTTGTGAATTAAATTTGTTTAATTCATAAGTCAGTTGGTGACTTCTGAATTAAATTTTGTTTAATTCATAAGTCACTAACTTGCTTATGACTTAATGATTTTTCAATTCACAAACTCGCAACCCTGCTTACAACTCTCAACCATTCCTATGTGCGAGTACTGTTGTCAGGGATGGAGGGGACCGACAATTTTAAGCCGAATCCGAACGGCTAATTTGAGAAAGCACTTTTCATGACAAGAATTACTCTTGGAGAATTTGTCCATTCCTCGCAAGAGGAACTACCCGTGAAAAACCTTTAGATGGCATAGGCAGGGATCGAACCCAAGACCTCTGGCATGACAGTCCAACGCACTAACCATCATGCCACGGGTACTACAATTGTAAACATTGAACTTCGCACACAGAAATAAGTCAAAACTGTAATTGTCAAATTAAAAGGATAAATAGTAATAAACCAGTACCTACTCCAAACGAGAATTTTAAACGAATCAATAAAAACCTTACTTATTTTGTCGTTAGTTGGCATTTGTTTTATTTCTGATATAAATGTTGGGAATTTTCATTTTTTCCGATCTTCTAGATATTTTACCATTTTAACGAAAAAATTGCTATTAAAGCGAAAGGTAAATATTGCTTCTAGAGTACTTCTTAAAAGGAGTAATAAAAATTTAATTCACAATTAACACATGCGCTACTAGCGAAAATTTATAAGACTTACCTATTTTTTCCTTGAGAGACTTAATCTCTTCTTGATTTTGATGGAATGTTGTTTGCGCTAAACGTTGTGTACACGCATGTAACTCATGCTGCCGTAGCTCTAGGCGTTCTTTAATTGCTCTATTTGATTTAGCAATCTTTTCGATAGCTCTAAAAAAAGTACATATAAATAGTAGTTAAGCTTTCCCCTTGACAATTTTGTATATTAAATTTAAAAAATACTGTTTATGTGAACAAAAACACATCACTCAAACCGTATAGTCTGGCGACTGTAGGGTTACGGATTGGTAATCTATTAACAGCACGTGCCTTAATCTACAACTAATGCTTTTCCCGTCTGGTCAACAAAGTATGTAATATCAGAAATGCTGCTTTGATTTTTACGTAATCCGAAATAGTCTTGTGACGTGGTAGACAATGTATACTACCTTAGAAAGTAGAAAAGGGCAACAACGGCCTTTCGAAAACTGGTTTTTGGTTTTTTTAAATTGGCCAGATTCATTTTTTTATCTATATGTTAACTATTCTTTTAGTCGTTAAAGCAAAAATACTCACGCCAACTCTTGGTCTACAATCTGCAATTCAGCTTTACACTTCTGTATATCATTCTCTAAATTTTTAATTTCAGCCAATTCTTGAAGAATGTTTCCACCTTTGGGTTTTGATCCCCCAGAGAGTGTTCCTTCAGGATCTACAACATCTCCTTCGAGCGTAACTGAACGGCAGTATATTTGACGATGATATGTAACCTGTATAAGGTTAAATTAATAATTATAAAATAAGCAAGTTCATTAAAACATAATAATAGTTGTAACATAATTGTAATAATAATTTCATATTATACTTTCTCCCCCAGTCACCGACTAACCTCCATCGTTTAACTTTCAGTGTAAACTACAAATAAAAGTGTGAACAAATAAAAAACATGGCCTCAGGGCCACATGTGCTTACGGGTAATCGGTTAAGCCAACTACCTACTGATGTAGATGTAGATTGACATTCCGAAAACTCGAACAAAAAAAAAAGATTAATCCCTCCATTCCGGCTTCCTCGTCTTATCCCTCCATTCCGACATTCTCGTCTAATCCTAACCCCAAATTTATTGTGATCGCCCCAACAGATAGCGATAAACCTCTCTCAAAGTTCTATATCAATTCTATGAAACAAGATGATGACAGTGGTTAACAATAATACGAACTCCAACATAACCGACTCCGCTGCCCATGGAGTGGATCATGCGGGACATTCAAGTGTCCCGGATGCTTCATCCTCTGGTCATCGAAGTCTCAATCTCCATTCCACCACAAACCCTAACACCAACTTAAGCTTGCCCCAATATAACCAAGCTTATATTGGAACAAAGCTTCCTCCCTCAAACAAAACGTATTTAAAAGTTTTGCAATGGAACATGAAAGGCTATTTTCATTGCAAATTGCAAATTGCCATTGTTAATTATAATTAATGACCTCAATCCATCTTTTATATCTCTGCAGGAAACTCATTTGCAAACCAATCTGTCTCCCCTGTCCCCAAAACAATAGATGTACATCAAAAATACTCCATTTACCAAGATCGGAATCTTTCGTACGTTTCACTCTCCAAAACCCGTTTGTTTACATTGTTGTATTTGTAATTTTGACAATTAGTTCATGAATAGATGTGAAAACAAATTATTGATACACAAATCTAGCCCATACACACATTTACCTATTAACTCAAACATATCTACAGTTGCCATCAACCTCAACCTCAACATTAAAATTACTGTGATCTCATTATGTATCCACCTTCTCAAACATTCGCCTCTAATGATTTGTCAAATATTCTTAATAATATTCAAACACCAAAACTGGTGATATTAATTGTTGGAATACTCTATGGGGTTCACCCATAACCAACCCCAGGAGAATCGAATTCGAAAATTTCCTTTTAAATGTAAATATTGCCGTTTTAAATGGCGGAAGCCCAACTCATTTCTCTGCATATAAGACATGGACACTTGCTGACTTATCAGCTATTTCATCTCAACTGATCCCTAAAACTTCAATCGACAATTCTGCTTAATTACGTACCCATTGAGCCAAAACTGAGCTCGTCGCAGAACACAAGAAGCGCGCGATGAACTTTCTTAAAGAGCACGCATTTTGATAATAAAATTCAATAATTTGCAAGCGTTGTTCGTTTGTAAGTTAAATTATAGACCAAACTGAAGATGTTTGACAGTGAAACAAAATACGAAACGTGCGTCAGCTGTTTAAACCAGTGTTGCCAAAAAGATAATAGCTAAAAAATCACCCTTTATAATGTTTGTGTTTCCTCTTTCCCGCTTTTTTGCCTAGTATTTTATGTAGGATTTTATTATCTGCCCATCCACTAAATAATGGTCTGATGGTCTGTGATATGGCTAGAACTGAAAATTGTTCAGTCTCTTCGATGCAAATGCCAGCAATGCTAGACTTATCAAATTACTTTATTTATTTAACTTTCTTAAGATTTGTTTGACTACTTGTGAGATTTCGTTTTGAAAGTTATTTTTAGATTATTATTATTTTTATGAAACCATACTCCCGTTTATTACGTAAATAGCTTCCGTCCGCAAGATATTTTTTAGGCTGAACGTTTGTATGCCCAACAAAAATAAGAAATTTAAGTGCAAAAGTCAATAAATATTATTGTTGTTATTAATTATTGCATTATAAATAATTTTACATTATAATTAAAAATTTAAAGTTCTAACCACCAGGGCTAACGACTTGGAGATTATGTATTACATATCTCCAATTTGAAAAACTAAAATAGACGCATACCCGAAACATTTAACACATTATTAAAATTTTGTATACATTTTTTTTTTCAAGAGATGTTGAGAAATCAGATGCATATGTGTCAAGATATGATTGGATTGGCATGAGTGGCAATTTGGAGGATTTTCGTCTTTTTTAAGAAGATGGCTATGAGTGATTTGGGTGTGTCCTAGTCGAAGGGATAGGTAGCATTTGATCATTTTAGTTATTTATATTGTTGAATACTTAGATGGTTCCGCCAGCGGTGAATGTATGTATGTTTTCCATTCTTCTTTTCTCATATAATCTTAGTATGAATTTATCACTTTAAGTCAATTACTTTGATGCCTGAGTGCCCTCGTACCAAAAGATCTGACTTTTTTTTTGTTTCTGGAGATGTTGTCCCGTATTTTGGGAATTGACGGTAATCGGTTTTAATATTCCTCATTGCATTTTAAGTTGAAAGGCTATCAGAGCAAATCACTACATTTTTATTTTTTATAATGGCTGTTTCTGTAGCTATAAGGATTGCATGAGCTTCTGTAATGAATATAGAGAAATAATTTTCTAGCTATTCTTATTGAGTCTAGGACGTCTCCATTTTCGGAAACAACGGTAAGTCCAGTTCTATTTTCAGATTTGGACCTGTCAGGGTAAAAGATTTCAATTATATTAGTTCTGTAGTCTTCTAAAATTTCGTAAGTTTCTGTACTTCTACTTTCTTTTTTGAAAGTTGACAGATTGGTATTTATTTTTTTGAGGGACCATTATCAAGTGTCAGTATGTTGATCGTTGGAGGGATACCCATTTTACGAGAAAGGTTTCAAGCAATGAGGAGGAGCACATTTTGTTGGAGTATAATATTTGTTTGGCTTCTTCGATTATTGGGATTTGTACTAGTTGCAGATTTTTGTGAAAGGCTGACTGTCAGAAGGTTTTTAAAGTGTTCGATGGGATCGTTGAAAATGCTCTCAAACTGGTCCTGATTGGTTAGGTTAGGTTAAAGTGGCTGCGGATACAAAAACCACACACTTAGGCCAGAAGAAAAGGCCCATTGTGATACCACATGAATCTATAGAATTACTTCCCACTAGTCGAACCATTTTGAGCTTTTTATAAAGCGAAGGAGATATCTGATACCTTTTTAGCTAGTTCGCTGGGTTCATCAAAAGAGTAATCTCCCAGATGAAGTTTGCGTCTTAGTGAAAGAGCAGGGCAGGTGCAGAGGAGGTGAGAGATTGTTTCTTCTTCTTCCTCGTCCATACAGCTCCTGCAGAAGTCATTTGAGGCTACACCAAGTCGTAATGCGTGTCTGCCTATAAGACAGTGTCCCGTAAGGACACCTATTAGGGAGCTAATATGAAGTCTGCTTTGAGATAACAAGACTTTAGAGCGCTTTAGGTCCAATGAAGGCCATATTAGTTTTGTGGCTGCGCATGTTGGTAAATTGTACCACCTAGAGTTTGCTATTTCGAAAGCTTTTTCTTTTAGCAGAAGTTTACATGCAGCTATCGGTATACCTATCTTCTCCCTTTCAGGTGAAATAAGTATGACGGTTCCATTTTTAGCGAGTTCATCGGCTCTACAATTTCCTGCGATGTCTCTGTGGCTCGGCACCCAGCATAGGTGAATGTTAAATTGCTGCGCCATCTCCATAAGAGACGATCGACAATCGAGGGCCGTTAGAGATTTGGTTGAGACGCCGTCAAGAGACTTGATAGCAGCCTGACTGTCAGAGAAGATGCGTATATCAGAAGTTGATATCACGTTTTCTCTTAGCCAGCCTCTTTGATCGCTAAAATTTCCGCTTGGAAGACGCTACAATGATTAGGAAGGCGGAATGAGATGCTTAGATTAAGCTTTTCTGAGTACACACCACTACCAACTCCCTCATTTGTCTTGGATCCATCTGTGTAAAAATGGATGCTTTTGTCATCTAGGGTCCTGATTGGAGAGTGATATGATTTGAAGATTTTTAAAAATGTTTTGCACATTTTCCATAGATTGACAATTATTAATAATATAATGTTTCTTGTCACTTCGACAAATGTGTTGACATGAAATACATTATTTTAAGAGGGTATAATTCTTATGACCTTAAGCCTGATAGCTAGTTTTTTCTTAAGCAGTGAACAATGGTCCTTAAAACTAAATTATTTATTAAATAATTAATGACAACTTGGAATTTAATTTGTGAACGCCCCCTTTCAGTAATCATCGAACTGTCATTGTCAATTTATTCAGTAAACTCAATATTTTCATCATGGTAAGGTACACGAATGAGCAACGTTTGAAAATTTTAAAGTGACCCCAACTTTTAGGGCGTCAAATGATACATATAGACGATATTATACCTAAAGCCAACTCACCACTCGGCTTTGTGAATTTGGTGAAGTGAATTGTCCAACCTTTATGTTACCCCGTCACTCTACACCATCTTTTTCGGACCCCTACTCAAAACCGCTTTCAATTAATTAATTCGAGCTTACTTAACCGTCATATTCTTTACAAATTTATCTATTTTATCAAGCAAAAAATAAAGAAACACACGTGACTTACTATACGATACTTATGTTTACAATACTATTTAAAATGGTATATTTTCATTGTATATAGATATTTAAAAAGAAGATAACAATAACAAACAAGTAAAATTCACTTACTTGTTTAGCAACGTTAAGGTCCTTGCAAATAAGAGTTTGTCCAAACACAAATTTCATAACAGGGTCAAAATATTTGTCGTATTCAATTAGTGCAAGAGCCGAGTTTACATTTTCTTCGCCAACCTAAAAAGAAATGTTTTGAATTAAATTACATTTAATAATTGTTACATAAACAGATCGATTGAAAATCTAGGATTTAACATTTCAGAAATATAAGAACGACCAAAATTAAATAAAAAAATATAAATTTTATTTATTTCCGCTATCAGGTTCTATTTTTTCATCATAAGATCTACATGTATAGATTTTGTTTTGATTTTTTTTGTATTATTTCTTCGCTACTTTAGCAACTTAAGGTGTCAAGTAATTTCCAAGCTGCCACACATGCATATGTAAGATACAGAATGCATATTGAGCCTCAGATGAATAAATTAATTCATAGTCAATTTTAAACACTGTTACCCATTTAATGCACTAATACTGCTTTCCTTGCAAGAGGTACAGACATATGTTCATGGACAAGAAATGTTTTTGTTAAGAACTTTCATCTGATAAAGTTTATTTATTTCAATTCGTTAAATACTAACGTGAACAAAAGCTTAATAATAATGCTTAAAACTACTTAACATCTAATTTTAATCCAAACTATTATAAAACATTGTTTTAAACTTGAAATTTTTAAAATTGTCATTAGGTGATGTTATTAGAAAATACAATTTATTGAATATTTCTATCAATTGATTAAGTGGGCTATGAGCACCATAGTTCGACCTACTAAAAATTATATTTACTGGTTTTTGGAGCCGTATACTCGATCGACTAAAACTAAAGTTGAAACGATTAAGAACCGATGGTGATGATACTGTTCCATTTATTATTGCTGCAGCAAAACAAAATTGTAAATATTTTCTATGGTTTGTCAAGGAAGGAAGATTAATTAAAGTGAGCCTTTGAGAATAAGGGGGCAGAGAATTTTCGTAGGGAAGAGAACGGAGACAAAAACGCAAAAATCTCCTCTGAATCGCTTCAATCCTCATTTCGTGTGTAGAATAATAAGGTGCCCATACTACACAGGCATATTCCAGAACTGGTCTCACAAATGAGACAAAAAGTATCTTTAGAACATAAGGATCACGGAAGTCGCGACCAAATCTCTTAATGAAGCCAAGGACTTTATTTGCTTTTTTAACAACAAAGCTAACATGCTCAGTAAATGTAAGTTTCGAGTCTAAGACTACACCTAGGTCAGTAAAGACAGATACTCTACTTAAAGAACAAGAATCGAACATATAATCAAAAACAATTGGAACTTTTTTGCGTGTAAAACTCATGGTCTTACATTTGTCAACATTTAAAACGAGACGATTTTTATTGCACCATTCCCTAAATAATATTAAGTCATCTTGCAAAAGTAGACAGTCAGATGTAGTGTTAATTCTTTTGAAAAGTTTAATGTCATCAGCATAAATAAGGACAGACGAATTTTTTATGATCGAAACCAAGTCATTTATAAATAAAATAAATAAGATTGGGCCTAAATGGCTGCCCTGTGGAACACCAGAATTCACAATAAACGGACTCGAACATTCATTACGAAATATTACACTATATTGTCTATTTTCTAAATAAGATACGATCCAGTTTAAGAAATTTTCATTAAAACCTTGACGAGATAATTTAAAAATTAGCGTTTTATGACACAACTTGTCAAACGCTTTACTAAAATCAGTAAATACACAATCTACTTGTCCACGTTTCTCAAAAACATCTAAACAAAAGGACGTAAAATTAAATAAATTAGTAACAGTAGAACGTTTTTTAACAAAACCATGCTGGTTATCACAAATAATTGAACTACAATGAAAGGAGAGGACACTACATACGATAGACTCAAATAGTTTAGGTATCACAGATAGCTTAGCAATAGGTCGATAGTTCATAATATCATTTTTAGGACCTTTCTTGTGCACTGGGGTTATAAATGAGCATTTCCAGATAAATGGAAAGACCGAACTTCTTAAAGACGTGTTAAAGAGAACACATAAAGGATACGACAAATAAGAGACACATTTTTTCAAAATAGAGGATGGCAAACCATCAGGACCAGGACTAAAACACTCATCTAGTTTCAATATGCTTTGTGCAACAGTATGTTCACTTATTTCAAAATTGATATTATTTAAATGCTGAAAGTTCAGAACTGAAGAAGAAGAGGAAGAAGTATTTACTGGATTAGATTCATCAAACGCTTCCTTAAAATAGCTAGCAAACATGTTTGCAATAACTTTTGGTTCATGGCTAGATGATGTTGCACTTGACATAGAGTTAGGGTACCCACAGGTTTTTTTCTTACAGTTGACAAACTTCCAGAAATTATCAGGATTAGTTTTAAGATCAGTTTCAATTTTATGTATATAATCTTCGTATAAAGAGTTTGAATATTCATTAAATAATTGCTTAAGAATAAGGAACGTTCTATAATCACCATCAGCTCTTGTTTGATTATATTTTACCCACGCTTTGTTTCTCTTGTTTTTTAAGTTTTTGATATGAGAATCGAACCATGGTGGAGCATGCGAGTTTTTACGAGTTTTTTTTAATGGAATACTTTTACTGAAACAGTCAAAAAGTGTATTGTAAAAAACGTTACACATATCATTAATATTTAAATTTAAAAATAATTGGTTCCAGTCGATGGTAAATAACAATTCAAACAATATTTCAAAATTACACTTGCTAAAGTTAAATTCAAGTTTGTTATAAGAATATTTATAATTAGGAGAAGACATATTTAAATTAAGTGAGATATCTAAAGCAGGATGATGTCGATCTTCTTCTATAAGTTTAACAGCAGAAGCAATTACTGAGGTTTCAGTACAAACTGTATCGGAGAAAAAAACTAAGTCGAGTGTTCTTCCCAAACGATTGGATACTCCATTAAACTGATTAAGACCACACGAACACATACCATCTATTACAGTATGTTCATTTAAGCTGGACGCGTTTATTGGAACGTAAAAGTTATCATCGTCAATTTGCATCCAATTTAGATTCGGTAGATTAAAGTCACCTACAATCAAAATTTCATCTTCTGGCTCCAAAAGAGTATATAGATTTTCTATACAGCTGTTTAATTTTTCATAAATGTCATTGTTAGAACTTGGAGGTATGTAAGTCGATATAATAAATAAATGTCCGGATACCATCTTAATTTTTATACAAAGTACTTCGATGTCCGTGGATCGAAAATCGTCAATCATGTAACATGTATGCGAGTCTTTGATGGCAAGAAGAATTCCTCCTCCTACAGTGTCTGAGATGTCGTTGATATGACGATCGCGTCTGAATATTTGATAGGAAGCATCAAAAAGCTCCGAGTCAAGAATAGAAGTATTCAGCCAAGTTTCTGTCAGTATAATGACATCGTGGGGTAAATTGTTTATGTTTTTGTAGACCATGTTGGTCTTTGTCCGAAGTCCATTTACATTTTGATAGTAAATTAGAATTTGTTTAAGCTGCCTTGATGTCGATTTAGCGTTGTCCGATTTTGACGAAAAGGGTTTTGAATTATATCTCGGTTGTTTGATTTATGCACAAATTCATGAATTATAACACCCTTTGGCCAAAACGATGACGAATTGAGTACATGAAAAACTGAATCTGGTACACGTATTTTAAATGATGAATATTTCGTGTAATTCCGATGAATAATTTTCTCTACATTTGTGATGAGCGAGGTACCAAGTTTATCCGCTAAAAAGTTTTTAATGTCAAGGGCATTCGTCGATGGGTCAAGTTTGGATAAAAATAGCATCTTTTGTCCTTCTACAATTTTGAGCCCTGATACAATAGGAGACGAAATTCCATTTTTGTCTGTGGTAATTACATTTAAACTATCCGGAGCGAGATTCGGCTGCGGCTGTCTTAAAGATGAGTTGTTCAACATATTCGTCGGGTAATGAGAGATTTGCGCAGGCTTTGTTGCTGATACGGAGGAAGTTGTTTCCGATGTGTCACACAAAGGGGCAGAAATATTAGAATTTGAAGCTAACGATGATAGCAACGAGGAAGAAGTTTTAGTCTTATTGTTAAAGTTGAAATCAAGTCGAGATAAATTGTAGTCATTAAAAATACATATTGCGGCTTTTTTTGATAGTTGGGGGGCATCAGAAATATCTTCGTCCAGTTCATCACTTCTACGTTTAGATAAAGCTATTATTTTACTATTTGGTTTAGCCGTTATTTCTCTATTAGTTGTTTTGTCGTCAATTGAAGTTAAATTATCCATTTTGCTACAGAGAAAATGTAGTTGCTTCTCAAGTTTCTCTAGCTGACTAGTATGGTGAAGGACATCACGAGCAATATTTTTTTCAGCGAACGGGTCACATTCGTCACAGAAATAGAAAAATGATTTCCTTTTCTTAAACAATTTGATGCAGCTGAACGGAGCGTCAATACATTGAACATGAAAAATCCTTTGACAACTACCATTACACATAATAGAGTCAATTAAATAATCAGAGACAGTATCACAGAGAGCGCAATTGGCCATGATTTTTAAAATTCTTAAAAATATCAAATATTTCAATTTAAGTCAATTTGGCAATGAACACCCTGTTTGCAAATTGGAATATCAGCAATAAAGTTGTTTCTATGTCCCAATAGGTGGCGTTGCGTTATTGTCAACAAGTTGAATGCAGTAACAGCTGATCGCTGGTGTTCGGTGATGATTTATTTTTGTAAATAAGGAGAAAACAAACAGAAAGAGTGGTGTGCAGTTTCTCAAACAAATATAAACGGCAAAACATATACTAAGATTGAACTCACCGGGAGAGGGAGAGTATTATATTTAAGAATAAATATATAGTTATAATGTATAAAGAGTAAACAGCCAAATGTTCGTTATGTAAACTCCGTATATATATGGTTGTCACAATTTACGAATAAAAAAAGAAATCTAATAACAAAACTTTCAATTATGGCACAAACTTGATTAAGTTATATAATTTTCAGTCCAAAAGTAGAAACAAAACACTTTGCAAAACTAAGTTGAACGATTAGGTACAGAGACAATAGAAATAAAACAAAATATTAGGAGCAAAATAAAACACGTCTTTCAAGCGTCGTTGTTGACATTATAGTTTAAATGTATTGCAAGTTTAAAATGTATTGCAACTAATAGGATTTCAACAAAACGTAAGTGATTGCGCACCGCTCATATCTTTGGAGTAAAGTAACAGGTCTCGATAAGAAATTTAAACCACATAAAATCAAAGAAAGAATTGGTGCAAACACCATATTGTGGCAAGAGCTGATAAGCAACATCATTCCTAATGTATATGGTGAGGCCATGGTGGGAAAAGAACAAAGGCAACAAGCTTTACCCATGAATGAAAAATTCAGCAGGATCGGAATTCCACCTACTTGGGTTTCACTTAGTGCAAAAACAGCTGGCATGTATGAAATAGTATGGCGGTATGCCAACAGAAAATTTGTTCTAAGCCCACGAAAATTACAATAACCAACTCTGAAATTTCTAGTCATTGCAAAAAAAAGATAACTCAAACCAAGACAGAATTGAATTGAATCACAGAATAATAATCGATGCCTGTCACTACTAATGGTATGACTTAACGGTGACGAGAATCGATCCGACCCTGTGATGCAAGACAGTAAATTTTATTTCAATAATCTGCTGAAGCACAATTCCATTTGTAATTAAACTTAACACACAAGCTATGCTGTGTAACGGTGGCAGACGGGGAAAGTAAGGATGGGATGGTATCATTGTGCTGTGCTTTGTTGATGGGCTTTTTTTTGTTACTGGAACTTGTATTCTATATCATTAATACAAACTTTGTAATTCTATTGGATCACCATGTTTACAAGTACTTATTGTACACTGTTGTATATAATAATAATAATCATATACTGTTGCTTATAATTATCAATTTTTTTTATTAAGGCTATCTAAAAGTTTTGGAACTACAAGTTGTCATTTGTCAGCAGTTCCATTCTATTGGATCACCATGTTTACAAGTACTTATTGTACACTGTTATATATAATAATAATAATCATATACTGTTGCTTATAATAATCAATTTTTTTTATTAAGGCAAGTTTTGGAACTACAAGTTGTCATTTGTCAGCAGTTCCATTCTTTTTGGGACCCGACTTAAGAAGATAAATACCTCTTAACATGGCTTCTTTAAGAATTTTTAACGATGAATCCGAAAGTAAACACACACAAATACGGAAAAACAATACGATAATAACCTGGTATATCTGCAGTTTTGTTCGGTTTCAATTTTAATTAATAATATTCAAAGATGCAAGCGATTCAATAAATTGATAATAATTAGCTTTTGGCGATGTATTTACGTGTATATTACTGATTCAAACCATTATTTTATATTTTCCATACAAATTGTATGGAAGCCTTTTGCTTCTTCGGGTAATAAATTACGAACTAGTCATATTTAAATCAGGAGTAAAATTGAATGATCATTATTGTAAGTAGTGCACTCCTTTAAAATTTTGTAAAGGTATAATTTAAATTCATAGCATGCAAATAAATATATACAAATAAATATTAACTTAAAACAAAATGTGTCTGATTTGAATAAATAGGGAAACTTTATTGTAAAAGTACCAACGAATATGTAAATCAAACTGATGTATCCAGATTATAGTACAAAACTGTAAAATTAAACATTTCAAACGTATTTATCAACAACAAAATGGTTATAAATGTAGGATTGAAACAAACTTAGACGGCAACGCTGAACCTGCTCTTATTTTCGGACTACTTACAACTTCCAAAAAGAAACGAATTCTCCTAAAAAGAAGAAAGAAGACACTAAAACGAGACGACGAACGACGAAGACGTGTGTCAATCCCGCTGAATTCTTACTTTTTTTATTTCAACTTACTTTTTTTGCATTCCTTGTTTAATTTTTGCCTTTTAATTTCCATTTTGCTTTTGTAAATTTTGAATTGTTTAATTAAATAAAAATCGAATTCTACAATTGGGGGCTCAACTAATCCTTTTTTTTTTTAATAATTTTGATGCCAGAAACTCGATTTTAAAATATTTGCGATTTTTTTTGTCAGTCACGTGGTTAATTGAGAATAGTACCTACTTTCGAATTAAAATTATCGTGAGCAAAGGAAAAAATAGACGATGGTAGGCAAACGACGAGGAAGACAATTAAATAGCACTGCAATGAACTCAGGTGCTGATTTCTCAGAAGTATTTGAGGTTCTTGTGCAACGAGAAATCGACCTCAAAAGACGTGAGAAAGAGTTGGAGTCTAGCAAAAACAAGTGGAGAATGTCCATGTGGACACAAAGAGGCAACGTGGAAGCACCCCAGAATGACGAGGAGGAGATGGATGACGTTCTGCCTGATGTGCCGATCGGCAGGAGGACGATGGCGAGGGCAGAAGCAAGTCTGTTCGGGGTGCGACCACAATTACCTCCTACAAGAGGACTCCAAGATGACGAACTCGGGAACGATGGTGGTGGCGGAGCTGATAACGTCGAATCGATGCACGCAAAAGATGACCAAAGACGTGGAGTTGCAGTTAGCGTTGAACTAGAGTGTTCACTGCTACGAGCTGAACTCGAGGAGCTCAAAAGGCGTGATATTCAGACAAGTATCGGATCTTTTGAAGACGCTCTTAATGCTGTTTCTAGTTTCAGTGGTCAGGGAGATGTTGCTTCATGGGTTGACGAATTTGAAACGGTATCATCCTTGATGAAGTGGGATGACACGCGGAAAATTTTGTTTGCCAAACGGTTGTTGTCTGGTACCGCTAAAATGGCGATGCGGGCTAAGCCAACTATAACAAAATGGATGGAGCTTAAAGAACTGTTGTTGGACGAATTTGGAAACGCGATAAATACTGCAGATGTGCACAAAGGTTTGGCTGCAAAAAAACAAAAGAAAGGTGAAACAATTATGGAGTATTTGTTTGCAATGCGAGAGTTAGGGGCTAAGGGTGGCGTAGAGGAACTCGCCGTTATACAATACGTTATCGATGGCATTGACGATTTGGCGTTGAACAAAGCCATGCTTTACGGTGCTCGAACGATGGGCGATTTTAGGGCTAAATTACTAGAGTATGAGCGATTTAGAAGTAGCCTTGGTCAACGATCTTCTTCAAACCAGTTGCAGACCATCAAAGCGAAGACGAAAGACCTTAACCATAGCAATAATTCGGGAATTCGATGCTATAACTGTGGAATGACGGGACATAAGAGCAGAACATGCGAAAACAAGTCGAAAGGTCCAAAATGCTTCAACTGCGATACTTTCGGTCACCTTTCACCAAACTGTCCAAAGAAAGCAGACGTCGCAAAGGTGGTAGACGTCCCAAAAGCAGTGAATGTGGTCGAGGCTGACGTAAGCGAGTTGGAGGTTAAGATGGTTTTGGTGAATGGCTTTCAGGTTAGAGCAAGAATTGACACAGGCAGTGACGTGACGGTGATGGACTCGACAGAGTATTTTAAGATAGGCTCTCCAGCATTAGAGGTTGATGAAAAAGTTTTTCGAGGACTATCCCAAGAATGTACGAAGCCTTTTGGATACTTTCTCGCCACGGTGAAAATAGATAATATGTTCTATGAACCCAAGATTTACGTAGTTTCGTCAAGGTGCCTACAGCACGCGCTTTTAATTGGCAAAGACGTCTTACGAGGCACACGCATTTCACTGGGTAAAGACGGTGTGCATATAGAGCAGATAGAGTCGAAATTACGGAACTGTTACCAGGTTAGTAACGAAAAAGTAGAACTTTTTGTTGGCAATCCGTTGTACAGGGAGCAAGTTCAGAAACTGGTCGACAACTACAAGCCTGAGAAAACGAAGACAACAAACGTTCAGATGAAAATTATTCTCCGTTCTGATGTGCCGATTGTTCATCGTCCAAGACGACTTGCCCCACTCGAAAAAGATATCGTACAAAAACAAGTAGATGAGTGGCACGAGAAGGGTTTTATACGACGAAGCGAGTCAGAATACTCATCACCGGTTGTACTCGCAAACAAAAAAGACGGCACGAAAAGGTTGTGCATAGACTATCGGGCACTCAACAAGATCATCATCCGGGACCCGTTTCCAAATGCTCTGGTGGAGGAACAGCTCGATCAGTTGAGTTCGGCGAAAGTTTTTACGACAATGGACTTGGAAAACGGCTTTTTCCACGTGCCTGTAAGTGAAGAGAGTCGTAAGTATACGTCTTTTGTGACAGCATATGATCAATGGGAATTTAACGTTGCTCCTTTTGGAATATGTCCATCACCAGCTGTATTCCAAAGACATGTTAATGCAGTCTTTAAAGATTTAAGACTACGAAAAATTCTATTGATTTTTGTAGATGATTTTGCGATTCTTGGGAAAGATTATGATGACGCTTTGAATAATCTGAAACTGGTGCTAGAGGTGGCGAGTGAATATGGTCTGAAGTTCCGCTGGAAGAAATGTCAGTTTTTGTGTGAATCCATCGAATACTTGGGATTCCGAATAGAAAACGGGAACATCAAACCATCAATTGAAAAAATAAAAGCCGTTCAAGGATTTCCACAGCCGATAAGCGTTCCGAAAATCCAAAGTTATTTGGGACTCACTGGATATTTTAGGAGGTTCGTGCCAGGCTATTCCACCATCGCAAGGCCACTAACGGATCTACTAAAAAAAGGTGAGAAGTTTCAGTTTGGACCAAAACAGATAGCCGCATTCGAGGAGCTCAAACGAATCTTGACGACTTCTCCTGTTCTTAAGCTATATAGACCAGACGCAGAGACGGAGCTGCATACTGATGCGTGCAAATGGGGTTTTGGTGCCGTCTTGCTCCAAAAAGAAAATAATGCCTTTTATCCTGTTTCTTATTACAGCAAGAAGACCTCATCGTCGGAGCAGAGCTACAGCAGCTATGAGCTTGAAGCTCTAGCAGTGGTGAACGCCCTGAAGAAGTTTAGACACTACCTACTCGGACTGCGATTCAAGATAGCGACGGACTGCGCAGCTTTCAAAGGAACGATGGAGAAAAAAGAGTTCTCTTCACGAATTGCGGGATGGGTGCTGATAACGCAGGAGTTCGACTTCGAGTTGGAACATCGGAATGGGGTAAGAATGCGTCATGCTGATGCACTAAGCAGAAATGCGGTAGGTGTCATTAAAGGTGAGTTCCTATCTAGAATTATAAAAGCACAGGACAACGACGAAAACATACAACTGATAAAAAATATTTTGAAGTATAGCCCTTATGAAAATTACGTTTGTGTACGCGGAGTAATCTACAAAGAAGATGACGAAGGACGGAAGCTGTTGTACATACCAAAAAAGATGCAAGCCGAACTATTAAGGAATGTTCACAGCAACGGGCATTTTGCTACTAAGAAAATGATGGAGATCGTGAAAAGAGATTATTTCATTCCTCATCTCGCAAAGAAACTAGAGGAAACCCGAAGCAATTGCATTGCCTGTATTTTATCGGAGAAAAAATCAGGAAAACAAGAAGGGCTCCTAAGCCCCATCGACAAAGAAAGCGCCCCTTTGTGTACATATCACATCGATCATTTAGGTCCTCTGACCAAAACAGCAAAGCAGTACAGCTACATTTTCTGTGTAATCGATGCATTTTCCAAATTTACATGGATTTACCCAACGAAGACGACTTCAGCAGCAGAGGTAATCGCCAAGCTTGAGCTTCAAGCTGCAACCTTTGGCAATCCAGCAAGAATTATTTCCGATCGTGGATCAGCGTTTACCAGCAACAACTTCGAGGATTATTGCAAGTCAGGCAATATTGAACATTTGGTAATAGCCACAGGAGTGCCAAGGGGGAATGGCCAAGTGGAACGCATAAATCGTGTTATCGTTTCTGTTCTAACCAAGCTTTCAGCGACGGATTCAAGTAAATGGTACACTCATTGCAGTAAACTTCAAGCATCCATCAACTCGACCTGGCAGCGAAGCATTAAAACCACACCGTTCGAACTCATGTTCGGTACCAAAATGAAAAGCAAGACTGACCCTGAACTGACAAAACTAATAGACGATGATATAAGAGAGCTGTTTACTAAGGAGAGAGATGAAGCAAGGCAGCTGGCACGAGAATCTATCGCAGAGATACAAGACGAGAATCGGAAGACTTATAATCGGAAAAGACGTCCAGCTCGAAATCATAATGAAGGTGACCTGGTGGCGATTCGGCGTACACAGTTCGGGCCTAATTTGAAGATTTCCAGGAAGTATCTTGGACCCTACAAAATTACCAAGGTTTGCAATCATGACAGGTACGAGGTGGAGAAAATTGGAGACCACGAAGGACCCTCCGTTACAACCAGCTGTGCCGATATGATGAAAAGTTGGCGCCTTACGGATATTGATTCAGACTCTTCTTCGGAAGAGGAAAACGATGACTAATTATTTTTTTTATTATTTCTTTTCGACAGAACGCTGAGGACAGCTTGTGATCAGGATGGCCGATCTGTAGGATTGAAACAAACTTAGACGGCAACGCTGAACCTGCTCTTATTTTCGGACTACTTACAACTTCCAAAAAGAAACGAATTCTCCTAAAAAGAAGAAAGAAGACACTAAAACGAGACGACGAACGACGAAGACGTGTGTCAATCCCGCTGAATTCTTACTTTTTTTATTTCAACTTACTTTTTTTGCATTCCTTGTTTAATTTTTGCCTTTTAATTTCCATTTTGCTTTTGTAAATTTTGAATTGTTTAATTAAATAAAAATCGAATTCTACATAAATTCATCCTTCTATTAAATATTAACTCTATTGAACAACTTTTTTTTATTAATTTAGTTCAAACCCTCGCTAAAAAAAATGTAAGTACGCTTATAATAACAGAATATCCTGTCTAACGTTAAAAAAATCTGCCAAGCGATACCAAAAACTGACTAAACTTTCATAACAGCATTCTAAACAATGCTGCATTCCCAAAAAATACTTTAAAAAAAATGTTGAAAACAAAGGTTTGTATATGATAAAACTAATTTGAAGCCAATTTCTTAAATTGTTGCCAAGACATTCGAGTCGAAAATTAATTTTTACAAAGTTTTAATTGTACTTTTTTAGGTTATTAATTATTCGTAAGAAAACTGTCATTTCGATTATTCCTGATAGATATTTAAATTGGATAAAAAATAGAGTTAGACCAAAAATAAACGGTTTCATTAAACAATTTTATATAAATAGAAATTTAAATAGTACAAAAAATAAAGTAAAATACTTACTAAGTTTTGCGCAAATCTCACAACGTTTGGATCAATAGGGCGAGATGAAATTTTATTTATAGGAATTATTGTTACTCTCTGTTGTAGCTGGCCCTTTTGAAGAATCTGTTTGCTAGTTATATCATCATCTGTTACATGGCTGTACAGCTATAATTTAAAAATTGTTTTTATTACTATTGTTAAAGAATATTAATTAAACGTACGCTTCCTCCAGCACACATCATTAGAGCAAGACAGTTTTTTTCGTCGCGAACCGAAAATAATTTCCCAACCATACCTCTTACTTTTCGGCGATCAAAGTTAGGCTCAGGGTCTCGGTATTGTAAGTCATATTTATACGAATTTTTCCGATCTAGCTGATGTTTAAAGGTACGTATTTGCTGAATTAGCGTATTTTTTCTGTCTTGCAGATGCTCAAATGAACCTTCTTCGTAGTTCATGTTTTTTATTTGGCACTAGATAATAAAATGTTATAGATACAATTTCAATGATTTAAAATATTGTTAATTTTTGTGTACTACCAAATAACTTAAATTGTAAAGAAAAACAAGTACTTAAGAATAATCAGCTGTCAATAGTCATAATACTAAGAAAACCAGAACACTCTGTTGCAAACCTACAACACTTAGTGAATATTCAGAGATATTTCGATGATCGAAAGTTAAATCTTTCAAAAAATTTGAGCTCTAGGCTCGGCATTTGGAACATAAATGAAAACGAGAAAGAAAACAAACTCTATTGAAATAGGCCCACATATATACGGGTTTTTCCAATTTTAGATCGATTATCCTAAGGAGGAATATTTTGAGTGGTACTTTCTTCTAATAAGAGAGTCGAAGGGTTATAAATAGTAGTGAAGCACTTCGGCTAATCTACCATTTAAGATGTCGTTGTAAAAATACGTGGTCACCAGACTGTGAATATCAGCACGTCCTTATAAGACCCTTTGACATTTAAATATTTTCCTTGTATGTGATTTAAAGTTTAGTGTGAAAAACTTTAAATCACATACATAGATTTCATATAAAAATTTTTTTGGATTCCGATTCCAGAATCAAATTCAGCGGTTCAACAAAAACTTAAAAAAAAATATAACTTTCCGGTCTTGTCAATACTTGGTTTCCTTTCCTTACAATTTTGAAAAGATTTGCAAAAAACAATTTGATATTGTAGTCGGTCAAACCAGCTTGTTTTCGAGAATCGGGCTATGGGTCCTTTGACACCAAAAAAGAAGAGTTTAGTTAGTTTCTATAACATAAAATGCGACATGACTTAGAAATAAAATAACATTTTTTGAACTTTAACAAAAATTAATGAGTACAAATATTATAGTATCATACCTGTAAATTATCAATTTCTAATTTTATTTTATCATACATTTGTTTATCTTTTGTATAAGATACATCATTTGTCTGAGTCTCATTTTCTTTCTGTTTAAGTAATGCTTGACTGTGTTGTAAATCCATTTCAGTTGTTTTAATTGTTGTTTGCGCTTCACTTGCCTGCTTTTTAGCATCTATTAAAAAAACAAAATATTTAAGTCGGGTTATTGTTTCGCAAAACATTTCTATTAACTTATCAACTGGTCTTGCAAAGAAGAAGCTTCTCCATCCTCATTCGTAGATAACCCTTGAGTAACAGCATCGTACCGTTTTTGAGCATCTTCATACAGCTGGGAATCTTTCTGATCGGTTTGTTTTAAGCTCTGGAAGAGACCTTCAACCTTTTTCATTTGTTCTTCCTTCTGATTGAGTGCATTTTTATCATCTTTGATATTTTTTTCCAATGCCTTTACTTTTTTCATTTCTTGATCGATAGCGCCTTGAGCAGCTTTAATGTTTCCCGTAGATTGAGCTTCGGCTTTCATTTTTGCCGAAAGTGCTTCTTCTAAAACTTTTAGCTCTCCTCCACTGTCATTGTCTATTTTGTGTTGAATTTCTTTTGCCATTTGATCTAAACGGTTTATTTCTTCATCGTTGTCCATAATTGCCTTCTTACAATGTTCAATTCGATTTGAAAGAGTTTCAATGTTTTTTTCTGTACTTTTAAGTGCTTCCTTTTGTTTGAGATATCTAAATGAAATGTGAATACGAGTAAGATACTCAATATCTCGACAAATTTTCTGGAACTCTAGATATGCAGCCCGTTCCTGACGTAATTTTTCTAACTTAGGCTCGACTTCCTCTTGCAAAAGTGTATTAGTTTCTCGTACCTTTGCGTCTTTCTTTTCAATGAGTTTAGTTGTAGCCTCTCTCTTTGTTTCGTACATGCTAGTCCCTGCAGCCTCTTCAATCATGGATAAAATCTATAAAAAGAAAATATGTATCAATTTTTTAAGGGCAAGGTCCAAGAGACAAACGGCACAATTCCGATTTGTTTTCGAGTTAAACTAAGGGCATGCTTTTTTTATTACTTACAAAACAAACTAAAAAAAACGTATTACTTTTGAAATAAAATACCTTAACACGGTGGCGTTGAAGTTTGAACTTAGCACATCATACTATGGTAATTGAAAAATCAAATTTATTATAAACACCCTGCTTTTTCGAAATAAATTAAATTATTTTTTTTTAACAAACTTTTGTTTTTTTTGTATGATTTTACGTTTTCATAGTTTTAAAAATACAATCTTTAAGCGCTGCAAGGAAGCCGACTTTTTTCCCAGTAATTGAAGAATTTGTATGATTGTTATAGAAGAAAAACTCATACAATAAAATGTATTGCAATAATTCCTTAAAAATGTACATATACATATCTTCGTTTATCTCGAAATCAACCGGATTATACTTCTTCCGTTTTCCACATGGATCCTTCCATCTTAGTCAATTAACCAATTAATTCCTACCTCCTGTGGTTTCATGTTTAGAACTTTCGTTATACGACCCTGCATTATTAAGAAATTCGGATTGTTAACGTTGAGCTGTACAGAGCAAAAGAAGTCAGTGACTTTTTTATTTTGTACAAGCTTCCCATTAATAAGGTATTTATTTTTGCCTCCCACGACAATCTGCCTTGTAACAGAAATTTCTCTGCACTTTTCATATCCGAGTGGACACTGGTCTGGATCGGTATTATCAAAAAACAAAGTTACATTTGCTTTGGTGACACCAGCTTGACCACTTTTAAAAACCAAATCTTGGAGAGATGCTGCACGTACCTATTTTAAAAATTATGTTTCTTATTGACTTATATAAACTAAGATGATCTTACCTGGCCCAAGTTGTTTATACCGAGTACAAAGCATATAGAATCCAATATATTAGATTTTCCAGTTCCATTTAAACCTGTGATAGCTGTGAACTCTCGATCGAATCCGTGAATCTCCGTACGCCTTCCATATGATTTAAATCCATCAATAACTACCGATTTGATATACATTTCGAATTTGGATTTTAAGTCTTTTACACACTCATAATGAAGTTAAACAGATATCTCTTAAAGCAACTAAGACAGAGCGCCAAAAAAAATCCGTTAATGTTTTGCCTTGCTTTTGATTTTTGACAAAAACCTATTACACAGATCAATAATTCTTATTATATAGATAACCAATCTGAACAGTCATTTTTGTATGAATAAAAAATGGCGATTATCTGTTCAGGGCTTAAGCATCTTGCACATGAGCTACGAACTGCGAACTGTGGATGTTCGCATATTTTGACTTTTCTTTCACATAAGCTTTATTTCTATTCGTAGACAGCGACGAATTGTCAACCCTTTTCTCCATATTTTCCTCAGCCATGTCTTTCACACAAAAACAAAACAAGAGCGGTATAATTTTGAGGTTAAGTTGAGCGCGAACAATTTATTCGTTGCAGTGTGGATGGTATGTCGAACGCGAATAGAGTTTGACAGTTCGTAGCAACCACACTGCAATTCGTTACTACCAAATTGTTTTTACAAAATTCTCTTGTTTTAGAGAATAAAATGCAAATTTTATTATCCTTATATTAGTGTCAACTTGTTTCTTATAATTTAAATGTGTTTTTGTGTGGAATTGACTTTTTAAAATGTGTAAAATCACGTTTGTTCGTCCATTCGCAGTTCGTTGCTCATGTGCAAGGCACTTTAGTGCATAGAGGAAATATATTATCTAGAGTCCCGACAAAAAATACTCCATTACCAAGATCGGAATCTCAGACTGACATTTCGGTTTGCCTACAAGCCAACTACACACTAAATGTGAGAAAGTATGCGTGAAATGATGCAAAAAACCAAACACATTCTCACATTTAGTGTTTCGGCCTATCAAAATGCTTCATTATAGTAATCAGCCCCATCTAAATGCTTTATTTTGAATGTTTCATGGCCTCGTTCAAAAACTAAACAATCCTTACCAACAGAATCTGAAGTGCTGACATGGTCTTAAATTGGAAGATTTGTATAGCTTTTTAATTTCAATCCAAATAAATGATGTTAATGTATATCGGGTGATTTTTTAAGAGCTTGAGAACTTTTAAAAAAAAAAAACGCATAAAATTTGCAAAATCTCATCGATTCTTTATTTGAAACGTTAGATTGGTCCATGACATTTACTTTTTGAAGATAATTTCATTTAAATGTTGACCGCGGCTGCGTCTTAGGTGGTCCATTCGGAAAGTCCAATTTTGGGTAACTTTTTCGAGCATTTCGGCCGGAATAGCCCGAATTTCTTCGGAAATGTTGTCTTCCAAAGCTGGAATAGTTGCTGGCTTATTTGTGTAGACTTTAGACTTGACGTAGCCCCACAAAAAATAGTCTAAAGGCGTCAAATCGCATGATCTTGGTGGCCAACTTACCGGTCCATTCCTTGAGATGAATTGTTCTCCGAAGTTTTCCCTCAAAATGGCCATAGAATCGCGAGCTGTGTGGCATGTAGCGCCATCTTGTTGAAAGCACATGTCAACCAAGTTCAGTTCTTCCATTTTTGGCAACAAAAAGTTTGTTAGCATTGAACGATAGCGATCGCCATTCACCGTAACGTTGCGTCCAACAGCATCTTTGAAAAAATACGGTCCAATGATTCCACCAGCGTACAAACCACACCAAACAGTGCATTTTTCGGGATGCATGGGCAGTTCTTGAACGGCTTCTGGTTGCTCTTCACTCCAAATGCGGCAATTTTGCTTATTTACGTAGCCATTCAACCAGAAATGAGCCTCATCGCTGAACAAAATTTGTCGATAAAAAACATTTCGAACCGAACACTGATTTTGGTAATAAAATTCAATGATTTGCAAGCGTTGCTCGTTAGTAAGTCTATTCATGATGAAATGTCAAAGCATACTGAGCATCTTTCTCTTTGACACCATGTCTGAAATCCCGCGTGATCTGTCAAATACTAATGCATGAAAATCCTAACCTCAAAAAAATCACCCATTATTATATAAAATAAAATTGACCAAATACATATTAGTGCTGTATTTTGTTTACTTAAATTATTTGCGAAAGCAATATGCGCTGCAACTGGTTAAGTAAAATTGGAAATGGACAAAGTGTAACTCAATACTTTGTAAAACAAGAAAACACACAATTTTTTCAGCTGTAGTTTGCTTAAAGCATTTTTTTGGCGACGTTAGAAGTTCAGGTGGAAACAATAGGCGGGTGCCTCCGTATTTTTTTGTACAGACAATGCTACGAGAAGCATACTTGTGAAGTTCCATTGCCAACTTTAGCTAGTTCAGATTCCTCAATTAGATTAGTATTTTCATCATTTAAGCAGTTCGGTAGTTGCAAGACCAAATTTTAGTTTTGTTTGTTGCAGAAATATTCCTGAAAATTTCTTTTTAAGGGACTATGTTAGAGTTAGAATTTTGTTTGTAGTTAGATTTTGGAATAAAAATTTGAGGGAACCATGGTTTAAAAATAAGTTGCTTTGTGTAAAGCATCTTTAAGGAATAGAAATAGGCAATATGGTTACACACAATACCAACTAAATGCTGCTGTTAATGCTAATTTTTTATTCTAAAAAGTTGATGAAGGTTAGCTGAAGCGGAAATTTCTTTAATGAACATACCTAAAATAGTATTGGCTTTCTCAAAAATATTTTTCTACACTAACTTCTGCTTTATATCTGAAAACTATTGTTTATGTATATTTTCTTCTATGTTCTGCATTTATAAAATTTAATCTATGGAAGTATTTATTATATTAATAAAACAAAAACATGTACGTAAAACTCATTCATTTTTCATTATTAGCAACACTTTTACTAAACATACCCTTCAAACAATAATAAGTAAATTCGAAGCTTGTTAACTAAACATTTTTAAGGAATGAATGAAAATTATATTTTTCGTTAAACTGTGGGAATTCACTAAAAAAACTTCTGTACTTCAACAATAAACATTAATGTCGATTACTTGATCTATTGAATGAGTTGTGCATGAATTCAGAACGATTTTAAAACATTTTCATTTTGTGATACATGTCAAAATTTTCATTTTATTTGCTCTGCATTTATTCAACAGGTTCGCTATAATCGTTCTGATTATTTTTTTAAAACATTGGTGTTCCTTTGATGCATAGTTTTTTTTGATAGCAAATACATGTATTGTTACCGACACTATCAATAACATAAATATAGCTTGGCACCACTCTACCAATGACAAAATTTATTTTTTTTTTACGGAACGGAAGCTGTCATCGGCCATTTTGCCTTTGACACCGTTCGAGAAAACTAAATCCAAATTAGAAATCAGAAATTAAAACTAAATATTATATCTAAGATACTCTAAATAAAACTAAAAGTAAGAATTGTAAATTAAACTAAAACTGTATTTAAATGAACTTATTTACTATAGGAAATTAAAGCCTCTCTATAAAGAAATATAAAGAAAATTCTTTTATTCCGAGGCTAAAGATTTGAATTTGCTTGGAGAAATAATACTTTAATTTCTTTTATTATTTCATTTCTTTAATTGGAAAGTCATCATAATAATCATCGTATCAACAATCTTCATCTTCGCATCGAATCATCATCTTCATACTTCATCGTCATCATCGCATCGAATCATCATCTTCACACTTCAATCTCATCGTCAGATATTGTCATCGTTCACCGTACAACGGCAGATCAGGATCATCTTCATCAGACTCACGATCATCGCGGCTTATCATTCATCTCATACGTCTCATCCACGCATCACAAAGATTCACCACCATCTCATCACATGAACATAGAGGGTAAGTCATTCCGATTTCCACTTTTACCTTAGTCCTTTACATATTTGCCTTGAATATCCTATTTACTCAGTACCTACATATATTAAAACCATATATATAAAAAAAAAACACCATAGTAAATCCCGAGCTCTCTACCTCAGTCTCATAACACCGAAATCAGATTCGCGCCTACCTCGTTTATATATACATATATATTTATACCCATTTGCATTTATATGTATATATGTAAATAAAAACTTTATATGCATATAATAATAATAAAAAGAGATTCGCAAGCCTTTTAGTTGTTCAAATATGCCTTCAAATACGTCGGACCCATCCTTCAATTGCAAAGCTTGCAATTTTGAAGACAATGATGACATGGTGCCTGTGTTGGAGTAACTATCGACATTCAAAACAAAGAGTGGAATTGTTTCAAGTGCCAACATTCAGAAGATCCAACACCAGCAACTACCGAAAACCGCAATAGCCACCCAAGTGACCAAGAAGCTGCAGGCAGAAATGGTAATTTGACACAACCACAGAGGACTCTTTATGGTCATTTGCAGAACTTAAACGCCTCCGCAACAAAGCAAGCAGCAAAAGCATCAAGAGCAAAACAACGTGAGCTAAAATTACAGCAACTGCAGGAAGAAAAGGAGATGAAAGAACGAAGTGACATGGAATTCCTTAAAAAGAAGTACGCAATGCTTCAAGAGTTATTATCAGACTCATCTGATGTTCAAAGCGATGAAGAAAACACTGAACTTGAAAATAACCCTAATCAAACTCAGAAAAAACTTGCATATACAATCTAATGCAACACAAGTTAAAACCTTCACAACAACTTTAAATCCGCAAAGTTCGCAACCACCCATTGCAGTCACCTCCAGCCACAACGCATCTTCTGGCAAACTACCAACAGCATACCAATTCTTGAACGGCACATCAATAGAAACGTCGGCACCGAATAAGCAGCAAATGGCAGCCAGACAAGTAATGGCTAAGGACCAAGTGACATTCAGTGGACGCCCGGAAGAATGGCCACTGTTTATAAGTTGGTTTAACAACACTACAACTTCTTGTGGATTTACGAATACGGACAATCTACGTCGGCTTCAAAACTGCCTCAAGGGTGAAGCTTTAGATGCTGTCAGGAACAGACTCCTTATTCCTGACCAAGTTCCAGGTGTTCTGAAGACTCTTCAAATTCATTTTGGACAGCCAGAAGTTATAATTGATAACCTTGTGGAAAGGATTCGTAAAGAACCACCACCTCGACAAGATAAGTTGCAAACGATTATAAAGTTTTCTTTAGCAGTCCAAAACATATGTGGTGTGATGGAAGCTACTGGTTTACATGGACATTTAGAGAACCCATCTCTATTACGAGAGTTGACAAAAAAGTTTCCACCACCTATTCGTCTTGAATGGGGCAGCTATAGAAAAAATTTAAGTGTTGTTAACCTCTCAACTTATAGTTCATGGCTAGAAGGAATAGCACACTCTGCATTAGTTGTTAACCCACTTCATGAGCTTCATTTACCAACCACCAGTCACGGAAGAGGTGGTACTAGAGCGGCATCAGTTAACGTTCATCAAGATACAGAGACACAATCGCAACAAAACTTCAGAAAGTGCTTGCTTTGCACATCTAATTGCAAGGCTGTCGATCAGTGTCAAATATTTTTGAAGATGAACCTAAATGACCGATGGAATGTTATCAAGCGCCACTCAGTTTACCGCACCTGCCTCCGCCAACACGGAAAGAACCGCTGCTACCTCCAAAAAGTTTGTGCACTACGAACAAAAACAATTGAACACTTTTGCCTTTCTTGATGATGGCTCATCGATATCCCTTGTGGATAAAACTTTAGCTCTGGAGATAGGAGCAGAAGGAAAACCACAACCTCTTCGCCTTAAGTGGACTTCAAATACCCATAGGACGGAACAATCATCTAGGAAAATAAATATACAAATTTCATCATTAGCACACAGCAAGAAGTACAACGTATCAAATATACGCACCGTGAAGTCTCTTGATCTTCCAAAGCAAACCATTGACTGCAGTTTACCAATCGAGTCATACACAAACGCGCAACCACGAATTTTACTTGGGTTGAATCATTGGAAGCTAAGTGTTCCCTTGCAGACTCGAGAAGGGAAAGAAAATCAACCGATTGCAGCAAAAACTCGATTGGGGTGGACGGTTTATGGTCCCTGCACGCTCCCAATGGATACACTCGATCGAAATCAACATTTTTTTAACTTTCACTCCTGTGATTGTCAGCGAATAGAAGAAAAAGATCTGAACACACAATTAAAGGAATATATTGCCCTAGAATCTATCGGCACAAAAAACTTTAAAGTTAAACGTTCGCGTGATGACGAAAATGCAATAACAATGATGCAAAATAATACAGTTGTTGAAGGAAATAAATACATTGTTCCACTTCTATGGAAGTTTGAATCAAAACAAATGCCTGATAGCCGTGCGATGGCAGAGAAACGATTGATGTGTTTGTCAAAGAGAATAAAAAAAGACTCAAAACTCAACGAAAACCTACACATGCAAATAGAAGAATACGTGCAAAAGGGTTATGCTAGAAAATTGAGTGAAATTGAATTGGAAAGGAATTTTTTGAAAAAGAAATATTTGACTGTTAAAAGTCAAATAGTTTTTTTCTGAACACTGTTATTTATAATAAAATGATTTAAATTCATGAAAATCATGAAAATAAAATAAATATTATCCAGCAATTAGTGTTCATATATGCGTTTCGCCCCGGTGCAATGGTTGGGCTCATCAGAAGATGACCATTACACCTTGTCTTGACGCATATTTTCTCGAATAAATCGAGATACCATATAATCCGAGCTACTTAGAGCAACTGCGAATTATATGGTTGCTACAAGTCTTCAGAGAAGATAAATTGTAGCTATAATTTATTGCCGTGCTATGGCTTCTTTGAAAAAGAAATATTTGACTGTTAAAAGTCAAATAGTTTTTTTCTGAACACTGTTATTTATAATAAAATGATTTAAATTCATGAAAATCATGAAAATAAAATAAATATGATCCAGTATCTCGATTTATTCGAGAAAATATGCGTCAAGACAAGGTGTAATGGTCATCTTCTGATGAGCCCAACCATTGCACCGGGGCGAAACGCATATATGAACACTAATTGCTGGATCATATTTATTTTATTTTCATGATTTTCATGAATTTAAATCATTTTATTATAAATAACAGTGTTCAGAAAAAAACTATTTGACTTTTAACAGTCAAATATTTCTTTTTCAAAGAAGCCATAGCACGGCAATAAATTATAGCTACAATTTATCTTCTCTGAAGACTTGTAGCAACCATATAATTCGCAGTTGCTCTAAGTAGCTCGGATTATATGGTATCTCGATTTATTCGAGAAAATATGCGTCAAGACAAGGTGTAATGGTCATCTTCTGATGAGCCCAACCATTGCACCGGGGCGAAACGCATATATGAACACTAATTGCTGGATCATATTTATTTTATTTTCATGATTTTCATGAATTTAAATCATTTTATTATATGTGGAAAGGAATTGTTCCCCAATTTGGTATCTTCCAATTTGTCCTTCTCTCAATCATAATAAACCAAACAAAGTGAGGATTGTGTGGGATGCCACTGCGACTGTGGATGGAATATCACTAAACTCTATGTTGTTATCGGGCCCTGACATAGTTCCTTCTCTACTCTCAGTCTTGTTTAGGTTTAGACAGAAAAAAATTGCCATCTGTGCAGATATAAAGGAAATGTTCCACCAAGTAGGCATAAGGCGGTCGGATCAAAACGCTCAACGATTTTTATGGTTCAGCAAGGGAAGTGAGAAAGTGGAGGAGTATGTTATGAAGGTTATGACATTTGGCTCAACTTGTTCTCCCTTTTGTGCTCAATTCGTTAAAAATGAAAATGCAAAAAAATATGAGAAAGAGTTTCCTAAGGCAGCTAGAGCTATTATTGAAAACCACTATGTGGACGACTATCTCGACAGCGTTGACTCAGAAGAGGAGGCAATACAATTGTCAAACGAGATTATTTTCATTCATCATGTCCAATTATATCATGTCCAATTCACAAGCTGTTCTTACAAATTTGAAAGAAAGAGGTGCAAACTATGAAAAGGGCATAACTAACTGGAATATTTTGTCAGGGTCAGAAAAAATTCTAGGTATGTGGTGGTGCCCAAGTGATGACACTTTCTCGTTTGCAATAAAAGTAAAAACTACGGAATTAAATATTCTAGCTGAAGATGTATGCCCAACTAAAAGCGATATCTTGAGAGTTTTGATGTCTGTTTTCGATCCCCTGGGACTTATAGCTAATTTTATGGTGTTGCTAAAAATTGTTCTGCAGGAAGTTTGGGCCTCGGCAATCGAGTGGGATGAAAAGATACTCCCACAGCAACTTGAAAAATGGAAAAGTTTAGTTCCAGCGATTAAAAATATTTCCATCCAAAGATCGTACCTAAAAGAAATCTGCTTTAATAAAAATTCTCATGTTGAAGTGCACATTTTCGTTGATGCAAGTGAAGTTGCTTATTCAGCAGTAGGATACTTTCGTGTAACGACTGAAAATGCAATTTTTTGCAGTTTAGTTGCAGCGAAAACCAAAGTGGCACCACTTAAGGTTATATCAATACCCAGGCTCGAATTAGAGGCAGCTGTGCTAGGAGCTCGACTTGCAAAAACAATAATAGAAGGACACTCCATAGACATTTCTGAAAAATACTTTTGATCAGATTCCAAAACTGTACTGAGCTGGATAAATTCTGATCATCGTAAATATAAGCAGTTTGTCGCATTCCGGATTGGAGAAATACTTGAAGAAACTGATATGAAGAGTTGAAGATGGGTTCCCAGCAAAGAAAACGTGGCAGATGAGGCTTCAAAGTGGCAGTTCAAAAACGAGTTCAACTCAAATAGTCGTTGGTATACCGGTCCAAAGTTCTTGTATGAAACAAAGGAGAACTGGCCCACGGAATTCGTCAATTCAAAAGCTTTAGTCGTAGAGCTAAGACATATTCATCTTCATCAAGTAAAACAATTCGATAATCTCATTGATGTGACTCGTTTTAGCAAGTGGAACAAAATGCTTCGGTGTATGGCGCAGGTGTATCGTTTTCTTCGCCTGTACATAAAATTCAGATGTGGAAAAGTCGTTATTAAATGTCTAAGCCGAGAAGACTTTAAAAATGCTGAAAATTATTTACATAGAATGTGTCAAAGGGATGCCTTTGCTGAAGAGATCTGATGTTCTCAATCATGTTGAAAACCACGAAGAATCGAAGATGCAACTTATCGAAAAAACAAGTGCCCTTTACAAGCTCTCACCCTATTTGGATGAAAATTCGGTGTTGAGAATACGTGGCCGAATTGACGCAGCACCAGGAGTTCCGAATAGTACAAAACGACCCATAATTTTACCGAAGAAACATCAAATCACCAACTTAATTATAACTGATTACCATGATCGATTTTACCATCACAACAACGAAACGGTGGTAAATGAAATCCGTCAAAGGTTCAACATTCCCAGACTTCGAGTTCTACTTAAATCAGTACGAAGAAACTGTCAAACTTGTAAAGTCAACAGATGTCTTCCAAATCCTCCGCTTATGGGTGACTTGCCAGCGGCAAGGCTCCAACCATTTACAAAAGCATTCTCATATATAGGGATTGACTATTTTGCACCTTTGCATGTCAAAGTGGGTAGGCATCTAGAAAAACGTTGGGGCGTCCTCATAACGTGCCTCACAGTACGCGCAGTGCATATTGAGATAGCTTGCACCCTATCAGCAGATTCCTGTATCATGGCATTAAAACGCTTCATTGCACGTAGAGGCTGGCCCTTGGAAATCTACAGTGATAACGGAACGAATTTTCGTGGAGCTAGTCAAGAACTAAAGGAAGCAATGCAAAACCTTGACATAGATAAAGTGGCGGAAAGTTTCGTTGGACCTAATATCAAATGGAATTTCAACCCTCCTCTGACGCCTCATATAGGAGGTAGTTGGGAGAGGATAGTGCGTTCGATAAAACAAACACTCAATCATATAACTCTTACTAGAAACCCATCTGAAGAGCTATTGCATACCATGTTTTCTGAGGTAGAGAGAATCCTTAATTCCCGACCCCTTACTTACGTTCCTCTAGATGGTGGTGATGCTGAAGCATTGACACCAAACCATTTTTTACTGGGATCATCAAGTGGTGAGAAATTGGCAGGACCAATTTACAGTGACGGAACAATACTTCGAAAAAACTGGTTAGCCAGTGAACAATTCGCAAATCAGTTCTGGCGGCGTTGGGTTACAGAATACCTACCTGACCTAACTAAGCGTACAAAATGGTATTCTTCGACGAGGTCTATTCAAGAAGGAGATGTCGTCATTATAACAGATCCAGAAAGTCCACGAAACAGCTGGCCAAAAGGAGTTATTCTCAAGGTACTCCCAGGAAAAGATGGCATTGTTAGAAAAGCGATGGTAAAGACAAAAAATGGTGTTTACACTAGGCCCACGGCTAAGCTCGCCGTGCTAGACGTTGGTCGGTTCTAAAGAGGATGGAAAGCCAGTTTATGAAACCAGCTTACCAGGGGGGAGTGTTACCGACACTATCAATAACATAAATATAGCTTGGCACCACTCTACCAATGACAAAATTTATTTATTTTTTTTTTACGGAACGAAAGCTGTCATCGGCCATTTTGCCTTTGACACCTTTCGAGAAAACTAAATCCAAATTAGAAATCAGAAATTAAAACTAAATATTATATCTAAGATACTCTAAATAAAACTAAAAGTAAGAATTGTAAATTAAACTAAAACTGTATTTAAATGAACTTATTTACTATAGGAAATTAAAGCCTCTTCATAAAGAAATATAAAGAAAATTCTTTTATTCCGAGGCTAAAATTTGAATTTGCTTGGAGAAATAATATGTATGTTTCCATCAATCAAGAATGTTATGGATAAGGTATTTTTAGATTATAACTCTTTTTCTAAATTTAATATTTATTAATCAAAATGGAATTGAAAAATAGTTGCAAGCTTTAATCATTAAAAACAAACTATAAATATACTTGGATTGGTTAAATTTATACAGATTTTAATTACTTGCAAAAAAATATTTTTTTTACACTTCAGAATTTTCAGAAAGTAGTAAGCTTATAGCAAGCGTCAAACTACGATCAGAGGCTCATCATAAGTGCATGTGTTAGTTGTTAGTAAAAAAAAATAATACAATTATAGCCTAACACACGCACAAAATACAAAACATAATTAACATTTAACTATTAGAGAACAAAAAATAAAATGAGAACGTTTACGAAAGTGGAGCACTGGTTCTAAACAATGATTTTAATCCCACCTTATTCAAATTGAAATCTATCAATGAACAGTTTAAGTTATATAAAATGCTCATTAGACTTAAAGCTTTATTCTTTCCATAGTTAGTTCTATGGAAGTCAATATGTATAAAATCAAATGTACGCAGGTGATGAGTTCCGCCTCGGTAATTCAAATGTACACAAGATAGCAAATAAGGTGCATCAATTTCACCATTAATGAGTTGATGAAAAAATACTAAGTCATTATTAACACGCCTTTGATGAAGAGATTGCATTAGAAGAAGCAGAATACGATGTTCATAGGGAGGCAGATCATAAGGATCATCCCAAGGAAGACCCTTTAGGGCAAAGCGAATGAAGTTATGTTGAATTGATTCGATACGTTTTCTATGAATTTCGTAATAGGGAGTACATACCTGCGAAGCATATTCAAGATGAGGACGAACATGGCAATTATACAAAGAAAGAGTAACATAGCGTTTTATAAAACCAAACATAGAACTTGCTTTATTAACAATCAAATTAATGTGATGTGTAAATTCTAAGTTGGAACAGAAATGAACACCTAAATCTTTAAATGTGGAGATGCGAAAGATTTTTTGTTGTGATATACTATAATCAAATACACTACCGATTCGTTTTTTAGTAAAAGTTATCGTCTGGCATTTTAAAGGGTTGAGTGAAAGGCTATTTTTGCCACACCAAAATGTGAAACTATCAATGTCGGCTTGTAAAAGAATACGATCATGGGTGGACTTTATTATTTTAAAAATCTTCATGTCGTCAGCAAAAATGAGTACTTCACTTGAGCGTAGACATGACGATACATTGTTAATAGACAGGATAAACAGAAAAGGGCCAAGATGGCTTCCCTGGGGAACACCAGATTGAGCAACTAAAGGTTCAGAAAGACAATTTCTAAATTTTACCTCATAGGATCTGTTTTCAAGGTATGATTTGATCCAAGCTAAGAAAAATGGTGGAAAACTAAGAGCTTTAAGTTTAAATAAAATAATTCCGTGGCTAAGTTGGTCAAAAGCTTTGGAAAAGTCAGTGTATACAGTCAACTTCATAACCTTGTTCTAAAGGGTTTGAACATATGTTTGAAAATGTGAGGAGATTAGTAACGGTTGATCTTTTTTTCACAAAACCATGTTGCTGTTCGCAAATGAGATTCTTACTAAAAAATGCTACACTTTCACATACAACTTATTCAAACACTTTAGGAATGCAAGAAAGCTTTGTAATGGGCCTGTAGTTGCTTATATCCGCCTTGTTACCTTTCTTGAAAATTGGTGTTAGAAATGACTCCTTCCATATATTGGGAAATTTGCCTGTTTTTAGAGAAAGTTTAAATAAGAACGTAAGGGGTTCAACTAAAGCATTACTACACTTTTTTAATACTATCGGGGGAATACCATCGGGGCCGGCTGAGCAGTCATCATTCAACGTGAATAAAAGATCAAGGACCGTACTCTGTAGCACAGGGATGTGACTACAGCTAGTTTGTGAAAAGAAGTGAAGATTATGAAAATATACTTCATCAACTTCTTGAGGGCTATTAACAAATGACTCACGGAAATTTGTCGCGAAAGCGTTACAGATATCAACAGTTTTATCTAACGAAAGGTTTTTGTAAGTGAAGTTAACTGGAAAGCCATCTGATTTTTTCTTTAAGTTTACAAAATTCCAAAATTTTTTAGGATTCTCTTTCAAAGAAGATCCCATATCAGTAACATAACAAGCATATACAAAATTAGAAAGAGACATAAATTGGTTAAAGAGTTGAACATAAAAAGAGAAGTTGATTGGAGACAGAGATTTGAGATACGGTTTCCATGCCTTATTTCTTTTGTTACGAAGTAATCGCAATTCTTTCATGTACCAAGGATGGCTAAAGTTTGTATTTCTTGATTTCTTTAAGGGTACATTTTTTTCCAAACAATAATTAAGGATCTTATAAAAAGTTGAAACTGCTTCGTCAATGTTAGAAAATGCTAATGTATCAGCGATTCCAGAAATGGTTAAATCTTCAGACAACTGCTGGAAATTAGCTCTTCTAAAATCAAAATTATATAAGCAATCAAAGGAATTACTGTGTTCAGTAAGGTGATTACTTAAGTCAAAAAAAATTTCCAAGGGGGGGTGATATTTATCAATATTAGTAATTCCTGATCTAGATTCTAGAACAAGAGTACTAATAGCGTCAGAAGAAAAGACTAAATCGAGAATTCGATTTTTTGAGTTTTTAATACAGCTTGTTTGCTGTAAGTCAGTAAGAAGGACTTTATCGAGAAGAGATAGTTCCAATTGTGAAGAAGAAGGAGAGGCTTCAAGGCAGGATTCGTCTTCATGGAATCCAGTCAATGTGAGGTAAATTAAAATCACCTAGAAGTAAAATATTGGTGTCAGAGCTGGGCAAATTTATAATATAGACTAATGCCAAGGAGAGATCGTTATAAACAGACTCCAAACTTTTTGGAGGAATGTAGACGTTTAAAATGAAAACAGTCTAAGTCTGTACCATTATCTTTACACATACCAGTTCAATTGATAATTCAAATGGAAAAGATACAGAAGAAGAGAAATATGTATTTTTTACCGCTATGAGAACACCTCCACCTAAATCATTTGCATTACCAACATGACGATCGTTCCTGTAAACTTCGAACTCTTGACTGAAAAGTTCTGTGTCGGAAAAGCTTGAATTAAGCCACGTTTCTGTCAAAACGAATACGTCGTATGGAAATGATTGGGAGTTAAGAAAAATGTCAGCAGTCTTGCTACGAAGTCCCCTTACGTTTTGATAAAAGAGCGCAAGCCTGTTAAGTTTTTTGACTTGGTTTTCAAAGCAACACCTTGTTTTTGACTTTGAGTAAATTCTTTGACTAAAGTCTCAGCGGGCCATATATTTGTGTTGCAAATAGAATCAAAGAAAGTGGGATTCGTTATTAATTTAAAAGAGGAAACAAAGCTATTTGGTTTACTGATCTTAGTACACCTAATGGATGAGCTGGAAGGTATGCTCTTGGTGATACTAAGTCGGAAGTTATATCATCTGGCGTTGTAACTGGGTCCAGACGAGATATAAAAATTATTTTTGGTTTCGAGACAGCTTTGATAGGGATGGAGTTGTTTATTACAGTTCCTGTAACGGAGTCACTATTGGAAGCTAAATTTGATTCAACAATTTGAGGTATATGGGGAGTTCCGGTGGGATCTGTAGGTATTGGGGTGATGTTGACATTTGTTCTATTTGGGCCGTTCATTAACGAAAAATTATTAGAATTCAATAAAAAAATTGCGCTCGCACCCTTAACTTTATGGTTCTTCGAACGCATCTTTAATACAATAATTCAAGGTTAATTATGAAATTTAAAGAATTTAGTAGTGATTACTCTAAATTAGTGAATTAATTATAATAAACTGATGTTGAACATGCTTTTTTTAAGACAAACATTTACATTGGTTCGCTATCAACAAAATTACTGCAAAATTAAAGCTTAAAACTAACTTTTTCATCGAAAAAAAGTAAAAAGAAAAACCTGAAAAAAAACTTATTAACCACCCCATTTTGTTTTTGCTGTGCAAAGTGCCGCTAGCCCACGGCATCGTTTTTTTTGTTTGTGCTCACATCTATTCATGGACTAATTGTCAAAATTACAAATACAACAATGTAAATAAACGGGTTTTGGAGAGTGAAACGTACGAAAGATTCCGATCTTGGTAAATGGAGTATTTTTGGTTTCGACTTAATGGGTTTGCTCTCTTTCGGCCTACAAGCTAAATTGAGAGGATTTTGTTCATAAGGATAAGCATGTGTTAGTTGGCCCGTGCATTTCTTATGGGAAAAGCCATTATGAATGTAGTTGGAATGGAATTTTGTGCCCATATTGCTCAACCGCGGGGGAAAAAACTATGAGGTGAACTCAGCCGTTCAAAAAAGAGATCCGTTGCATTCAAAAATTGAAAAATTAATGCAATCATTTAAGAAAAATTAATTTTGTGGTTAATTTGTTGCGAGGCAAGAGGAGGTAAGGAGGTGGGTGAAGTGGAAGGGTAGACTTAAAACATTTTAAGACACTCACCACCTTTTCCTGTTCTTAACTTATTTTTCTCGTTTTCGGATTGTTGGACTCTGCTCAGCACTGGATTTTCACTGATTTAATTTAATTTTAGCCGTCACTTTTTTTTTTCTATAAAGAATTAATCTAAAATATTTTCCTTTTTATTTCAAACAAATTAACGTGGCGAAAAAAACAATCATGTTACCCGAAATCCTATTTTTTTAACGTTTTCTTTTATAATTTGTTTTTTTTTTCAATTTGAATTTAAATGATATACACCTCCACCACGCAGGTATTAGTGCACTTCCAACAGAATAGGTGTATCAGTGCCGCAAGAATCAAGGCGGTGTTCCACAGTTTACCATGGGGGAGACATGTAGAACAGAACCACATGCGATCAGAACACTACAGAAATCCATACACATAATTACAAAGTAACACCACAACATCTTCTACTCTGAACGTCGAACTTGTCGAGTTGTAGAAGCTGAGTAGGGTCAATGATTCTCGAGAATTTTCTCCAGATGAGTCCTGAAACTAAAGGACGTTCTTATCCCTCTACCTTTCCCAAAATCATCATCCACTCCCACATAAACAAGGCATACCAGCCAACGTTTATGTCACCAACTCCCATCCCACCTTCCACGTTGTAATGGCGAAAAAGCTAGACAGCGCTCCTATCTCCTATGCTCCTTCTCACTCTAGGTAAATTAGCTGAATTGCTGTTACCGAATCCCAATCTTTTCCTCCCTACCACCTCTTATCTTTATTGGGCTGGATCTAAGGTGTTAAACGACCCGTGCCGATGATCAGCCTGGCTGGGGGCCCAATTCAAAAATAGCCCAGTCTCTAACGGAGTATCCGGATACCTGGCGACCTCCGGATTAACTAGCCTTATCTGTACATGCGAATCTCTGTGCAGACGGACCTCTTTTCTTCGCAACTCGTGGGATTAAAATGGAAAAAACAAAAACCAAAAACAAAAATTTAAAGGATGATGAGACCGGTATCTCTTCAGGACCGGGCGGCAATTTGGCGTCAAAACCTGTTGCCGTATCTCTTGCGGCCAGCACAGAGAAGGGAGTAGTGGCTAACCATGGACCCTCCTCTGCAGCTGGCAGCAACGAGGATAGGAAGGTAGTGATACCTAATTTCAGTAGTGGCAGGGTTGTGAAAAATGGCCCTACCACTACTAATGAGAGAAAGGGGAAACTCTCCAAAAGCCAATATAGGCAAAGGCGGCAAGCGGCGAAAATCCTGAAGGCCTCTAGTGCATCATCGGGGGCTGAAAGGACACCGCAGCAAACCGCTAGCTTCAAATGGGCAAAAAGCATACTTGCTACAACTAAGACGAGTAAGGACTCTACGTCCAAACGAGAAAGGTCTCTCGAGGGGGCCGTACCGACACCAAAACGGCCTCGGGTGCACAACACCAGCACTCCCCTCAATCCCATCAAGAAAGCCAGTTTCAGTGACGTCGCGAAGGGCAAAGTCGTGGTTGCGGTCATTGACAGGAGTGATGATGATGGAACAATATCGGCTGATCGTTGGCAGTAGGTCAAGGTTAAGCTCTCGGGTGGCTTTTTAAGCATTTTGAGGGAGCTTCCAGGACCACTTCCTTCCATAAGCGATGGGGGTTGGCATCAAGGCCACGTAAAACTCATGGTTTGTGGCGATCAGAGGTCTTGTGAATTGTATAAGCTCGCTGTCAGCCGGTTAGGTGAAGTTTGGCCAGGTGCGAAGCTCGAGGTTGTCGCTAAGGAAGACATTCCTAGCAGACCTAGAGCCCGCATTTGGATCCCAATGGAACCTGCCGGTATCGATGAAATTCTCGAGATGATCAGAGTTTGCAACCCGTCCCTTCCGACGCACAACTGGAAGATAGCCAAGCTAGAGGAGGTAAAGAATCTTTATAGGAGCGCCATTTTGGTACTCAATAAGGAATCTTTGGCTCCTCTAGCCAAAGGGCTCGATAAACTATGGCTTCGAAACCATTAAAATTCGAGTCTATAAAAAAGATGAGGTTAACGCGGAAAGCGGGCCTCCAAAAACAACCGAGGGTGAACTAGCGGTTGGTGAGCCTGGGACATCGTCTTCTCTCTTAACTGAAGGTGACGATGCACCAATGCCCTCTCCAATAGCGACCCCACCCTCTACAAAAGTCGTAGACAGTCCATCCTTAATGGAGACTGAGGACGACCTCAAAATGATCCTTTTGAGTGAGGACGAACTCTTGGGTTCATCCTCAGACTCAGAGGATCAGAACAAAACTGTGGTGTAGGTTGATCTGCCTAATTGTAGCCAAAATGCTGCAGTTAGTACAGATTAATCTCCAGCACTCCGTAAAGGCCTCGGCCTCACTTCTTCTCCGGCTGGCGAGAAACGGGGAAGACATTGTCCTGATCCAAGAGCCATGGATTGTGAGATCCGTTGTTCGTGGACTCAGGACTCCTGGATACTACACACTGTCTGTGACAGATAGAGGTGAACCTAGATCTTGCATACTAGTGAAACGTAGCATTAATGTATTTTTACTCCATCATTTCAGTGACAAAGATACCACCGTAGCTAGGCTGGAAACAACCAAGGGAAGTTTCTGGATAGTGTCGGCGTATCTTGGCCATGACCACCTTGGCCCTCTCCCTGGAAAAACCCTGGAGAAGATCGTCGCTGAAGCGGAAAGGCAAAGGATCCGCCTAATTATTGGGAGCGATGTCGACGCTCATCATACGGTATGGGGAAGTACCAATATCAATGACAGAGGTGAGTCTCTTTTTGATTATATTCTTGGTACTAACCTCTTAGTAAGTATTGTTGGAAATGAACCAACCTTCATAACTAAAACTCGACAAGAAGTCTTAGACATAACTCTTGTCTCAGATACTATACACCATATGATCTTGGAATGGAAAGTATCCAAAGAACACTCGTTCTCTGATCATAGATATATCCAGTTCAATATCAATGTGGATGATAACCCGAGTCCATTGACTTTTCGAAATTATCGGAAAACTGATTGGGCCTCATACAGGAACTCATTACAGAGTTTACTAAAACCTGGACTATCTTGTCCTTCCTCTAACGCTAATGAACTTGACAATAAAGTCAATGACCTTACCTCAGCTATGAACAGATCGCTAGAAATTGCTTGTCCAGTTATACACATAAGAGGAAAGAGGAAACCACAATGGTGGGCCTCAGAGCTTGACTCGCTCAGGAAAGAATGCAGGAAACTTTTCAACCGAGCCAAAGCCGCAAGACTAGCCTCTCACTGGGATTCTTACAAAGAATCCCTAAGAATTTACAAGAAGGCACTAAGGAAATCTAAACGATCTTCTTGGCGATCCTTCTGTGGCACGATAGAAGAAACTTCTGAAGCCTCTAGGTTACGGAAAATTCTTTCAACTAATCCAGCGATGCCAAGCTGCTTGAAAAATGCAGACGGCTCCTGGACAAATTCAAGTAATGAATCGCTGAACTTACTACTGGATACTCATTTTCCTGGAAGTTCTCCTACCGAGACTTGCAACGGTTATATACGTTCAAGTCCCAATACTACATATCCACAAGGTCTGATTACAAGGGACAAGCTACAATGGGCTCTCAACAGCTTCAAACCATTTAAATCTGCAGGACCAGATGGAATAACACCAGCCGAGCTACAGAAGACTTCTGACATAATTGCACCAATCCTTGAGGCAATTTTTACCAGCTGTCTTTACCTGGTCCATGTTCCCTCGGCATGGCGAGAAGTTAAAGTTGTTTTTATACCCAAGGCAGGTAAATGCTCGCAAGTCAACCCTAAAGATCTACGACCTATAAGTCTATCATCATTTCTTCTTAAGACCTTGGAAAGATTAATTGATATCCATTTAAGGGCAAGTATTGATACAAGACTTCTGTCTTCGTCTCAACACGCCTACTGTAAAGGTAAATCGGTGGAAACAGCGCTACACACCTTAGTACGCACCGTCGAATATTCCCTCCATAATATAATAATAAATAATAAAGAGTTCGCTATGGTTGCTTTCCTTGACATCGAAGGTGCCTTTAACAACGTGGACACATCTGCAATCACATCTGTACTAACATCTCTAAATGTAGAGAGTTCGCTTCGGGAGTTAATTCATTTAATGCTTACTAGCAGAATAATTAACTCAAAACTGGGCAACTCTTCTGGCAGACGATTCGTTAGTAGAGGGACACCGCAAGGTGGTGTTCTATCCCCTCTCCTCTGGAACCTAGTGGTGAATGAAATCCTAACTTTTCTGGATGCGGAGGGTTTTAGAGTGATAGCCTATGCGGACGACGACGTTGCTATAGCAGTTTCAGGAAAGCATCTTAACACATTAAAAGAACTCTTACAAAATGCCTTAGATAGACTAATACTTTGGGCTGATCGGTGTGGACTGGGTGTTAACCCACACAAAACCGATTTGGTCTTATTTTCGAGGAGATACAAAATTCCATTTGTCAACCCTCCCCATATTAAAGGAATCCAATTAAAATTCTCAGACGAGGCTAAATACCTGGGTCTTGTCTTAGATAAAAAACTAAATTGGAAACGCAACGTAGAGGAAAGAGTCAAAAAAGCTACTGTAGCTCTCTTTTCTTGCAAAAAAGCCATCGGTAATAAATGGGGCTTGCAACCCAGAATCACGCATTGGCTATACACATCGGTAATCAGACCAATTTTAATGTACGGTGTGGCAGTATGGTGGACTGCTTTAGAAAAAGGTATAAACCGAGATAAAGTAAATAAAGTCCAACGTTCAGCTTGCCTATGTATAAGCAGATCGCTTCGCACGACCCCATCTGCGGCACTGGACACCTTACTCTACCTAACACCTCTTGACATCTTTAGCAAACAAATAGCTGCAAGTTCTGCTATTCGCCTCAAAGCTTCGTCGCAGTGGACTAACAACAACATTGGCCACTCCGTTATTCTTAGTTATTTAGAATCAATCCCAAAGCACACAGACTACACCATCCCCCAACTACAATTCGACAGAAATTTCCAGATTTCTATACCTCCCAGATCTTTTTGGGAGGATAGGACATTCCTGGAAGACGAGTTAATCCACTTCTATACAGATGGGTCAAAAACAAAAGAAGGGGTTGGTGGAGGTGTGTACTCTGAACGACTGAAATTAAGTCTCTCTTTCCGCCTTCCCAATCATTGTAGCGTGTTCCAGGCGGAACTTTTGGCGATAAAAGAAGTCTTGTCCTGGCTTAAAGAAAACGTGATATCAACATCTGATATCCGTATCTTCTCAGATAGTCAGGCCGCTATCAAATCTCTGGACTCTGTCTCTACAAACTCTATAACAGTCCAGAACTGTCGATCATCTCTAATGGAGATGGCACAACAGTTTAATATTCACCTTTGCTGGGTGCCGGGCCATAGAGACATTCCAGGTAACTGTAAGGCAGATGAACTCGCCAGGAACGGTACAGTACAGCCCATTCTACCACGTTTGGCACGTACTGGCATACCAATCGCTACTTGTAAACTGTTGCTAATGCAAGACGCTGTGAGGAGGGCAGGCACCAGGTGGAACAACATCACCACGTGTCAAGTCACAAAAAACATCTGGCCAACACTGGATTTAAAACGTTCAAGGTGCTTGCTCTCTCTAAGCAGATCGCATATAAGCTCGATAATAGGTGTCATAACCGGACACTGTCTAATAGGAAAGCACGCCATGAGATTAGGCGTATTCTCAAATGACTTCTGCAGAAGCTGTATGGACGAGGAAGAAGAAGAAACAGTTCTTCATCTTCTCTGCACATGCCCTGCTCTGGCTCGAAAACGCAAGAATTACCTAGGAGAATTCTTCTTTAACGATCTAAACGATCTAAATCATATTTGCATAAGCAGCCTCTCACGTTTCGTAAGAGACTCAAACTGGTTCCATTGAGCTTAGGAAGAAACCTCAAGATTCATGTGGTATCACAATGGGCCATCAAACTGGCCTAAGTGTGTCCGTTTCCATCTTGGACAGCCACTTCAACCTAACCTAACCTAACCTAGTAGAATTAATAAAGTTAGTGAAAATATCACAGATGGAAAGGTTAAACCATTTTATCACAGATAAAAAAAAGTTTTAAAACTATCAGTCTTAGTAGAATTAATAATGTTAGTAAAAGTATCACAGATGGAATGGTTAAACCATTTTATCACAGATGTTTATTGTAACTTATTGCAACTGTTTAGCTTGAACAAGAATTTTTATTTTAAAAAATTAAGAAAAAAAAGAAAACTGAATAAAGTAAAACAAATTGTTGAAAATGTTGCTTCACGAACAAAGGTTTATTACAAAGTAAAAAAAAATGTAAGAAAAAATACAATCAATTCATATAAGCTTAATTTATATTTTAACCTTGATGTGACATTGAATTATTTTATATTTTCGATAAGTTTTTATTTGACATTTAAATGTTGGCAATATTGACTTAAAGCTGAATTTACAATAGTTTTAATTTTGAAATTCAATTAATTTTATTTTGAAATTTGATTAATTTTATTATTTATAATTTTATTATAATAATATGCATGTATAATCGCACATTCTTCGCCCTCGGATTGAGTTCTGTTTCGCAACCATTTTTTTTTTCTTTCACAGGCATCTGAACAGGTCTCTTTGAATTTCTGCATAGCCGCTATCTAATTTGACATTGAAAATAAAGAGTTGAAACCAATTAGAATTGAAACAAAGAAAAATCAAATATACGACAACAACAATTGCACATGAACATGTTATTTTTTTTGCATTTCTCCATATGAATGGAAAATACCCGTTGGTTATTATGAACCAACTATGTTGATAGCTTACTATAATGAGTAGTGTATTTTATTCTCATTGATCGGTTGTTTTGGTTTTCGTTCGTGCGCGTCGGTTTATTTGTGAATTGTGTTTGCGATAATGTTTTAATTTTATTAATTTTATTTTGATTGTTTTAATTGTTTCATTTAAATTTAAATTTTGTTGTTTGTTTAAATTGTGAATATTTATTATAGTTTAATTTTAATAATGTTTAATTGTTTTTATTTCTTTATTATATGTACATATATACATATTTAAAATAAATATTAATTTGTCGCGGGTGTTAATAGTGGTTTACCTATATTATCCTGTTGATTGTTGGTCGGCGAATTGGGTAGGTGCCTTTTCTTTTTGTTTATTTATTTAAATAAAAATATTTTATTTGTGATAACGGGCGGTTTTAATTAATTTATTAATAAGTTTTATTAATTATTTCGGGCGATTAGGCGTGATTTTATTTTAATAATGTGTATATATGTATGTAAATATGTTTAAATATGCATATGCCTTTTTTGGGACTGTACCCCCTTTTTTTTGCAAAGGAAAGTACATACGCCGCGACCGAGTTGCATTATGTTAAAATGCTTTATGCAACGGTACTTTAAGTTTGTATGTGCAATGAGTTTTTATAAGTGAAGTATATAATTTGTGCTATGAAATATTCGTGCGTGGTGAAATTCATATAAAATATTAGTGACGTCATTAATTGACTTTTGTGTTATTTTTATTTATTTTAAATATGGAATGTTATTAGATTTTGACATCGCAAATGAAGTTTGAATTTTTATTTTCAATGGTGGTATGTACATACATATGTATGTTATGTGAAAATATTTATTTTGTTAAACCTTGTTGTTTATGATTCAAATTTCATTTTATAATTTTAATAGTGCATTGATGCAGCTAGTGTTTTTTTTGTTTTTGTTTTGTTGTTGTGAATATTATTTCGTTTCGGATTTTGACATCGCGAGTGACTTTGTGTTTTAATTATTGAATGTTGGACATAGTTGTTAGTTTGCAGTGGCCATTTTAAATTATTTATTTGTTTGTTTATATTTTGGTGATATGAATTAATAATCGATTAAGAACATTATTTTCTTTGGTTTTACTATTATAAATGTGAATATAATTTGTTTTGTTTAGTAAAGCGTTGTTTTGAATTCAATTTGTTTACTTTTCTTTTAAGTTCGTAGATTATAAGAATTGATGATTTTGAAATATTTGTTTTGAATTTCGATGAAATACAAATTAAATTTGAAATTAATTTGGTGTTTTATTTTATATTTATAGTTTTTGTTTCATTATTTTAATTGTATGTGATACGTTTGTAAAATTTTGAAGTTTTAATAAATGGTATTAAAAATTAAACTGTGGTTTATTTAATATTTACAATTTTAGTTTTAAGTTTTGAAAACATTTTCAACAACGCTAAAGCGATGTTTTTATTAATCAATTAATAATTTGATTAATTATTATTATATTTGTATTGTTTTAATTTATTAGATTTGAATATTTATATTTTATTTGAATTTACGTGCCGCCTTTCGAAATTTAATTTCCGGTGAAGTAATTCGTGTAACAATTTGATTGTTAATTTGAACGGTGGTGAAGTGATTTTGAGCTGAATTTTAAACGATGGTTTGTTGTTCAATTGTTTCGTTCGATGGCAAGCGACAAATTTTAGCGATGGGTGGGCCGTTTTATCATTCCGGATTTGGTTTTCACTGTGACAACACGGATTAATCCATCTGGTCCTGGATGAGTTTCGTGAACGCGAGCTAGGTTCCAATGAGTCGGTGGAAATCTTTCATCTTTGATCAGAACGATGTCTCCAATGTTAATATTTTCTTGGACTTTCATCCACTTCGGACGCTGTTGAAGCCTGGATAAATATTCGGAACTCCATTTACTCCAAAATGTCTCCATTAACGCTTGGATTCGCTTCCATCTATCCATATACGTGATGTTGATGTCGATGTCACCTTGTGGCACAGCATGAATGGATTCGCCGATTACAAAATGTGCTGGGGTTAACACATCTAAATCATCTATACTATCGGAAAGAGGACACAAAGGTCTCGAATTCAAGCATGCTTCTATTTGAGTTAGAAGTGTTGTGAGCTCCTCAAAAGTTAGTCTCTCTGTTCCAACGGTCCGTTTTAAATGGTACTTGACCGACTTCACACCGGCTTCCCACAGTCCAACAAAGTGAGGAGAAGCGGGAGGAATAAAATGCCATTCCGTACCTTGATTTGCAAGGTTTTTCGCGATTTCCTTAAAATCATGTTGTGCAGCTTTTAACATTTTGCTCAGTTCAGTATTAGCTCCAACAAAGTCGGTACCACAATCACTATGGATTTGTTTGCAAATTCCACGTCTGGCAGTAAATCTTTTAAATGCTGCCAAAAATGCTTGTGTTGTCAAGTCTGAAACGACTTCTAAATGTATAGCCTTTGTTGTCAGGCATATAAAGACAGCGAAATATCCTTTCAGGATTTTACTGCCGCGTGCTTTCCAGGCTTTGATTTCGATGGGTCCTGCGTAGTCTACGCCAGTGTGACAAAATGGTCTGGCCATACGAACTCTTGCAGCTGGTAAATTTCCCATCAATTGCTGCATTTCTGCAGCCTTTTGCCGATAACAAGTCGTGCAATGATGTAGTTGGTACTTCACACTTCTTCGAATTTTGCCGATCCAAAATCGTTGGCGTATGTACGCTATCATTTGTTGTATTCCACCATGCAAAGTATTTTTGTGAGTATCTTTTGCCACAAGTCTTGTGAAATGGTGGCTATTATTCAATAAAATAAAATATAAATAAGGTAGCAGTGAGTTTTGAAGTCGACCGCCGACTCTCAGAATTCCGTTGGTATCAGTGAATACATTTAGTGCTTGTAGTTGTTTCGGTATTTTATTATTTTCTCGCATATCTTTCAATTCTTTGGAGAACATCTCGCTCTGGGCTGTTTTGATAGCAAGAGTTCGAGCTGCTTCCAACTCAGACACCCTTAATGGTCCGGTGAGTTTCGAGGCAGTCACTACCACATTGCTAATCTTTGACTTTTTTCTGGCCAGACTCACGGCTCGGAGATTGGTTTTGTAACGAAGCCACCAAGCTATTACTCGAATTACCTTGTGTAAGCTCGAGATCTTGTGAATAATTACGCTGGCGAGTTCCTCTGCTACTTGAATAGTATGGATCTTTACTGGACGACGCTCTTCTTCTGTTTGAACACTTTCAACTTGGCCGGGTACATCAAACTCCCACTGCGATCTTAAAAATATTGGACCGTTCCACCAGACATCTAAGGTTTCCATAATTGATGGATATACACCACGGGATGCCAGATCAGCTGGATTGTGCTGTGTTGGGACATGAGACCAACAATCGCTACTAATCAATCGTTGTATTTCGGACACTCGATTTGAAACAAATGTTGTCCAATTTGATGGAGTTGTTCGAATCCAAGCAAGAGCAATAGTAGAATCAGTCCAGGCAAAGATGCGAACATTAGGAATGGCTAAGACATCTCTAGTATATTGCAAAAGTTGTGCCAAAATGACTGCACCGCAAAGTTCAAGACGAGGTAACGTGATCGTCCGCTTGCTCGGAGCAATCTTCATCTTTGCTATAAGTAAGTTATTGTGGATATCTCCCTTGTTATCTAATACTCGCACATAAACCACTGCTCCATATGCCTTGGTTGAAGCGTCGCAAAAGCCATGCAACTCGATTGCTTGATTTGATGGGCTCATTCGATTCCATCGCGGAATTCTCACCTTTTCTATGGTTGGGAGTTCTAGCTTAAAAGCTTCCCAACTCTTTTTGATGTGGGCTGGAACTTCCTCGTCCCAATCACATCCAAGATCCCAGAGCTTCTGCATAATAATCTTCGCAGTGATTATGCACGGTGAAATCCATCCAAGTGGATCGAAAAGCTTGGCGACGGTCGATAAAATAGTTCTTTTCGTTGTCGTTTCATTTGGTTCCTGTGCATTTTTATATGAAAAGAAATCGCAGCTAGGAAACCATTTGATGCCAAGAGTTTTCACGTGATTGGACAGATCAAAAGGAAGCTCGAAATCATATTCTCGATCTTGAATTGAAATATCTTCAATCAAGTCTCTATGATTGGCTGTCCACTTGCGTAGATTAAAACCGGCTGACGCTAAAAGTTCTCTTGCTTCATCTCGTTTTCTTCTCGCTTCTTCCATAGAATCTGCACCGCTAATCAAATCATCAACATACATATCTTCTCGCACGACCTTCGCCCCCACAGGATACTTATCCTGTTCATCTTGGGCTAAACGTTGTAGTGTTTTTATTGCTAAATAAGGAGCACTTGCCGTACCAAACGTTACAGTCTTGAGCTTGTAAAGCTTCAAAGGTTCTGTTCGGTTTTCTCTCCACATGATGATTTGGTAAAAGGAATCTGGATGACTCACCAAAATTTGTCGGTACATCTTTTCTATGTCGGCCGTAAAAGTATATTGGTGTGTTCGCCATCGTATGACAAGATCTATAATAGATGTTTGCAACTTTGGACCAACCAGAAGATAATCATTTAGAGATTTCCCATTCGAATCTTTCGAAGCAGCATCAAAAACAACTCGAGTCTTCGTAGTTGTGCTTGCTTCCTTAATCACAGCATGATGTGGTAAGATGAAGTGGTTTGGTGTGTTGAGTATCTCATCATCGCTACTGATCTGCTCCATGTGATGGAGTGTCTCATACTCTATAATACATTTTATGTAGTCAGCTCGAAGAGTTGAGTTAGCTTCAAGCTTCTTTTCAAGATGAAGAAAGCGTCGATATGCCATCTGTCGACTGGGTCCCATCTTTGGCAACATGTCATCTTTGAATGGCATTTTTACTTGGTATCGACCATTAGCTAAACGCCGAGTATATTTTTCGAAATGTGCTTCGCAGGCTACGTTTTCTTCGGTCTCATGGACTTGAAACGGTAACTCTTCCGTTTCCCAAAACTTCTGTAGTTGAAGGTTCAATTCAGTTGTTTGAAAAAAACTGCGGATTTGTTGACGTGGATGTGTTGAAACTCTTCCTAGTACAATCCAGCCAAGTTCCGTTTTTTGTGCCATCGGTCCGGTGCCGTCTTCCGGACGTTTAATTTCCGGTAGAAATATTTGGGCACAAACATCACTGCCTAAAAGTAAATCGATGGGTGCAGGTTCGTGGAGATGTGGATCTGCCAACGGAAGTCCAATTAGGTGTTTCCATGTGTCAGGCACCATTCTTTGGGTTGGTAGAAGGCCAGCAAGCGACTTAAATGTGAATGCCTGTAAGGCAGTTTGAAACGGTGAGTGGCAAGATATTATCTGTACCTGTACAGCGTTCTGCGAGGTGCCACTACTGACCAACCCCAGCCCTGATACCTCGACACATGTCCTCAATTTTTTAAGCTTAAGCAACTGAGCAGCTTCTTCAGTGATGAATGAAGATTCGGAACCTGTATCAATCATGGCTCTCAAAAAATGTAACCGGCCGTCTGAAGAACGGGCCTTAACTATAGCGGTTGCTAATAGCACTTGGTGAGAGAAATCTCGATCACCATATGAAGTGTGATAGTTCAAGGTGGTGGAATTTTGAGCATCATTGTTGGGTTGGAATTCGAAGGCATTTGCATTCATTGTTGTTTGAACTACATTTGAGGTAGTTGCTTTCGATTGAGTTGGAAATCTCGAAGAAGGTTGCGCAGGATTTCTTTGGAAATTGTTATTCTGTAATTGTTGGTTTACATGCAACAAAGAATGATGTCTCTGCTGACAAAAGAAGCAGCATAGTGGACTTGGACATTCATTTAAGGAATGTCTATAAGAAAGGCAATTTTCACATACTTTCAACCGTCGAACAACATCCGTACGACCCATGGTGTCCATATTTAAAAATTGTTGACATCTTTTCAAGGCATGTTTTTCTTTATTACATAATTTACATATTAAAATTTCCGTCACAGCTGGTTTAGCAGGCTTAAATTTTTGTTTAGCAAGTAAAACCTTGGACTTCAATGGAAAACGCAATTTCGCATTAGCTGCTGGATCAAATTTGGTGGAATTTGAAGTACTCTGGTCCTTTTGATCGAAAACTTCAAGAATTCGGAAACGTTTTTCCAAAAACGAAGTAAATTCGTTAAATGTTGGTAGTTCTTTTTTATCACCTAAGCTTTCCTCCCACAGCTTTTGAGTAGCCGACGGCAATTTCTGGTTAATGAACCAGATGAGAACAATGTCCCACTTTTCAACCGGAACATCCATATTTTGCAACGCAATAAAACATTCTTTTGTAGTATATAAAATATTTCTTAAACCTGTAGCAGTTTCACGAGGAAGTGGAGACTGTCCAAAAAGTTGTTGCATTTGGATATGCACCAGAATGCGTTTGTGATCATATCTTTCCTTCAAAAGTGTCCATGCCTTCTCATAATTGGCAGCTTCAACTGATAAGTTATGAAGGAATCGTTTTGCGTCATCAGTTAAACAAGTCTGCAGAAAATGGAGCCTATCTAAATCCGTCAAACTCTTGTTGTTGTGGACCAGAGCCTGAAATCTGTCATAAAATGGCCGCCAGGTGTCAAACTTAGGAAGATCGATGCGAGGCAACCTAACTTCTGAATGGGCAGATCGCTGTCCTTCAGAAACAGAGGCAATATTAGCTTTTTCGTCCAACTTGACTGCAGGCGGAGGCGTCGAAAACTTTTCCAAAGACTCCATTAAAATGGCTTTATAGTCAAGGTAAATATCACTAATTTTGTCATATATAACCTTCAAATCTTCTAATTTTAAGCCTTCTTCCAGACAACCTCCACCAACAATTGCCTCATGATAAGATTTGGCCGATTTTTCATCGTCATTTAACTTATCTAAGCGTCCTGATATGTGCGTCTTTGTCAAGCGTTCTTTTGGTGACTTTTTAAAATTTTCAAGGTCTCTCACTATTTTATTGAGAATTCCCTTCTGGAGTTCACCATATTTAAAACCTTTACGGTTCATTTTGTTAATAAAATATCTTTATTTTACAGATAGAACCACAATAATTAATATTGACGAGTTGACAACACAAATCAAGCTAGACTAACTGCGTTGTTTTGTAGCTATTGATGCTGCTGGTGATGCCGCTGTAACTTTTGCTGCTGCTGTCGCTGTCGCCGTCGCTGCCGCCGCTGCCGTTGCTGTTAATATTGCTGAGATGTAGTTTGATATATTTGCAATTTTTTGCTGAGATGTAGTTTGTTATATTTGCACTTTTAAATTTGATGTATTTAAGTTATAAAATTAAATTATTTAATTAATTTCGAAATCAAATATTTAAAAGAAGACTCGAAGGACCAATGTTTAGCTTGAACAAGAATTTTTATTTTAAAAAATTAAGAAAAAAAAGAAAACTGAATAAAGTAAAACAAATTGTTGAAAATGTTGCTTCACGAACAAAGGTTTATTACAAAGTAAAAAAAAATGTAAGAAAAAATACAATCAATTCATATAAGCTTAATTTATATTTTAACCTTGATGTGACATTGAATTATTTTATATTTTCGATAAGTTTTTATTTGACATTTAAATGTTGGCAATATTGACTTAAAGCTGAATTTACAATAATTTTAATTTTGAAATTCAATTAATTTTATTTTGAAATTTGATTAATTTTATTATTTATAATTTTATTATAATAATATGCATGTATAATCGCACAGCAACATTAATAAATAAATAAATACATAAGAACATTTAACATTTAAAACATAAAGCGTGCAATAAATATATATATACTTAAAATATCCGTGTTTATTAATCATTTTCAGGTACTTGTGTGTTTTAATATAGGGTGTTTCTGGTAGACGGCTTTGAGCCACACCAAATAGACTAAGATAACTAAGGCATTGTAAATTAAATATTTGAAATAAAAAGTCATTACAACTAACTAAAAACTATAGGGTGTTTCGGTTTTTTTCTTTTTCGAATTGTTCTTGAATAAATAACATAAGTGATACTCACGGATAATTTAATAAATTAACTAATAACAAACAGAAACGATACGAATAGCAACAATGATAACTACGAAAAACGATTTGTATTTAAAACAAACAAACAAACGTGTTTTTGAAGCAGTCTACTTATTGTTTTAAATCTTTTGCGTGATATATTCCAATCTTTTTGCCGCTAAGATTTTCTAGTTCGTACATGTTGTTTCCAACTTGTTTAACGATTCTACATTTTATGAATTTTGGCTATAGTTTTGCGGATAAGCATTTCGTAGCATCGCTTAAAATTAAATTCTTTCTATATATTTCCTGTCCGGGCACAAATCTTACTCTTTTGGTACGGATATTGTACGATTTTGCTGACTTATCGTTTGCTTTGAGAATATTTTCGCGGAATTCCTTCCGTATACACTGCAATCGGTCACTTCTGGGAATAGTCAACAGCTCATTGTCGTCCACCGCGTCTAGTTTTCGGGCCAGTTCATAGCTACTACCGTGCGTCATCATATTAGTCCCAAATAAGGCATAGTATGGTGATACACCAGTCGAACTATGAACTGAACTTCTCAGGACACATGCTATATCGCTCAGGTGAGCATCCCATTCACGTTGATCGTTTTTAAGATATGAACGGATGGCTGCCAACACTGAGCGGTTGACCCTCTCCGACGCGTTCGATTGCGGCGCATAGTTGGCAGTTTTGAAGTGCCTTATGCCGTATTTAGACAAAAGATTTTGAAAATGTTTTGCTATAAATTGTTTTCCGTTATCCGAGTGAATGATATTTGGGACGCCAAACACGTTAAATACTTCTAGTCGCAAAAATTAAATAACACTCGATGTGTTCGCACTTCTCAAGGCTTTTAATAAAACGAATTTTGACAAGTGATCTAATACTACGAATACGTATGCGTTTCCGGACTTCGATCTCGGATAAGGTCCGAGGAAGTCTATATATAATTTCTCAAACGGTCGATTAGTACAATATGACGTAACAATAGGTGGACGGGAGACTAGGTTAGACGCTTTGTTTTGTTTACATATACTACAGTTTGACACACAATTACGAACTTGGACAGTCATATTAGGCCAATAAAAGTGTTGACGGATTCTATTTAAAGTTTTCCCTATGCCTCCGTGGGCAGTACGTGGGGGATTGTGCGATTTCTTAATAATTTCTTCGGTAAGATCAGACGGTATCCACAACAACCAAGAGTGTTCCGTCATGATCTCATCGCCTTCTCTTCTAAACGCGCGTTTATAAATGAATCCGTCTTCAACCTTCAAATCAGGAAGTTGTGTTGCGTTGGTTTTTATAGTTTCTATTAAGCTTTTGTACTCATCTGATCTAAATTCTTCGGAGTCGAGATCTATTAGAGGAGCAACTTCATCTAAGTCCAGCGACCAGTACCCGGGAAAGAGTGTCTGGAACTACATTCAGCGTGCCTTTTCGGTGCTGTATGTCAAAGGCATACGACTCCACCTGGCTAGTTTACCGCTCAGGTCCTTCATACTCATAAGCCACTTAAGACTAGAGTGGTCGGTGGTTACAGTGAAATCCATGCCCTCGACATACGGCCTGAATTTCTGCACAGCCATCACGGCAGCCATGCACTCTTTCTCGGTAACACTATAGTTACGCTGACTCTTGTTAAATTTCTGTGAGAAATATGCAATTGGAACTTCCTCATCTTCATTGTTCTTTTGGAACAATACCACTCCGATTCCCACATCTGAAGCATCACACTAGATATAGAATTTTTTTTAAAGTCCGGATGTGAAAGAACCGGTGTCGTGGTTAACGCCTTCTTTAGTTCATCGAACGCTTGCAGTGCCTCATCGGTCATCTTGAATTTGTCGTTCCTCTTTGTCAGCAGGTCCGTTAAGGGTGCAGTCAGGCTGGAAAAATTCTTTATAAATTTTCGATACCACCCTGCTAAACCAAGTAGCCGCCGAACGTGTTTTGGAGTCTTGGGAATTGGAAAATCCACAATCGCCTCTACTTTGGCAGGGTCTGTTTTAAGCTGTCCACCACCCACAATGAATCCCAAGTATTTTAGCTCTTTGAAGCAAAATTTGGATTTCGTCATGTTAATGGTAAGGTTAGCCTTGCGTAAACAGTCGGCTACTTCATTCAACAGGGTCACATGCGCCTCAAAATCCGGCGCCATGACAAGCAGGTCGTCTAAATACATAAACACACGATCCCTAAGTCGTGCAGGAATAATCTTGTCCATCAACTGGCATAGTCTTTGGGCTGCATTGCATAACCCAAAAGGCATAACAGTAAACTGGTACAAGGGTCTTCCCGGTACCGCAAAGGCAGTCTTTTCCCTAATCTGTTTCTCCAACGGTATTTGCCAGAATGCTTCCTTTAGATCTATACTATGTATGTAGTAAGTATCTGGTAGTCGACGGAGGAGCCCTTCGATGTGGGGTAGCGGATTTGCGTTTTTCTTCGTCAGGGAGTTCACCTTACGAGAATCAAGACAAAGCCGATTTTTGCCTGGTTTTTGCAAGAGAACCACTGGCGAACACCATGGGCTTTCGCTCTCCTCAATGACGCCGAGATCCAACATTCGATCTAGCTCTTCATACAAAATGACTTGTACCGCTGGTGAAACAGGGTAGTGATGCTGTTTCACAGGGAGTGCATCTCCTGTATCGATGACGTGTTCCATAAGCGTTGTCTTTCCAAGACCATCACGGTCAAAACACAAAATCTCTTCTTGACTGCATCCAGTTTGGCCTGTTGGTCAGAGTTCAACTGGTGAGTGTTCGATAAATCTAATTTTTCGTTTACCGAAATGCTGCTAATTATACTTGGGGCTAAATGAAATGCTCTCCAGAAGTCTTCCCCAAGATAGATATCCTGGTCCAAATTTGGAACGAGAAAGAATGTTATGTTTTGCACCTTGTTTTCATATTGCACTTTTAAATTTATTTTTCCTACAATGGATTGACTTTTACCGTCAGCCGTTCTAACTCCCGAATGATAGGGTAAAACTTTACCTCGGAGTTCGTTAACTAGTAACATACAATTTTTTCCTAGTATGCTAACGCTCGCCCCACTATCTAGCAATCCTACCACCTCTTTGTCACCTATCTTAATTTTAGCATAGGGCCTAGGGTCTGATGCTAAATTAAGGATCGTAGAGGAAATTCGTTTTCGAGTTTCTTTTCTACATTTGAAACGGGAACGGGCTTTTAATACGTTTTTTGAAGGTAAGTAACTCTCGCTATTAAAAATTCTTTCTCTGGCTTGGTTGTACTCTTTGATTCTCACATGTAATGGCTTGATTTTAAATAAACTTGGTTTTGCCTTTTTACTTTCATTCATTTCTGTTTGGGTTTCTCGTGTTAAAATTCTGATTTTCTTCTCACCCTCTTCCAAGAGAGGGGTTTCCATCGCTACATTATCGGATGTGGAGTTTTTTGTATCTAATGGGGGTTCTGATTTGGATTGGCACGCGATTCCCCCATACCCTTCGCGTCCCGAGACCGGTTTCCCTGATTGCATCGTGGGAAACGTGGAGTTATTACTTCTTCTAGGCCACACTTGTAGCAAAACACGTTTCGCACATCAGACTCACAATCAAAGTAAGTATGGCCCTGCACTCTGCAGTTCCAACACTCTAACTTTGTAGTGTCCGCATATTTGCGAGGCGGAATTTTTGGTCGCGCCGTACCAAACTGATAAGCAGCAAGCTGTTCATCAGCCGGTTGGTACTCCTCTTCCAATTCTAGCTCATTGACCGGAAATTTGCCGAGTGGTTTGGCAAATGTTTTTGGCACTTCTTTCCTCGGAAATGCCACTTCTGCATCCTTACAGGCAGTCCTCAGCTGATCCCATGTGAAGATGGCCTGCGGGTAAACTAATTTCCCTATTCTTTCGTTTAAATTTCTTTTCAGAATCCGCACCATCTCTACATCTGGTATTGGACCATAAAGAAATCTTCGCAACTCTCCCAGGAATGCTGCTTGCGATCCATTATGTCTCGTATTATCTCCAAGTCGGAGCGAGTATTTCTGAACTGACGCAGCAAGGCTTCCTTCAAAGCTGGCCAGTCATGGCGGTAATTTGTCCACTGAAACTGCCAGTACCACTGGGTAGCATTTCCTGAAAGAAGTAGATGAAAATCCATTACCTAACACTTCTGCCCATGAACATCTATGCTTGTTACGCTGGATCTCAACCCGAATTACAAAATCTTCAGAGGTCATAGTCGCTGGTTGGCCATCGAACTTCAAGCCCCATCTATCCATTCTTATCGGACCTTGCGGTCTCGGATGGTGAGTTGGGCCGTAGTACTCCGGTTGGTAGCCGTATGGATTTGGAGTTCGCATGGGATAAAAGCAGGCATAGGGATCTGACGGGATTTCATCATACGCAGCAGGAAGATTAACCCTATCGTGATGTCTTCTCGTCGGGTCGGGTATTCGGCAACTCGGTTGATTAACTGGTACAAATGCGCTTCCACCTGGATCAACTGGAGGATGCTGCTGCAATGGTGGCTGTGTCGCTGGTACGGGTCTAGGCATCTGATCGGCGGAAGATTGATTGTTAGGCCCTATATTCAAATTCCTAAGGAATTCACCAAGCTGACTCTGGATTTCACTCTTCAAGCTATTGGTCATTTCCCTTTGCATAACTTATCGGGTAGTAGACAAACCTTCTACCATGGCCAAGTTAATGTACGCTCTTATATCTTCAGGTAATAACCTTTTCTCTTTTGGTTTTGTTACAGAAGGAGGTGGACTTTGAGCTAGGCTCTCTAAGATGTCCCTAGAACTACCTGAGCCAGCTGCTTGAACAGATATTGGTCTATTGCTAGTATCAGGCACAAAACCTGTCGCTGGTCGCACAGTATCGTTCATCGATCCGATACTTTCCCTATCGTGCGCATTCTCCTCTCTCATCCCACTAAGTTGGCTTAACGGAGGAGGAGAAACTGAGTCAACCGTGCTATAAGTATCTTGGCCAGCCAGAGGTATACTTGCCTACCTGGTTGGGTGGATTCAGTTCGGATTTGCCTATCGGAAATAAGAGGAAAATCATCCGCTGTCTAGAGGTATGATCTAACCCTTGACTTGCCGACCTGGTTAATATTGGTTGATTTATTTCAGCATTCCTTATAAGGCGGTTTATGCGGTCTTCTTCTTCTTTACTTGAATAAGCCATCGTTAATTTGTCCAACAATCAACAACGAAAAATGAAAAACGAAAACAACTAAAAACGTGGTGAGTTTCAAAAAAATTATTATTTTAGCTAATACAAACAAATTCCTCTTTTTAGAAAAACACCTATTTGTATCAAAAAATGTACACCTCACGAAAACAAAAATGTCAAAAAAAAATAAATAACTAATGTAATGTTGAAAAAAAAAATGTAAACTTAACGTAACTAGAATAAGAAGAAAAATGAAAAAGATAAATTGGAAAAACTAAATTAAGAAAAATAAATTAATCAAAAAAAATCAACCTGTGAGTGGCAAAAAAGGAAGTCAAGTTTGTCGAATGTTAGTTTGCAACAGTTTGCCGAGTTTCTTACAGAGAAGGTTATTGACCTACCATCTGATCTGTTAAAACTTGGATCTAAAAATAAGAAACAAACAGCTGGCGTCAACAAAACATCTCGAGTGCTTTTACATCAACCTGTTTCCGTGCCGTCAAACGATTTGTGATGCAAGTGTAATAAAAACCAGCATACATTATTTCAATGTGAAGAGTTTTTGGCGTTGACACCGGTTCAAAGGCAAACGTTTGCTCAAGAAAGGTCTATTTGTTTTACTTGTTTGGACCCGTCTCGACATCAGTGGAAAGCGTGTGCTAAAAAACGTTCATGTGGTACAGATGGTTGCAGTAAACGTCATCATCCCTTGATGCACACGACAGAAAACACCAACAAGGCGGAATTGAATTCATCAGCAGTGCCGTTCGTTCGTGCCGCAACCACATGTTCACTCTTCTCACGTTGGGGCCGACGTCTCCATAATGTTTAAGATAGTTCCGATCCGGATCTATGGCAATGGAGACTTGTTTGTGGACATTTATGCCTTCTTGGATGACGGGTCTTCGCTGTCTATGATTGATGAGGAATTGTTTAATGAACTTGGGTTGTATGGGCAATCTAAAAAACTAACATTGCAATAGACAAAAGGTGTTTCTCGTGTCGAGGATTGCAAGAAAACTACCTTTTCGGTTTCTGGAAAAAACACTCGCAACAGGTATGTTTTGCAGAACGTATACACCATCAAGAACTTAGGTTTGGCTAGCCAGTCTGGTCGATGTCAGGCATTTGAAAAGTTTGTACCCTCATCTCCGTGGTTTCCCACTCGTTGACTTGGTGGACGCTCGACCAAAAATCTTACTTTTTTTTTTATAATTAGCGAACACTAAAAGGGTTTTGTATACCTTTAATATGCCAAAGACACAGTGTGAGCATTAGGAAAAGAGGGAAGGGTTGGATAGGAGGTGTCGGTGTACATTGATTTTAAATTTCTGAACATTGCAATGACAGGAAAAGATAAAGCGTGGCAAGGCGTTCCACATTCGCGTAGTACGGCTAAAAAAAGAATCTCTGTACTTCATAGTACGGCCGAAGTTGGGCTCAAGGGTAAACTGATGGGCATTCCTAGAAGCGCGGGTATTACGGTTAAATTGTTTAAGGGGAGGAATGCAACTGGCTATTTCACTAGAGCATAGTCCGTTAAAATAACGGTAAAAAAGGGTGAGGCAAGAAACCTTGCGTCGATGTTCGAGTGACGTAAACGAGTTGATGATGTTAATGTCACCAATCATTTTAAAAGCTCTTTTTTGAATACTGTCCAAGAGGCTTAAATAAGTTACTGGAGCACCAGCCCAGAGATGAGAGTTATATTCAAGTTTCGGACGTATATAGGTTTTGTAGATTGTAGTCAGATCAGACGGAGAGAAAAATTTCTTACAACGTCTCAAAAAACCTAGACATCTTGCGGCATTTTTGGCAACATCGCGTATGTGATCGCTCCACAAAAGGTGGTTGCTCATGCACATTCCGAGGATGTCTGGATCAGGCGAAATTTCTTTTAGGACGTGGCCAACGGCATGGCAAGGATGAGGAACCACATGCATTGAAGACACTTTTAGGTTGGCTATTGTATGGTAAATCAGCTCCTTCTTGTCTTGCTTGGATCCGGCATCGAAACCATCTTTGAAGCTAATGTACCACGAAGCTATTAAGGAAGAAGTAGACCTGCACGAGCTCGTTCGACATCATTTCACCACGGAGGAATTTGGGGTTATGCCTCCAAAAGGTGAACTTGTTAGCCGACAAGTAAGTCGTTCCTTCGATATTATGGAACGGTCCCTAAGACTAGTAGGTAGACAATACGAGATTGGTCTGTTGTGGTCTTCAGATGATGTCAAACTTCCCGATAGTTATAGTATGGCTTTCAAACGCCTCATTGCCTTAAAAGTCTTTAAAGAAGAAGCCTCAACTTTTGGAGTGGCAGAATCACTATTTTCGGGATTTGATTTCAAAAGGCTATGCCAGAATCGCATCGCAAGACGAGTTGGAAAGGGATTGGCCAAGGGTTTGGTATGCACCAACGTTCATCATCATTAACCCGAACAAGTTTCCTCCAAAGCCAAGATGTGTGATAGACGTGGCGGCTGAGGTCAACGGAGTCTATCTGAATTCTTATTTGCTGAAGGGACCGGACAATCTAGTTCCACTTCATGCGGGTTTGTTGAAGTTCCGCGAGCGTCAAGTAGCTGTGAATGGTGATGTCAGAGAGATGTTTCACAGGATTCGCATTAAGTCTGAAGATTAGCAATGCCAACGCATTTTATGGAGGGACGGAATAACAACTAGACAGCCAACGGTGTGTATCATGCAAGTAATGATGTTTGGCCCAAGGTGCTCTCCGTCATGCGCGCAGTACGTCAAGAATCATCATGCCACCCTTTTCAAAGATGAGTGCCCCGAAGCTGTAGATGGGTTAACGAAGCGCACCTATGTCGATGACTATTTTAATAGCCACAACTCAGTCCAAGACGCCGTCAAAGTTAATAGAGATGTTCTCTAAATTTGTCATTCGATGAATTTCGATCTAGTTGGGTTACAGTCAAACAGCCAGGACTTTATGCATCAGATGCCGGAGGCTAATGTCAACTCCAAGTTGGTATGTATTAATCCTAATGAAAGCGAAAGTTTGGTTTCCAAAATTTTAGGAATATATTGGCACCCCATCTTTGATAACTTTGCATTCAAGATTTCATACGATGAAGTCCTAAAACAAATGTTGGCCGAAGATGCAATTGTTACCAAAAGAAAAATGCTCAAAACAATTATGAAAATTTTTGATCCTCTAGGACTGATCTCACAGTTCATAATTCGTGGACGTATAATACTGCAAGAAGTATGGAGAGAAGGTTTCGAGTGGGACGAGCCGGTGTCATCTCATTTAAGTAGTGCGTGGCTAGAATTTATCAAAGCTTTAAAACATGTTGAAGATATCAAGCAAAAATACTCCATTTACCAAGATCGGAATCTTTCGTAAGTTTCACTCTTCAAAACCCGTTTTTTTACATTGTTGTATTTGTAATTTTGACAATTAGTCCATGAATAGATGTGAGCACAAACAAAAAAAAAAACGATGCCGTGAGCTAGCGGCACTTTGCACAGCACAAACAAAATGGGGTGGTTAATAAGTTTTTTTCAGGTTTTTCTTTTTACTTTTTTTCGATGAAAAAGTCAGTTATAAGCTTTAATTTTGTAGTAATTTTGTTGATAGCGAACCAATGAAAATTTGTGTCTTGAAAAAAGCATGTTCAACATCAGTTTATTATAATTAATTCACTAATTTAGAGTAATCACTACGAAATTCTTTAAATTTCATAATTAACCTTGAATTATTGTATCAAAGATGCGTTCGAAGAACCATCAAGTTAAGGGTGCGAGCGCAATGTTTTTATTGAATTCTAATAAATTTTCGTTAATGAACAGCCCAAATATTTTTTTTGCAAGTAATTAAAATCTGTATAAATTTAACCAATCCAAGTATATTTATAGTCTGTTTTTAATGATTTAAGCTTGCAACTATTTTTCAATTCCATTTTAATTAATAAATATTAAATTTAAAAAAAGAGTTATAATCTAAAAATACCTTATCCATAACATTCTTGATTGATGGAAACATACATGTATTTGCTGTCAAAAAAAAAATATGCATCAAATGAACAGCAATGTTTTAAAAAAATAATCAGAACGATTATAGCGAACCTGTTGAATAAATGCAGAGCAAATAAAATGAAAATTTTGACATGAATCACAAAATGAAAACGTTTTAAAATCGTTCTGAATTCATGCACAACATTTTGAGGGAAAATTTCGGAGAACAATTCATCTCAAGGAATGGACCGGTAAGTTGGCCACCAAGATCATGCGATTTGACGCCTTTAGACTATTTTTTGTGGGGCTACGTCAAGTCTAAAGTCTACACAAATAAGCCAGCAACTATTCCAGCTTTGGAAGACAACATTTCCGAAGAAATTCGGGCTATTCCGGCCGAAATGCTCGAAAAAGTTACCCAAAATTGGACTTTCCGAATGGACCACCTAAGACGCAGCCGCGGTCAACATTTAAATGAAATTATCTTCAAAAAGTAAATGTCATGGACCAATCTAACGTTTCAAATAAAGAATCGATGAGATTTTGCAAATTTTATGCGTTTTTTTTTAAAAAAAAGTTCTCAAGCTCTAAAAAAATCACCCGATATACATTAACATCATTTATTTGGATTGAAATTAAAAAGCTATACAAATCTTCCAATTTAAGACCATGTCAGCACTTCAGATTCTGTTGGTAAGGATTGTTTAGTTTTTGAACGAGGCCATGAAACATTCAAAATAAAGCATTTAGATGGGGCTGATTACTATAATGAAGCATTTTGATGGGCCGAAACACTAAATGTGAGAATGTGTTTGGTTGTTTGCATCATTTCACGCATACTTTCTCACATTTAGTGTGTAGTTGGCTTGTAGGCAAACCGAAATGTCAGTCTGAGATTCCGATCTTGGTAATGGAGTATTTTTGATATCAAGATTCCTCGCCGTTATATCTACAATGAAAAACCCGGATGTTTGCAAAGTTAGCTTGATTGTGTTTGTAGATGCGTCGGAAAAGGCATTTGCTGGTGTGGCGTATTTGCGTTTTGCTTGCAACGATGATGTTGAAGTAACGCAAGTTATGGCGAAGGCTAGGGTCGCGCCTGTCAAGCAACTATCCATACCCCGCTTAAAGTTGCAAGCCGCTGTACTAGGCGTTCGATTAGTAGCTACAATCAAGGCGTCACACACTATTTGAATTGATGACACTATTTTTTTTTCGGACTCGAGAACAGTGCTGGCTTGGATCAACTCCTCTAATTATAAATTACCCTCTTTCGTAGCTTCAAGAATAGGTGAGATTTGGGACTCGACTTCGCCTCGTGAATGGTTTCACGTTGGTTACATCAATAATGTGGCTGATGATGGCACAAAACGTTTCGACAGTTCGGTGGGAAATCAAAACACGCGTTGATTCAAAGGTCCTGAATTTTTAAAACGTCCTTTTAATGATTGGCCCGTTACTACTTGCATTGAAAAGGTAGATACTAAGACTTGTAAAATTTTTCTTCATGATTCTCATAAGCAAAAACATTATTACGGTGCGTTCGAGTTTTAATCAGCTAGATTTCAAGCAAGATGGGCTTCATCTGTTCGAGCTATAGCGTTTTTGCTTCGATTAAAACACATCCTTCAGAGCAGGCCCACCGATAAAGAGATTTACATTACACCTGTGGAGTTCAGCAAAGCCGAAGAATGGATGTTTCGGAAAATACAGGAAGAGTCTTTTGCAAACGATATAGCTTCATTGAGATCCAGTGGTAAGGTCAGTTCGTCGAGTTCAATACTGAGCCTTTCAACGTTGCGACTAAGTTCAAGAGCACAAAAGGCCAACTCTTCCTACTCATCCCGAAATCCAGCGATACTTCCGAACAGGCATCCTTTGGTTGATCTTTTTATCGAATACCATCATCAGAAAAATTCTCACATAGGAACTGCTACGGTAATCTCTGACATTCGAGAATCCGCCTGGATTATAAGCATACGTGGAGCTGTTGAGAGAGTTCGAAAAGGCTGTTTTATGTGCAAATATCTCAGGGCTAAACCGATTATGCCAATAATGGGTCAACTACCTGAAGCTCGCTTGGCCTTTGATTGCAGACCTTTCACTCATGTTGGAGTAGATTGCTTCGGTCCTATGTTTGTGAAATTTGGGCGAGGAACAGTTAAACGGTACGGGATGATATTTACTTGCCTAACGTTCAGAGCGGTGCAAATAGAGCTGTTGAATGATTTAAGTTTAGACCAGTGCACCATGTCTGTCAGACGTTTCATAATCAACCGTGTAGTAACAAGATGTTTCTACAGTGACAATGGCCTTAACTTCGTCGGAACAAAGAGGTTATTGGAGAAAGATGCGAAGGAGATGGAGGCCTCCCTCTGCGAGTATTCTTCAAGGTATGAGGATGAGCATCTTATGGAGCTTTATACCTGCTTATTCTCCGTGGATGGGAGGAGCTTGGGAGCGTCTCATTCAATCCGGCAAAAGGAGCATCGACTTTGTTCTTAAGGGCATCGTTCCTACGGAGGATGTCTTAAGGAATGCTCTTACAGAGGCGCAGGGCCAAATAAATAGACGCCCACTCACTCATATCCCGGTTGACTCTGAAGATCCCAAGCCTTTAACTCCAAATTCAATGCTTTTCGGAGAAGACAATCGAGATGTTACAGCACCTGGATTTTTTTTCGAAAGTGATGCTTGGAGTAAGCTGCAAAGCCGTCGATCTCAACACTTGATGGCCGAACTTACAAGAAGATGGTATAAAGATTATTTGCCTACTATTACGAGACGATAAAAATGGTTCACGAAAACAAGAGCAGTTCAAGTGGATGATATCGTCATTGTCATAGAACCCAACGAAATTCGCTCATCCTGGCATTTAGGACGTGTCGTGCAAGTTTACCCTGGTCCTGATGGAGTCGTTCGGATGGCCAATGTAAAGCTATCAAACGGTTCTATAAAGATGAAAAGATCAATTGGAAGACTCGCTGTGTTAGACGTAAAGTCTTCGCCTACTTCTCAGACGGCCCCCGGAATGTCATCGAGTACCTAACAAGTTCCAACTAATATCAAGCCCTTAACACTTCCGTCATTTTAGCAGAATAGATTTCTTTCTTTCTAAAGAAAGAGACAACTATTCTTTTAGATTGTGCGCGCATGGTTCTGATCATTCACTTTTTTGTTAAAGGTTATGTAGATTCGGCGCCAAAATTTTGCTAAATATCTTTGATTTTAATTATAAAAAGTAACATTCAAGGTAAAGTTTTATTTCGTTGCTCAAAGAAAACTATCAATTTCTCATTATATGAATATACCAATAGTATGAATTAATTTATCATTTATTAAACTTATTAATATATTGTTATCCTTTTAGGAAATAAAATTAAGTTTTTTAACTCAACAGAAAGGATTGTTCTTTATTGGAGTTATCTGGTGGATACTTAATTTTATCATTTGGAATTTTATTTGTGCTTGGAGCAACAGTTCTCATCGTGACGCTGTGGGGTACACTCACGTCGAGAGTTTTCTACAAGTATTTTCTTTTTTTTTATTCAAGTAAATCGTAAAAATAATAATTTCAACCTAACATACAATGTCGTGCAGAGTTTGTCGAAAAAAATCCACTGGTTCGGAATTGAAAGTGGAGTGCAGTGACTGCAATAAGTTTTTTCATGCTAAATGCATAAAATTAACAATAAATGAAATCGATTTCATGAAAAAAGCTAATAAAGCATATAGGTGCAATTCCTGTTGCACTCAGCGTCGTGCCTCTATGTCTGGTAATTTACCATTGCCTTGTACACAACACTCTCCATTGTCCGCCACACCACCACCAAACTCTTTAGCACCGACCTCACAATCTGCCCCACCTTCTACCGTCGCCACATATGCACCCACCACTACCAGCAGCCCAACATCAATATCCATAGTCCAAAACTCAAATATACATTCCAAACTTACAACAGCCAATATTAATTCAGCTCTTACTTTGGAAATGGTTCATGCAGATATTCTAGTGATTCAACAGATTTTAAAAACACAAATTGATGCTCTTACTGCAAAAAATGTAGAATATGAGCAAAAAATCATTTCACTTGAGAGAAAGGTAAACAACCTAGAACAACAGCTACTAGGCAACAGCATTGATATATTTAACGTTCCTAACACCATTCCAACCATAGAGGAAATATATTATCTAGAGTCCCGACCGGTACCCGTCCTACCTGAAAAACCCTCAAATTTTATTCGAGGTGAACTCTCTCAAATTCCGTATCGGTGAATACATGTGAGTGGTGGAAAAAAGGCAAAATGTCAGATTGAATTCTTGTCAAAAATGACAGTTCCACAATTTCGATTTCAAAAACAAAATATTCAATTTGAGATTCTACAAGTAAGTTTTTGTAAATTATTTTGTTTTGTTTAAACATTTAACAGAATTTATTTCTTTTCAGATCAAAAACCTTAACGATTAAGAGCTACAAGTACATTTAATTAAAAAAACGATAGACCAGGAACCAGAAGAAAACAAAGAGACTTACTCTACTCGGAGCTCAAGTAGGTACGTTTAAAAAAAAAAGAATCTCGTAAACAAAAAAATATTTATGTTGCTTTGTTTCAGCTATGGATTTGCTCCAATAATGTACTTTACTACCAACTCAAGAAGATGTACATAAGAATTTAGATGAAAAAGATGCTTTATTAGCATCTCCTTAGTGTTTTCATTTCGGGTGCTGCCGATTACAAACCGATACAGAAAGCAATTTCTCTCAAGAAATTTGGAAGGTTTGCTCAAAACAAGGGCGCTAGTCCCCAGGTGAATTTATTTTATATTATATTTCTCTTAATATCAATGTTTTTAACTTTCGCCTTTATTTGTAAATAGTTATTCGAAGCCTGTTGAAGTAAAGTACATATATATTTCTACACTCAATTGCTGCTGTATCATGATCGTTGAGATCTGTCTCAGCGGCTATGGTGGGCGCAGGCGTTGACGATAGAGGTGTCAATGTCTCTGCCGATAGTAAGATTCATGGAATGCAACAACACCAACAGAATCACGAATTCAATTCCGAATTAGCGAACATCCTCAGCTACAGCTATGTCATCGACTTTTTGAAATTCAATTGAATGGTGCAAGGGAAAGCTTTGACATTCAATAGTCGACCGCCCAGTTTTGGAATGACTTAACAGCGGCAATAGCAACGGCAGAGTATGCAGGCAAATCAGGTAAGTTCATTCATTTACTTACGAGTAATCTTAACACGGATATTTTAAATTCTATGGTTCTTTAGGATTTCCAACGCCCTTTGGCCATTCATCAGCTGCCAAGAAGTATGGTACAAGCCGACCAAAAAAAAACGACTCTTGCAGCTGCAACTAAAGCAACATCTTCTGGTTTCATTGAGTGCAACAGCACATGAGGTTCGGTTGTGTAAGTACAAATCGAAAAAAATCATATCGTGATTAACTTGCTTAATCTTCACCTTCTAGATCTAAATCGATGCTTGTAACGCCAAATATCTCACTAAAGAACGGCAGGGGCACTGCTGAGTCATCGGCTACTGCGGCCACTTAGGCCGACGCAGACCACGTAGATGATGAAATGAATGTCGACATTGAAGCAACCTGCTGGGAGAACACCTCCTAAATGACGGGAATCAAAAATCATTTGTAAGTCTTTTTAAAAATGAAAATCTAATCATTTTCGTATGTACTATTTTAGAATTTTCTTATACAGAAAAAATAGAAGCCGAATTGCTAAATACACAATGCTTATTGAATCACCAAAAGAACTAACTGGAATCACATAGAAGACGATCGACACAGGAACTGTCCAAATGATGTTTTAAGAATTTCCCGCAACCTTCACCTGTCGAAAATTTCCAAAAATAATACAACCGTAAATTGTGCATTTATGACATGGTCCGATTGGGATTTTGGAATTTGCCTCGCAAAAGAATGTCACAAACGACTTGCCACAATTTTTTAATCAACGGATCAAATTACCAGCGGGAGTTTTATAATTATAAACCAATCAACTTGCTACAATTTAATTGTGCGTCCATTGCCGAGAAGGCTTATGATGGCAAGACTACTTCAAAGTAAGCTTCACATAAACCACAAACTTTGAAAGCACTACCTAATTGATGTGTTTTTTTTTTCAGCAACAAAACGAAGCGGTATTGCAACAAATCCTGAAGTGAAGATGATTATAGTCGACAACATGTTTTAAATCTCATCCGTTAATAATCAAGGTTCGCGGCGCAGCTAGTTTTTAAATAAATTTGTAATTTTGTAACTGTGTAACTTCTTAGTTTTTGAGTAAATAAAAAAGATATTAAATGTACTTTTTTCAAAGAAAAATACTTCTTTCTGGTTTTCCCAAATTTGATTTGCTCAGATCAATTATTATAGTGGATTATACCTTTTTTATTTTTTGTTTCGTTTTTAGCAAATAATAAAAAAATAAATAAGCTGTTTTAAGTAGATTTTATTTTTTTTATTCAGACATACATACATATGTATGTATGTTTAATTTAACAAAATTAAAAACTTAGTATTTTTAATCCTATTCCTATGTTTTGGTTCATCACGTTGGTATGTATTTCTTTGTGATTTCATGTGGTCAATTGCATTAGTCAGAAACTCGTTCTTTTTTGAGAGGATTAAGATATCCTGACTTCGAACCTCGCCTTCAAAATTTTCTATTACATCGGGTTTTAAAACCGGTAAAGCATGACGTATCTCTTAACTTTATATTGCAATATGATTTTGCAAAGTACATATCTTTGCTTTTAGCTCCAGTTCAAATCATTTTGCTATTTCACTTAGTTTTCGGAATTTCTTATTAGTTATGAAAGACTCATAAGTCTTCATTTGACTTTATCAGGAGTTTTGAAAAAAACTAGATTGTAATTCTTTTGTGGTTTTAAATACATACTTCGTTTAATTTTTGATGCTGATTACGAGTCCCAACTCCGATTTTATTTTATTTTATATTTTATTATTTATTTTTGTATTTTTTTTTCAATATATTACAAGAACTTGGTGTTATAATCTTAAGACTACAAATTCGTTATAGGAAATAGTAAAAAATTGTAAAGGAAGAAAATATTGAAGGAAGATATTAAAGATTTTGATAATCATCAAACATTTAAAAAAAAAAAACTATTTCATGAAATTGATAGCTTCGAAAAGCCTTTTATGTATGTATATAATTGCTTTCGAATTACAAACAAAATAATATCTCAAGAGCCTAAATTGATAGAGTAATTCTGGATTCGGGTTTGAATTGAATTGAAGATGTTGACGGCATCGAAAGCAATAAATCATGAATGAAGAAAGGTATTTCAATTGAATTCCAGATACCTACAATTTAAATTAGAAAAAGCAAAAATTAAGATAGTTCTTATTTTATTTTTTATTAACACATCCTCACCAACTACATCACAGCGTTCGCCAAAAAATGTAAAAAATTCAAATGTGAATTTCTGCAAAAAAGAACATAGTGAAACAGATCAATTGGCCAATCCTCGGTGGTAGGTACTGTCTTGGAAAACTGACTGTAGATTAAATTAACTATTGTTCACATCATGAGGAAGGACTTGCATACACTTCAATCTTTCGCCTATCCGTAGCTGGCTGAAAGAAGTGCTTTGCATTGCAGAGATGGTGACACATGACGTGAATGTGTTACTGCTATCAAACGCTGCAATTGATTCAACTTGTATTTGTTCAAGTTGGCTTGGCTATGAATGACCACCAAGTAAAGAGATTCGTCAACTACATAGCAACTCTCGACTTGTACATCCATCTCGACAAATGAAGCATGTCGGATAGATTTCATAGCGAAGCTTTTCAGTCTTCTGCGAAATCGATCCCTTCGCTGTAATCGGCCCTTCTCATTCCTACAGGGTTAAAAATGAGGATATAAGCCATCAGAATAGAGCAATTTGAGTCTTGTTGAGAAGTGTAATTTCAACCTCTTCGCTCCAGAATAAATATGTCGGCGTTGCGGGCTTCCTACTCGGGGGATTCCACTTTTCTTGTTGAAACATTATCCTTAGTTTCTTTTTTATCTGAGGATTAAATTCATTATATATTTTTATTTCAATAAATTAATATTTTTGTTTTACCTTCATTTGCACTATTGATAATGAATTTTGTTTTGTTTACATTTTCGCAGAATTGTCAAAATACTCACCTCGCTGTTAATCTGTCAAAACTGGACTTAACTCAAATTGGGCCACGTTCGCATTGCAGTTCTAGGGTGCGCCTATACTTTCAGCACGATTTTTTCTGTTTTTAGCGAAATTTTTCATAAAAACCATAGAATTTGTGTGCCAAAAGCAGTAAAATATTATTTTTAGCATAGTTTTCACTAAAAAGAAGTTGCAAAATTCATTTTTCTTAAAATATTGCATTCATTTTTCAATTTTTGAATTCAACGGATATCTTTTTTGAACGGCTGAGTTCACCTCACATTGTTTTCCCCCTAATTGTGCACATTTCACCAAAAGCCCATAACAACTACATAGAATCTGGATTTTCCCATAAGAAATGCACGGGAGAACTAACACATGCTTATGCTAATGGGCAAAATTCTCTCAATTTAGTTTGTAGGCAAAAAGAGAGCAAACCCATTAAGTCGGGACTCTAGATAATATATTTCCTCTATGATTCCAACGATGAACAACATCGATCTCGCACTTAAAATTCTTTGTGATGGCTTAAAGGTAAATGTCACAGAGAGAGACTTAGACCAGTGCTATGTAAAAAAAATTAAACCGGCCAAACAACCAGCTGATGGCAATGAAACAAAAAATGTTTTGCATATAAAATTTGCATCACGCATCGTAAAAGAAGAGGTAATGAGAGCGAGTTACAAAAACAAAGTGCAGCTTAAAACATCAATGATCACCGCTGGACCAGAAGAAAAGATGTTCATCAACGAAAGCCTGACATATGGCTCGCGTCAATTATTGAAGGCAGCAGCAGCAATCAAAGATTCAAAGAAATACAAATTCTTATGGGTAAGAAATGGGATTGTTTACATGAGGAAAAAAGAGGGTGATAATTTTATAAAAATAACTTGCACTTCTGACTTAAATAAACTATGAGTTCAATTAACATTGTAAACAGCCATGTAAACAATCCTTTATGCCCTAATGAAGATGAATTTAATAATGTAAATGAATTTTATTTCGATTATGATAGTGATATGAATGAAATTTTTTTAGAAGAATCTTTTTGTGTTCATCAGAATATTCGTAGCCTTAGGAAAAATGTTGATAATTTTTTAGTGCACATTGAGTCATTAGTGAAATTGCCGCTAGTTATAATTTTAAGTGAAGTTTGGATATATGAGAATGAATTGAGTAATTATAATATAAATGGTTACACCTTGTATGGCAATTGTAATGAATCATATTCTGCCGGCGGTATAGTAGTTTTTGTGAAAAGTGATATTTTGTGCGATTGCAACAAAATTGAATCTACGAGTGCAGATATTTTAAGTATACATTTACTCTTAAATAATAATTGGTTTACTTTAATTTGCATTTACCGATTGCAATTTATAACTAAAAATATTTTTCTCGATGAACTTGAAAACATACTTAAAGTAAAAAAAGATAAAAACCTTATAGTACTAGGAGATATTAATATTGATCTTTTGGATAAATGTGATAATTATGCGGAAAATTATTCACTCTTAATGGCGTCATTTGGTCTCAAAAGTGTTATAAATGAACCTACCCGTATAACAGATACTAGTGCTAGTTGTATTGACCATATGTTTGTGCGTTTCCATAAAAATAATAAATCTGTTTTTAAATGTTATGTATCCGATTACAAAATAACGGACCACCATTTTTGTGCTTTATATATGTGCAAACACAGCTCGGATAATCAAATCCTTATAACAAGAAAAGAAAAAGTTCGGACGGACTTTTGTATACTTCGGGAAAAGTTAAGGTATGAATTTTGGGAAGAAGTTTACTTTGAATGTGATCCTACTAAAGCTTTTTATTTATTTAACTCAGTTTTAGATAAACACATCAAAGATTCTTCTCAAATTGTTTCTTTTAGACACACACAAAAAATGTTAAAAGTCTGGATGACACCTCATTTATTAAAATTAATAGATAAGAAGAAAAAACTTGCTATAAAATGTAGTAAGCATCCACAAAATATAGGCTTAAAAAAATATTATAAAAAACTATGCAAACACACTAAAACAATGGTAGATGATGTCCGTAATTCCTACTTTACTAACCGTTTTAATCGTTTCAAGGGTAATGTCAAGATGGAATGGGAAGTTGTCAATAACTTACTAGGAAAACAACCAAAAAGCAATGAAATTAACAATGTTTTAATAAACAACAACATAGTTAATGATAACAGCGAAATAGCTAATAGTTTTAACGATTTTTTTGTTAATATTTCTGATAGCTTAAAACCATCTTTTCCAATAAACAACAGTTGCAATTGTAACATTTTATCAAACTTAAAAGAAGATAGAATGCAAGTAAATAGCTTCTGTTTCCAAGCTATAACGTCAGCAGAAGTTTTTAAAATGATAAGTCGCCTGAAAAATACAAATTCTTGCACCAGTGATGGTATTTCTGGAAAATTTTTAAAAGAAATTGCATGGGAAATTGTTGATATTTTGAGTTTTATTTTTAATATTAGCGTTGAGAGTGGTATATTTCCGAAGTTGTTAAAATGTGCTGAAGTAATTCCACTATTTAAAAAAGGTAATAGAAAAAATATTAGTGACTACAGACCAATCTCGTTACTTCCTACCTTTTCAAAGCTTTTTGAAAAATTAATAAAAGTGCGAATGCTTTCATTTTTAGAAAAAAATTGCCATTTATCATCCGACCATGAAATTTTTATGTGGTGAAATGTGGATAAATTTGTTTTTTTTTTAAATTTATCTTATTTTGGCAATGAAAAAACTAATTTTATTACTTTAAAATTAACTAAAGCCCGAGCTAAAATTTCATATTTTTGTTTCATAGGCTGATAAGTTATATGGTGCATTAATTACGAGCTTAATTTTGACAGATTATTTGAGGTCGTTGGTTGAATCTCCTTAAACAAAATGTTTTAACAAAGAAAAAGAAATTAAAAAATACATTTTAAAGTCCAATCTCTGGAAGCTTAATCGAACTAACACCTGAACAACGATTCTAAATACTAAAAACCTGCACACAAATCCAATTTAATAATTGTGCTAAAAAAGAGAGATGAACAGATTATCCATCTGATATCTTCTTCAACTTTTTCTTTGGCGAAAATCAAAAAAAAAAATATTCTTTCTGTTGGTTGATATCTTCTGCGCCGCGCCGGTGGTGTGGTCGTTTACATTTGAGTCAAACTTTAAATATAGTAACAGTTATTGTCAAAAATAAAGTTGTTAAAAGTAATAAAAAAAATTCTTTTTTACTGTGGGATACCCAAGTTCAGATACCACAAGTTTAATCGGGTTTTCTACATAACTTTCTTCTGTCAAAATTGTCAACTGCTGCTGCTGCTGCTGCTCATTTTGTCGCTGCTCACTGTTCAAGAAAAACTTAAATTCTTCTCAAAAATTCTTTACTCGTGCTATTTAAGACAATGGATTGTTTTGGGTTCGATTGCTGAATTATTTCTTGTTGCAGTAAATTACAAAAGCCTAGGAAAAAGACTTGTCTTGACTTTTAGAACTGGGAACATATAACACCGAAAGCTGACCACATTTTGTTTGACGTTTAAGAACGCAAACGGTAGCGGTGTGTTTTGACCACGTTCTGTTTGGCCAGGCCTTAAGTCAAAATAACTTGGCACGAGCTAATTTCACCGTAGCGACTAGACGCTGCTACCGTAGAGTCGCCCGGTGATAGAACTATATGCATTGACACGGACTACTATTAGCCAACTTCGCAGTGATGTCATCTATTCCTTAAGGCTAACACTTCTGTAGGTTTTAATGGAATTATTTGACATGTCAAATATCAAAATTGAAATGTATATACATTTTCAAAGTAGAATTTTCGTATATTAATGACAGAATATCAAATAACATAACAATAATTATCATCAAATAGAGCGAAATGGGCTTGAATGACTGCTTCCATAAAGATCTTCTGCATTTTAATGTCCTTTATATTATCCATTAAATTGAATTCTGTATAGATCACCTTTTTATTGTGCTGAAATGAAATGCAATAGAACAGAGAGCATTGTAGAGTTGTTTGGTTGTGCAACTTTGATTTCTAAGTGCTTGCGTAAAAAGTTGCGAGCAACTCCTTAGGCCAGTAGGTGTTACGCCCAAAACACAGTAGTTCTCTTACTCTCTAAGAGATGTCTCTAAACCGTAATTTTTCTTAACGAAACTGAACTAAATCTCTTAGTTAAATGGCGTTCGTCCTATTTCCGCTCTTTTCCAACGAAGTCACCAAGCAAAATGCAGCAAAAGGTATTTTGTCTTGCCAAATAAGACATTTCTATTTGATAATTTATATTAAAGTAATTCTTCAGGTATATAATTTAATTTTTCTTTCAGAGACGTGAACCTATTCACGCTGTTCAGGTTTTCGGACGTAAAGTAAGTAGATTCTAAATTGAATACTGTTATAATGCACGTGCTTATAAAATTTTTTAACATTTTACTAGAAAACTGCCACCGCAGTCGCTTATTGTAAGCGTGGTCGCGGCCTTCTTCGAGTTAATGGCCGGCCCTTGGACAATATTGAACCCAAAGTTTTGCAATACAAATTGCAGGAACCACTTTTGTTGCTCGGCAAGGTATGTTATCGAAGACGAAATTATGACATTTACAAAATACTTAGTGATGATATCAACTTATCCCGAAATTGAAAATATCTGTGAAAATGTTATACAAACTGATTAATGAAGCAATACATTTTACACACCTCTAAAAGTGATTTCTATTTAAATTCATATAATTTCTTCCAGGAAAAATTCGCTGGTGTGGATATCCGTGTTCGTGTGAGCGGTGGTGGTCATGTTGCACAAATCTACGCAATCCGTCAAGCTATCTCTAAAGCATTGATAGCTTTTTATCAAAAGTGTAAGTACCAAAAAATAATTATTGTAATTTCGGATTAAATTAAGGATTATTCCTATGTAGTGGGCTGCTAAACAATTGTTTTGTATCAGCAATATGAGCCGTTTTTAATTTGATCGGTTGGTTTATGATTTAGGTCCTCTGAATCAATTAGAATTTCAAAAATTTGGTAATCCAATGTGTTACTCCAAATGGCTGGGTAAATCCAGCTCTATTCTAATCAATTTTATTTCTGTGTAAACATGTGTAAGCAAAGCGTTGACCAAATCTATTCTTTCAATTACAAGACATCATTTTAAGAAATTCAGCTGGAGCTTGTGATGCGGTTTTTGTAATTGACTTCAGAAATCAATTTTTGAGCACCCTGCTTCATTACTGGAGGTGTAAATAATGTCTATTTTATTTCATAATAGACGAGGTTTAATTAGATAACAAGTTGGCTTACACATTTCAAAGAAAAAGTATTTTTTTTTTGTACTAACATAAAAAACATAATTTACGATAAAAAGTCCTTTATAATCCAGATTTTCCTTATGAAGCAAAAGTCTGCCGATCTTTTGGAAAATGAAATGAAGGAAAATCAAAAACCAAGCTTTGCACATACCAACCAATTGAAAACCTTTTAAATAGGACATTTGGGTGATGCTAAAGCTACATTTAGTGTTAAAAAAAAGTATTTTATTTTTCATCTGTATAGGCTGAAGGATCCAGCAGTTTTATTTTCTAATTGTTTTAAAAATGCTCTCAATTTTTCAATGTTTTAAGAAATGCTGAGGTATTGTAAAATATACAGGCTGATAAAAGTGTAGTAATTATAATCTAGCAAAAATACCATGTTTTTAACATTCAGGCAATCATGATACATGTAATTTTAAAATAAGGTATTTATGATATATTTGTTTCTTTAAGTAAACCAATATCCTTGTATTGATATTAAACCTTTGTCGGAATGATAGTCTCCTGAAATAAAATTTAAAATGTTGTGTACTTATAGCAGCAATTTCAATCTAACATTTTCTTTTCAAATCGGATATTCTAAATGAATACATACATGTAGAATGATACGCTTTTAATCTTAAACAGATATTTTATGTTGCGAAATCGTTAACAGGATGACGAAAACGGTAGTTTTTTATTTTCCTTGTTGCAAGTTTCAATCTAAATGTGTAAAGCTTCTCAAAAACTAAACAATCCTTCAAGAACCAGATACCTTGAAAAGATGAATTAAAGGAAAATTAAAAATATACCAACCAATTTATAACTTTTTAATGGGTCATTTAGGTGTTGCTAAAGTTACATTTCTTATCGATTAAAATATTTTATAAAACAACTTTTGCGCAAAGTATTTTTTACCTTACCTATAAATTTTTTTGTTCCGCAAGTTTTTGCACTTTGCAAAAAGCTCATACAATTTCAATGATTTTTATCAATCACAAAAACATCATTATTTGATTTTTTGGTAGTGTCCAAAAAACAAATAGAAAAAGATTAAAACTGAGCCACGAAAATTAAAAACATCTTCACCCATATTATTGCCTACCTTACGCGCAATAGCACAATGAAACAATTTTCAATTTAATTTATTTTTAAAAATTTAATTTTATGGAAAACTAGAATGATTTAAGGGAATATTATAAATAGAAAATTTTTGGATTTAATAATTTAAACTGAAATTTGATTTTTTTTTTTGTTTTTTTTTTTTTTTTTTTTAACTAATGGTAGTACAAATCTAGTTTACTGTATTTGTGAATTAAGCGTAGGAATAATATGTACATATCAAGAAAAACTATACGAAAACAGTCCTTTATAATCCAGATTTTCCTTATGAAGCAAAAGATTGCCACTCCTTTGGAAAGATGAAATAAAGGAAAATCAAAAACCAAGCTTTGCACATACCAACCAATTGAAAACCTTTTAAATAGGACATTTGGGTGATGCTAAAGCTACATTAAGTGTTAAAAAGTAGTTTCTTTATACAAAGACTGAAAGATCTAGCACTTTTAAATGTTTTAAAAAATGCTGAGGTTTTTTAAAATATACAGCCTGAAAAAAAAAATTAATAATTATAATTTAGCGAAAATACCATGGCGCAAAATTTTAGACGATTTAGTACGATGTTAAATCATTTTTAGTATGATACTAGGTTAAAAAAAGGATTTTGATAATTTTAAACGAGTTTAGCATCGTACTATCTTCTTAACATTTTACTAAAGTTAAAATCACCAAATGGCTACTTTATCTTTTTAGTATCGTACTAAATCTGTATGACATATGTCATTTTTCTCAAATGTGACAAAAGGCGCAAAATTTTAGACGATTTAGTACGATGTTAAATCATTTTTAGTATGATATTAAGGTATCTTTGTTTTGTTTGCTCCACAACAAGGTTGCAAAAATTTCAATGTCAATTCAATGCATTACTCTTTATTTTTTTAATGGATATTGTTCTTTGACTGAAATAAAATATATAGTAATGCTAATTGTCATCTATGAATTACCCATTAAAATATTAATTTATTGCCATCAATATTAAACTAAAAATTATTTTATTGCAAGTTTTATTGAATTAGTAAATAAATGTTATTTTATTGCAAGTTTAATTGAATTAAAATTAAAAAATAACTTCTATTCAAAATGAGCTACAATTTTTTAATTCAATGCCTAGTGGGAATTTATTCAATTGTTTTCATTTATTTCAGTTAATATTCGAAATCTTGACGTAAAAATGTCCCAGGTTGAAGATTGACTGATACTAACAAATAAATTTTCAAAAAAAAATCGTTTTTCGGTCGAACAATAATAATAATAAATTATAATATTTGAATAATTGTTGTTTTTTGTGTTATAATTGCGTGATAACCGTAAGTCATAACATTAATCATTTTAAAAATTTTGGAAATAAAAACTTAAAGTATTTTAATTATTAATTGCGAAAGTCTGCCAAATAAAATAAAAATACGTATATTTATTTCAAAAGTTTTGCATTGGAAAATAGTATTTGAATTTGATAGAACACAATTAAAAAATAACATTAATTAATTAATGCCAAACGGTAACATTGAAAAATAAAATTTAATAAATAATTTAAAAAAAATAGAATTAAAAATTGAAAAATATTTTCTATTTTATTCAAAATGCATTATAAAATTCAATGCATTATTTGCAACTCTGCTCCACAATCTGTCATTATTTGGATGTGTTCATGTTTTTGTTTTTAATAAAATGGTTTTAGGATGATACTAGTTAGCAAAACAATAAAAAGTGTTTAAAATTAGTGAAAAGTTAGAAGATTACTATGTATATAGTAAATTGTTAACTAGTATTGTGCTAAGGCTTTAATAATAGGTTGTTTAAAATTTTGCGCCCATGCTTTTAATACTCAGGCAATTATAATAGATGTAATTTTAAAATAAGGTATTGATATATTATTTAAGTAAACCAATATATATCTAATGAGGCCAACATCAGATAAAACTTTTTAAAGAATAAATTATATACATACTTGTCTAGAAATGTTGTCCTTTTTTTTATTGACAATAAACCTCTGTCGGAATGACGTAATCTCCTGAAATAAAATGTAAAATTGTGTGTACTTTTTTATAACAGCATTTTTAATCTAGTATTTCCTTTTAAAATTGGATATTCTAAATGCTCATCAATGTAGTATGAAAGCTCTTAATCTCAAATAGATATTTCTCCATCGTATTAATAGGGTGAACAAAACGCTTTAAAGCTTAGTTATAAAATATTTTATATTACTATTATAAAGTACATAGCTATTTACTTAATTATAAGAAATCATGCTTTTTTTAAATCTTAACCATACTGCATATTTTTTCTCAATTTATCTCATTAACTACATATACATACATATTTCAAGAAAAAAATATTTTACGATAAACAGTCCTTTATAATCCAGATTTTCCTTATGAAGCAAAAGTTTGCCACTCCTTTGGAAAGATGAAATGAAGGAAAATCAAAAACCAAGCTTTGCATATACCAACCAAATGAAAACCTTTTAAATAGGACATTTGGGTGATGCTAAAGCTACATTTTCTGTTAAAAAGAGAGTTTTTATTTTTAATTTGTATAGGCTGAAGGATCCAGCAGTTTTAATTTTTTATTGTTTTAAAAATGCTTATAGTTTAGTAAAAATAGAAATAGAAAATATCGATTATACGCATATTGCGCCTAAACAGCACTTGATCTTTAAAGCATTTAAGGTAATAAATGTAGTATTATTGTTTTAGAAAACATACATTTTTAAGTTATATATTTTATTAGAAATTCTTTAGGTCAAAATTATATATATACATATATGTATGTACATATGTATATACAACATGTGACAATATTTTTTTAATGTAAAAAAAAAAAAAACAATTAAATGACGAGGTTAGGTTATAGTGGCTGTCCAAGATGGAAACGGACACACTAAGGCCAGTTTAATGGCCCATTGTGATACCACATGAATCTTGAGGCTTCCTCATAAGCTCAATGGAACCAGTTTGAGTCCGTTACGAAACGTGAGAGGCTGATTATGCTGATATGATTTAGATCGTTTAGATCGTTAAAGAAGAATTCTCCTAGGTAATTCTTGCGTTTTCGAGCCAGAGCAGGGCATGTGCAGAGAAGATGAAGAACTGTTTCTTCCTCGTCCATACAGCTTCTGCAAAAGTCATTTGAGAATACGCCTAGTCTCGTGGCGTGCTTTCCTATTAGACAGTGTCCGGTTATGACGCCTATTATCGGGCTTATATGCGATCTGCTTAGAGAGAGCAAGCACCTTGAACGTTTTAAATCCAGTGTTGGCCAGATGTTTTTTGTGAGTTGACACGTGGTGATGTTGTTCCACCTGGTGCCTGCCCTCCTCACACCGTCTTGCATTAGCAACAGTTTACAAGTAGCGATTGGTATGCCAGTACGTGCCAAACGTGGTAGGATGGGCTGTACTGTACCGTTCCTGGCGAGTTCATCTGCCTTACAGTTACCTGGAATGTCTCTATGGCCCGGCACCCAGCAAAGGTGAATATTAAACTGTTGTGCCATCTCCATTAGAGATGATCGACAGTTATGGACTGTTATAGAGTTTGTAGAGACAGAATCCAGGGATTTGATAGCGGCCTGACTATCTGAGAAAATACGGATATCAGATGTTGATATCACGTTTTCTTTAAGCCAGGACAAGACTTCTTTTATCGCCAAAAGTTCCGCCTGGAACACGCTACAATGGTTGGGAAGGCGGAATGAGAGACTTAATTTCAGTCGTTGAGAGTACACACCTCCAAGAACCCCTTCTTTTGTTTTTGACTCATCTGTATAGAAATGGATTGACTCGTCTTCCAGGAATTTCCTATCCTCCCAAAATGATCTGGGAGGTATAGAAATTTCTGTCGAATTGCAGTTGAAGGATGGTGTAGTCTGTGTGCTTTGGAATTGATTCTAAATACCTAAGAATTACGGAGTGCCCAATGTTGTTCTTAGTCCACTGCGACGAAGCTTTGAGGCGAATAGCAGAGCTTGCAGCTATTTGTTTGCTAAAAATGTCAAGAGGTGTTAGGTAGAGTAAGGTGTCCAGTGCCGCAGATGGGGTCGTGCGAAGCGATCCGCTTATACATAGGCAAGCTGAACGTTAGACTTTATTTAATTTATCCCGGTTTATACCTTTCTCTAAAACAGTCCACCATACTGCCACACCGTACATTAAAATCGGTCTGATTACCGATGTGTATAGCCAATGCGTGATTCTGGGTTGTAAGCCCCATTTATTACCGATGGCTTTTTTGCAAGAAAGGAGAGCTACAGTAGCTTTTTTGACTCTTTCCTCTACGTTGCGTTTAAAATTTAGTTTTTTTATCTAAGACAAGACCCAGGTATTTAGCCTCGTCTGAGAATTTTAATTGGATTCCTTTAATATAGGGAGGGTTGACAAATGGAATTTTGTATCTCCTCGAAAATAAGACTAAATCAGTTTTGTGCGGGTTAACGCCCAGTCCACACAAATCAGCCCAAAGTATTAGTCTGTCTAAGGCATTTTGTAAGAGTTCTTTTAACGTGTTAAGATGCTTTCCTGAAACTGCTATAGCAACGTCGTCCGCATAGGCTATCACTCTGAAACCCTCCGCATCCAGACTAGTTAGGATTTCATTCACCACTAGGTTCCAGAGGAGAGGGGATAGAACCTTGCGGTGTCCCTCTACTAACGAATCGTCTGCCAGAAGAGTTGCCCAGTTTTGAGTTAATTATTCTGCTAGTAAGCATTAAATGAATTAACTCCCGAAGCGAACTCTCTACATTTAGAGATGTTAGTGCAGATGTGATTGAAGATGTGTCCACGTTGTTAAAGGCACCTTCGGTGTCAAGGAAAGCAACCATAGTGAACTCTTTATGATGAAGGGAGAATTCGACGGTGCGTACTGAGGCGTGTAACGCTGTTTCCACCGATTTACCTTTACAGAAGGCATGTTGAGACGAAGACAGAAGTCTTGTATCAATACTTGCCCTTAAATGGATATCAATCAATCTTTCCAAGGTCTTAAGAAGGAATGATGATAGACTTATAGGTCATAGATCTTTAGGATTGACTTGCGAGCATTTACCTGCCTTGGGTATAAAAACAACTTAACTTCTCGCCATGCCCAGGGAACATGGACCAGTTAAAGACAGCTGGTAAAAATTGTCTCAAGGATTGGTGCAATTATGTCGGAAGTCTTTTGTAGCTCGGCTGGTATTATTCCATCTGATCCTGCAGATTTAAATGGTTTGAAGCTGTTGAGAGCCCATTGTAGCTTGTCCCTTGTGATCAGACCTTGTGGATATGTTGTATTGGAACTTGAACATACATATGTATATAACCGTTGCAAGTCTCTGTAAGAGACTTACTTACTTACTTACTTAAGGTGGCGCTACAGTCCGGGGCGGACCTGGGCCTCAACCAACATGCGTCTCCAGCCAGCTCGGTCCCTAGCTAGCTGTCTCCAGTTTCGCACGCCAAGTTGGTTGAGGTCCTCACCAACCTGAGTGGGCCACCTGAGTCGCGGTCTTCCTCTACTGCGCTGTCCCTCGGGATTGGATTCGAAGACCTTCCGGGCTGGAGCGTTGATGTCCATTCGCTCTACATGACCCAGCCATCTAAGCCGTTGAACTTTTATTCTACTAACTAGGTCAGTGTCGCTGTACAGCCCGTACAGTTCGTCGTTATATCTTCTCCTCCATTCTCCATCTATACGTACGGGACCAAAAATCACCCGAAGAATTTTTCTCTCGAAGCATCCTAAGACGTTCTCATCCTTCTTTGACAGGGTCCAGGCCTCAGCGCCATAAATGAGAACCGGGATGATGAGTGTCTTATAGATGGTGATTTTAGATGCTCGAGAGAGGACTTTACTTCTCAATTGCCTTCTAAGTCCAAAGAAGCAGCGATTTGCAAGAGTTATTCTTCGTTTGATTTCAGCGCTGGTGTCGTTGCCTGTGTTTATAGCGGTGCCTAGGTAGACAAAGTCCTTAACTACCTCGAAGTTATAGCTGTCCATGGTGACGTTTTGTCCAAGACGTCGTTGTTCAATGTAAGAGAACTACCAGGAAAATGAGTATCCAGTAGTAAGTTCAGCGATTCATTACTTGAATTTGTCCAGGAGCCGTCTGCATTTTTCAAGCAGCTTGGCAGCGCTGGATTAGTTGAAAGAATTTTTTTTTTTTTTTTCTAGAGGCTTCAGAAGTTTCTCCTATCGTGCAACAGAAGGATCGCCAAGAAGATCGTTTAGATTTCCTTAGTGCTTTCTTGTAAATTTTTAGGGATTCTTTGTAAGAACCCCAGTGAGAGGCTAGTCTTGCGGCTTTGGCTCGGTTGAAAAGTTTCCTGCATTCTTTCCTGAGCGAGTCAAGCTCTGAGGCCCATCATTGTGGTTTCCTCTTATGTGTATAAGTGAGCAAGCAATTTCTAGCGATATGTTCATAGCTGAGATAAGGTCATTGACTTTGTTGTCAAGTTCATTAGCGTTAGAGGAAGGACTAGATAGTCCAGTTTCTGTATGAAGCCCAATCAGTTTTCCGATAATTTCGAAAAGTCAGTGGACTCGGGTTATCATCCACATTGTTATTGAACTGGATATATCTATGATCAGAGAACGAGTGTTCTTTGGATAATTTCCAGTCCAAGATAATATGGTGTATAGTATCTGAGACAAGAGTTATGTATGTCTAAGACTTCTTGTCGAGTTTTAGTTATGAAGGTTGGTTCATTTCCAACATTAGTACCAAGTTAGTACCAGTAATATAATCAAAAAGAGACTCACCTCTGTCGTTGATATTCGTCCTTCCCTATACCGTATGATGAGCGTTAACATCGCTCCCAATAATTAGGCGGATCCTTTGCCTTTCCGCTTCAGCGACGATTTTCTCCAGGGTTTTTCCAGGGAGAGGGCCAAGATGGTCATGGCCAAGATACGCCGACACTAGCCAGAAACTTCCTTTGGTTGTTTCCAGCCTAGCTACGGTGGTATCTTTGTCACTGAAATGATGGAGTAAAAATACATTAATGCTACGTTTCACTAGTATGCAAGATCTAGGTTTACCTTTATCTGTCACACACAGTGTGTAGTACCCAGGAGTCCTGAGTCCTCGAACAACGGATCCCACAATCCATGGCTCTTGGATCAGGACAATGTCTTCCCCGTTTCTTGCCAGACGATGAAGAGAAGAAGTGAGGACGAGGCCTTTATGGAGTGTTGGAGATTAATCTGTACTAACTGCAGCATTTTGGCTACAATTAGGCAGATCAACCTCAACCACGGTTTTGTTCTGATCCTCTGAGTCTGAGGATGAACCCAAGAGTTCGTCATCGCTCAGAAGGATCATGTTAAGGTCGTCCTCAGTCTCCATTAAGGATGGACTGTCTACGACTTTTGTAGAGGGTGGAGTCGCTATTGAAGAGGGCATGGGTGCATCGTCTTCCTCTGTTAGGAGAGAAGACGATGTCCCAGGCCCACCAACCGCTAGTTCACCTTCGGTTGTTTTAGGAGGCCCGCTTTCCGCGTTAACCTCATCTTTTTTATATATATATTCGAATTTTAATGGTTTCGAAGCCATAGTTTATCGAGCCCTCGTTTAAGGCTAGAGGAGCCAAAGATTCCTTATTGAGTACCAAAATGGCACTCCTATAAAGATTCTTCACCTCCTCTAGCTATCTTCCAGTTATGAGTCGGAAGGGACGGGTTACAAACTCTGATCATCTCGAGAATGTCCTCGATACCAGCAGGTTCGATTGGAATCCAAATGCGGGCTCTAGGTCTGCTAGGAATGTCTTCCTTAGCGACAACCTCGAGCTTCGCACCTGGCCAAACTTCACCTAACCGGCTGACAGCGAGCTTGTACAAGTCACAAGACCTCTGGTCTCCACAAACCATGAGTTTGACATGGCCTTGATGCCAACCCCCATCGCTTATGGAAGGAAGTGGTCCTGGAAGCTCCCTCGAAATGCTTAAAAAGCCACCCGGGAGCTTAACCTTGACCAACTGCCAACAATCAGCCGATATTGTGCCATCATCATCGCTCCTGTCAATGACCGCAACCACGACTTTGCCCTTCGCGACGTCACTGAAACTGGCTTTCTTGATGGGATTGAGGGGAGTGCTGGTGTTGTGCACCCGAGGCCGTTTTGGTGTCGGTACGGCCCCCTCAAGAGACCTTTCCCGTTTAGACGTAGAGTCCTTAATGGTCCTTGTAGCAAGTATGCTTTTAGTAGTGTTAGGGCCATTTTTCACAACCCTGCCACTACTGAAATTAGGTATCGCTACCTTCATATTCTCGTTGCTACCAACTGCAGAGGAGGGTCCATGGTTAGCCACTACTCCCTTCTCTGTGTTGGCCGCAGGAGATACGGCAACATGCTTTGACGCCAAACTGCCGCCCGGTCCTGAAGAGATACCGGTCTCATTCTTATTTTCATTTTTGTTTTATTCATTTTGGTCCCACGAGATGCGAAGAAAAAAGGTCCATCTGCACAGAGATTCGCATGTACAGATAAGGCTAGTTAATCCGGAGGTCGCCAGGTATCCGGATACTCCGTTAGAGACTGGGCTATTTTTGAATTGGGCCCCCAGCCAGGCTGATCATCGGCACGGGTCGTTTAACACCTTAGATCCAGCCCAATAAAGATAAGAGGTGGTAGGGGAGGAAGAGATAGGGTGAGGAGTCGGTTGATGTTAATTCATTATTCTGATATGTAAGGAAAAGATTGGGATTCGGTAACACCTAGAGTGAGAAGGAGCATAGGAGATAGGAGCGCTGTCTAGCTTTTTCGCCATTACAACGTGGGAGTTGGGGACATAAACGTAGGCTGGTATGCCTTGTTTATGTGGGAATGGATGATGATTCTGGGAAGGTAGAGGGATAAGAACGTCCTTTAGTTTCAGGACTCATCTGGAGAAAATTCTCGAGAATCATTGGCCTTACTCAGCTTCTACAACTCGACAAGTTCGACGTTCAGAGTAGAAGATTAAATGACGAAGCTATAAATAAATAAATTAGGTGGCACAAAAGTCCGTAGAAAAGCAGGACTGGTAACTTACAACTTAACCATTCCTATGTGAGAGTCATGTCAGGGAGGGAAGGGTCCTGCCGAATCCGAACGGTTAATTTGAGAAGAATAAATCTTGAAGGATTTGTCAATTCCTAGCAAGAAGCAGTACCCGTGCAAAAAAAAAAACTAGGTGGCACAGGCACAGTATGGTTTGTTGTTGGGTAACAAGAAACCATACCAATATTTTTTGAAAGATCTGCTTAAACTACTTATGGTGATCATGGTCACTCCATTTAAAGTAAATAGTTAGTATGGCATACTCAGGCGTATACGTATATTTAATTTTATTAAAATTTAATACTTCATATAAACTAAGTAATTTCTGAATTCAAACACTTTGACATCCGTTTTTTGTTAAATAACAAAAATTACAACTAATTTTTTAATAAGTTGCGTTCTACATTCAGAATCCTACTTCTTTTTACAGTTTGAACCACTTTTAATCTTAAAAAATCATTATCAAGATTAAACCTTACATCCAAACTTTGGGGTCGACTAAAGGACAAATAGTGGAAATATCGAAACATGCTAAAAAAATATGCACTCAGAAATTGTTTTCTTTGCTACCCCATGGTTGGACAATTTGTTTATTTTATTTAGATATGACAGAGTTCTGTCGTAGTAACCTGTACATTTGTCTGTACTTCAAGCTTTGAATTCATCTTTTCTTTTTATATGATTCTTCCATTTAAGCTTTGCAAAACCCTTCCAAGATATTTGGGAGAATTGGGGTAGTTTGTACTCCCAAGTGCCAAACCTCATCAAAGGCTTGAGTGACAGCTAAAAATATAACCGAGCATACTTGCTTTTCCTAAACTGCATTTTCCAAATCATCCTTGTTTCGATGCGTTTGGTCTATCGTGAAATCCTTATTTCTATGTGTAAACCTATGACTCGGAAAGAGTCTTCTTTTTTTCTATTATTTTACGAAGCCCTCTTATTAGCAATTTTTTTAAAACTTCTGCTATGATTGGTACATATACATATGTATGTGTTATATATAAATTGTACTACTTCATTGTCAATTGTTAAAAATTAATTTTAATTGTTCTCTTACTCAAAATTTTAAGAATGGTGGTAAGTCACTAAGCCACCAAATTTATTTTTCTATTTTTAAACCTGTCTGATTCACAGTTTATTAAATTTATAATAATTAGTTATTCCTTTCTTAGTTTGATCTGTTTTCATAGTAAAATAAAGATATTTGAGTGAAATTCATAATCTCGAAAACTACATTTTCTGAAAACATGGGTAATCTGCATTAATGACAAGTAAATTTAAGTAATAATACACTTTTATAAGACAAAATACCTTCAACATTTTGAAAGTGTCGATAGCTAGGTTCTAGATAGCAGTAATATTTGTATTTATTATTATCTGTTAATAAAGTACTAAACACATTTTATATTTACTTACAGATGTTGATGAAGCATCAAAGAAAGAAATCAAAGACATTCTGATTCAATACGATAGAACGTTATTGGTAGGTGACCCACGTCGTTGTGAGCCTAAGAAATTCGGAGGTCCAGGTGCTCGTGCTCGCTACCAAAAATCGTACCGTTAAGGAGTCGTCTAATACAATTTTGTTTTTGTATTTTTAAAGCGGTTAATAAAATAAAGTAAAATATAAATAATCGTTTTTATCATAATTTTTAGAATTATTTCACTTAAACATTTATATCGTATATTTATTTACATATATAAGGCATCTCTTTGGTATCGCTGCAAAACTTCGTTTTTTAAGTCAGCAGTTAGTCAGAAAATTACACAATTTAAATTAGTAAAACAAGATCTGGGGTGGAATCGGCTAAGGTGATTGTTGATTGTTGACAGTCAAAATAATCGAATTGGATCTGTGTAAGGGGATAATCAAATTGATACCAAAAAGCTGGCTGGAATCGGCTAAGGTGATAGTTGACTATCATTTTTTTGATAGTCAAATTGACTATCATTTTCATTCCGTCTGTGTAAGATGATTCAACTCAATTCAATTCGATTGAACAGTTTCAGATTCAAATTGTCAAAATTCGTTGTTGCCTTGGTGAAATTTTAAATTGATTCTTATAAAATATCTAAATAAAAATATCAAATTGGCTGATTTTGAATAAAATTCTTACTTTTCTTGCTTTTTTCGAATGTCGTAAGCGTTGTCGGTCACAGGAATGTGTTTTTTAAAAAAACAAAGTGAACTAAGAAAATTTTCCAGTCGTTTGTGTAAGCGTCTGGTAGCTCTATTCGGAATAAACATATTTGTTTGAAATTGACTATCACATTTTTTTGTGACAGCTTTTTAGGTATCAATTTGACTATCACCTTACGTAGATCAAATTCGATCATTTTGATTGTCATTTATCAACAATCACCTTAGCCGATTCCACCCGTCACAAGAAAATGTGATAGTCGTTTTCCTACAAATATGTTTCTGAATAGAGCTACCAGACGCTTACAAAAAACGAATGGAAAATTTTTTCAGTTACCTCTTTTAGGTACAAAAACATATTCTTGTGACCGACAAAGCTTACGTAATTAGAAAAAACACAAGAAAAGTAAGAATGTTATTTAAACACAGCTAATTTAATACTTTTATTTAGATATTTTATAAGAATCAATTTAAAATTTCACCAAGGCAACAATGAATTTTGACAATTTGAATCTGAAATTGTTCAATCGAATTGAATTGAGTTGAATCATCTTACACAGACGGAATGAAAATGATAGTCAATTTGACTATCAAAAAAATGATAGTCAACTATCACCTTAGCCGATTCCACCCCTGATTTCTTTTTCAATGAAAGTTGAAGTTGTAACTAACCAAAATTTAGTCTAAATTACATCTTTTTTAATTATTATTTATTCAATTCAAAATGCTGAATAACATAGAAAATGGTCATATAATACACGAAAGTAAATTTTCTAATTTTAATTCTAAAAATTTATAAAAGAATTTATTAATGTGTTGGACTACCACGGTTAACTGTTCCCTCGTACAATCTGGTTGGTTAGTTAGTTTCTTTACATAATTAAGTCATCTTAGTATCTTTTTATTGGAGCAAATTTCCGATTCACTAGAATATTGACTTCCAGACCCGTATGCTTTGACCTATAAAACTGAACAAGCTTTAAACAAAAATCAAAGCTTTTTCTGAAATATTTTGTTTTTATGATAAATCTATTCTTTGGACCCTCCCATTAGTTTTTGTCTGTGCCAACAGCAATGGTCTCGATATTATGCTCTGCATTTGCGACAGTAATTTGCAAGGTCGACTCAGATTTCAGACAATAAAAAGAACCGGTTTTTTTGTCGATTGACAGATGTTTTGATTTACAATGTTTATAACATGTGAATTGGTAGTTTATTTGTAAGTATGGACAGATTTTTCATTCTGGAGTGAATAATTGCAAGATTTTGGTTCCTTGGAATTTATTTTTATATTTGGGTAGATATGAGGGCAAGATCAAGTACAATGCTGTCATCAAAAAGGGCATTGAACCTTAGACAGCTACAGTGGGTAAAAAAAGTATGGACAATTTTATTTATTTTAGATTTCATTCGATTGTAATAGGTTTCTTTTGAAAATATATTTGTATTTTAACAATTGAACAAAACTACACCTTTTGGGTGTGTTTTTCTTTCTTCGATTAAAAGGTTAAGCAAAGAATTAAAAAAACCGTAAAATGTACCTACAAAAAGGATTGGCAACACTCATTGATCTTTTAATAAGTGCCGTTATTAAAGTACCGGACGCTAATTCATGAAACAAAAATAGGTAGTCAGTTAAAGTGCTTTGACCTATAATCAAGGTTCTCAGTTTAAGAAAATAAAAAAGAGTGAATATGCTATGATGCATTTCATTTATGGCGGATGTGGCGGAAATGCAAGAGCAGGAGCAAGTAAGTATGCAGAAAGATATCCAAATGCTTCAAGTCCTGACCATCGGGTACTTATAAGAGTTCATAATTCTTATATGGAAGGTATAATCCCTGGCAGTGGAAGGATTGGAAGGCCCCAACACTATCTCAATGACGAAGTTGTGTTGAGGGAAATTGAAAATAATCCAAGTACTTCTACTAGAGCCATTGAGAGAACAACTGGGATACCCAAATCTACTGTTCAGAGGATTCTGAAGCAGAACAACCTGCACCCTTTTCACCTGCAGCGTGTCTAGGCCCTTTTACCAAAGGATTACCCTAAAAGAGTTGAGTTCTGCCAAATTATGATCGATAAAAGCCGAGAAGATCCTGATTTCGTTGACAATGAGAGAAAATTATCCACTCTACATTTGACACTCTTATGACCAAACTGAAAGGTGTTCAGTTCTTATCACGTTTAGACCTTAAGATTGCATATCATCAACTCGAGCTGACTGAAGACAGTGGAGAAATAACAACATTTGTTACCCATAATTGATTGTTTCGGTATAAACGATTTTCATTTGGAGTAAATTCAGCTTCCGAGATATTCCAAAAGACAATGGAAAATGTGTTGGCTCCCTGTCAAAATGCAATGAATTATTTGGACGATATAATTGTTTTTGGACTCACTGAGGAGGAATATGACAGAATTAAGGTTAGTGTTGACATTTTTTAAAGATATGAATGATTTCCTCAACAGGGACAGGTGCAGTTGATGAGTTGAAGTTCTTGGGCCATGTTCTAACTAAGGCTGGAATTAGTGCAGACCCCAACAAAATCAAAACGATCTTGGAATTTCGGTCTTCAAACACGAAAGAAGAAACAAGAAGTTTTTTGGGTCTTGTCACTTATTTAGGAAAGTTTATTCCAGATTTGGCAGATACAACTGAATAGTTATGGAAGCTTATCAAAAAAGATATTCGATTTATCTGGGTGAGAAAGAGGAATATGCGTTCAAGCGTTTAAAAGAGCCATTCGCGGAAATACCGATTCTGTCTTATTTCAACCCCAAGAACCGTACTCGTTTAGTTGCTGATGCAAGCCCTGTTGCTTTACGAGCAGTTCTTTTACAGTTTCATGATGAATGTCCTGGAAGTAATTTCTTACGCAAAGGAAGCGGATATTTTCATTGGCGATAAAGTCTTACTCCGTAATCTAATTCCCCAAAATAAACTAACAGCTTTCGATTCAACTGAATTCAAGGTCATTGAATGGAATCGAAACGAAGTAGTACTACAAGATGACGGCAGAACTTTTAGGCGAAATTTAAACCACGTGAAGAAAATAACAGTGCTGGATCAGACTGAAATCAAAACAAAAAATAATGAAGATATTTTGAATCCAACAATGATGTTGAAGAGACCACCGAACCGAGAAATTCTATGTTGAAGCTGAAGCTTAAAAATATAGGAGGGTTGTGGCGACCTTGTCAGTAGAAGATACACTGCATCATGTCGATTAATGTTGCAAAGTATTTAATAAGTAAATATACCGTGTATAAATAATAAATAAGTTTTAGTTTTTTTTTGTCTAATGAACACAACTCATTATTTATTCTTGGAAAATACAGGTTATTACAACATGTATGTATATAATTTTGAATCGTAATTTGACTCATGTATATTTTATCGTAAAAGAAAACAAAAATTGCATCCGTTCAAAAATAAGTTGCGGGGATGCGAATGGCACCAGATTGACGGATAATACAATTTTTTATTTCTGTTTGTAAGTCAAATCATAGAGAACCTATACCAAAAACACTAATTCTTGGTTCGACTTTCGTAGAAGAAGGACGTGTCTATTAGCAGCTCTTATATAGTGAAAAAAAAAAGAAAAAAAAGTGAAGTTGAAAAATCTGATCATGGAGGCGGGCAAACCTCCGTCTAGAGTTCCCCCTGACAAAACCTTGTCAAAATGTTTAAAAAATAAAAAAACTACGAGTTTACCCTTACCATCTTTATTAAATACTGAAGATAAAAAAAAATCTAACAAATTTAGAATGGTGGTCGATGCCAATTGCTGCCGCTTCCCCATCAAGCGCATTTCCAACTTCTGAAAATGAAATGGAGACAGACGCAAGCGCGTCAGTTACTGGTGCAAGTGAGAGAGCCAGTCATTTCGATGACAAGGTTCTACTTCCTGAAAACAGCGTAGTAATCGGTAGTGCCGTTACTACAAATACTAATGCAGCGGCCGGATCGTCCGTCGGCAGCAACAGATGTAGATACCACATCTACTCTAAGAAGCATTCTTGTGAATAGTAAAGATACATTCACTAATATTTTGGCCCGAAAAAGACGCCAATACTCGTCAGATAGCAACGCTAAAAAGGTTGCTAATGAAAAAAACAATAGTAACCGTTTCATAATGCTGGATCCGGATTATTGTGAAGACGCTAACGATAACCCATCAGCCGTAGAGCAGTCAGCCAACCCGATAATCATCAACCAACAAAGAAACACCAAAGCTTCATTGCCGGTGGAGGAAAAGAACTGGTGCCCCCCAATTTTTGCGAAAGGAGTCTCATCGAGGGATCTTCTCCATTTTATAAGTAAGTCTAACTTTAATTCTGAAAATGTTAAATTTGATACTAGAGGTTTTGGCAAACTCAAAATTTTTGTAAAAGATGTAAATCTCCATAGTTACTTATTAAATGAATTTCGAAAAACTGAAATAGAAGCTTTCTCTTTCACTCCTAAGGAGCAAAAAAATACAATGTAATTTTGAAAGGTATTTCAAGTGAGTTATCTCCGTCTGAGATTCAGTCAGAGATTGTAAGGTTGGTGCCCTCACTGAGGGTGACGGTTAAAAACTTTGAGACCAAATGGTCTAAAGAAAATGGAATTCCATTGGACATGTTTGTCTGTTCTCTGGAGGATAGGGACAGTCTTCTTCAAATAAAAACTCTCAAGTCTTTACTGAGACACAAAATTAGATGGGATACAATAAGGAGCACTGGAATGAAACAGTGCTACAGATGCCAGAGGTTTGGTCATCTGTCTGAATACTGTGCGTTTGTCACTAGATGTGTCAAATGCCTTCTTAGTCATGAAGTTGGCAAGTGTAGCTTGGGACCAAAAAATGAAACATTCGTTGCATCGTGTGTCAACTGTGGAACTGAAGGGCATCCAGCCAACTACAAAGGTTGCCCAAAAAGATCTCTATACTTAAAAAAAAAGAGAGGAAGTGACTTCACGTCAGCGTTGCCGCGAATACAAAAATTTTAAGGGCCATTTCCAAAATGAGAGGGCCACTAGCCCACTACCCTAGAAAAAATGTCTTTAAGAAAACAATAACGTACTACGAATTGTAAGTCTATCAAATAAGGTATGGAGAAAAATGGAGGCGGAACAAAACAGCATACTTAAAGGAGCTTATAAAAAGGTTGATGCTTCAAATGCATTTGATAAACAATTAGCACATCTCGACCTGTGACGTCAGTGGTCTAAAGTAGTGGAGTGCGTAGTGCACACGACTTCTAAGACTGAGCAAATCTGATATGCGTGGGTTCGAATCCTATGTTGTGCATAAAGTTTTTCAAATAAAATTGGATTAAAGCTCAGCACCACAAAAAAGGAGACTGATGAGTGCAAAAGTGGCAAAGCACGAAATAGCTATATCTCCAGCCAAAACAATGAGTGGTAGCACCTTTAAGTTGTTGTTGTTGTTCAAAAACATTCAATAAAATTAAAAGGAATGGTCAAGTCTAACAAGCTGACATTCTAGTACGAATAGTACAATACAAATAATAACAAGAAAACAATAACAATTTATCTTTTCTAAATAAACTTATTATATTTCGAATTAAATTAATTAAATTAAATTTTCGAATAAGTCATCAAATCCGTAGCCAAAATATACTCCATTTAAGGGTTTCAAAAAGAACTGTTCGAATTCAACTTCAAATAGGATTGTCTAGGCTTTCTAAGTACTCAGCTTTAACAATTTTTTTTAAAATAACATTAAATTTTTTGTTTGCGTTGCAACAACTTTCTTTATTTTGGTGTTCTTCAAATCAAGATACTCTTGAAAAACTTTAAGTTCTTCTTGCCTTTTTGGGCTGTGTTTTAAGAAATTGTAGATATGACAAAACAAACAGACTAGATACTTACATACGTACTAGGTAGGTGAAAAAAAATAAAGTGGCGATTGGCGAAAACAAATGAAAAGCAAATATCATGTCAGTCTGAATGAATGAGCAGTGTCATTTTCAATATGGGAAGTTGTATATGGAGGAAACACATTGATAATTTTGTTGGTGGAATAAAAAGATTGGATTTGTTGTTTTAGAAAAAAGAAAATATATGATATGCGGGCCATTTCATGTTGGCCCCGGGCCAAAATAAAGAACTTAGTGCCAAATGGCCCGATCGGGCACATTTTGGCAACGCTGCTTCACGTCCTGACAAAAAGAACAAGTTAGTTTTAAATAACTTAGTAAGCAAGCACCAGTGATAACAATAGGTTACCGCAATCGCAAACTGGCTTTTCCTTCGCGGACATAGTCAAAAATAATGATAAAGGGTAGAGCTGTAGCAAACCGTATGTATTCGTTACTTAGTAACGGGTATTTTAGTTTGTACCGAGTAACGTTTCGGTACTCTAAAATAAATGTCGATACAGGTATGATCTAGTTACTTTTTTGTAGGTAGTTATTTCATACTATATGACGCATTACATACCAGCATAGAAAGTGGTATTACACGTACACCGGTCATCATATAATGTATCCATTGATAGTGTGGTGTGTTTCGTTTTACTGTGAACTGTGTGTGAGCATACATAGACATTTACCTAAGTAGTTGAGTAGTATAAGTTAAGTGTGTGTTTTTATTGTAATGGGTAATGTCTCTTTTCATTTTTTGTATCTGTTGTAGGTTGAAGGATGAGAGAAAAAGACTGCGGAGTTGAAATTGAAATGAGAAAAAACAACATTCCGCTCGACTAGCTTCTAGTTGTAGGCATTTGTTTTGACAGTTTGGTGTTCTATCTGATTTCTCTGATCTGTGGTATTGATATTGAAATAATTTTTTCTTTCTTTGCTGTTATTGTAATTTGTATGTTTTGCATTATTTACTTATGTTGCCGTTACTTTGTGTCAGTATTGATATTTTTTGAATTTAGTTACTTTGAACGTCGTTACTTTTTTAGTTAGTGGGAAATCTCAAACTGAATTTAGGTACTTTGGTTTCTTTTTTAGTGGCAAATCAAATTTAAATTAGTAAGTGCAATCAAATGGAGCGAAAAAGAAGTAAACTTTTCTTTGCACTTGAAAATGACGCACATATTCCTTCAGCGGATGAAAACGAGGATGTTTATATTTGGAAAGAACATGATAAAAACATTGCATGGAGCTCATCCGTTTCCACTGTAGCTGCAAGTATAATTTCATTCCGTCAATATATGGAGGAAAAAGAGCTACCAAGGAGAGAAGATCCCTAAAAATGGTGGAGGGCACGCAAATTGTTGTATCCGGAACTTGCTCATCTAGTAAAAAAATATTTATCTGTGATGGCAACATCAGTACCATCAGGAAGAATCTTTTCAAAATCCGGCCTAATATTAAGCGAAAGGCGTTCATCGTTGAAACCAAAGAGAATGCAAAAATATTGTTTTTAAATGCCAACCAAGATTTAATTCCGTAAATCGAAAAATATTATATACATTATAAATTAATATATTTTTATTTATGTATATGTATGTGTCATATTATGAACTAAATTTTAAGTTTGTTTGTTTTGTTTATTGAATTGTGATATTTTTTCCTAATTTTATTTTTTTTGAGTAATGAATTTTAATTTTGTTAGAGTATTATGAATTTGATTCAATTATTTTTTTGTTATAAAAGTTTTAGAAGTATAATTTTGCCTCTTTAAAAGAAAAAATATCAAAAACATGAAATGACAAAAATATAAATATATGTTTTCCAATATAACACATTTGATATCTTTAATTTAAATTTCTCTCAATATTTACTTCATATTTTCCGCTCACTGTACTGAGAAAATTAATATCCTGATATCAGCCGCATTCAAATTTACACACACACAAACTATCTTTGTGTTTACGTACAATTTTAAACAAGAATGTATCATATGGCTTGTGCCCTTGTGCATCGGAAATATGTACCTACATACATACATTTTTAACGAAAATACCAGTTTCAATGAAAGTAACGAAAGTAACTAGTAACGATACATTTGTACCGAATATTTATACCAAAAGTAACGTATACATACGGGTACTCATTTTAACGTTACTTTGACACCTCTGATAAAGGGCAAAATCAAAAACACTCCATTACCAAGACCGGAATCAAAAACACTCTAGTACTCAGACTGACATTTCGGTTTGCCTACAAGCTAACTAAACACTAAATGTGAGAAAGTGTGCGTGAAATGATGCAAAAAACCAAACACATTCTCACATTTAGTGTTTCGGCCCATCAAAATGCTTCATTATAGTAATCAGCCCCATCTAAATGCTTTATTTTGAATGTTTCATGGCCTCGTTCAAAAACTAAACAATCCTTACCAACAGAATCTGAAGTGCTGACATGGTCTTAAATTGGAAGATTTGTATAGCTTTTTAATTTCCATCCAAAAAATGTTGTTAATGTATATTAAATAAAATAAAATAAAATTGACCAAATACATATTTAATGATTTATTAGTGCTGTATTTTGTTTACTTAAATTATTTGCGAACGCAATATGCGCTGCAACTGGTTAAGTAAAATTGGAAATGGACAAAGTGTAACTCAATACTTTGTAAAACAAGAAAACACACAATTTTTTCAGCTGTAGTTTGCTTAGAGCATTTTTTTGACGACGTTAGAAGTTCAGGTGGAAACAATAGGCGGGTGCCTCCGTATTTTTTTATTTTTTTTGTACAGACAATGCTACGAGAAGCATACTTGTGAAGTTCCATTGCCAACTTTAGCTAGTTCAGATTCCTCAGTTAGAGTAGTATTTTCATCATTTAAGCAGTTCGATAATTGCAAGACCAAATTTTAGTTTTGTTTGTTGCAGAAATATTCCTGAAAATTTCTTTTTGAGAGACTATGTTAGAGTAAGAATTTTGTTTGGAATTTTTGGAATACAAATTTGAGAAAACCATGTTTTAAAAATAAGCTGCTTTGTGTAAAGCATCTTTAAGAAATAGAAAAAGGCAATATGGTTACACACAATACCAACTAAATGCTGCTATTAATGCTAATTTTGTTTCTAAAAAATTGATGAAGGTTAGCTGAAGCGGAATTTTCTTTAAAGAACATACCTAAAATATTATTGGCTTTCTCAAAACATACCCTTCAAACAATAATAAGTAAATTCGAAGTTTGTTAACTAAACATTTTTAAGGAATGAATGAAAATTATATTTATATATTTATATTCGTTAAACTGTGGGAATTCACTAAAAAAAAAAACTTCTGTACTTCAACAATAAACATTAATGTCGATTACTTGATCTATTGAATGAGTTGTGCATGAATTCAGAACGATTTTAAAACGTTTTCATTTTGTGGTACATGTCAAAATTTTCATTTTATTTGCTCTGCATTTATTCAACAGGTTCGCTATAATCGTTCTGATTATTTTTTAAAACATTGGTGTTCCTTTGATGCATAGTTTTTTTGATAGCAAATACATGTATGTTTCCATCAATCAAGAATGTTATGGATAAGGTATTTTTAGATTATAACTCTTTTTTTAAATTTAATATTTATTAATCAAAATGGAATTGAAAAATAGTTGCAAGCTTAAATCAATAAAAACAAACTATAAATATACTTGGATTGGTTAAATTTATACAGATTTTAATTACTTGCAAAAAAAATATTTGGGCCGTTCATTAACGAAAATTTATTAGAATTCAATAAAGAAATTGCGCTCGCACCCTTAACTTGATGGTTCTTCGAACGCAACTTTGATACAATAATTCAAGGTTTATTATGAAATTTAAAGAATTTCGTAGTGATTACTGTAAATTAGTGAATTAATTATAATAAACTGATGTTGAACATGCTTTTTTCAAGACAAAAAGGTACATTGGTTCACTATCCACAAAATGCCTGCAAAATTAAAGCTTAAAACTGACTTTTTTATCGAAAAAAGTAAAAGGAAAAACCTGAAAAAAACTTATTAACCCCTCATTTTGTTTTTGCTATGAAAAGTGCCACTAGCCCACGGCATGGTTTTTTTTTTGTTTTTGCTCACATCTATTCATGGACTAAGTGTCAAAATTACAAATACAACAATGTAAACAAACGGGTTTTGGAGAGTGAAACGTACGAAAGATTCCGGTCTTGGTAATGGAGTGTTTTTGGGCAAAATAAACCCCTCCCTTGTTCCACTGATGGCCATAGAGGAAATATATTATCTAGAGTCCCGACCGGTACCCGTCCTACCTGAAACACCCTCAAATTTTATTCGAGGTGAACTCTCTCAAATTCGAGGTGAACTCTCTCAAATTCGCTATCGGTGAATACATGTGAGTGGGGAAAAAAAAATAAAATGGGGTTTGGCTATAGTGACCATACGTCCCGGATTGTGCGGGACTGTCCCGCATTTCACATAGTTATCCCGCACCATAAATTGTCCCGCAAAATGTCCTGCATTGATTAATTTGTCCCGCAAAGTCCCGCCAAACCAAAATATTCAAGAATATCTAATGAAAAAGTTGCTCATATGCACATCTGCACATCTCAACTCTTCGTCATATTTTGTATCCCTTGACAAATGTCCAAAGGTTTTAAAACATTTTTTTGAAGACCCAAAATCAGAGTTATGGTTGATATTCTTGCATAACCAGTCCTCTTTGCTCCATAATGCAATTTTGCAGGTAGAAGGCGATAACAAAACCATCATGGAAACAAATTGCGAGCCTAAAGTTCAAATTGAAAGAAAGAACTGAGGAACAGTTCATTTCAATCACAATGACACAAATTTTAAATAATTTGGAAGAATGTGGTGCCATTAATAGAACGTGGTTCACTTCTCATATTAAAAACTTTTACAAAAACTGCTTGCAATACCTCGAGAAGTGGACTTCTCAATGTAAGTACGCCGAATATTTTCAATGGGTATGTCTCCAAAAATCAATTGAGTGGCAGGAAGTTCAAAAAGGACTGTCGTTCATACTAGAAAATGCAAACGATTCAATTGCTGAGAACGACTTGGTTGACGAAATTTCTTATTTAAAAAAAATATTTTATTCCGCAAAAGTCGAACAATGGATCGACCATGCTTGCTCAATTGATTTAAGGTGGCTGGAGATATTTAAATATTTCGGCGAAAGTAATGTACGAGTACCTTACAAAAATCTATTAATGGTTATCGAATATATTTTGAGTCTTCCTGGAACAAATGCTTCCATTGAACGAATATTTTCGATAATAAATCATTTTGTGGATGCAAGAAAAAATCCGAATGTAGTTTTTTTTTATGATTCTATTAAGAATAATGGTGAAGTTTTAGAAAAAATTCACACCAGTGAAAAATATAACTAACGACCTGGGCAAAAAATATTTTTTTACAGAATATTAAGTATATTTATGTTAATTTTTTTATTTTATTTTATAAAGAAGAAATTTGTTTAAGTTTTGTGATTTTTTGTATCTTAAAGACTGATTAGTTATATCAACCTATGAAATATGTTGTACATGTTGATGTATTTTTTATTATTTATTTATTGTAGTACTTAAAAAGAAAATAAAATACTTTCATAAATTAAAAAAATTGTGTCCCGCATTGTCTTAAAAAATATCTGGTCACTATAGGTTTGGCCAAAATAGAAACTTATGGAATTTTTTTGACCTGTCAAAAATGACAATCAATTTTGCAAAACAATGGGTTTCGGATTTTAAGAGTAAGTTTTTGTTAATTGTTTTGATATTTAATATAATTTGATATTTTTCAGACCAAAAACCTTTATAATGAAAAGAGTATAATATACAAGTTCACTTCATTGAATAAAAAGTAAGTCAAATTGCAGCGAAGGAGGTGCAACAATAATCGATTTATTTTATACTCTGTTTGCATTTTAGATGCTGCCCATTACATACCATACCATAATGCAGAAAGAAACTTCCATCAAGAAATCTGGAAGACAAAGTATACTTATTTACAGGTAAGTTTTTTATATTATATTTCTCTTAACAAAATAATATCAATGTTTTTAACGATAGACGCTGCCCATTGTATTTGTGTGTACATCTCAACGGCCATAGCTGCCGCAGGTGTTGACGGCGGAGGTGTCACCGTCGCTGCAAATAGTCAGATGCTTGTAATGCAATAACACCAGCAGCAACAACCCCACCAAAGCTACGAATTCAATTCCAAATTAGCGAACATCCTCAGCTATTCCATCGACTTTGTACTTTGTGAGATTCAAGTCAATTTTACAAGTGAAAGCTTCAACATTAATAGTCGACCGCCTAGTTTTGGAACGACTAAACAGCAGCATCAGCAACGGCTGAGTACCTATGCAGGCAAATCAGGTTAATTAATTCATTTACTTACGAGTAATGTAATGGATATTTTAAATTCTATTGTTCTTTAGTAGTAGAAATATGATGCTGCAAGCCGACCAAAAAAAACGACTTGCAGCTGCAATTAAAGCAACATTTTCTGGTTTCATAGAGTGCAACTGTCTCACAAAATGATAGCGGGGACGCTGAACTGACCGAGACAGCGGCTACTGCGGCCGCTTACGCCGACACATACCAAGTAGATGAGGAACTGAAAGTCGACTTCGAAGCAACCTGCTGTGAGAACACCTTCTAAATGACGGGAATCGGAAGACGGAAGTAAGTCTTCTGAATATTGAAAATCTCATCATTTTCGTATGTACTATTTTAAAATTTCCAGAAATCTTGGTAAACTTATAGACTGGAAAAATAAAATCTGAATTCCATGAATACATAATGCCTATTGAATCACCAAAACTAAGTGCATTCTGAACACAACTAACTGGACTCACATAGAAGACCGTCGACACAGGAATACCCCTACAAACTACTCTAGTGATGTTCCAAGAATTTGGAACCCGCAACCTTCACCTGCCGAAGATGTCCAAAAATAATACAATCGGAAATTGTGCACTTGTGACATGGTCCGATTAGGATTTTGGAATTTGCCTCGCATAAGAATGTCACAAACGACTTGCCACAAATTTTTAATCAAAGCATCGACTTACGAGCACTATTCCGGGAATGGTACAATTCAAAACCAATCAATTTGCTACAATTTCATTGCACGTTCATCGACCAGAAAACTCATAATGCCAAGACCACTTCAAAGTAAGTAACATAAACCACAAACTTTGAAAGCACTAATTGTTTTTTTTTTTTCAGCAACAAATCAAAACGAAGCGGTATTGCAACAAATCCTGCAAGATGATTCGAAGCCGATTTGACTCTTTAAATCTCATCCATTAATAGTCAAAGTTCGTGGCGCAGCTAGTTTTTAAACAAAGTTGTATTTTTTTTTTTTTCAAAATTGTATGTAATTTAGTATAATTTTGTTTTAGATTTAAAGCTATTAATGTATTTTCATTTAAAAAACAAAAACTGGATTTTAAAATACAACTTCTTAGTTTTTGAGTAAATAAAAAAATATTAAATGTACTTTTTCCAAGAAAAACACGTACGTATTCCTTTGTGATTTCATGTGGTCAACAGCATTGGTCAGAAATTCGTTCTTTCAATTTTGCCTCAGAGTGCGAAGTTTGAATTCCGTTGAGTCTGATAACACTGGTCGACAAAATTATACTTTTTTTTTGTCACCCAAACAAAAAATACTTTTTGAGAGGATTAAGATATCATGACCTCGAATCTCAACTTTAAATTTATCTACTACATCAGGTTTTTAAAATATACCTCTTTGAAAATTTTAAAGACAACCAAAACCGGTAAAACATGACGTATCTCTTAACTTTAAATTGCAAGATACATACATGTCTTTGCTTTTACCTACAGTTTAAATCATTTTGCTTCATTTGACTTTACCTGAAGTTTTGAACAAAAAACTAGAAAGTAATTCTTTTTTGGTTTTAAATAGTTCGTTTAATTTTTTAACATTATTTTTGTATTTTTTTCAATATATTACAAGAACTTGATGTTATAATCTTAAGACTACAAATTCGTTTTAGGAAATAGTAAAAAATTGAAAACATTGAAGGAAGATATTGTGGGTTTGAATAACCATCACACATTTTTAAAAAAAAAAACTATTTCATGAAATTGATAGCTTCAAAAAGATTTATATGTATGTACATATGTATGTAGATAAGTGATTTCGAATTACAAAAATAAAATCTCAAAAACCTTAATTTATAGAGTAATTCTGGAGTCGGTTTGTATTGTTGTTGATGGCATCGAAAGCAATACATATATTTATAATGAATGAAGGAAGGTATTTCAATTGAATTCCAGAGACCTACAATTTAAATTAGAAAGAGAAAAAAGTTAAGATAGTTCTTATTTTATTATTTATAAAAATATCTTCACCACCTACATCACAGAGTTCGCCAAAACATGTACAAGGCAGATATTCAACTGTGAATTTCTGCAAAATTGTATCGGTAGCCACAAGCATTACCTCATCATACTTGAGAACATAGTGAAACACATCGATTGGCCAATCCTCGGCGGTAGGTACTGTCTTGAAAAACTGACTGTAGATTAAATCAACGATTGTTCACATCATGAGGAAGGGCTTGCATACACTGCAATCTTTCGCCTATCGGTAGGTGGCTGAAAGAAGTGCTTTGCATTGCACAGATGGTGACACATGACATGAATGTGCTACTGCTATCGAACGCTGCAATTGATTCAACTTGCTTGCTTCCCATTCACTACCCACGAATTGACTTCAATTCCATCGACGCCGACTTCCAAGAGTGAACTTATAGCCTACATGGCCATTGGACAATCACGCAGTACATCTTTGTAAGAGGCAATAGCCTCCAATGGATTTCTTGATTGTCGATGTTGTATCTTTGCTAGAAGCATGTTTATCTTTGGAAGTCTAGACTTACTCGGAATCGATTGCAATGTCGAAAAAGCCAAATTGGAGTCATTCAGCTCACGATAGCAGATAGCCAGACGATATTTGATTAAAAATGAGGACATAAGAATCCATCGGATTAGAGCGATGTAATTTTAACTAAAAAAAACAAAATAATATTCATATAATTTGAGTTTAAAATTAACGTAATGAACACACCTTGAATTTGTACCTCTTCGCTCCAGAATAAATACGTCGGCGTTGCTGGCTTCCTTCTCGGGAGATTCCACTTTTCCTGTTGCAACATTCTCCTTGGTTTCTTCTTTATCTGAGGATTAAATTAGGTGCAAATTCATTATATATTTTTATTTCAATAAATTAATATTTTGTATTTAAATTGTTTTACCTTCATTTGCATTGCTGGGAATTAATTTTGTTTTGTTTACATTTTCGTAGAACTGTCAAAATACTCACCTTGCTGTTAATCTGTCAAAACTGGGTTAAACTCAAATTAGGCCACGTTCGCATTCTAGTTCTATGATGCACCTATACTTTCTGCATGATTTTTTCTGTTTTTATCAAAAATTTTCATAAAAATCATAGAATTTGTTTGCCAAAAGCAGTCAAATATTATTTTTAGTACAGTTTTCACTGAAAAGGAACCATAAAACTAATTTTTCTTAAATTATTGCATTAATTTTTCAATTTTTGAATTCAACGGATCTCTTTTTTCAACGGCTCAGTTCACCTCATAGTTTTTCCCCCGCGGTTGAGCAATATGGGCACAAAATTCCATTACAACTACATTCATAATGGCTTTTTCCCATAAGAAATGCACGGGACAACTAACACATGCTTATCCTTATGGACAAAATTCTTTCAATTTAGCTTGTAGGCCGAAAGAGAGCAAACCCATTAAGTCGGGACTCTAGATAATATATTTCCTCTATGCTGATGGCAATGATGTTTCAGATTTCATTAATGAGTCTCAAAAATTTTTTGGTCTGCCAATTGGGCAACTAATTTCAAATATAAGGTCGTTCTGGCCTTCATTTAAAAAAATGAATAAAAATGAGAAGCCTGGTGCTTATTTGCTTTTTGTTGCATCCCTTTCACCATGAATTTAAACTTAATAACAGCTAACGTCAATTCCCTTTTATCCTCTGAAAAACAAATTGAAATCGATGAGCTACTGAAAGACACCCTTCCAACTGCTCTCCTTTTGCAAGAAACTTGCTTTAAAAAAATGGTTCTAAAAGTAGCTATAATAGTGGCTACGATATTATTAAAAACAATTCGGTTCGAGGCACTGTAATCCTCGTTAAAAAAAATCAATTTTTCACAGATAAATTTTTCTAATCAAATCATTTCAGCCACTATTGCCTCAATCCCAATTAAGGTCTGTCAGTCAACCAAATCTCTAGCATTGGTCTCGATTTATGTCCCATGCAGCATTGTCCCTTCTTTACCCGCTGCACTGAATGACCTTCTTTCATGTTTATCCAACTATGAGTTCGTAATCATAGGGGGAGATTTTAATTCGCGCCACCCTCTCTGGGGCGGTACAAAAAAAAATGTAAACGGCGAACACTTGTACAAATGGTATTTGGATAACCGTTTTCTCGATTTCGACATAGTGGCGGCTGCAGGCCCACCCGTCCTATTTCTGGTTCTCACATAGATTTTTTTTATAATTTCGGCTAATTTACGCTCACATAATCCCCCAGGGGACAATATTGCTTGCATAACACTCGATCCCATTTCAGACCACTTTTCTGTCTTCTTGAGTATTCAACTTCGCTCTACCTCCATATTCCCTGCCTCTCCCAGAACCTTCTCGTGTTTCAAAAACACTAACTGGCCGATCCTCAACAGTTCTCTGAACTCAATTCTAAGCAATCAATTCTTGCCAACTGATAGAAATCTATCAAATGACGAAATTGATCTTCAAATTGAATGCCTTACTAACTCTGTAGTAAACTGCGTAAAATCCCACAGCAAAGAAAAAGTACTTCACACGAACCATCATAAAATCACAGAGGCTACTCTTGGGCTATTTAAAATTAGAAAGATATGGAAAAAAAACCTAAAAAGAATTTTCCATCGATTGGGAGATCGTATGAATCAGGAATATATAGAACTCTTCTCTCGCATTAGCTGTTTGAGCAAAATAATAAAAGACAAAGTTAGAATTGAAACTAATTCTCAATTTCGTTCCAAACTCAATAGTATGAAACCGTCCGCAAATGTTTTTAAAATGATTGACCAAATAACAGGTCGTAAAAGCAAACCTTCAGGCTCTGATCAGACTCTCACGTTTGGTGATAGAGCTTTTTCATCTTGGGCGGCGTTTGAATCCTACTATTCAGACCTTTTCGCTTTAAACGTGCCACAAAGCAATCCTGATAATGTATTGACAGTTGATACTATCAACAGCGCCTTTGAAGTTTGGAATGCCGACTTTAAAATAAACGATTTTGATCCATTTAACAGGTCAAATACAACATTAAACGAGTCTTGCCTCTGAAAGCCTTGTCAAATCGATAATTTTCTCGCTCAATAACAAAAGATCGTGTGGACCGGACAATATATCAAATTTTATTCTCCGCAAAGCGAAAAAAACTATTGCAAAGCACCTACATAACTCCTATAATTAACAATTGTTTAAACAATTGTTATTTTCCTAATTCTTGGAAAATCGCAAAATTGATGCCGATAAAAAAAATAAACGGCCTAGAAAACTTCCGACCCATCTCGATGCTCTCCAACATAGGTAAAATACTTGAAAAGGTCATATTATTAAAAATTCAAAACGCTTTTGAAGACACCCAGCTTACTCAATACCAGCAATTCGGTTTTAAACATAAACACTCTACTGAGCATGCACTTCTGTCACTGCAAGATCACATCCTTAAAAACCTAAGATTAAAAAAATGTACAGTTGCTTGCGCACTCGACTTAAATAAAGCGTTTGATTCAGTTTGGCACGAAGGCCTCATCTACAAACTCAATCAACTCAATTTTCCAACTAAATTCATTAAAATCATCCGGTCATTCTTATCTAACCGCAGCACACAGATCTATTTTGAAAATACTAAGTCAGGTTCTATCCCAGTCCGTGCTGGAGTCCCCCAAGGTTCTATTTTAGGCCCATTTCTTTTCAATATATATTTATATTGCAATGTTTGTACCCCTGATAGTGAGTAGTTTCCGTAGAGCAGACTTGGTCCGGCGAGTAGCCAAGTATACCTTAACCCAAAAGCGGATAGCTCTGTAGGGCGTCTGAACTACTGAATTAAAACTCAATCGAAACCTCCAGCGAGTTGCTAAATAAAAGAGTCGATCTAGTTGACTTCAGAGTTTGAAGTGATTGAATATATTTTTATCATTCCCTTTTATACACAAAATTATTAAACTTCGTATACACCCAACCATACTTCGACAATCGATAACGTTCTATCGATATTCTCACAATATGCACAATCAGCATTTGACCTTACCATGCATTTGTTTCAAAAATCAACGACACTTGAAATAGGAAATACAAAAATACTCGTGCACTAAAAGTGTCATGAGTATTTTTGTTTATATTGTATTTCTCCTATATTGTATTTCTCCTATAGTTCAATCGGCACTGAAGGTGCCGATTGAACTATATGGGTATATTATAAACAAAGTGTGCCAATAGAAATATGAATATTTTTGTTTATCACGATTCGGCTCTATAGCTATAGCTATAGCCAACGCGGTGACCGACGCGACGGGACAAAGTATGTGCGATGGATATGGATGGGAAACCGAGTATCAAGTATCGAAGCAGGTTGAATGTATTCTTAATTGTTTGGCGGCAATTAGTTAAGTGGTCGCTGGTGCGATCCCTTCACACCACCCTTCCAGGGAGAAAAAGGAGAAATCATGGCATATTATGATTTCTTCTTTTTATGCGACACTTGTACAATGGGGATTTTGATTTTGTATTTTGTTTATGATTTTCAACTTTGAATATTGTATGTTTTTGTTTTGTTTTTTTTTTTTTTGTTTCAAATTGCTTATCAATATGTAATTATGTTTAAATTATTTTATTTAATTTTGTTTCCAATTGCTTATCATTATATAGTTATGTTTAAATTATTTTAGCTTTTTACATTTTAAAGATTTAGTACCTATGTATATCAAATTGCTTATCAATAGTTATGTTTAAATTATTTTAGCTTCTTACATTTTAAAGATTTAGTACTTATATCAAATTGCTTATCAATATTTATGTTTAAATTATTTTAGCATTTTACATTTTAAAGATATAGTACCTATTATATATATTCTTTCTCTAGGTTTATTGTTTTTTTTTTTTTTTTACTCTAGGTTTATTGTTTTTTTTTTTTTTTTCTAGGTGCACCTAAGTTTATGTTAATCTATATTTACAAGTTTATCTATACATGATATCATATTAATATTATTTTTTCTTTTTGGTTCGTACATTTTGGTATTTACGGCGGACCTTCCTCGCCCCTTTTTTTTTTTTTTTTTTTTATACAATCGTGTTTACAAGTTTTTATAAGTTTTTTGTTTTTATTATTAGTTAATGGAATTCATCTGAGTCTAGAGAGTTTCTTGTCAACTTTTAAGAGTTAAATATACATGAAAGGGCTTTAGTCTATTTTTATGAACTGTTATCCTTTTGTTTTCATATTTTATATCACAATTCACACCTTTTTGGGACAAAACTTCGTATGGACCTATGTAGATTGGATCAACTTTCTTTCTATTTTCGTTTCTAAGTAAAACTAAACTTCCTATTTCGAAATTTGAGCTTTTTGTTCGCTCCTCTAGATCAAATCTATTTTTTCTTGCTGTCTTTTTGCCTATCAGAGTTTCTCGAGCATCTTTATGAGCGATTTGTAATTTATGTTTTAACTCAATCACATAATTGTCATAGTTATACACAGGGTCTACCTGCTTAACCAAATTTGATGGTAAGTTACACTGTCTTCCGAATATTAGTTCGAAAGGTGTATATCCGGTTTCTGAGTGTACTGATGTATTATAACAGAAAACGTAGTATGGTAGCCATGTGCTCCAATCGGTATGCTTTTCTGAAACGTAGCTTCTCAGATATGCTCCTAAGACTTTATGGGAGTTCTCTAAGGCTCCTATGCTTTCATGGTGATATGCTGTGGATTGCAACTGTTCTATTTTTAATAATTTACATATGTTTTGGAAAACCTGGTTCAGAAATTCAGTTCCCTGATCGGAGGCTACTGTGTGAGGTACTCCGTATCTTAAAATAAAACCTTCTACTAGAGCTTTTGCCACTGTACTTGCTTCTTTGTTTGAAATGGGTACTGCTTCCGTGAATTTGGTTAGTTCATCTTGTATAGTTAAGATATACTTGAATCCATCTTCTGATTCTTCTAATGGTCCTACGAGATCTAAAAATAGTTTGTCAAAACCCGATTCGGCTGTTGATGTGATAGTCATTGGTTGTTTTTTTGGCTGAATATATTTATTTCGTTGACAAATTTGGCAATGCTTTACGAATGTCGTCACATCGTTTTGCATACCTGTCCAAAAGTATTTTTTCTTTATATTTTGTAGCATGCGGTTTATTCCTGCATGTCCACTGGTTGGAAGAATATGGTAGTCATTAAGTATTAATTTCTTTTTACAAGGATCAGTTATTTCAATATTTTTTTCTATAATGTGCACTTTAATGTTACTTTCTTTAAATATTTCTCCTAATAATTTTTTTAATTCATTAATATTGCTCTCTTTGCGGCCGCATACGAGCTTCTTCATTTCATTTTTAGTAATATATATCTTTTTAATACAGTTCAATCCGCAGAGTTTCTGCACATCCCTCGACAATATTTTGCCAAATACTGTCGATTGGGTTGTAGTGCTGTCCTTGGACTTCTTTAGGAGTAAACAATTTTCTTTTGGGATATACGCCAAAACCTTGTTGGGACCAATGATAATGTCCGTATCCTTGAAATTAACTAAATCTTCTTCGAAGTTGTCAACAATCTTCAGCTCTATGACTTTAAGTCCATTTTCTGGTAATTTAAGCAGTTCGGTTATGAGTTGTTCGTCAGTTTTCGTATCCCTTACATCTATTTGTTTTTGTTCATGATTTTTATTGATTAAAATTTGTGAAGTGTTCAATGAAAATATTCCACAATTTCAAAATTTCTTTTAATTTTTTGTTTGCCCCTTGGAGTTTTCTTTTGCGATTTGGAGATTTTTTTAGGTTTAGATAACAGTTTTTTAGTGTGCCTAAAGCTTCTTCTAAAGTCGAGAAATCCATTAACCAATAAAAATTTTAAGAAAAATTTGTGGGTTTAATTTTTATTAAAAAAAAATTATACAGACATTCTTCTGGTTGTATTATTTTGGACGATTTCTTTTCTAATTGCCTTATTAAATTTCCTTATGATTAGATTTCTAATATATTTGGCGAGAAAAATAATAATAATTATAATTATGATAGACGCTACATCTATTCCATATTCATAATTATCATTAGACTTATTAATTTGAGGCCCGTTATTGTTAACTATGACCTCTTCTACTTTAGACTGGGATTTACCCATTACAGTAATTGAAAAATAATAATTGAGATAAAAATAAATTTATATTTTGAAAATTGAATGAAAACAAATTTAATATTTGCTCTCGCTGATTTCCTTTGCTGTTGTCATCATCGACTGGAACAGCTTGTGGAACTCTTGCTCTTCGGCTTTCTTTTGTTTCCGCTTAGCTGCTTTGCTGGAGCGGATTGCTCCCTTCACTTGCTGGATCTGGCGCAAGTATTTTTGCTTCACATCGTTGGGTTGGCCGGGTATGTTTGCCAACCGATGTAGTTCGATTAGGTGTTTCTTGAGCTGCATCCTCTTTCCCGCTCGTACCTTTGGAGTTGGGGGTACTGGAATTGGTTCCGCAGCACGGGTAGTATTTCGCCTCAAATACTCTTCGATGGTTAAGGGTTTGGGGCCGACTCTGATTTGATCGGTTTCTTTGGGAATTGTTGGTTCTTTTAGCAGTGCCTGGGCTTCTTTAATTAGATTGGCTGCTAGGGCCAGTTGAGTTTGTCGGGACATCTAATAGAAAACGTTTTGCTGCTCCTGGCAAGATCGCCATGCAATGTTTGTACCCCTGATAGTGAGTAGTTTCCGTAGAGCAGACTTGGTCCGGTGAGTAGCCAAGTATACCTTAACCCAAAAGCGGATAGCTCTGTAGGGCGTCTGAACTACTGAATTAAAACTCAATCGAAACCTCCAGCGAGTTGCTAAATAAAAGAGTCGATCTAGTTGACTTCAGAGTTTGAAGTGATTGAATATATTTTTATCATTCCCTTTTATACACAAAATTATTAAACTTCGTATACACCCAACCATACTTCGACAATCGATAACGTTCTATCGATATTCTCACAATATGCACAATCAGCATTTGACCTTACCATGCATTTGTTTCAAAAATCAACGACACTTGAAATAGGAAATACAAAAATACTCGTGCACTAAAAGTGTCATATGAGTATTTTTGTTTATATTGTATTTCTCCTATAGTTCGTGCACTGAAGGTGCCGATTGAACTATATGGGTATATTATAAAAAAAAAGTGTGCCAATAGAAATATGAATACTTTTGTTTATTACGATTCGGCTCTATAGCTATAGCTATAGCCAACGCGGTGACCGACGCGACGGGACAAAGTATGTGCGATGGATATGGATGGGAAACCGAGTATCAAGTATCGAAGCAGGTTGAATGTATTCTTAATTGTTTGGCGGCAATTAGTTAAGTGGTCGCTGGTGCGATCCCTTCACAATATGACTTTCCCATCCAAATTAATCCTTCTGAAGCAATTCTGTATGCAGACGACACATTGCTATTCAGTTCTCATGAAAGGCACCATGAGGCTTTGAGTCATGTAAGAACCCACTTAAACGAAGTTCTTCCGTACTACAAGAAATGGGGAATTAGACCCAATTTTAAGAAGTGTGACTTTATTTGCTTTCGTAATGCCTCTGGTAGGGGGCATCATCTAGCCGTACGTGAAAGCCGATACCTAAAGCTGACTATAGAAGGAAATAACATTCCCCTCAGACAATCAATAAAATACCTAGGAGTCCGCCTTCACGAACGACTTAAAGTAAACCCACATGCTAGAGAAGCCCTGCGCAACAGCAAAGCTACAGCTGCAAAACTTAAATGTCTCATCAATTCAAGAGAGGTTGAAAAAAAAAACTAAATTAATAATGTACAAAACACTAATTCGCCCTCTTATTTCTTGTGGTTTCCTACTGTGGTTTTATATAACCCTAAATGTCGCAATGGAATTACAAAGGTTCGAGAGAAAAATTATAAGAAATTGTACCTCAAAAAGACGAAGACCATCAGGGAAGTGGCATAGCAATAAAACGTTATACGAGGAATCAGGAGAATTGACCCCCTAATGAATTACTTATATCTACTCTCTAAAAGAAGAATCGCTGCACTGCAGCATCATGACAACCCTATCCTCCAGAATATCTTCTCAGATAATTTTAACTATTCATACAATGACAGATATTATATTTCGCCAATTAGCATTCTCAGTGAGGGTTCCGGCCCGGGTTTTCTGCTCTCTGACGATGACAACTTGTTTCTTGCTCCTTTTTATAAAAAAAGATCACCAAATAATTTTAGAGGCTGGGAGATTTCATCTTTAATGTCTTTATTATCTGTAAAAACAAAACAAGTTAAATTGTAATGGAAAATAATGGAAAAAAAGAAAACTTACATTGATTAATTACAGCATATTTCAGAATTAAAGTTTGAGACTAAAGTATTTATTATTAAGATATAATCAAAAATTAAATGCATTATTTGATACCTTCCAATATGTGAATTATTCGCAACTCAAGTTCCTAATAATGACTTAAGAGATAATATACAAACCATTGAATTAAGAAAACATATTTACATAAGTACATATATTCAAAAATGTATAAACAAATCTATATAAATCAAAAACAAATACCTACATATATGTACAAAACCATTAACTTAGCATACATATCTATAAGTTTAGAACATAAACATATGTAGGGTAAAGTCAGGAGGATTTGACATGTGGGAGGAATTGACATCAGGGGCCCTACTATGTAACTCGATTCTACAATGAAATTGCTCGAATTCGAAAAATTAGTACTATGTATCTGTTTGACTACTTTAGAACAAACGAAAATCGAATAGTTCTAGTAGTGCCAACTATATTCTTATGAACTTTCGAATAAACGAGGAACTACGTAACTCGAAAGTAGAATTCAAAACAAGGCAAAATCGAAAATAATCACTCTACATCAAATGTGTTTGCGAACGAAGTTTTTTTTTTGTCAAAGTGTAAGTAAAATGTTATAAATTATTAATATGCAATTGGAATTTGAAAGTTTTTCATTCAACTTTTTGTGTTTTATTATTTTACCACCCCAATTACACCGGGAATTCGTGATTTTTTTTTCCAAAAATAGCATTTGGACTTTCGTTTCTCTTCATTCCTCATTCATTTCAAAATTCATCATCACCGGGCACAAATGGACTCTTTCGATTGAAGTCAAAACTTCGGCAAGTATTTTTGACATGGTTTGCTGTGCACGCCCAGCGTTCTTTTCACCACCGATTTGGTTTTGGTAACCTCTTGTTGCTTTAATGCTGCTGATAACTTATTGATAATCGGAAAAGCATTTTGTCTTCTGCGAGTAGTCATGTCGGATGATATGGTGTTAAGTAAGAACATAAATCTGTCTTTAGAAAGACGATAGTTCTTAACAAAACTAAAACAAAAGTATATATTTTTCATTAAGACTGCGTTCAAATATTCTACCGTATAGATAATGGGTCCGCCAAATAACTTTTTTTTTGGCTATAAAAACATCGAGTGTAGCTTAAAACAGTGACTCGTTTTGGGTGTATCGGCTATTCAATGTATGTGTACGGGTTTTCAGTGCCCCAAATGCGACAATTTTGCTTGTTTACAAGATTAAAATGAGCTTCATCTGAAAAGATGATGAAGTGTATACACAACCATATTCGTTCAGCGGAAAGATAAAACTAATTATGTGTGAAATCAGACATGAGCTAAGTGTAACCATTCACGAAATAAGCACTAGTTGAAAAAAAAAATGTTCGATGGCGGACCCTATATGTGCAAATCTTTTCTCACTCAGCTCAATTATTTTGGAATTATCTCTTATTCTTTTGCGTTCAATTTGCTCGTACCGTTCTTCATTGCCTTGCAAATTAAACCAAAATCCAATGGTGTTCATTTTTGTTATAATTATTCTTGTCCAAAAATTTGATGTTTTATTTTAGTTTTTTTTTTTTTAAACTGTCAAACAACTCGATACTCGTTCGAAAGTAGACATTTTTTTGAAAACAAGTTGGTATAACCGGCATTCGATTCTACTTTCATACGTAGTACGATTTGAAAGTAGAATCGGAAATGAGTTTCGAATAGAATCAAAAGTAGAATCGAGTTACATAGTAGGGCCCCAGGACTTTTCTAAAACAGTGTAGACATTGGCAGCACTTTAGTTATGAAAAAACGAAGATAGTTACGATTGATTTGAGCTACCAAAAAATTATAACTGTGATCTGATCGTTGTGTGAAATAGAAAAAATAATTGTTTTTGAGTCCAGTTGATGTAATATTTGAGATAACTAAACTAATTGCAGTTTCGGTAGTAAGTAGTTTTAGTTATTTAAAGTGAAATATAGAACACGTAGATTTGTTTTTAAATTATATTATACTATAAATATTGGTGAGCAACAACTCTTTATTTTTTTTTTAAATTATTTTCCAAAAGTCAACTGAAAGGAGGTTTTGACACCAATGTTGAAGGAGCAATTGACAGTGTCAAATCCTCCTTTATCAGTTAAAAAAAGGAGTTTACAATAAACTTTTTTATCCTTTATCAGAATGTTAAAATGCCAAATATATATAAAAGAAAACATCCATCTCGCAATGTTAACGAAGCCAACATCCAAGAGGCAATTGAAAATATTGAAAAAAAAAATGAATCCGTTAGCAGTGCTGCTAAAAAATATGGTATAAATCGTTCCACTTTAATTTTCCGACTAAAGAAAAGACGTGAAGGACAGTCAATCAATACAGAAAACAGCACGAAATATTCCAACAAACAAATTCTTACAGGAGTTCAAGAAAAGGAGCTTTGCGATTATTTTAAAAAATGTTCTAAGCTTCATTTCGGTTTAACATATGAGCTAGCAAAACAGTTAGTTTTACAACAAAATCCCATACCCAAATAGTTAAAAAAAAGCAGAAATTAAGACTGAATTTCTTACCTTTTAAATAAAAAAAATAAATTCTTCGTATTATTACTACCTAATATTTTGTTGTTTTATTTTTTTTAAATACTGACAAAACCTCCTTGCGAAGCTGTCAAATCCTCCTTCAAGGAAGGAGGAATTGACATTTCGAAAGGCATTAGATAAAAGGTTGTAACTTTCGAAAACATATTTATAAGGACAAATTAATGATGGTTCTTTCTTGCTTAAATAACAGTTAAACTTATGTAAAACTTTTAAATTTGAAATTATACTTGCATCTCAAAATATTTAAAAAATACTGTTAACCTGTCAAATCCTCCTGACTTTACTTTATATCTACCAATTTGACTTATGAAAGGTGTAACATTAATAAGTGCCTAAACAAGGGCTGTGAACTATTATCTTAAGTTAGCTTAGACATAATTTATTACTAATATGAAATATAAACTAGTAAACAAAAGACTTACAGTACTTTATGTACTAGATGTGAAATTAACTTATTAAAGTATCTTTATTTTATAAAACCTATGCAATATAAACACAAACTATAAATGTAAGTAAATATGTTTGTATGAGTAGTGAAACAAACTCACAAAAATTCTTATAACAATTAAACTTAACTTGTATTTGAAAAATAAAAACACAGGCACTTGTGCACACATACCTGTTTGTGTAGAGTAGACTCGACTTCATCGAATCTACCTCGCCTGTTCTAATCTTTATTGTTATCTCTTTTTCTATCTCTATCTCATATTTCCTCCTCTACATACTTCAAAATAAGCGTGGTTCCCATTGAGTGAACACACATAAATTTTCTCAGCAGAAGAAATTTCTTTAAAATACTTAAATTAAATTGTCAAACATATAAAATAAAATGCACGACTGGGTCGCACGAACTTGCTCCTGTATGCAAAGAGTCTGTTTAAAAAAGCATCTATATAAGATTTAAAATTATACCTTTAAAACAAGTTTGTCTTCAAAGATTTAAATGCTATTCGATTTGTCAAAAAAACCGCGCGATTCATCCCAAGACACAACTCATCCTAGGACAACTCATCCCGGAAATGAATTGGTATTTACAATAGTTATAGTTATAAACAATACATACATATGTACCAAATGCATTATCTAATTTGGATAAAAGATAGTAATCAGCCCTATCATGAATTCCATCGTAGTCGGAATTTTTACGAATCCCGAAAAACTGTATCATGAAATGCGTTCGTAATGCAAAATTGTATGAGATTTTCCACTACGAACGGATTTCATGATACAGTTTTTCGGGATTCGTAAAAATTTCCGATTACGATGGAATTCATGATAGGGCTGAATATAATAAAAGTTTTTTGTCTTTCGGGCTCAGGTACAGGATTTGATTTGGTGAGATGGGAGGGGATTACATTTAATGCATTTAAAATAATTTAAAAAAAAAACTATTTTAAGATTCAAAACTTTACCTGAAAAATAAGTTTGTCTTCAAAAATTTAGATGCCATTTTATAAATCAAAAAACCCTTGATTTTTCAAAATTTTTTTTTGAAAATCGTTAGAGCAGTTTTTTTTTAAATTAATTTTTTATATATAAAATTTTTAAATTTTGTTCTAAAAATATTTTTGGTATGCAGTTGTTTAGTGATTGTAAATATACGCTCTACATTTGAATTTCGTAAAAAATTGTTGACCCGTTTTTGAGATATAGAATTTTGAAAAAAAAAATTCAATATTTTTTTAAAAACCCAAACAATAAAAAATTTCACTTTTGATAATCAAATATTGTTAAGGCAATATAAGAGCTTATTCAGAAAAAAAATTATTGAAATCGGTTGATAAGTTGCTGAGAAAATTAAGAAACAAAATAACGGTTCTATGAGCGGTACCTTTCCTGAGCAATACAAAAATATGTTTTTCTTATGAAAAGAAGCCAAGTTTAAAAACAAAATTTTAGAGAAAATTTAAAAAAAATCTATCGGTTTGTTTTTGAGAAAATTCGAATTTTCGTTTTTTGACCAAAAAAATTGTATGGGGGCCACTGTTAGTTTTGGTCTTAAAAAAAAAATGAAAAAAACGCCTAACGCGAATCTGCTGAAAACCTTAACTTCCAAGTTTGAACTCAATCGACCCAATGGTTTAGGCTGTAGGAGCGTGGACAGACAGACAAAACAGACCGGACGGAATCGCGGGACCCACTTTTTTCGACTTCTCTACCATCGTAATATCATGTTTGATTAAAATCTCGAGTTCGAAATTTTGCACGAATGCAAAACTTGCCATATAGTTCCTATATGTCGCAAGTAAAAAGCAATATAAATAATATCCTGTTCAGCCTGGCCAATTCTAAGTCGGCAATATAATAGTTAAGTGCAATAATGTATAATCTATAAGAAAAACAAATGTGTAAAAAACAAGAAACTCAATAAAAAATTACTACTACTATACCAAAAACACTCTAAAAAAGATATAAATCCTCGGTAGCAATATTGGTTTGCCTACAAGCTAAACCGGAAACTGGCCTCATAAAGTATTTCTTAGTGTGCGTGTAATTCCTCCTCTAATTTATGAAATTTCCCCTAAAAACTGTGTCTATGAATGCGTGAAAACACGTCAATTTTACTCGTTGAATTCTTCCACATTACAAATACAACAATGTAAACAAATGGGTTTTGAAGGGTGATAAGTACGAAGGATTTATATCTTCATATAGAGTGTTTTTGGAGTATACTATGTACTTTTAATCTCATAAATATTAGGGTGTGTGAGGAGTTAGCTGAGCCAGCTGTTTACTGCAAAATAAATGAAAAGAATGTTAACAAAATTCAATTGTTGTCATAGTTATAAAATGAGAATATAAAAAAAATCCATGTGTTGTTATATTAGATTTGTTTTGCCTATTTGCATATACATAGTATGTATGTAGGTACATATGTTTTTTTAGAAAATTATATTTATTTGATTTTAGATTTTCAATTTTTGTGAAATCTGAAAATTTTAAAGCATCGTTTCCAAATTTAAGTTTTGATAGGATACTTTGTTGCGAAATTTTGAATATTTGGATCTCAAATACAGTCGATTTTTTGAAATTGTTTAAAATTGTATTTTTTGATGCAGTCAATTGGATAGAAGGGGGTTTTGTAAATAGGACTTTATTTTAGTGGGTAAGTTGATGTAGGTAGTAGGTCAAGGAAGTATGAATTACATGGTTTTAAAAGCAAAATGGAAAATTAAACTGTTTTCAAAATTAAAAAAATCTTCAACCGGTGGTAAAAGAGGTCAACGGGTGGTCAAAATGGTTTAATTGGTCATTGGACAAATAAAAATATATTTACCAATTTCAAACAGCTACAATGCCTTTTCATTGCAATTTTCTGACTAAAAATACAGTTGTTTTTTTTTTCTATTATGTACACTGCAAAGCACAAACTGATTTCTTCTGAGGATAGTGCTAAAATATATTGTGCTTAAAACGGAAGGTGAAACTATACCACTTTTAATTTTTTCCTTTATCAAAAGATAATATACATTTTTTGTAGGTATAACATAAAATAAGTTTAGTCAATTTTTATCAATTTTCAATAATATAATAGTCTTTTCTGTAGATATTTATTTTTTTTTTTAAAGTGTAAATTTTCCCAATTGTAAGCAAAAGATTTGTTCATAAATAAGTTTGAAGTCATTGTCGTTATTGTAGTCAAGTAAAAAAAAGACACACAATTCATCAAAAAACCAAATAACGGTTTTTTTATAACCCAAAACAACTGAAAACAAAATAACTGTCACCTCGAATATTATACAAGCAAACAATTATTTTATCTGCAAAATAATTGTATGCAATAAAGAACAACGTATTTGACATATGGTAAAATTTCGAGAAAAATCGATTTGACAGTTTCCAAACAAAAAATTAACACCTAAAAAAACATTACTTAAAGTTGGTCAAAATTGATTTTCGCCTTAAATATCTTTTTTTCTTTAATTAAAGACATTGGCGAAAAAATTTTAAACAACCTATTATTAAGGCCTTAGCACAATACTAGTTAACAATTTACTATTATACATAGTAATCTACTAACTTTTCACTAATTTTAAACACTTTTTATTGTTTTGCTAACTAGTATCATGCTAAAACCATTTTATTAAAAAAAAACATGAACACATCTAAATAATGACTGATTGTGGAGCAAACAAAACAAACATACATTAATATCATACTAAAAATAATTTAACATCGTACTAAATCGTCTAAAATTTTGCGCCTTTTGTCACATTTGAGAAAAATGACATATGTCATACAGATTTAGTAGGATACTAAAAAGATAAAGTAGCCATTTGGTGATTTTAACTTTAGTAAAATGTTAAGAAGATAGTACGATACTAAACTCGTTTAAAATTATCAAAATCCTTTTTTTAACCTAGTATCATACTAAAAATGATTTAACATCGTACTAAATCGTCTAAAATTTTGCGCGTTTTTTTAAATTTTTCTTCATTCCCTAAGAAGTAAAAACAAATTATACGGAAAATAAATAAGAAATAATAACAAAAATGTTTTTACATTGTCTCCCTTAAACTCTCGTTAAATTTGTATGCCAAAAACACTCTAGTAAAGATATACATCGTCGGTAGCCATATTGGTTTGCCTACAAGCTAAACCGGAAACTGGCCTCATAAAGTATTTCTTAGTGTGCGTGTAATTCCTCCTCTAATTTATGAAATTTCCCCTAAAAACTCAGTAAATGTGTCTATGCATGCGTGAAAACACGTCAATTTTACTCGTTGAATTCTTCCACATTACAAATATAACAATGTAAACAAATGGGTTTTGAAGGGTGATACGTACGAAGGATTTATATCAAAAACACTCTAATGAAGATATAAATCCTTCGTACTTCCTTCGTTCAAAAACTAAACAATCCTAACCAACAGAATCTGAAGTGCTGACATGGTCTTAAATTGGAAGATTTGTATAGCTTTTTAATTTTAATCAAAATAAATGTTGTAAATGTATATTAAATAAAATAAACTGCAACTGGTTAAGTATAATTATTGCAAATGGACAAAAGTGTAACTCAATACTTTGTAAAACAACAAAACAGACAATTTTTTCAGCTGTAGTTTGCTTAGAGCATTTTTTTGGCGACGTTAGAAGTTCAGGTGGAAACAATAGGCGGGTGCCTCCGTATTTTTTTTTGTACAGACAATGCTACGAGAAGCATACTTGTCAAAAACCCTCTAGTAAAGATATAAATCCTCGGTAGCCATATTGGTTTGCCTACAAGCTAAACCGGAAACTGGCCTCATAAAGTATTTCTAAGTGTGCGTGTAATTTCTCCTCTAATTTATGAAATTTCCCCTAAAAACTCAGTAAATGTGTCTATGTATGCGTGAAAACACGTCAATTTTACTCGTTGGATTCTTCCACATTACAAATACAACAATGTAAACAAATGGGTTTTGAAGGGTGATAAGTACGAAGGATTTATATCTTCATATAGAGTGTTTTTGGAGTATACTATGTACTTTTAATCTCATAAATATTAGGGTGTGTGAGGAGTTAGCTGAGCCAGCTGTTTACTGCAAAATAAATGAAAAGAATGTTAACAAAATTCAATTGTTGTCATAGTTATAAAATGAGAATATAAAAAAAATCCATGTGTTGTTATATTAGATTTGTTTTGCCTATTTGCATATACATAGTATGTATGTAGGTACATATGTTTTTTTAGAAAATTATATTTATTTGATTTTAGATTTTCAATTTTTGTGAAATCTGAAAATTTTAAAGCATCGTTTCCAAATTTAAGTTTTGATAGGATACTTCGTTGCGAAATTTTGAATATTTGGATCTCAAATACAGTCGATTTTTTGAAATTGTTTAAAATTGTATTTTTTGATGCAGTCAATTGGATAGAAGGGGGTTTTGTAAATAGGACTTTATTTTAGTGGGTAAGTTGATGTAGGTAGTAGGTCAAGGAAGTATGAATTACATGGTTTTAAAAGCAAAATGGAAAATTAAACTGTTTTCAAAATTAAAAAAATCTTCAACCGGTGGTAAAAGAGGTCAACGGGTGGTCAAAATGGTTTAATTGGTCATTGGACAAATAAAAATATATTTACCAATTTCAAACAGCTACAATGCCTTTTCATTGCAATTTTCTGACTAAAAATACAGTTGTTTTTTTTTTTTATTATGTACACTGCAAAGCACAAACTGATTCCTTCTGAGGATAGTGCTAAAATATATTGTGCTTAAAACGGAAGGTGAAACTATACCACTTTTAATTTTTTCCTTTATCAAAAGATAATATACATTTTTTGTAGGTATAACATAAAATAAGTTTAGTCAATTTTTATCAATTTTCAATAATATAATAGTCTTTTCTGTAGATATTTATTTTTTTTTTCAAAGTGTAAATTTTCCCAATTGTAAGCAAAAGATTTGTTCATAAATAAGTTTGAAGTCATTGTCGTTATTGTAGTCAAGTAAAAAAAAGACACACAATTCATCAAAAAACCAAATAACGGTTTTTTTATAACCCAAAACAACTGAAAACAAAATAACTGTCACCTCGAATATTATACAAGCAAACAATTATTTTATCTGCAAAATAATTGTATGCAATAAAGAACAACGTATTTGACATATGGTAAAATTTCGAGAAAAATCGATTTGACAGTTTCCAAACAAAAAATTAACACCTAAAAAAACATTACTTAAAGTTGGTCAAAATTGATTTTCGCCTTAAATATCTTTTTTTCTTTAATTAAAGACATTGGCGAAAAGATTTTAAACAACCTATTATTAAGGCCTTAGCACAATACTAGTTAACAATTTACTATTATACATAGTAATCTACTAACTTTTCACTAATTTTAAACACTTTTTATTGTTTTGCTAACTAGTATCATGCTAAAACCATTTTATTAAAAAAAAACATGAACACATCTAAATAATGACTGATTGTGGAGCAAACAAAACAAACATACATTAATATCATACTAAAAATAATTTAACATCGTACTAAATCGTCTAAAATTTTGCGCCTTTTGTCACATTTGAGAAAAATGACATATGTCATACAGATTTAGTAGGATACTAAAAAGATAAAGTAGCCATTTGGTGATTTTAACTTTAGTAAAATGTTAAGAAGATAGTACGATACTAAACTCGTTTAAAATTATCAAAATCCTTTTTTTAACCTAGTATCATACTAAAAATGATTTAACATCGTACTAAATCGTCTAAAATTTTGCGCGTTTTTTTAAATTTTTCTTCATTCCCTAAGAAGTAAAAACAAATTATACGGAAAATAAATAAGAAATAATAACAAAAATGTTTTTACATTGTCTCCCTTAAACTCTCGTTAAATTTGTATGCCAAAAACACTCTAGTAAAGATATACATCGTCGGTAGCCATATTGGTTTGCCTACAAGCTAAACCGGAAACTGGCCTCATAAAGTATTTCTTAGTGTGCGTGTAATTCCTCCTCTAATTTATGAAATTTCCCCTAAAAACTCAGTAAATGTGTCTATGCATGCGTGAAAACACGTCAATTTTACTCGTTGAATTCTTCCACATTACAAATATAACAATGTAAACAAATGGGTTTTGAAGGGTGATACGTACGAAGGATTTATATCAAAAACACTCTAATGAAGATATAAATCCTTCGTACTTCCTTCGTTCAAAAACTAAACAATCCTAACCAACAGAATCTGAAGTGCTGACATGGTCTTAAATTGGAAGATTTGTATAGCTTTTTAATTTTAATCAAAATAAATGTTGTAAATGTATATTAAATAAAATAAACTGCAACTGGTTAAGTATAATTATTGCAAATGGACAAAAGTGTAACTCAATACTTTGTAAAACAACAAAACAGACAATTTTTTCAGCTGTAGTTTGCTTAGAGCATTTTTTTGGCGACGTTAGAAGTTCAGGTGGAAACAATAGGCGGGTGCCTCCGTATTTTTTTTTGTACAGACAATGCTACGAGAAGCATACTTGTCAAAAACCCTCTAGTAAAGATATAAATCCTCGGTAGCCATATTGGTTTGCCTACAAGCTAAACCGGAAACTGGCCTCATAAAGTATTTCTAAGTGTGCGTGTAATTTCTCCTCTAATTTATGAAATTTCCCCTAAAAACTCAGTAAATGTGTCTATGTATGCGTGAAAACACGTCAATTTTACTCGTTGGATTCTTCCACATTACAAATACAACAATGTAAACAAATGGGTTTTGAAGGGTGATAAGTACGAAGGATTTATATCTTCATATAGAGTGTTTTTGGAGTATACTATGTACTTTTAATCTCATAAATATTAGGGTGTGTGAGGAGTTAGCTGAGCCAGCTGTTTACTGCAAAATAAATGAAAAGAATGTTAACAAAATTCAATTGTTGTCATAGTTATAAAATGAGAATATAAAAAAAATCCATGTGTTGTTATATTAGATTTGTTTTGCCTATTTGCATATACATAGTATGTATGTAGGTACATATGTTTTTTTAGAAAATTATATTTATTTGATTTTAGATTTTCAATTTTTGTGAAATCTGAAAATTTTAAAGCATCGTTTCCAAATTTAAGTTTTGATAGGATACTTCGTTGCGAAATTTTGAATATTTGGATCTCAAATACAGTCGATTTTTTGAAATTGTTTAAAATTGTATTTTTTGATGCAGTCAATTGGATAGAAGGGGGTTTTGTAAATAGGACTTTATTTTAGTGGGTAAGTTGATGTAGGTAGTAGGTCAAGGAAGTATGAATTACATGGTTTTAAAAGCAAAATGGAAAATTAAACTGTTTTCAAAATTAAAAAAATCTTCAACCGGTGGTAAAAGAGGTCAACGGGTGGTCAAAATGGTTTAATTGGTCATTGGACAAATAAAAATATATTTACCAATTTCAAACAGCTACAATGCCTTTTCATTGCAATTTTCTGACTAAAAATACAGTTGTTTTTTTTTTTTATTATGTACACTGCAAAGCACAAACTGATTCCTTCTGAGGATAGTGCTAAAATATATTGTGCTTAAAACGGAAGGTGAAACTATACCACTTTTAATTTTTTCCTTTATCAAAAGATAATATACATTTTTTGTAGGTATAACATAAAATAAGTTTAGTCAATTTTTATCAATTTTCAATAATATAATAGTCTTTTCTGTAGATATTTATTTTTTTTTTCAAAGTGTAAATTTTCCCAATTGTAAGCAAAAGATTTGTTCATAAATAAGTTTGAAGTCATTGTCGTTATTGTAGTCAAGTAAAAAAAAGACACACAATTCATCAAAAAACCAAATAACGGTTTTTTTATAACCCAAAACAACTGAAAACAAAATAACTGTCACCTCGAATATTATACAAGCAAACAATTATTTTATCTGCAAAATAATTGTATGCAATAAAGAACAACGTATTTGACATATGGTAAAATTTCGAGAAAAATCGATTTGACAGTTTCCAAACAAAAAATTAAAACCTAAAAAAACATTACTTAAAGTTGGTCAAAATTGATTTTCGCCTTAAATATCTTTTTTTCTTTAATTAAAGACATTGGCGCAAAATTTTAAACAACCTATTATTAAGGCCTTAGCACAATACTAGTTAACAATTTACTATTATACATAGTAATCTACTAACTTTTCACTAATTTTAAACACTTTTTATTGTTTTGCTAACTAGTATCATGCTAAAACCATTTTATTAAAAAAAAACATGAACACATCTAAATAATGACTGATTGTGGAGCAAACAAAACAAACATACATTAATATCATACTAAAAATAATTTAACATCGTACTAAATCATCTAAAATTTTGCGCCTTTTGTCACATTTGAGAAAAATGACATATGTCATACAGATTTAGTAGGATACTAAAAAGATAAAGTAGCCATTTGGTGATTTTAACTTTAGTAAAATGTTAAGAAGATAGTACGATACTAAACTCGTTTAAAATTATCAAAATCCTTTTTTTAACCTAGTATCATACTAAAAATGATTTAACATCGTACTAAATCGTCTAAAAAAAAATAAATAAGAAATAATAACAAAAATGTTTTTACATTGTCTCCCTTAAACTCTCGTTAAATTTGTATGCCAAAAACACTCTAGTAAAGATATACATCGTCGGTAGCCATATTGGTTTGCCTACAAGCTAAACCGGAAACTGGCCTCATAAAGTATTTCTTAGTGTGCGTGTAATTTCTCCTCTAATTTATTAAATTTCCCCTAAAACTCAGTAAATGTGTCTATGTATGCGTGAAAACACGTCAATTTTACTCGTTGAATTCTTCCACATTACAAATACAACAATGTAAACAAATGGGTTTTGAAAGATGATACGTACGAAGGATTTATATCTTCATATAGAGTGTTTTTGTTGTATGCACTCTTCTCTATTTTCTTTGCTTTCATTATTTACCGCGTTTACAAGGAGAATTGAATCCGAATTGAATCAGGATTTAGCGCCGTATAGACCTGGATCGGATCGAAATAGGATTACTCGATCCAATCCCACTGAAAGAGGTGAATCGAATCGAAAATTTGTTTGTAAACCTGAATCGGGGAATCGAGTTATTGGTGTGTGAGGTTTTGCTTGTGTGCGTGCGATAAGTTTTTTCCCTCTTGTTTGTTCTAAGCTGAATTTAATTTGGCGCGCGTCTTTGTGTTGAGAGCATTGTTATAAAATGTGAAATTTATTTGAAAATTATTCACGTAGCAGTACGCACACAAATAAAACCCAAATGTCATTTCGATTCCATTTGAATTCGATTCCTCGATTCAGTGCCACCATATACATGAATCGAAATCTCAATTCAATTCGATTCGATTCCTGGATCTCCTCTTGTAACCAGGGTAATTCTCTTCTAGCTCATTCATACATTCCATATAGATTCCAAATTCTTTTTGCCTCCTACCAGCAGGCGTGCGTGCGTCGGTTCCGTTCAGGCCGTTCGTTCCTCTTCATGATAGTACTATTCAAATATATTTTATATACAATCGGCCCTATCGAGGTAACCGTCGGAGCGGAACTCTCCGCAGCGCATCCTTTTTCGGAAATTGAATTCCGGTTTGAGGTAGCTGTCATCGGAAGAAATTTTACAGACATGAGACGACGCAATGCGATGGATATAAATTTCAGGCAGAGATGTGCAAATTAACCGATATATCGAAAATGCGATATATTTTCGATAATATTTTGTAAAATAAAGACAATAAGCGTTTTAAACTATGAAAAATTGGTGGCAGAACGTAATTTATTGCTTATAAAAAGTAATTTTTTCAATTATAATGCGCTAGCATTTTTAAGACATGTAATTAGATGCAACGATTTTTAAATCAAAACTATCGAATAAAGTCCCCTCCCTATTTCAAACATATGTTTTTGTTTCTATTTGAAGTGTCAAAGAAAAAGAATAAATTGAAAAAAAAACTGTTGAAACATAAGTTTTATTTATTTATTTGACTTTATACAAGCAACTATAATAAGAAATGGATAGTGTTGGTTTATTTTTGGACGCTGAATCCAATGAGATAAGGGCGCAAAATAAAGAAAATAGGAGAACATTGCGAAATGAAAGCAATATACGTGAACTATCTGACGCGGCGTAAGTAAACTTATCTTCTAATCTAATTCTTATCTTCTAATAATTCTACGATTCTCTTTCAGATTCCAGAAAAACTTTCGCCTGAATAAAAATGCGTTTGCTTTTGTTTTGGAGCAGATTCAACACAAATACAAAAAAAAACCTTCGATCTGATTGTGTCACCCCGGAACATAAATTAGCAGCTTATAAATAAAATAAATTAGGTGGCGCAACAGTCCATGGAGAACCAGGGCCTAGTGACTTACAACTCTCAACCATCCCTGTGTGCGAGTAATGTTGTCAGAGATGGAAGGGACCTACAGTTTATATGCCGAATCCGAACGGCTAGTTTGAGAAAGCACTTTTCATGACAAGCATTACTCTTGGAGAATTTGTCAATTCCTCGCAAGAGGCAGTACCCGTGAAAAAAGTTAGGTGGCACAGGCAGGGATTGAACCCAAGACCCCTTGCATGACAGTCCAACGCACTAACCATCACGCTACGGGTACTACTAATTAGCAGCTTGCCTCAGATTTTTTGCCGAGGGAAACTACCCACATGGTGTTGGAAAAGATTTTCAATGTTCAGTTGGCCAGTCGACTTTTTCCAGTATTTTATTTACCTAAAAACAAACAGTCCATTATTAATAACACAAGATAACGAAAATAAAGTTAATTTTTTTATTACTTACATTTTAATTAACTATTTTTTAAAAAAAGAAAACACTTTCCGCAACAAGAACTTGTCGGAGGACTTCGGAAAATTATTGTGTTTGTATCTGCCAAGAATAAAATCAAACAAGTACTTCATCGCGAAGCATCGCATGCAAATTGCATGCGTTGAATTTTGTCGGAGAGAATGTCCGATCAGCTGATCGGACAACTACCTTAAAGCAAAATGTCTCCGATTCGGAGGAAATCGGAGAGAATTCCGCTCCGACGGTTACCTCGATAGGGCCGAATACTTGAGGCTACGGTGAATGTAATAAAAAACAGCTTTATTATAAAAATAGATTTTATATAAAACCCACATTAGTTCCTGCAGTTTTTTTAAATTTAAATTGATCCATGATAATAATATGGGTTTTATGTACAAAGGTGGTGTTTACGTAGCCTAAATTATAGTAGTTCCTCAGCACCACTGAACCTTTCTTATTAAAGTCAGAGAAAGGTAATGCAGTTCGGAGCTCTGCATCTGAATCTACACTGCATTATTAATTATTATTAGTATTATATTAGTTTAGTAGCCACGTTGGAAGTGTTGACGTTTAGAGAATTGTACGGCTCTTTCGGTAATTATTAGTTTTTGTTTTCGAAAGTAAATTTATTTATGCTCTTCCTAATATTTTAGTGTCAACAAAAGAATTTAACTATCATTAATTAATAAAAAAAAACACAAATAAAAGATAACATTCTGATTCTGTACGACAAAGCTAAATACCTAGATTATTTGTTCAATAATTCTTATTATATACGTACAAATTGAAACATGAAAGTTAAAGAACTCCAAAAGACGGTAAATGTAGCCTGGTCTCCTGATGAGCTTTCCCCAATTTATTTGGCAACAGGGTCAGCAGCTCAACAACTTGATTCCAATGAAAATTCGACACTGGAAATATATGGGACCAATTTAAAAGAACCCGGCTTTGATCTGGAACTAAAAGCAAGTCTCCCAAGTGAATACCGGTAATAAAATTAATATTTTTGCAATTATACAATTTAGCTTTAAATTTTGTTTGACAGGTTTCATAAACTGATATGGTCTCCATCTGGATACAAAGATGTTCATTCAAATGGTCTTCTAGTTGGCGGATGTGAAAAGGGAAACTTAATTGTCTACAGTGCGTATAAAATGCTCAATGGGGAGGGTGGTGTAGTTGCTCGTCAAGATAGCCATACTGGACCAGTTCGAGGGCTTGATTTCAACCCATTCCAAACAAACTTGCTTGCCTCTGTTGCATCTGAATCAGAAATTTTTGTTTGGGATTTAAACAACACTGCCACGCATATGACACCTGGAACAAAAACCCAACCACTTGAAGACGTACAAAATGTTGCTTGGAATCGGCAAGTTCAACATATTCTGGCCTCGGTTTTTAGTTCTCGTTGTGTGATCTGGGACTTAAGAAAGAATGAACAAATAATTAAATTATCTGATTCACAATCTCGAGTAAGGTGGAATGCTGTGCAATGGCATCCAGATGTTGCCACACAAATTTGGTTAGCATCAGAGGAAGATCAAGCCCCGGTTGTTCAAATGTGGGACCTGCGATATGCTACAGCCCCAGCTAAAACTATGCAAATCCATCAGAGAGGTATATTGGGTATGTCTTGGTGTTCCAAAGACTCCGATATGATAGTCTCATGCGGAAAAGATAACAGAATCTTTTGTTGGAATCCCAACTCTGAGCTCCCTGAGGGAGAAATTTTATCAGAAGTGGCTGTTACTCCTTACTGGTATTCAGATGTTCAGTGGTGTCCTAAAAATCCAGCCTTAATTGCAAGTTCAAGTTTGGATGGCAACGTTTCAATTTATTCGCTTTTTGGTGGAACACAGCAGCAAGTTCAAACATCTAATAAAATTGCTGATTCTTTTCCAGGCATAGACAATTTGGATCAAGTAGCAATGCCTTTGAATAGTAATCAAATTACATATTCAGATCCCGCAAAGCCACCAAAGTGGATGAAAAAACAAAGTGGCGTAAAGTTTGGTGTACGTTTGTTTTTATAAATTATGTCTGTATTTTATTTATAAAAATCGTATTTAGTTTGGTGGAAAACTACTTTCCTTCAACTCGCAATCCAAATCGGTGCAAATACAACAAATTCTTACTGATAAAGATTTCTTAGAACGCGCTGGAAACTTTGAAAAGGCCCTTGCTGATGGAAATTTTGTTGAGTTTTGTCGCACCAAAGCAGATGAAGTTAGCAACCAAGACAATCGATATTTGTGGTACTTTCTAAAAGCCAATTTTGAAACAGACCCTAAAGAAGAAATTCTTAATTTATTAGGTAAGGTTTGTGTTTTTTTTTTTTTATATAAACTAGAGATCATAATGTCTTTTCCTTAGGTTACAATACAGAAGATACAAGCACTAAATTTTCGCAATATTTAAGAAAGGAAACCACTGTTGATGATAACATAGAACTGATAACAAACCGAATTAATACATTGACACATGTAAGTAAATTTTAAAAACTCTGTCTAATATTGCCATTATAAAATGCGAACATTTCTGCTTTAGATATGCAAAAATATTTCATGTATTTAATGTAGTTTTTGAGTGCTTTTTTGAAACTGTTTTTTTTTTTTTATGCTGGAAATTTCTTGAAATTTTTAATTTCAAACTTCTCGTTCAAGTTTCTTGCATTTGGGTTATTTGTACGAAATTGGCGGTTTTTATAAAAATAATCAAAAATCCAACTCCTAGAAAACAGTGAGAGACTTTGAACAATACACACTAATGTTTCATTTTGGTGTGTGAACTAACATAAGAATCTAAGGAGTTAATTAAATATATTTGGTAAAGAATTGCTTTGTTTAGGTAGGGAATAAAGGTGGGGTATTATTACCAAAACCCATCCAAGAAATCTTGGCTTGAATGTAAAAATATGGCAATAATAAAACAGAATTAAATAAAATGAGTACAAACAAAGGTTATTTTACTTAGAGCTAATAATTGTCATTCACATAAGGTTAAACACAGGCATTTGTATACATTATAACGGACAGTTACACTCCTTATATATTTTCTTATTTTTTTTAACATTTCCAACATCAAAAAAATGTTTATAAGTTGTATCCATCTTTTAGCTTTTCTTATCTGGACATTTCCAAATACCAACCAATTACCAATTTATGGTCAAATTGGAAATATTAAAATTATTGACAGGTCTATTAACGTATTGTTGCGACTAGAGAATTTATTATGTTCTTGGTACCAGAATTGAATCAAACCGATATTAGGGATTTTTTTTTATACTATAGGTAAAATAAGAAAGCATAATTAGTTGACATATAAATAAATAAATAAATATTCAAAATCAACTGAAGCTGAAACTTAAATTTTGGTAAAATATATGCATTCGTCGGTTAAACTTCCTACTTGACATTAATAATTATGTAAGATCTCAAATTTTTGTAAACACATCCAACAAATTTCTATAGTGAAAGTACTTACGAAAAACACTATTAATGTTAATATAAAATACAAATATGACAAATAACTTAATTGAACTTGATATATGTATGTATATGTTTAATTGATTTTTCATTAGATCCAAGATCCAGAGGAATATTTACTGTTCTATTATGATTTTTAAGTGAGTGGATCCCACTGCCAATAACTTTTTGAAGCGCGTGCAATCTACCTTGTCATTTGGTTCTTGGTCCGTTAACTGTCAAGGGAATGATTACAAGCAATTAATTGCTTTTTTGAATTGTTTGTGAAAATAATGAATTTAAAAGTCAATTTTTATTTGATTGGAAACCACCAATGTCCTTTTGTTATAAAAAAACTAAATATTTGATTCAGGAAGTTTTCTATTATATGTCTCATCAATTTTTCTAAAATTTTCAATTAAGTTTCAATAGTACAAACCGTTTCAATTCTTCTTTCGCTATTTATTTTGATTTGAAGTTATAAAAATAATTTGTTTCAATTTTTATATTCGTATTTATATAGATAGACAAATTCAACAGTTCGTTATAATGGGCAGGCTCAGACCACATAAGGGATTTGAAATTAAGGCAAGTTTTTGGTGTGTGATTGATACGCTGCCAAAAAAATTGACTGAAAAGTTAGTCAAGAAAATCTACGCAGTCAAGTCATTTTGATTGGCTAAATTCAACTACAAAATAAGTTAGAATTTCCCCTCCGACGTACTAAATAATACTAATAATAAATCAATAATACTATATCTTATATTTGATTTTATTGAATTTAATAACAAAACAGATTATTTAATGTTCTCAAAACAAATGTTTCATATATTTATATTTGTCATTAATATGACAGTTACCTTTTGTCGGGAGTTTTTTGTAGATAATAATGTTTTTAAAATAGTCAAGTAAAGTTCCGAGTTTGAAATTAATAACTGCCTTGATCTAATTTTGCTTTCTAAGAAAGACTACAAATAAAGTCCATTATGTCGTCTGAACCTTCCTAATGACACCTTTAATACTTACAAAAACCGACCGGCCCTAATATTTTGGGAAAACATTTTTGAGGGAGACTATTTACGGTATTTCATATATATGTACTCTAATGCTCAAACTAGTACTACTTGTTTCTAGAGGCGGTATAAGGTATGGAATGGTAAATGTTGAACTGACCACTATGCCCTCTACTTTCGTTTCTTTTTCGATATTTCGATAATCAACTTTACTTTGAAGTCGTAGTAAACATAGACTACATACAACTAGTTTGACTGACATTTGTTGACCTGTCAATAAAGTCGTGAAAAAAAGAGCTAAGCCAAAAAAGCAAAAAAGTAAAATAAAAACTTAATAGAAAAATAAAGTTTAAGTTCGAAGTGAATAATTATAACCTCTGCTATAGTAGTATATAAATATTCTGAGTAAGTTGTAGAGAATAAGACTAAAAATCACTTAAATAAATACTACCCTGAAACTAACCTATAAATGAGCAAGAGAAGTATAGAAGACATCTCCCCAGAAAAAAACAACACTGAAAAAAGAAGCTCTAGCTATTTTAATAACAAACCCAACGAAAATATGAGTATTACGCCAGAATTACTGAGAGAAATCCTACGGGAAAATAATGCTGCGCTTATCAAAGAACTCCCGACCAAAAACGACTTCCAGCTCTTAGTCACGGAAATAACAACACTAAAAGCCAAATATGAAGAAAACACAACTAAAGTTGCTCAATTAGAAGATCGAATTAAACAACTAGAATCACAAATGGATAAAATACTGCAGAAAAATTCTGAAAAAATCTGGTTGTCCGATTACCTGTTGAGAAAGATGTTGACATGACAAACAAAGCGAAGTCTGTTTGCGCAGGCCTTGGCAATCTGGACTCAAGCAGCGATATCGAAAGTGCATACACCATTCGAAGCCAAGATCCTCGTAAACCATCAGTGATCGTCCAAATGAAGACGCTCGACATAGCATCTAGTGTACTCCGCAACTGTAGACAACTCAAGAATTCAGGTATATCCTTCAATAAAGACCTGCCATTGAACGTTCGGCAAAGGAGATCTAAATTGATCAGGCTGATGAAACCGCTGCGAGATGAAAATCCGAAGAAAAAGATTGTTTTGAGGGACGATCGGTTGCATATAGAGGACAGAGTTTTTACGTGGGATGCTTTGAAAGGTTTGCGCTGTGGGAATGAAGATGGAACTCATATTCTGTGCCAAATTCTTGGAAAAGTCTCAACAGGTGTTAAAAATACTATTGAAAATTTAATGAATGAAATAAAAATTAGCAATACGTCAGAACAGCTGTCAAACTATGGCCAAGCTTCGAGTTCAGGGCTGGCAGGAGTAAACAATACATCACAATCGCAAAAAACATCCGCTGTAAAAACTAATGGGAGTTCAGATAGGCACTTTTTCTGAGGATCAGCCGTCTACCCAAATCAAGAAAATAAATTAAAAATTTTAAGTTACAATATCGCTGGAATGAAAAATAAATTAGCTATTGTTGAATTTTTTAACTATTTAAAAGAATTCCACATATTTTTACTATATGAAACACATTTACTTAATATAGAACATAATAGATACACTAATATTTTTAAGAATTATGAACTCATATGGATAACTGGTATTAAAAGAAGTACTTTTGGAAGAGCAAGTGGAGGAGAACTATTAGCATACCGTAAAAACCTTGGAGGAGTAAAATTAGAATTTGAAGAAAAGAACGATTCATATATTGTAAAACTAGTAATAAAAATGCAAACTTTTTATATAATTCCTATCTATCTCAACTGCAACTACTGGCAACGTGACTTTGATACACTTATCGACCTTCTAAATAATATTGATTCCACCAACTTGATGCTTATTGGTGACTTCAACGGCCGAATAGGGCTTTCTCAGAATAATTTTGTGTCGGGTATGAATACAGAGCTTTTAAATCCTCAACGCCAGTCGAAAGATGAATTGTGCGACAGTAAAGGAATTAAAATACTGGAATTAACAGATTCTTTCGATTGCTCAGTTCTAAATGGAAGTTGTTATGGAGATCTTAGAGGCGAATATACTTTTTTGAGAGGGACATCATGTTCAGTTATAGACTACTGCTTCGTCGCTGGAAACTGGCAAGACATTATTTCCGACTTTCGAATAGGGCAGCAGACGTTCTCGGACCATATGCCGTTAGAAGTTCAATTTGAAGTGGGATTTAATGAAAATTCAAATAATTATAATGAGCTTAGTCTAATACCGAAACTTTTCTGGAACCAAAAAATGGCAAATACTTACCGCACCAATTTAAACATTGAGCTTCATAATCTTTACCGAACCGAAGCTTCCCCGAATATCGACCAACTTTCAGATGTCATCAAGAAATCTTCACAAAACTTATACTGCACAAACAAACAAGAAACGAAGAAACAAAAGTGGTTCGATAAAGATTGCATGATGGCACGACGAAAGTCATTTACGTTTCTAAAATTACTTAGAAAGCATAACTGCGATATATTTAAATCATTTTATGCTAATGCAAACAAGGAGTTCAAAAACATATGTCATGCAAAAAGACTAGCATATGAACAACAAAATATCTCAAAGATAAACAATTGCAGATCTTCAATCGACTTTTGGAAAGCAGCCAAACTTCTGAAAGGAAGAAAAAACAGTATCGCAACTGGTCTTCAAGCACAAGAGCTAAAAACACACTTTAGAACACTTTTAAACACTGCTCAGACGTCACTTGATATTCAGTATGCAGAGCCTCAAATAATTAATGTGTTTCTAGATAAACCCTTCGAACAATCAGAAATATTTCAAGTATTGAACAATGCCAAGAACAACAAAGCCCCAGGACAAGATGGGATTCCCTTCGAATTCTACAAAAACTGTACTACTGAATTCGCACAAGCCCTTCTAAAAGATTATAATCGACTTTTCGAAAGCACAGACTCTTCCCACAAAGCTTTAAAAAATCAATAATATTCCCGCTCCATAAAAAAGGAAACCATACAAATCCGGCCAACTACAGAGGAATTTCATTTCTCAATACAACCTGCAAACTATTTACCGCTCTAATTTACAAGAGACTTAAAGACTGGATCAGAAATAAAAACATTTTACACGAGTTCCAAGCTGGATTTAGAGAAGATTACTCTACAGTTGATCAAGTTTTCACTTTGATAAATATTGCTCAAATGTACAAACAAAAACATAAGAAACTTTATGCCATATTTGTGGACTTCAAATCAGCTTTTGACTGTCCCACGCGAGGCACTCTTTTACAAGCTATATAAGATTGGTATAAGTAGCAAAATTGTGAACATCATAAGAGCTTTATATGCAAATAATAAAGTTGCGGTATGGGATGGAGAAGGTTTATCTGATGATTTTGAAACTACGATGGGTGTGAAGCAAGGCTGCATCTTAAGCGCACTTCTTTTCATATTGTTTATAAATGATATAACAGATGATATTGGTGGTGGAGTTGAGGTTAACGGCACTATGATTCCAGGACTTATGTATGCTGACGATATTGTTTTTCTTGCTAGTTCAGTTACAAGTTTGCAACTTATGATCAACAGACTTGAAAAGTATTGTAAAGCCTGGAATTTATCTGTGAATCTTGAAAAGACAAAAAATTCTCGTATTCAGAAACGGTGGAGGCAGATTCTCGAGAAACGAAGCATGGACCTTCCAAGGGCAATCTATCGAAGTTATAAGAGAATATAAGTATCTTGGAGTTCTGATAACAGCTAACCAGAATATGGAAAAACACCTTAAAGTTAAATTATCAGAAGCTAAACGGGCTATTAGTTCAGTCTGGCGTCCCTGCATCCAAAGCAAATTTGTATCCCATAGCTCTAAGCAAAAAGTCATTCAAGCTACAGCTCAGTCGAATCTTTTGTATGCTGCACAAATTTGGGGACATAGCTATTTTGAGCCAGTAGAAAAATTCCAACGTTACTGCATTAAACGAATTTTTGGATTACCTAATAGCACCCCTAACTACATGATTCATCTGGAGACAGGTTGCCCACCCCTTATCTTAGTAACGTTGAGGTTACACTTCAAATATGTACTTAAAGTGATGGAAATGGAAGAGCACCGCTTACCAAAGATCATTCTAAAGCACATGATAACAAATAACTCACACTGCATTCAGGAGTGGCAAGAACTTGCTGATTGCTATGGATGTGACATAATTTTTGACCGTTGTGAGGGAGCCTCTTCACTGAGGGTGAAATTTGAACACATTCTGGAAAAAGCTGGAAAATATCTATACAACAAATACAAGAATGAGGCACAGTCTTCCCAACACAGAATGTACTACAGTAATGTGAAATATGATCTTCAAGAAAACACTTACTTTCTGGATAAGAATAAAACTGAGATGATAAGAGCAATCTTTATGTTAAGAGGTGAACTAATCCCACTAAATTACGTACCACATCGACCCGAACTACCAATCTTATGTGATATCTGCAACCGCGCTGAGAGAGAGGATATTTTTCATTTCATTTCTGTGTGTCCGATGCTTAATGAAATTCGAAGGATCTATTTTGGAGTAAATACTATACCAAAAGGCGATATAATGAGTATTTTGAATGGTGAGAGAGGATGGGAACCAGTTTATAGATATACTAAAAGTGCTTTGGAATATAGAAATCAAATAAGAGAAGGAGATTTTTAGTTATAAAATACATGTTAACTTAAAGTTTATTTTAATTGCATTAATTTTGATTCAAATTACTTATTTGTATAATTAATAATGTTTATCAATACAAAAAAAAAAATGTCAATCTGGTAGACGGCTTACTGCCATAACCTTAAGACTTTCTGCTAAAAAAACATAATAATATTATATTACATTGTATTAATCAAGTTAAATAAAAAGTTATAAAAACTAACTAAACTAACTACAACTAGTTTGTTAGTTCCAAGTTTTAGATTTTAATTGCCGCTACACTTTCGTTTTAGAAACTATTTTGTTCCAATTCGTTTCTTTTAATAGGAATCTAAATTGTGGGTTTTAGTTTCGTCTTTCCAAACAAATTTCCGAATATAAAGTCTTAAGAGTTCTTAATTTATTACTTATTTTTTTTTTTTCTAGCAAACCGCAAACAAGGATCTTAATTTAAACTGCGAAAGTAAAAAAAGTGGAGAAATAACGGAAACATCCATTGATAGCATTTCAACTTTAAGAAACGATGGTCGGTAACAGTTTTTAATTTTTCATCAAATTTTAATAAAAAAAAATATTCTTGACTAGATTTGGAAAGCTTGATATCCGAAGCTATTATAACTGGAAACATTGAAGCTGCAGTTGAACTTTGTTTTGAAACTGGACGGCCGGCGGAGGCTCTTGCTATTGCTTCGACAGCTGGCATAGAATTTCTTACAAAAACACAAGAGAGATTTTTAAAGAAACGATATTGCAATTTGTCAAATATAATTTCAGCTTTAATAACTCGAGATTGGATGGATTTTGTATCACGTTGTTCTATAGATGCATGGAAAAAAGCTCTCGTAGCTGTTCTTAAACATGGTGATCGTAAAGTAGTTAATATTTGCGAAAAATTAGGAGATCGGCTGCTTGCAGAGAGCTCTCAAATCGAGTATACAAAAAATGCACTTCTGTGTTATATCTGTGCTGGAAATGTTGACAAAGTTATTGAAGCGTTTCATCAATTAAAACGTTTAGAAAAAGGTAATGCAGATTATGAACTGGATAATACGGAATTTCAAGAACTCGCTGAAATAGCAATGGTATTAAGTAAATCACTTGAAACACAAGGCATTGTTATCGAGCCCGAAGGAAAATTTGCTGAATTGACATACCTTTATGGTACACTCCTTGCAGATCTAGGAGGTATAAATATAGCTTCTGCATATGTTTTTGCATTAGGTCCATCAACTCATCCAAATTTAGATGACTTGCGCGATCGTCTCAGTAAAATAAATAATACAAAGTTAGCTCCGAAAATTGTTGATAAAACGAAAATGAATTTAACAGATTCTTCAAATATAAACCAAACAAATTACAAGACCCAACAAGGAGCATTATTTTCCCCGAATTTTTCCCAACCTATACCAACGCAAACTACACATGGTACCGGACTACAAGTTGGTAATCCGTGGACTCTTCCAACTTCTACGCAATTGACTCCTCAACCTCATCCCCCAGTGAACATGTTCAATCTCCATCAACAGAACTCACATACTTCTTCTCAGACATCGAAACCACCAACAGCGGCGCAAATTAATGAAAGTCTTTCGTATCCACCAAGACCGTCAAGTGTGAGCTCTCAGGGATCTATTCCATTGACATCGCGTTCAAAATATCTCTTAGATCCATCAGTATCTAGTAGTCCTCAATATAATTCGTCACATTATGGTGGAAGTTATAATCAAACACCAATACTAGCTCAAACTAATTTTAACACCATGCCAATAGCACCAAATCCAACTGGGTATCCTTCCCAAGTGCAAACACTGAATCCAATGCAAAATAATTACATGCCATTGAATTCCATGCAGCCTCCGCAAAATTATTTGCCGGGAATTTCTCCTATAGAAGCAGTGCCTTTGGTGCAACCACCGACTCGCATTCAAAAAAATCCAACACCACCGCCTGGATGGAATGACCCACCAGTGCTGAAATCTAAAAAACAAGTGAGTAATGATGTAGATTGATATTGTTTGTCGGCTTTGATTTTTATTTATTCATATTTCATAAGTTTTACAGTAATAGTTTTGTTACCCACGAAGCTTTTGCTTATGTGTAGGTAGTTGAAGTTTCATAGTATTTGAATTGATTGGATTTTAATATAAAACAGTTGTGATTAATTCAATAAAATAAATATAAATTTAATTATGTATTAATTTAAGAAAACACGATATGTGAAACATTTTTTAATTCACTTTCAACAGTGCATGGTGTTTAAATTTTAACTTAAGCAGAACAATTTTAATTTCTTTTTGCGTTTTTTAAAGCTACAAATATTTTTAAGATTATGAAATAGTTAAGTCGTCGTTTTCCGTAGTTGTTGTACATCACTATGTGAAATAGATTGCTGGAATCTTAAATCATCGTAGTATTCAAGAACTGCTGTCACCCTAAATATATTTTCCACATTCAAGAACTTCAAATGTAGATGGTTATTATTTATAATGTTTGCAATATTCCTATGTACATTAACAAGTTTATCTGTATGCGTTTTCGAAGTATTTCCCTTAGCTAATACTCCATATTTATCGAGATTCAACAAGTGAATAGAAAACCTGTTTTTAACACATTTTGTTGAATATTTCCAGATGAAATAAAGCAAACATAGCACTCCTCATACTTAGCTTTACGTTATGTTCTCGTACCACACAAAGTTTTCATCTATTGTTACTCCAAGGTATATGGGTCGGTTGCGTTGATGTCTAATCCAAAATCGTGGCACCATTGAGTGACTTCATCAAACTCTTGTTGCATCGTAGATCGCGGTTTCAAGGCACATGTGTCTAACAACAGCAGCCATATTGTCTGCATAAGCACTGCAATTTTCTTGTAAAACTGCATCCGTAAAAAGTATAAAAAGACCCTTGGGGTACATGCGGGCAGTTTCTTACCGAAATCCATGAACTTCCAACGTATCAAATGCCTTGCTGAAGTCCCCAAACATTATTTATACGTGATGATTTGTATTGGACTCATGTTAACAGCATTAGAGAATTCACCAATTCCCGTACTTTTACATTTTTGAAAACCGTAATGTTTGGATGGACGCAAGCAGTGTTTTTCGATAAATTTGTCTTACAACAATTTTATTAAGGCATTTTTCAACAGCGAGCAATATTAAAATTGGCCTATAGTTGTGAATTTTACTCTTTTTCCCTCCTTTATAAATGGGACGAATAACTGAAGTCTTCAAAATTTTGGGAACGCACCCTTTTGTCAAACTTTTGTTCACGATTTGTTAAATCAATGGTGCTAGTATGAACATGAATAATTTCATCTTTTTTAAAATTGTTTTCTTTTAACTCTTCAAGTTCATCGGATAGTTTTTTAATTTTATTTATTTTATTATTATTTTTTTGTTATATAAAAATTAAAATCACAGCTTGTTTTAATTTCGGGCATTTCCCTCCTCATCTCTTGTAAGATTTGAGCATTGCAACTCCCTCCTACGTCTTGCTTGTTGTTTATTTCTGGAGTGGAAGTACTTAGAGCTCGTTTTGATGCTGGTTGTTAGGTTGTTTTTGCTGGAGAAATCGTATTTTTTTGATGCATTGAAGTTTTGTAATAGACATTGTTCTATATGGTCGTTCAGATATAGTAGTGCATTGAAAGTGCAACTTATCATCAAATCCAAAACAGTAACAAAGTCTCCACGTGGGAGGAGATCCTAGGAACACTCACTACATACATATGTATGTAAGTCCATTATAACTTTATAAAAAAAGGGATAAGTATTACACAACTTATATAGGTAGAAATAGAGAGGAATTTGATTAAAACAAAAATTTGGTTTGGCGAGTTTTAATGACTCATTTTTCCTTAACTTATGAAAAAAAAAACACAATTTTTTTGTTCACTGCTTTAATGTTTTCTTTGTAGTTTACTTGAATATTGTAATTTGTTATCTATAGAAATTCACTAATTTGCTTTAAACTGAGAGCTCACTTAAAAAAACACAACCAATCAACTCAAAATTTAGTTAGATAGATAGATAGATAGATAGATAGAAAGATAGACAGATAGATAGATAGATAGATAGATAGATAGATAGATAGATAGATAGATAGATAGATAGATAGATAGATAGATAGATAGATAGATAGATAGATAGATAGATAGATAGATAGATAGATAGATAGATAGATAGATAGATAGATAGATAGATAGATATAGATTCCCCAATATGATTAATCGTTTCTAACACTAATAAAAGCAAGGAGAGCGATTATGAACAAAATGTCGCTATTAGCATTATCAGCAAATGTATTCGAATCATTTCCTTAAGTGTGTACTCAAAGTTGTTGGTTGATAATGTTAAAGGTTAATTGACTGTCGAGCCAAACTGCTTTGATACATTAGTGGTTGACTTTTGTGATATTCTCATAGTTGTATTTATTTGTTTTTTCTGCAGCACTACGTCTTTTGCCAAACACCTTAAAAAATGAAATCAATTGAAAGATGAATCGATTTAATTTAACAAACAAAAAACAGAATTATATTAAAGTAGATTAAATAAAAATAAAAAAACGAAACATATTAATTATGAATTATTACCAAAAAAAGTTCTAAACTCCGCAAATATACGGATAAAACTGTACGCATATCCATTAACAAGCCGAACGTATGGTTAAAAACATTTTCTCAGATTTCTTAGCTTATTTGTTGGCTTATTGCATCTTATGACTACTTGCTTACTAAAGTTTAATTAATATATACTTACGTTCACAGAAACTACATATACTATATTCTATCGATTGTTGTGGTGTAATTAGTTATAAAAAATAATAAATTCATAACTGAGTCAAAAGCTAAACGAAGTCAAAATCAAAGAAATTAAGTCTGTTCAGTGACGCTGTGCTGGACTGTTCTAGACAGAAAAGTACAGCTTTTTGCTGTTCATTGAGGTTTTTTCTGTGCTGAACTGTTCTACTTTCCTGTTCATTGACAAACCTAGAACAGTTTAGAACAGGATTTTCTGTTCTTGCTTTTGAGCAAAAACACTCCATTACCAAGACCGGAATCTTTCGTACGTTTCACTCTCCAAAACCCGTTTGTTTACATTGTTGTATTTGTAATTTTGACAATTAATCCGTGAATAGATGTGAGCACAAACAAAAAAAAAACGATGCCGTGGTCTAGCGGCATTTTGCACAGCAAAAAGAAAATGGAGGGGTTAATAAGTTTTTTTCAGGTTTTTCTTTTTACTTTTTTTCGATGAAGAAGTCAGTTTTAAGCTTTAATTTTGCAGTCATTTTGTTGATAGCAAACCAATGTACATTTTTGTCTTCAAAAAAGCATGTTCACCATCAGTTTATTATAATTAATTCACTAATTTACAAAAATCACTACGAAATTCTTCAAATTTCAAAATTAACCTCGGATTTTTGTATCAAAGATGCGTTCGAAGAACCATCAAGTTAAGGGTGCGAGCGCAATTTTTGTATTGAATTCTAATAAATTTTCGTTAATGAACGGCCCAAATATTTTTTTTGGAAGTAATTAAAATCTGTATCAATTTAATCAATCCAAATGTATTTATAGTTTGTTTTTAATGATTTAAGCTTGCAACTATTTTTGAATTCCATTTTGATTAATAAATATTATATTTAAAAAAATAGTTATAATCGAAAAATACCTTATCCATAACATTCTTGATTGATGGAAGCATATGTACATGTATTTGCTATCAAAAAAAAACTATGCATCAAAGGAACACCAATGTTTTACAAAAGTAATCAGAACGATTATAGCGAACCTGTTGAATAAATGCAGAGCAAATAAAAAACAAATTTTGACATATATCACAAAATGAAAACGTCTTAAAATCGTTCTGAATTAATGCACAACTCATTCAATAGATCAAGTAATCGACATGAATGTTGATTGTTGACGTACAGAATTTTTTTTTAGTGAATTCCCACAGTTTAACGCAAAATATAATTTTCATTCATTCCTTAAAAATGTTTAGTTACCAAAGTTCAAGTTTACTTATTATCGTTTGAAGGGTATGTTTAGTAAAAGGCTAACCTTCATCAACTTTTTAGAAAAAAAATTAGCATTAATAGCAGCCAATTATTTCATAGCATAATTAATTTTTCAGATTGTAAAATGTCTAGAAATTTTCATACGCTACAAAATTCGTAATTTTATGCGTAAACATAGAAGATGACATTATTTAGTCAAGAAGTATGGATTTTGGCGCGTATACCGTTTTTTTTCTTCTATTGGGTGTTCGGTTTCCCCATACTGGAATAAAAAAGTTACTTAAATCTATTTATTGCACTCATTTAGTTGGTATTGTGTGTAACCATATTGCCTATTTCTATTCCTTAAAGATGCTTTCCACAAAGCAACTTATTTTTAAAACATGGTTCCCTCAAATTTTTATTCCAAAATCTAACTACAAACAAAATTCTAACTCCAACATAGTCCTTAAAAAGAAATTTTCAGGAATATTTCTGCAACAAACAAAACTAAAATTTGGTCTTGCAACTACCGAACTGCTTAAATGATGAAAATACTAATCTAATTGAGGAATCTGAACTAGCTAAAGTTGGCAATGGAACTTCACAAGTATGCTTCTCGTAGCATTGTCTGTACAAAAAAAATACGGAGGCACCCGCCTATTGTTTCCACCTCAACTTCTAACGTCGCCAAAAAAATGCTCTAAGCAAACTACAGCTGAAAAAATTGTGTTTTGTTGTTTTACAAAGTATTGAGTTACACTTTTGTCCATTTGCAATAATTATACTTAACCAGTTGCAGCGCATGTTGCGCTCGCAAATAATTTAAGTAAACAAAATAAATAATAATAAGCTAATAAATCATTAAATAATTTGTATTTGGTCAGTTTTATTTTATTTAATATACATTTACAACATTTATTTGGATTGAAATTAAAAACCTATACCAATCTTCCAACTTAAGACCATGTCAGCACTTCAGATTCTGTTGGTTAGGATTGTTTAGTTTTTGAACGAGGCCATGAAACATTCAAAATGAAGCATTTAGATGTGGCTGATTACTATAATGAAGCATTTTGATGGGCCTGAGGACTAAATGTGAGAATGTGTTTGGTTTTTTGCATCATTTCACGCACACTTTCTCACATTTAGTCCTCAGTAGCTTGTAGGCAAACCGAAATGTCAGTCTAAGATTCCGGTCTTGGTAATGGAGTGTTTTTGCTTTTGAGTCAGATCAGGTTAGAACAGAATCGTGAGAAATGTCAAAATCGAAGTTGTCATTTTTTTGTTTACGTTTTGATTTGGCTGTGCTTTGTGTTTTTTTTTTCTCGTGATTTGAAAAAATTAAAATAAAGTTATTTTGCCAACTTGTTTTATTTGTTTAATTAAATAATTATAAAATATAATATAATAACTTTCAATGCAATTTCTTTTACATTTCATCAAAGAAAAGGTAATAACATTCGTCACACTTTCATTCCAATCATCTGAAGAGGAATCCGACGAAAAATCACTATCGGTGTCTGAACCACTAACATTTTCATTTAGTATTATCTTAGCAATCACTTGATTTTCCATTTCAATAATTTTTAATAATATTTTTCACAGTAAAAACACAAAAAATGAAAAAAATAAGCGAGAAACGAAAAATTCACACAATTTGCAATTTGTTTTGTTTTTTTTTTTTGACAACTGACGTTTAACTGACTGTTCTAACTTGATCTGACGTTTCTCACGAAACTGTGCTGTCCTGTGCTGTTCTGATCTAGAAAAATCCTCACTGAACAGACTTATTATTTTGTATGTAAATTTTCATTTTGCATTCAAACAAATTTTAATTTGAACTTTATTTATGTAAAACCCCGGATATTAAATAAAAATTAAATAAATACCTATTTGTTTGCAAAAGATACACATTTTTATATAATTGATTTGTACATAATTAATTTAGAATATTTATCATTAATTATTATTTCAATTTTTGTTAAATATTTTCAAAGTGAATAAAGCTTTGGAGTTTGGTATCTTGGCAAAGCATAAGTATTTGTTTTTTTGAAAATGTACATATTTTCGACAAAAAAACATATAAACTTGGGTTTATTTTTTAAAAGAGCAGTTATTCCGTGAATGGAAAAAGTATTTTTATTTTATATATTAGAGCATTTAGTAACTTTAAAACTAATCTTTTTTCTTAAATTGTTTTAAACAAAAAAATATTCATTTAACATACTTAATATAAATTATTTGTTTATAGAATATAAAGACAGAACCATCAGGCTCAGCAATAACACACCCTATATTCGGTATAGATCCAAAACAAAGTATATACCTTGACCCAAGTGCAAATTATCAAGTAAGTGTTTAAATTTTGAAAGCTTGTTTTGTTATTCGTAAATGTATCTAATTCACAGAATCAAACAATGCCACCGCAAACAAATTTTAATGAGCAATCTCCACCACAAGTACCCTATAATGTAATACAACAAAATAATAATCTGTTGCCGAAACAAACACAATATCAAGCTGATAATTCCATCGTATATCAACAACATACAGTTTATCAAGAACAACCAGCTCAAGTTCAACGCCGTGTTCCAGAAATACCTAAGGAAAAGCCTACGTTACCAGAAGAATTCATTTACATGCAAACAGTATTTGAAGAACTTAAAACTCAGTGCCTAAAGGCGGCATCAGATCCGGTAAATAAATATCCAAAAGTTTCATTTAAATATATACTTTGTTGTATATCACATGCAATTTAAGAGATTAATTATTAAAAAATAGTAAAAATAAATTTCGAAAAGACAAAGTTATAACAGGCAGATTACAAACAACACCAAAGTTGTCTCTCAGAATGGCAAAATTTACATAAAATCAGTTACTTTAATGTCGCAGAAATTTTATTTTTCTTAAGATTTTTGAATTGGAACAGGAGAACAAGATTATTAAATTAAATAATGATTTTACACATTTTAAAGTGGTTGAGTATAATTATGTTTGTAATCCAATACGTTTACTTCATTTGCATTTATCATTATTTTGATTAATACATTTTGACGCGGCCTTGTCGTTAAATTTTAATTTCAGCTATGTATGTTTTAAACTGACACGAATTGAAGAAAACAAACATTTACTTTCAAAGATACATATTCATACACATACTGCATTGTATTATACAGGTCAGTGTTTTTACCAAGCTGGAACAAATGAGTTGTACCAATTCCCGTTACTTGTACTGGTATTAGTACCAGTCTTGAAAATGTATAGCTCTGGTTTCTTTGCAAGTTTTCTTAGAAATATTATCGAAATGCCTCATACGAATTTCTTATTATTGTTATCAAAACTATGAAAATAGAATTTTTATGATTCGATTTCTGAATTACATATTCTCTATATACAAATTTCTTTGACTTCTTGTTGGAGAATTTTGTTAATATTTAACCAGTTTATTTTTATAGGATTTCTTGGAATTTTCTCCGTCAGATACAATGTATTTAAGCATTTTAAAATGTTGAAATATTTATTTATCAAATTTCCTTGCTTTGTGATGGCAACCTACTATTTATCCCATTATTATTATTTAGAGAATTTGTATTCAATTTCCCCCTCTCCAATACTTGAATTTTGTTCTGTTCAGTAAGTATTGCACCCTGAACATTTAAAAGAGGTCCTATGAAAATAATACAACTTTGAAACTCTGGTCGAAAAAAAAAACATTTTTGAGTTTAACAGTCTGTTTAGATACAAAAAGAAAATAAACTATAAAAATCAATTTAAAAAATTCCTCTGCGTAATGAAATACTAACGTCGACTATCAGTTATGATTTTTAGTTTTTTATTGTAACAAATTAATTTGATTTTAATCTATTTTTAGCGAACAAAGAGAAAATTTGTAGATGTTACAAAGCGTTTAGAAAACTTATATGACTGTTTGCGGGATGGGAGAGTAAGTTGAATGTTATAATTGTACGCTTTTACTAAGACATATTTTAATCATTTATTTTTTATTCTTTTAGCTCACTTCTAATACAATAGAATCATTGAATCAAATTGTTCAATTTATTCAAATAGGAGATTATGGCAATGCTATAGCAACTCATACTTCAATAGCTTTCGGATCTGATTTCGCCCAAACGGCGGGTTTTATGCCAGGCATCAAAGTTTTGGTACAATCAGCAGCCGATTTAAATATCTTTTTAAGATAAAACATTTTTTTTGTTGTTTAGTTTAAAAGTGGGAATTCTGTTTGTTTAATACAAATAAAATAATTGTTCACATTGGCGCCTTTTGAAATTTTCTAATTTGTACGTATGTACATACATATACACAATTTACATTATACCTAAACCTTAACCTGATATGGATGTATGTTCCTTTTGAAACAAATAACTATAATAAAGATGAAACATAAGTCTACTGTTGCCGCTTGCGCTAAGAAAATCCAAGTCCTTGAGATAATTATTTTCATTTATGAAGAGTCCAAATACTTTAGAATGTTAAGTAAATTAGCTTGCTAAAGCGATAAAACCAGTTCTCAAGTAGTTAAGAGACAGACAGTCAGCGACAGAGAGAAAAGAAGAAAAAGAAATAGAGAGAACCAACTTCGACGGTTGCTCTCTTTTTGCCTACAAGCTGTGATTTGGCACCAACTTGCATGTGTATTAACTCCATATAAAAAAAAGTGGGGAACAAATACTTATGCAAGTTTGTGTACATACTCACCACGAGAGAGAAAAAACTTTTCTCTCTGCTCACCACCTTTGAAAAATGGCGAGGCGACCAGCTTTGAAAAATGGCGGATGTAGTCAGCTGTTCAGAGGTGTTCAAAGAAAATTCAAAATTGTGGATGAACAACTATTGGTACTTTCATTGCGTTCGTTTGGGAGTAATATCACTCGAATATGAAGTGAAATTAATTACTCTTGTTAGGTGCCAGAACAATGAAGATTTAGAAACAATTCTAAATTACGCATTTAGAGAAATATTAGTTAGTTATTTGAAGCCAGTTTTAATCATTAAGTAAGTAAAATAAATTGAAACATGAAACTCTGAAAGCACTACAACTATTATTTTTTTATTATTAGCTGCGTTTATGCGTTTAATTTTCGCTCAACCCATTGATAAATGCAAAAAAAACTCAGATTTATTTCAATTTTCAGAGTTTATCGACTTAATTTTGTCGATGCGAGAGTTGCAGGAACATTGAAAACGAGAGTTATAGAATGTAAACATGGATTATGAAAATAAAACAACGCAGGAACATTGAAAACATTTTTATATATCTACTCGTCTCTTTTTTCCATTCCTATTGTATTTGTTTGTAATCGTTGTTTATTTTCTTTACATTACCCACGACATTCCCAAAATGCTGAAAATAAGTGATTTAAGTAGAGACTAAATAAAAAGACCGTCAACTTGTTACTTCTGTTGCCAATTTTCATTGCATAAGATTTGTGAATAGGTGATAAGCTATTCTTACTGCCTTCCTCTAAGCTTGGGTGTTGCTTTTAAAGGCTTAACTACATAAGCCGAAAAGTACTTTTGTACAATAGTAAAAATATTTGTATTCTCGCTAGGTCAGTGGTTTTGTGAAAAGAATATACAAATTTGTTCTTCAACCAAAATTTAAGTCTTATGCGCATCATTTTTATAAATTTTCCAGTTCCAACTATTTACATATATCTTATCTTTCAGTTATATAGCGACAAGGAAAAATCTGTGAGGGAAAGTTTTAACTACAGTTTTTCTGAAAGTGCATTGTGGCTTATTTATAGATGTTTGCTAAACTTTTTAGGCTATTCATAAATAAATGCAAATCAAAGTTAAGGGCTAAACCTGAATAACTATTAACATAGAAAATGCTGTGTTCAAGTAATTATTATCGCAGCCAAATTTCATAATTGATTTTTTTGGTGTATAAAAAAGCTGAAGGAGTAATTCATGACAAATAATTGTTACTAAGTTCCAGAAAATATCGTTTGATACCGCAATTGCAGAAGATATGGATATTTTATATAAATATTCCTGGTAAACTGTAGAACTTTATTATTTCCGCCTTTTATAATTCAATGTAAAATAATTCAATGCAGTATATTTTAGATAATACAGTAGTTAAGTTAGTAGTTAAGGTATTACTATTGAAATAATCATTACATACATTTATAAAAAACATGTACTCGTTCAAATATACAAATAAAGTCTAGTCTAAAAAACCTTAACCTTGTTACACTCTTTCTGCACACATCCTTTCTTGTTTTGGTTGTTAATGCCATCTATTTGTAACTCAGAGAAAGAGAAGAGAAAAACAAATTCACCACGAACTACCGGGGTATAACTTCTTCCTTTATTTATTGACAAACAAAAATTTTTTCCTAGAATTAATTTGAATTATAGGAGTATTTTTGTAGATATAAAAACGACAAGATGTAAGTAAAATTAAAGAAAGAAATTCATGAGAATTAAAAATATTATAATGAGACTTTAAAAAAACATAGCCTTCTTGGCTATCAATAAACAAAAATGAGAAATGTCGGATTTCCCGGAACTGATGTTTTTTTGTGTACTCTTCTCCGAGGTGAAAACATGTATACACCGATACGAATTCAACACGCTATAAAAAATGAGAGAAAAGTTTTCGAAGGGACGGAGACGAGGAAATTTGGCTCTCTCGATTAGTTTTTTCTCTCTGGCTTTGGCTGCGCATGGTAAAGGTCGTGGGGATGTACGCTCGACGAAGCGTAATTACAACAACAATTTATGTGTAAGTCAGTGGTTGAATTTTCTTTTTCAGTAGGTAAAACATAGAGGAAATATATTATCTAGAGTCCCGACTTAATGGGTTTGCTCTCTTTCGGCCTACAAGTTAAATTGAGAGGATTTTGTCCATAAGGATAAGCATGTGTTAGTTGTCCCGTGCATTTCTTATGGGAATGTAGTTGTAATGGAATTTGTGCCCATATTGCTCAACCGCGGGGGAAAAAACTATGAGGTGAACTCAGCCGTTCAAAAAAGAGATCCGTTGATTTCAAAAATTGAAAAATTAATGCAATATTTTAAGAAAAAATAATTTTGCAACTTCTTTTCAGTGAAAACTGTGCTAAAAATAATATTTGACTGCTTTTGGCATACAAATTCTATGGTTTTTAAGAAAAATTTCGCTAAAAACAGAAAAAATCATGCTGAAAGTATAGGCCTACCCTAGAACTGCAATGCGAACGTGGCTTAATTTGAGTTAAGCCCAGTTTTGACAGATTAACAGCGAGGTGAGTATTTTGACAATTCTACGAAAATGTAAACAAAACAAAATTAATTCCCAGTAATGCAAATGAAGGTAAAACAATTTATATACAAAATATTAATTTATTGAAATAAAAATATATAATGAATTTGCACCTAATTTAATCCTCAGATAAAGAAGAAACCAAGGAGGATGTTGCAGCAGGAAAAGTGGAATCTTCCGAAAAGGAAGCCAGCAACGCCGACGTATTTATTCTAGAGCGAAGAGGTACAAATTCAAGTAAGTGTGTTCATTACGTTAATTTTAAACTCAAATTATATGAATATTATTTTGTTTTTTTTTTAGTTAAAATTACACTTGTGAACAAGATTTTTTTCCTGACAATCCTAATTCCTAATCCGATGGATTCTTATGTCCTCATTTTTAATCAAATATCGTCTGGCTATCTGCTATCGTGAGCTGAATGACTCCAATTTGGCTATTTCGACATTGCAATCGATTCCGAGTAAGTCTTCCAAAGATAAACATGCTTCTAGCAAAGCTACAACATCGACAGTCAAGAAATCCATTGGATGCTATTGCCTCTTACAAAGATGTACTGCGTGATTGTCCAATGGCCATGTAGGCTATAAGTTCACTCTTGGAAGTCGGCGTCGATGGAATTGAAGTCAATTCATTGATGAATGGTAAGCAAGCAATGATTTTAAATATTTTGTGTGTTTTAAGCTTCTTTTATAATTTTATAGTGAGTTTGGCTCCAAAGAATGTTGAGTGGTTAAGTTCATGGATAAAAGGCCATGCTCAAATGTACGTTCATAAACATCTAGATGCGTCAAAAACATTCCAATCTATTAACGACAACACAAAACTTCATCAAAACGATTGTATTAAAACGTTAATTGGAAAAGCTCTCTACTACAATGGGCACCATGCTCAGGCGCAGCATTATTTAGAAACAGCACACATGATAAGTCCATATAGCACAGAACATATCATGCCATTAGCCGTGGTCTATGAGAGAAATAAAATCTAGCAGAATTGGAAAAGCTGGCTAGCCAGCAATCGAATATCAATGAATTTAGTTCGGAAAATTGGTTTGTCATGGCTGAGAGTCTATCGGCAAATGGAAAATACGAACAGGCTAACTATTTTACCCACAAAGCAATTTCAGTTGATTCAACAAACGTTGAAGCGTATCTTTTGCGTTTGAAGATATTTCTTCAATTGAAACGATATAAGGAAGAAATTCATTATTACAGGGCAGTTCAGAGTTTGGCTAACTATCGTTTTGAGATATACAAAGGTCTTGCGGGTGTGTGCATTGGCTGCACGCTATTTCAGGAACTGCCCCAGGAGCTATGTGGTAAGAATTGGTTGTTATTTTTCATTTGCATTTTACCTTAACTTACTATGAATTTCGAAAATATAAACAAATATGTATATAAATATATATACAGCTACTTGCCAGTACACTTTTGTACTCTTCGAATACCGTTACAAAACGCCAGGCAAAGACTTTCATTAATCGGGCTTTAGAAATCGACCAGTTCTTCTTTCCGGCCGTATCAGCGATGGCAGAGATTCTCCAATCTGAGGGAGAAACAAGGGAGGCCATTAAACTGTTGAAAAAACAAGCCGCCAGCTATCCCAGTTGCAAGCTTTTCACAATGCTAGGAGATATTTTAAGTAGCGAAAAAGATTTGGATGGTGCTCTAGAGTACTACACCATTGCTCGTAGGTTTATATAACAAAGAAAAAGTGAAACTTTTTAAGGTACAAAAGTTTGTTTAATTTTTTTTAAGCATGGAACCCACAAACCACCGAGCTTTAGAAGGCGTAAATGCCCTTGGCCAGGCATCTGAAACAACAACAAAGCAAGATGAGTGTTCATTAGCAACAACTTCGCAGGATGAAGAATGGCCAATTGATTATGATGAACCATCAATTGAAGCAGTTGAGTTTTCATCAACAGCTGCTGCTAATCCAGATGGCGAATCAGAAAGCGATCCGATATGGTCGGATGTAGATGCTTAGGCTATCGTAGTTTTATCTTTTAATTATTATAGTTATTGAATCAATACAATTCATTTACAGTTATCAATTATTAATATTGTCAATCTTATTTTTCAGTTAAATATGATTTTCCAATTTCACTTTATCTTATGAAAGCTTTTTATTTGTTAAATAATAAAACCTGATGTAGTAGAAAAATTTGAAGGTGAGATTCGAAGTCAGGATATCTTAATCCTCTCAAAAAGTATTTTTTGTTTGGGTAACAAAAAAAAAGCATAATCTTGTCGACCAGTGTTATCAGACTCAACGGAATTTAAATTTCGCACTCTGAGGCAAAATTAAAAGAACGAATTTCTGACTAATGCTGTTGACCACATGAAATCACAAAGGAATACATACGAACGTGATGAACTAAAACATAAGAAGAATATGATTAAAAATACTAAGTTTTTAATTTTGTTAAATTGAACATACATATGTCTCAATAAAAAAATAAAACCCACAGCTTATTTGTTTTTTATTATTATTTGCTAAAAACGAAATAAATAAGGTATAATCCACTATAATAATTGACCTGAGCAGATCAAATTTGGGAAAACCAAAAAGAAGTGTTTTTCTTGGAAAAAGTACATTTAATATTTTTTATTTACTCAAAAACTAAGAGGTTACATTTTAAAATCCAATTTTTGTTTTTTAAGTGAAAATACATTAATAGCGTTAAATCTAAAACAAAATTATACTAAATTACATACAATTTTGAAAAAAAATTACAACTTTATAATATAACATAGATTGAAAAATGTTGGCTTATCAAGTCGTTTGTGTTGATATTCTTTTGCGAGGCAAATTCAAAATCCCAATCGGACCATATCACAAATGCACAATTTCTGATTTTATTATTTTTGACATTTTCGGCATATGAAGGTAGCGGGCTTGCAATTCTATGTGCAGCGCGCAGTCACTCTTGCAACATCATTAGGCAATTTGTAGAGAATTGATGCGTCGAGCACATGATAGCTAGCGAACAATTGAATGCGATACTTGATCGACCCTGAATGGTACTCCGGCTTGATGGCATTGTGTTCGCATTGTCGACAACGCAGAGATCACACACTGAATTGTTGTGACTATAAAGAAATTAATTTTCATTATATAAGGAAATCTCAAATGGAAGTTGACTTACTGTTTTTGATATTGATTTTCTGTGTGAAAATCGATGGATTCAACTCGCCGACATCGTCAGTAGCTGCCGAGGGACTGATCTGAATCTGTTTGGCCTTTGGGGTATTCTTGTCGGGCCAGCCCATTTGCCTCCGAATGATTGCCACCGTTAAGCCAGTGCGATCCTTAGGAGCAAAATGAATGGATTAGTTTTAGATTTAATATTTGAATTCACTTAATTTAGTCAAGTTTGGAAATTATTTGGAGTCTTCCTGCGATTGTAGTCTTGTTTTTCTTGTTTCTCTTGCAGAACTACACCCTCAGCTGCTGAGAGAAGGGCGTTAGCGGTCGACTATTGCATGGCAAAATTTCACTTGCATCATTGACTTGGTGGTGTTGTTGTTGCTGGTTTTGTTGCATTGAATGCGTTTGACTATTGGTAGAGATGATGACACCTCCACCGTCAACGCCTGCGGGAGCTATGCCGTTGAGATGTACATACAAACACAATGGGCAGTATCTGTCGTTAAAAACATTGATAATATTTTGTTAAGAGAAATATAATATATATAAAAACTTGCCTGCAAATCAGCGCCTTGTTTGCTTTTTCTTCCAGATTTCTTCAGGGAAATTGCTTCCTGCATTATGGTATGTTATTGGCAGCATCTAAAATGAGAACACAGACTATAAAATAAATCGATTATTGTTGCACCTCCTTGACTGCAATTTGACTTACTTTTTATTCAATGAAGTGAACTTGTATATATACTTTCTTCATTATAAGGAATTTTGGTCTGAAAAATATCAAATTATATTAAATATCAAAACAATAAACAAAAACTTACTCTTCAAATCCGAAATCCATTGTTTTGTTTTGCAAAATTGATTGTCATTTTTGACAGGTCACAAAAATTCCATAAGTTTCTATTTTAGCCCAAACCCCATTTTGTTTTTTTCCCCACTCACATGTATTCACCGATAGCGCATTTGTGAGAGTTCACCTCGAATTTGAGAGAGTTCACCTCGAATAAAATTTGAGGGTGTTTCAGGTAGGACGGGTACGGTCGGGACTCTAGATAATATATTTCCTCTATGAGGTAAAAAGGGAATAAAGCCACTGACTGGCACCATTTGCAAGAAAAAAGCTCTCCCATAAGACGTGTACTGACAATTTTTGTTGGACAGAGTATAGTAAGTTTTTGTAAATTATTTTGTTTTGTCTAAATATTTAATAGAATCTATTTCTTTTCAGATCAAAAACCTTAATAATCAAGAGCTACAAGTGTATTTAATTGGAAAAACAATAGAGCAGAAACTAGAAGCAAACAGTGAGACTTATTCTACTCGGAGTTCAAGTAGGTATGTACGTTTAAAAAAAGAATCTCGTAAACAAAAGAATATTTTAGTTATTGTTTTTAGCTATGGATTATTCAAATTATATACTTGACCAGCGCCAAACTGGTAATTCAACATTAACATTGCAACGGCAGAGTATGCAGGCAAACCAGGTAAATTAATTCATTTACTTACGAGCAATCTTAACATGGATATTTTAAATTCTATGGTTCTTTTCCAACCTCCTCCGCCCAGAAATATGATGCAAGCCGACCACACAAAACGACTCTTGCAGCTGCAACTAAAGCAAAATTGTCTGGTTTCACAGAGTGCAACTGTCTCACTGAATAACAGCAGCGACACTGCTGAGTGCTGTTTAAAAGTGAAAAAGATGTCTGATGGGAAACAAGCATCTATTTCGAGTTATTGGATTGTTCCTCAAATCTTTATTTCATTAATTAATTGAAAGTGATATCCATTCGTTATTGGACACTGAGTTCACCGAGACAGCGGCTACTGCGGCCGCTTGGGCCGACACAGACTACCCAGATGATGAACTGAAGGTCGACTTTGAAGCAACCTGCTGGGAAAACACCTCCAAAATGACGGGAATGGAAAATCATTGGTAAGTCTTCTGAATAATGAAAATCTCGTCAGTTTCGTATGTATTATTTTAAAATTTTCAGCAATTTTGGTAAACTTATTGACTTATTGAAAAATAGAAGCTGAATTCATAAATACAAAATGCCTATTGAATCACCAAAACTAAGTGTATTCTGAACACAACTAATTGGACTCACATAGAAGAGCGTCGACACAGGAATGCCCCTACAAACTACTGAAATGATGTTCCAAGAATTAAGAACCCGCAACCTTCACCTGCCGAAAATGTCAAAAAATAAGAAAATCGGAAATTGTGGATTTGTAAAATGGCCCGATTCGGATTTTCCTCGCAAAAGAATGTAACAAACGACTTGCCACAATTTCTTAATGAACAGATCGACTTATGAGCGCTATTCTGGGAATGGTATAATTCAAAACCAATCAATTTGCTACCATTTCATTGTGCGTTCATTGACCAGAAGGCTCATTATGGCAAGATAACTTTAAAGTAAGTTTAACATAAACAACAGACTTTGAAAGCACTCATTGTTTTTTTTTCAGCAACGAATCAAAACGAAGCGGTTTTGCAAAAATCCTGCAACGAAGATGATTCGAAGTCGTTTTGACTCTGTCGGTCTGTTGATTCGTCGACATGCTTTAAAGTTGTAATTTTTTTTTTTCAGAAATGTATGCAATTTAGTATAATTTTTTTTAATTCAATGCTGTTATGTATGTAGTATATTTATTTAAAAAGGAAAACTGAATGTTGAAATGTAAATTCTTAACTTTTGAGTAATTAAAAAAAATAATAAATGTACCTACTTTGCCAAGAAAAACACTTCTTTTTGGGGTTACCCACTTTAATCTTCTCATGTCAATTATTACATTATACGTCTTTTTATTTCTTATTGCAAGTAATAATTATTATTAAATTAGGTACCAAGTTCAAAAGTTTTCAACTGGCAAATTTATTTTTTCTCGAATTATAGAATGCATTTTATGCAAATATAATGCAAAAGTTGGTGATTAAGTGCAAGATGATAATATCATCGCGATACGAAGATGATGACTACAAATGATTTGTAGTTTCGATCTTAAATTTTACTCCGCATTTATACATACGTCGTACTATGGCAGCGGATTTCGAATGTACAACGGACGCAATCTGTTGATGTTTACATTAGCAAATAATTTTGCAGGGGACAATAAAATCGATCCAAGGCGATATTTAGAACTGAAAGTTCGTCGTAAGCTTATTATAGACGATGTATTATTTGAGGTGAGTTTTCAAACTAGAATGAATTAAACAAAAAACGAGAAGTATATTTTTCCATTTTTTCTTAAATAGAGCTGAAAATGATAGATCGAATAGGACATTTTTAGAATATGCCACTTGTTCAGATAGTACCTGTGGGTGGTGTAAGTCGCTTGAAATTGATAATTACCCGCCATGGATGAAAGTGATCGTTTACCAACACGTCAAAACAGAACAATGGTGAGAATACCACGACGACTACAAATTAAAAGGTCAAAGAACACAAACCGTTTGAGTGAATGCCTGAGCATCGTTAGTTTTATTTTAAAAAAATATATACATATGTTCAGCTTTAAAATTATAACATAATTATGTATACACATAATATTGAATTAAAACCTATATCTATGTTTTTAAAAACTCGTACGTTATTCATCATGAGTGGAGATTGTATTTCCTTGCAAGCTGTGATGTGTAGATTCTATGATTTTAAAATCTTCCTTTAGAACAGATCATCGTATGATTAATTCAACCAGCAATAGTATTTTCTATAAGATGAAAAAATCATTTTAAGTTTGAAAGAAAAAAAAAACAAAATTCTTCTTAACCAGATCCAAGTGAAAGTTGGGTTGCAAATTAGAATGCATTGCTCCATTAGTTTATTGAAGAAAGAACTGCAGCATCAAGTGTTTTGACATGCACAGGATAAATAGAATGTAATACTTCTTTTTGAATTGGTAAGCAAATCTTATATACATCAAGGTCTATAAGAAATTAAAATATTTGCAGCTCGTTAAATATACCACCGTATGATTAAATTGTTTTTTTTTTTTTTAATATATGTATGTATGTACATATATTGTTAAAGAGCCGCAACAACAAATAGATACAATAAATACTCACGAATAAATTGCATTGTATTTGAAGAACATTTAAACCTAAAAATAAAAGAGATCATGGTTAAATTTCAAAGCATTTCCTTGAATTAAAATTACTGAATTAAAACTTCATATTTGTATTAAATTTTTGGAAAATAATAAAAAAAGGATAAGCCGTATAAAGCATGTTGTTTTATTACTTATTCTTCTTATGTTTTGGTTCATCACGGTTCGTTTGTATTCTTTCACGATTTCATGTGGTCAACAGACTCATGAGTCTTCATTTGACTATACCTACAGTTTGGAAAAACTTGATTGTAATTCTTTTATGGTTTTAAATAGTTCGTTTAAGAATCCGAACTTTGATTTTAGCTACATATGCTGAATCTGATAAACACGATTATTCAAATTTATTTTTGTATTTTTTTAATTTACTACAAGCACTTGATGTTTTAACCTAAGACTACAAATTCGTAATAAACAGTACGAAATAGTACGAAGAAGGATATTTTGGAAAATCACCACAATTTTTTTTGAAAAAAGCTTGCCTCGAAAAGTATTATGTATTATTATGTCAGTAATTATTAGGTTGAGTGCCCAATAGAATTTAAAAACATATTTTTATTAATTTGATTTTATTTTAAAAACAAATAATCATGATTAACAAACCAAGAAGTCTACGTATTTATTGATAAAAATAATTCTTTATCATAAAAAAATAATACAATATTATTGTAAAGGACAAACATAAATAAAGTATACTTAAATGCACTACACATAGACTCTAAGACATTTAGTCAACCACCATACAAGCTGAAGTTTGCATTGCATTTAATCAAAATCCTTTAAGTTTTTCCGATGGCTGCAAACCAAAAATAGAAGAAGAAAGAAAATAAAAAATAATAAAAGAAAATTATAATATTAGTTTACTTTAATCAACATGGTGTAAGCGTTTTTATTTTTGATTCTCCCAATAATTCACTAGCTAGTCACGAAACGTTACGATCGATCCGATCTAGCAGTGAAATGTGAATAGGTGTATGTATTTTATGTTTAATGACATGGACAATATATTATTTATGTTTTATGTATAACAATTCAATGATCTACTCTTTCTTTTAGCTTAAAATTAATGGTGATTTGAATAAATATACATGCTAAGATGATATAATTATTATTGTTTTGTTTATGTATCCTCATGATGATGATGATCAGATAATATAGAATTCGTTATTCGTGTGAAAATACCTAAATCCGAATGTAAGAATCTTAACATCAGCAAACGACAACGTCCATCTTGGATACCCTTAACTTGTTCTGATTTCTTTCTCAATAGTATATCTCCGTATAATGTAGCTAATTTAAAATAAAATTTATTAAATTAATTGTATTTAAAAAGCAGAAAAATAACCTCACCTATTTCGTCAACATTGTAAAATTTATTTCCAATTACTTCTCTTAGAAAGAGACATAAATGGAAGAACATATTACGCCTTGGTGGACTTAAGCGTGTTATGAGATTCAGAGCTTCTTCTATTGTTGTTGTTTTTAACAATTGTTCAACGCAGGGCTTTATTAGTGGTTCCTTTGGAGATTCTAATAGCATAAGTAATGCTTCAGCAGCAGTATGAGGACTTCCAGCTATAAAAGATTTTATAAATTTTAAAAAATAAATGAATCATCTGTGAAATTGTACATAAAAGTTTTTCATTACTGATGTTAAATTTCAGTGAACATTTAAAAAAAAATTGTAGCATTTGAATTAAGGGCTTTTAAGAATGATCAGATTATGCCATTTCACAAGGGCTGTTATGTCATCTCTTGAGAGTTTATAGAAAGAATAATAGTTATGAAAGAAGTAAAGTGTGAATGAACCTTGAACGAAAGAAATCAAAATAATTTTGAAGACACAAAAAATATAATAGGTACGGCCTTATTACGAATAGCGAATAGAACATTCGACTTAAAGCGAACGTTTAACAAATCCAAAATGTGGTAAAATTAAGATTAAGAACTTTAACGTTTAAAAAGAGCAACATTTCTATTTCCAAAAAATGTGTTTTTTAAAGTGAACATTGAAATGGGATTTGCGGAAGGAGTGATTACAAAAATGTTCGCTTTAAGTGGAGCGTTCATAATAAGGATCATAAATCATCATCATACCTGTAAGTAGTCGTCCTGATTTCGGTTCAACATCCAACCATTTCTCACAAATTCTACGCTCTTTTTGTTCGAAAGAAAACTCAACAGGCAAATGACAATTATTAGGAACTGTAAAATCCCTAACCACAAGTTCGTTGAAAGTAACTTCGTCAAAATCGATTTCTGTCCTTTCAACTGTAATGTGGAGTCGATTATCGTTTTCATATTTGTCAACGCTTTTAAGTGTTTCCTCGTAGACACGTTTATAAAGATCGAAATCTTTTGTTTTTATCTAAAATAAACCACACAAAAAAAACGATTATGTTTCCTTTTTTGTATTTGGATAACCAAAAACTATCTTACCGGTGTTGTAAATTCAGCATATACTGGTTTATGATCACTTTGTCTTATTTCCATGACACTGTTATATGATAACTGTGTTATACCATCACCTCTCCAAAGAACACGATCACAATAAGCAGGCGCTCGGAGTTTTTCGCTAAACAAAAAATAATACTAATTATCCGTGCCAGGATCGTATTTATATGTTGGGCTAAATTTAATAGGACCTTCAGTATAACCACGAAAAACATTTTCCTTTCTCATTTCCATAACGAGTTGATCAAATTTAAGCAGGCTTTCATAGTTCGAACGGTCAAGATGTATGCCAGGGATTTCGTTGATGCGATAGTTTAAATCACCAATCCAAAATATGTGACTATAAAAAAAGATAGTTTATATTTAAACTAATTCGAAAATGTATCGATACCAATTAATTGCGAGAGGAATATTCAAAATCAATACTCACTCATGCTGTGAAATGCATCGAAGACCAAAAATATCATTGAAAATGCATTTTCTATTTATTGTATCGAATCCTTGATTTCTTGCTACAATTTCATGCATATGAGCAGCTAAATGCGAATTAACAAAACATAAGGTAGCATCGTTAAATGTCACACTAACAGCAACGCCTCCTTTATTTCCAAAGGAAATCATTCCTGTGCCAACACTCTGGCAACACTTGGAAGAAGCTCTTTTCGTACGAAAATTGTTAGCATCATACCGACAAGACGCACA